>CM077649.1:30472500-31067500 GCA_039707465.1 Rhabdophis nuchalis | reverse complement strand
ACCCAACACACACGACTTTTATACGGGTCAAAAGATCAATATCAGTGACTGTGGGCCGGTGCATGAATCACAGAAGCCCTAACAGGCCAACAGCCGCAGAGCAGGGCCAGTCCCCAAACGGATTTGGGAGCGGCTTCTTTGCCTGTTCCTGTAGGGGCTGACATGTGCCACTGCCAAAACAAAATAACGGCAGGGGTTGCCTACATAAAAGGTCGAGGATCAGTTGAGGACGGCGCCCTACATTCAGTTTTTCAACGATTACTGGTGGTCTTCGCGCTGGGAGCGACCAGGACATAACATATCCGCCCTTCACCACTTCGTTTATATATGGATCTTCTTCTGCATATCTTTCAACAGTTCGTAAAAACGAGGCAGTACTGGGGCAGTTGTCACGGAAAAGCTTCGATTGCGCTGATGCAGGAGCAGGCCAGTTATTTGAACGCGCCTTCCTTCTCTACCTATTTCCAGTACAAAATATCCGAAAGTGGAAGGGAAGAAAAAAGGTTTGAACCGGGTGGTCTCTCACCTCTAAATTCCGCTGGAGCAGCGCTGTATTGGGCTGGGTGCGGGCAGCTCGGTACTGAGAAGCCGCCAAGAGCAGAGACTTCATAGACGCCGAAGCGTCCATAGCCTCAGCACAAGTCGGCCAGAGACAGCGTCAGCCCTCACCTCGCCAAATTCAAACATTTGTATTTGGCGCCTTGGCCGCCATTTTGCCCCTGTGGCTCCAGTGAAGGAAAGCCTCCGGAGTTGGGCGGAAGCCTCCGCCGCTCTAGGAAGCTCGTTTGTATGCTGGGAACCAGCGAGAACTATCTCGGCCGGGCGGTTGTGTTCGCGCTGGGCTCGGAGCTCGACCGAGTTCATGCTCTCCAGCCGATGTAAACTGTGGCCAGGCGTAGTTCAGGCCGGTGTGTGGGATGGCTATTTTTGCCTTCAACCAACGGCTTTCTTAATGTTCCGTCCGCGAAAACCCACAGAAATTAAAAAGAAACCGCGTCCGTTTCTCAAAGCGTGTTTGAGAGAGGGGATTTGGGGCAAAAGAGGGGTGATTAGACAAGGCGTTGTAGAATACAAGCAGGTAAGAATAGGAGGAGAGGAAATTCAGGCTGATTTTTAAGAAGCTTACTCTCGTTTTCAGAAGGAAAGGGTTGCAGTGTCTTTGACCTCGTTTTGTTCTAAGTTCCCCTGAGATAGGATAGAGTAGGGAAGAGTAGAATAGAATAGAATATAGAATAGAATAGAATTCTTTATTAGCCAAGTGTAATTGGACACAAGGGATTTGTCTTTGGTGCATATGCTCTCAGTGTACATAACAAGAATAAGATACATTCGTCAAGAATGATAAGGTACAACACTTAATGGTAGTCATAGGGTACAAATAAGCAATCAGGAAACAATCAATCTTAATATAAATCGTAAGGATACAAGCAACAAAGTTACAGTCCTGCAGTCATAAGTGGGAGGAGATGAGTGATAGGAATGATGAGAAGACTAATAGTAATAGTAATGCAGCCTTAGTGAATAGCTGCACTGGCTACCTGTGGCTTTCCGGGTGCGCTTCAAGGTGCTGATAACCATCTTTAAAACCATCTTTAAAACGCTCCATGGCACGGGGCCTAGTTATTTGCAGGACCGCCTCCTACCACATAGATCCCTTCGGGCGATTCGCTCCCACAGAGAGGGCCTTCTCCAGGTGCCGTCTGCCGGGCAGTGCCGGTTGGTGACCCCCAGGGGAAGGGCCTTCTCTGTGGTGGGTCCAGCCCTCTGGAACGACCTACCCCCCGAACTCGACCACCACGGACCTCCGCCTCTTCCGCCAACGTCTGAAGACTCATTTCTTCCACCCAGCCGGCGTAGCTTAGACCCCGAGATCACCCTCATAGACTGAATTTTCAATTGGTTTTAATTGAGTTTAATTTGTGGGAATTTTTAGCTGCATTTTTAGCACAGAGTATCTCAAGTTTAATTAGATTTTAATATTTGTAACTGCACTTGTTTATATGTTTGTATGTCTATATTTTAACCTCCGGTGCACCACCCTGAGTCCCTTCTGGGAGATAGGTGCGGTATAAAAAATCAAATAAAATCAAATCAAAATCAAAATAGTTTGACAGTGGTGAAGGAATTATGTGTTAGCAGAGAGATGACGTGTGTGTGTGTGTGTACTGTTCTTGTGTCTAGTTGTCTTGGTGTGCAATGATCTATAGCCGTGATGGCAAACCTATGGCATGGGTGCCACAGGTGGCACGTGGAACCATTTCTTAGGGCACGCAAGGCATTGCCCTGTCAGCTCCAGGAGGCATGTGTGCGCTGGCCAGCTGACTTAGGCCTTCTTTTGAGGCCATTTTTCGCCCTCTGGAGGCTTCAGGGAAGGTCCTGAAGCCTCTGGAGGTGTGGGAGAGGCTGTTTTCACCTTCCCCAGGCTCCTAGAAAGCCTCTGGTGCAGAGTGTATAACTCACGTCTTCACAGTGACGTCACATGAGGTATCAGGACTTCCTCCTCTTTAGCAAAGAGGCATGAGTGTGGCCAGCATGTGACGCATCCAGCACATAGGGCAGGAGTTTTGACAACCCTGCACTATACTATTGCTATTGTTCATTTAAGAAAACACCATCTTGTAAAAATGTACTGACAATTTAGCACCATAAGCTAGTTAAGAGTAAGATAACATGAGCAGGAACTATGACTAACCCTAACTCCTAAACTGAAAGTGATCCCTTATTTTTGTCTCTATGTAATGTGTAAAAATCAGTGTTCCGGTTGAATGAATACAGGTGATTCATCTTCAAAGAGTCTCACAAATCTGTTATAACACATAATTTTTCAGTTCTATAAATGTTTCCAGACAACAAGACAGGTTATTGAGGATAGGGAAAACAACAATTACGGTACTGTGTGTTTCTTAATATAATAAAAAAAGCCAACAAAGATTTGTGTGTGTTTCTGCTTACATGTCTTTATAATAATCAAATAATACTCATAGTTGGGAAATGGAACGCACTGGCTAACAACTCTAGCAATTGCCACATGCTGAACTAAGTTTCAAATAGCCCATTGTTTACTGATGACATTGGAAACCACTCCAGTAGTCTTGTTGTTTTTCACCCTCTTTTTTTCCTTTCCATTCTTATACTACAGATATGCTTGTCGTATCTATAGTATAAGAAGGTATTTTTGGTCCCACTTTGAGCAGCCTCTTTCAACCTAGGAATTTTTGAATGCTGAAATTTTTCATGTTGCCATTCAGACTGTTTGCAGAGTTTTGAAAGATCTAGCTATCCCCTCACTGCATCAATTGACACAACTTTTTGTTTTAGTAAGATATGACAGAATGGCTGGACCTGTCATGGTTATAATTTATTTTTTATCCTCTCAGACTTCAACTCCATGTCTGACTTTTTCATTTTTTTTTCTCTAGATAAAAGGGAAATATTAGAAATCCATGATAACAGGATCATTGTTACCATTACCTAGACACATTTGGAAGAGGGGCTTGCTATTTCTAACCCACTTTATAGCCCTTCTTCCCATTTGTGGCCATGAGTTAAAACAACATAGGTCACTTTTTCATATGAATTCCCTGTCTCATTTAAGAGAGCTAGTAATTCCAGGACAAATAGATTATACTAGCCGTTCCCGGCCACGCGTTGCTGTGACCCAGTCTGGTTAAATGGCCAACCAGACTGTGTAGATCTACACCTGCACACACAAACACATACCCACAACCACCGCATAGCCCCCAACCTACCTACCTACTGTATTTCTTCCTCTCTCCCTCTGCCTACCTATCTACCTACTGTGTTTTCCCTTCTCTCTATCGCTCTATGGGCCACCTGGGAGTGTGCTATCCTCTGTGTCTTGCTTTGGGCCTAGTAGGCCGCCAAACAGTGTGGAACGTTAGAGGCTTATCCAGTTGCTGAGGAAACGACTGTTGGAAATGTGAGGAACGTGTGCGTGAAGCATCATAAGAAGCAGCCGGGTGGGAGGAGCTACAGGGAGGTGAAAACCTGAGAAGTGTGTACCTTTTACGTTTGTGCTGCTTGCACATGACACACGTGTGCCAGCCACACAAAATGTATGTATGATTGTTACTCTCTTTCTTAGCAACATTGTGTGAAAATTTGGTGGTGATCGATGCAGTACTTTCTGAGATTAGCGATTTTGCACAAACTTAAATTTTTATTTATATAAATGATGAGTTAATTGAACACCATCTCACAATTTTAAAAAGTGGTAAGTTGAAGATGATATCTGCTCCTGGCAGTTGTGACATATCTATGGGGCATATCTTACTAATGGTTACAAAATTTTTGTTACATTAGAAAAACCTTAGGTTTACTTGCAAACACAGTAACTATTTGACAAGTTCCATGTATGTATTTTATTATATGCATTAGGACCATTTTCTTCATACATTCATGACAACTTTTTATAGAATAAAGAAGCAAATGTTTCTGCTATTATTTCCTGTGACACAGATAATTTACGAAAACCTTACATACTGGCTGATACTATCAACCAATGTGAAAGTGTGAAATCCTGTGTAATGGAAATAATAATTATTTTCCACAGGCTTCTGTCTTTTTATATGCTTAAATAAATTGCAAAACAATCAAAATAAATTAAAAACAATCAAAATTATATACAGCTAAATGTTATCATCACCATAGATCACTAGCTATTTGAAATGGAAGTGATATAACCATAGCATAGCATGTTCTTTTGCATATTAGGTCAAGGTGGGTAAGAGGCTTAGGGATCATCCCATGAGAAAAGATTCAAACATTACTCCACACAAAAAAACAATTAAGATAGGGTATTATATGATACAATAAAATACATTATTTTGCTTTATATTGTTCCGAAGTTTAAGATTTGAAGCAATGGATTGTATTTCTAAGAAAAATAATTCAAAATTAACAGTAGGAAGAACTCGATAGTATAAGCTGATAAGAGAGTTCTTAAAGTCAATGTAGTATGACTATAGTCGTAGTATGACTTGTTAAACATAACACATCACTTGATATTCTGGAATTGGACTTAGTGACTTTCTTGATTCTTGATTCTTGAAATGGCTTCACTCCCAATCCCCAAAACTGTAAAATGATTAGCATTTCTTCATGAAAGAATTTGGAAACTGACATTCTCATTGATTTTCTGTCATTAGTGTTAATGTTCCTGAACATACAGCACTATTTCATTTCTCTAAAGAAAAATCATTGCACAAACAAACGTATTATCTGGAAAAATACTTTATTTTTTTTTAATAAAGAGAGAGGTGTATTCTTCACAGTTCATCAAAACATTTCAATTCACAGGATGGATTATGGCACATTAATATTATGGTTAAAATGAATTGAAAAGAACACTTGAGTACATTATAATTTAAAAGTGTAAAAGCCATTAGCAGAAAAGAGATGGTACCAGTAACTAAAAAAGCCTTGCACTGAAATTATATTTAAAAATGTAGATATCTATAAGGCTCAGCTAGAGATCATTTTACTTCAATTTCAAAAAATGTAACTTAAGGATACACTTGATGATTTTATTTATAATTTGGTAACTTTATTAAAAGTTAGAACTGTGTCTAGTTTAACAATGTAAACTCCTTAAATTCATTCTGCATGCTACCTGCAACAATTGATTAAAATGTAAAATTCCATTGTAAAATACTCTCAAGAAAATGTACTTGTATCTTTTCTTTATAGTGAGCACACACTGCATCCAAATAAAATTATGTAGTTCAGATAATTGGTGGGTTTTTGGTGTCCTCTAAGCTTCCTTTTTTCCTGCAGACATTTCATTTACAGGCTAGATGACATCATCAGTGCATTGAGGAATAGAGTTTGCAGGATTCTTTTATGCAGAAATATATATGCAGAAAGGGAAAATCAAAGAAGACTAAAGACTCAATAATATCTGAATTAGATATAGTCTTCTTTAAAAATACAAGTTTAGTAAATACAAAGTCTTCTGAGAGGGCGTAAGCTATTAAGGTGATTGGTCTTTCCAAACTTTGCCTCTTGCATGGACATGATGTACAGTAGCATGATGATAAGTTAAACATTTGGCTTTCTTAACATATTAAATAATAATTGGTGCTTACTGTGAGTGCTTATGCTGCTTCTTAACCAAATCTTGTACAGCTACTTGATCAGCTATATAAACATTCTTTGGTTTCTTATACTTTTTACTGTGATCTTAAAGCCTACACTTCATGAGATTTAAATATATTTCTGTGTTTTTGTAAGCGTTACTGATAGCAATGATATTGAATGATACCGACTAAAATGAACAATTTAGAATTTTATGAACATCAAAGATCCTTGCATTTATGACTCTCAGATATAATAACTGAAATAGTGCAAATAAAGGAAAACTTAAAATGACAAAATGAGGTATTGCAATATGGAAAAGCTATCACATTTTTGTGGTATAAGCTTTTCAGATGTCCACTTCATCAGGGCATAAAGTGTCCATGTATGTACTTGGTACATGGAAAGAAGATTATACACGTATGTATGCATTTTACAAAATGTGCCTTTTACACAGACAAGCAAGCCAGCAAGTAAAAATTGGCATTCGACACAGAATTATCCAAAGTACAAATGAACACAGAATTCAGTGAAGTGAATAGAATAGTTTGCCTGGGTATGATCCATAGAATGCTCCTGCTGAAATGGAGTGAACAGATTAATCGGGCAAGACGTTAATGTAATCTTCACCAACATCTGGAGAGAGAATGAGAAAAAGATGATCATTGCATCTCCAGTGTGACACTTAGATGTAGATTCCTTTTCACACCCTGGAGAAGCATTGACGTTTTAGTAAAGCCAAAGCAAAGCTGTTTTTTTTTAAAGAATTTACATACACCCACAATGTATATTGTACTTTGCTTCTCTTTTTTTATTTTGAAACATAAAAAGAACTTTTTTTCCACTGTAAAGATGAATGAGATTATTTATAACAATGTGAATTTAAATTTAACCTGTTTAGGTACTGCCTAACTCCAGAATTACTCTGATGCCTCACAATAAGGCAGAGAATTAATACAAATACAACTCGAAAAGAGAAAACCACCACCAATAAAATAGGATAACTACAATATAAATAAAGAGATGGTGAATCTATCTAAAATAATGCATCAGCAAACTTGTAATCACCTAGTCCAAGGTCTGGGAGTGTTTGTATCTAAGATCACTAACAGGTGGGAACCATCCAATTTTCAGGGGGAATCAGTGTTCCAGGGGGTAGACACTACAACAGATAGGGCCATGCATACCAGTTTATAATATTATATTATAAATATGCTGCTGTCTTTAGTACTTTGCTGCTAATAGTTCAATTTTTGACATAAAGTTTTAAAGTTCCTGGCTTCTTTCAGATGTTCAGTGCCTTTAAAAATACAGACTAGATTTCTCCTGTCAGACTGCTACATTATCTAGCCCAATGTTATTCTCTTCCTGATTTATGTTATAATATCTCAGTCTACCAGCAGTTTAATCCTGACTGGCTCAAGTCAGGTTGACTAAGCCTTCCATCCTTCCGAGGTGGTAAAATGAGGACCCAGATTGTTGGGGGCAATAGGCTGGCTCGGTAAACCATTTAAAGCAGGTTGTAAAGTGGTATATAAATTTAAGTGCCATTGCTGCTTTGCTTTTATGCAAGTGTACCCTGACTTACAGCTGGGACCACATATCCCATTGGTTGTTAGATAAGCCACTGCAGAAAATGCACATGCTTGATTTTATGACAATTTTGCCATGATTGCCAAGTGAAATCACTGCAGTCATTGCAATCACGTGGTCGGTAAGCAAATCTGGCTTATTGAACTTGTTTGTTGGCTGAAAAGGTTACAAAGAGCAATTTATTTATTCATTAAATTTATTGCCACCATTTATTGATCATGTGACTGGTGGGTGGTGGAACAGTCATAAGTCACTTTTTTCAGTGCCATTGTAACTTGATGCTTGCTAAATGAATGGTTTTAAGTCAAAGACCACCTATACATTTTATCTAGGGTTTGATCTTGAGAATGCAAAGGATGTATGTGACTACTAACCTACAGGGCATAGTCAGATGTTAACGTACTCTTCATCAGTCCTTCAGACAGAAAAAAGGATGCAGGCATGAAATTTGCTGCCTTAATTGCCAAGCAATTAGTAATGCAGCTAACACCTGGGCCTGTCCTTATTGTTTTAATGTGGAACAAGGTAAGAAGAGGGATTGATGAATCTGTAGTATTATTTCCCACCACTCCACTAAGCACGGATCACAATAATCACAACCTTCAACCTAACACAGGATGGCCTTGGATAGTAATTGAAATGGTGAGTTTAACAACTTAGCATGTTGCCCATTTAATAGGAGACAGGAGACAGTTGTCTACTTGCTTGATATGTTGCCAGATAATATTGGCTCACATGAGCCAGAGAGGAGCCACTGCTGAGTTTTTGGAGTGAACCTAAACTGATTCTTCCTGCAAACTGAAGAATGTTTCCATCCACACAAAATATGGCAGCTGTGGCACCCCTTTGGGTAGTGTGTCCGTTGCCCCCATTCCTGGACCAAGAGTCCTCACTGTTACCCATCTCTTTGTAACCTCCTGCTTAGATTATTGTAACATCCTTCACATGGGACTGTCTTTGAGGAGTATTCGGAAATTTCAACAGGTGCATAGCTGCATGGGTAATAAATGGTGCTGGCTATGTAGCACGTGTAAAATCACTTCTCTGTGAGCTGCACTGGCTGCTGGTGTGTTTCTAGGTGCAATTCAGGGTGCTGATTGTCATTTTTAAAGTCTTAAGTGGCTTGTATAGGTTACCTGTCCTTTTCCAAGAGTTTCTACTCATCCAACTCAATTAAATAGATTGGGAATACTGCAGATCCCATCAGTCAATGAGTGTTGACTGGCAGGAACTATAGCTCCTGTGTTTTGGAATATTGTCTCAGAGATAGGCTCAACCCTTTTGGTCTTTTGAAAAGTTTTAAAACCTTGGTTATGTATCCAGACCTGGAATGCATTAAGGGTTCTGGTTATTTGGCTTTACTATTAGCAGATTAATTATATCAGTTACGATTGTACTTATCTTGTGGATGCCCTTATTGTTTTAATTTTTTATTATTTTAATTGTTTTATACTTTTAGAATTGTAAGCCACTCAGAATCATTTAATTCAGTTGAATGATTATAGAAATTGAAAAAATAAATAAGCATCCAGTTTATGAATTAATTTTACTGGTAAATCTGAAAGCAGTTAATATTTACTAATTAACAATTTGCCTAATACACTCCCTCAGAATAAATTCCATTTTGTCGAAAGAACAGTGTGCAGGTGTTTTGCAGTGCAGGGGGGACGAAGTATTGATTGTTAGTCAATGAGAGTTTTCTGACTAGAATTCCATTCAGGGAATGCTGTTGTTACAAAAAGAAGCAGGTTCTGGACCCACTATTGATTTTGGCCAATACTGCTGATTTAAATGTTGAAATTCTATTAATAACAGGATAGGCATTTCTACTATGGCTGTAAGGAAACTCTGATTTGCTCTAAAGGCTAGATTGGCGGCGGCGGGGGGGGGGGGGGACGTATCTCATTTGTTCATGCAAAGGAAGAGCCATGCATTCTGTCACACCAGATCTGGTATGAGACTGATATGACAGTAATCTGAACACCAAATCCACAACCAATGCTTTTCTAAAACAATGTTAGTTTTGGACAATAATAGATACAGCCACTTCCAATCCCACAATGCTTTAAATATATGCCTTATCACTTTGACCTAAGAAAAAAATTGCCCATATTTTTATAACAATCCGCTAAAGGGTTTATTTAGGCATATTAGAATGTCTTTCTTTCTTTCTTTCTTTCTTTCTTTCTTTCTTTCTTTCTTTCTTTCTTTCTTTCCCTTTCTTTCTTTCTTTCTTTCTTTCTTTCTCTCTCATTCTGCTTCCTTCCTTCCTTTCTCCCTCCTTCCCTTTTCTTCTCCCTCCCTCTCTTTCTCATTCATAAAAGCAAACTTTAGTAGTCTATTCTGATAGTTTCTTAATTTGAAATATATAAATATTTTACCATCTTTATAATTATTTGTCTCTTACCAGGATCCTCATATGCTTCTGCTTTAGTGGCATACACAATCTGAGTTTCCTGATAGCAAGGACAACGATTTACAGGGTAGCACAGATTGATTACTAGGCCTTGATCTGGCTTTTTGTAGTTGTCAATTAAACTGTGTAATGTTCTGAAGACATGTCTTGGAGTACCTTCAGATGTCTAAAATATAAGCACATTGAAACTAAATTTACATTTAATTCAAAAACATTAATAATTTATTTCATATCCAAAAGCTAAGTAATGACTGAAATAAATTCATTTCAGATATGATTATAACATCTTTAAAATACCCCCAAATTATGACCGTCAGCATCTTTTTATATTAATACAGAATCAAAATTAAACAACATCATTCATCACAATTTAAAATTCATGAAGTTGGAAAAATATGGTAAGATAATAAGATAAAAATAAGGCACATTTTAGTTTAACATGCGTTTCCCCATTCCAACTAGTAAAATTGCATGAAAGTCTTGTAGGTGTCTATTAAAATTATATTTCTTTACATTTAAGGAATAATTATATATTTTCTTACCTGCATCATAAAATGCCCATTACTTTTCCTGAAGATTCGGTAAGTGTAGATAAGATGTTCAAAACTAATTTTTAGAATGGAAAGTGTATTAGCAAAGAGTGCGTTCGGAAACTGGGAAAGTAAAATACACTGAAAAATCATATGCCTAAAACTGATAACCATAAAGAGAAATATGCACAAAATGTATGCATTTGTCACTGGCAAACACAAACGTAACTAATTAAGTTTTCATTTTCTAGAAATAGGTATCAGCTAAATAAATAGGAATTTTCTTGTGATGTAGAAATTCTGAACAAATATATAAATTAACATCTCCTGAGCAAGTATAAATCTGAAGTTACAAGAGTTATATTTGGTAGACATCTGAAGTCAGTATAGAATAATTCCATATACTTGCTTCTAAGTAATCTTTATCAATCCAAATTGCCTTTAAGCTCAATAGCAATGACAATTACCATCATACGACTGGTTGAATTCAAACATCAGAACTGGCTTCCCTATATGCTATGTATATTATCCTACATATCTGTTTCTACACCATACATCATTTGGGGAAAGATAGTGAGAGGTGGTGGATAAAAAATATCCTGATTAAAAGTATGTTATAAGGATCTATCTTGACTCTGTAATAATTTGAAATGTATCATCTCCGAAACCAGCATATAATTTTATTGTATATTTCTATATATTATAGTATTATGTGTACTCCCACTAGGTATATGTGCCTGGAACAATTTCCTCACTTTCTGAAAACATAGTAGTTGGTTGATTTGGTTCTCAAAAGTGCAAGCATCTAAAAATGCAATTTGGTCCATAAAACATTAGTCATGTTTAAGCTGTCTTTTATACAATACCAGATTCAATTAAACATTTGCATTTCTTCTAATTGAAGCCTTAATAATAAAAAGAAGTTATTTTAGTTACATAAAAGTGGAAGTACTTACAAAACGCAGAGGCAAAGAGCACCAGGTACGCTCTCACTGTCTCGTACTAAAAAACTTCCATTTATTCCTACTTTGCTCAGTAATTCTTCACACTTTTCTTTAGTTATATTTCCATGAAAAAATTGAAATTCCATTTATGTATAAAACGGTTTGCAGATTAATTCTTAAGAGTAAGCTAAAAATATGACCTGTTCACTACTGAACTGTGGAACAAAGAATATTTAAACTGTTAAGTGTGCAATCTCTATTGTGTGATTTGTTGTTTCCCTTATGCAAAACCTGGGAGGGTAACACAGGAAGTACTAACTGATAAATAGGTTAGTCATCACCATAGCTGTTAAAAATCTTCATTTCTTTGGATTATAGTTAATTAGAACAGGAGTATATGCAAACCCCAATCAACTGATTATAATCCATTTAATATCTGTTTGAACTTTGAACTAAGGAAATATGACACAGGCATGTTGAATCTAGCACTGAATCTTTGATACGTGTGTAAAAACTCTATAAAAGAAATCTATGCTTGCAAAAAATGTTTGTTCCATCCTCACAAGGAAGCAAACCTACCTTGTTTTAAAGTAGCAGGCAAATAAAATGGAGATATTTTGCAAAGAATTCAAAAAGAAAGAATAAAAGATATAAAGAAGGAAAATCCATAATTTCAAAGTGATATAAAAAGATTAACGATATAGTTTGGAAATATCTAAAAAAGAGAACAATGGATAAATCCTATGACACAAGAATAAAAAAAGTTATAGTTGAAGAATTATAGAATTTTTGGTTCCGTATAAAAATAGAATGAGCTTTTTTATCTAGAATCAATCAATCAGATATGTTATATACAATCCTTAGAAAATGAAATGGTTTCAATAAATGTAGAATAATTTAATAAACTGAATTAGAAAGTTTGATTTTGAACAGATAGCTGTTAGACTTAGCTAACATAAGAATAAATATTAATTAGGTACACTGTGTGGGTAACACTATTCTAATAGATGAAGATGCAAATAACCTGCATGCTCCAATAGAGTGGTTCTACTACTCTAATAGCTGAAAAGGCAAATGTTCCGCATGCTCCAGTCCTTCCAGTTCTGAAGTACAGTTACAAAAATGAGATTATAACTAAATGTAAAGAAGGTAAAGTAACCAGGCTTAGAATCAACAGGGAGATTCTTCACGACAACAAGTATAAAAATGTTAGTTACTTATGATCTACTCTTAAAATACAACAAATGCTTTCTTCTTGCCAAATTCCAATATTATTATTATTATTATTATTCACATTTGTAACCCGCACCCATCTCACCACAAGGATATCTTACCTCTAAACAAAACCTCAGCATTTCAGGCCTGATCAGCAAAAAACCATTAAAAATTATTGGAGACAACTGCAAACCTTGATCAAATAAACCAGGTTTGTATCCCTTCCTTTGTACTTTTACTTTAGACCAGGGGTGGATTCTGGCCGGTTTTACTGCTGGTTCACTCGTGTGCGCGCTTCACACATGCACATAGTTTAATTAAAATTGTTTTGTACATGCGCTGAACTCAAAAATGGCGGTGGAAACCAGGGAAATGGTTTGTGGGCGTGGCAGGCCTGAGTCGCTGCCGGTTCCAGCAACCCAGGCTGCCATACTAATACCAGTTCAGCTGAACCGGGCGGAACCGGTAGAAACCCACCTCTGCTTTAGTCCCTTGAAATAATGTTGAATTTAAGTTCTTTTCATTTTTTTTCTCCTTGTCACAAATTTTTTCCAGAGCTCTTAACAAGCCCCTTTTGTAAATCCAAAAAAATATATATATAGGTTATTCTCTTAGCTTGATATTTATATATCCCTTTTAATTATTAAGACATAAGTCAGTTACTTTGTGAAGCATCTTTTTATATATATCATTCTTGTAGCATGTCATTTTAAAATCTACTTTCAAATCAGTCTCAGTGTTTGGTAAACCTTGTTCTTCTTATATAACATCTTTTAAATATTTTTTATTGTTTTAAAATTCTACTGAGGTTACAGTTTACAACATACAATACAATGAAAATGAAGATAACAAAGGGGAGTCACTTTTTTTTCTTTTCTCTTTTTCTTTTTCATCCTGCAGTTCCCTCCCCCCTTTTCTATAGGCAGACACTCTTAAAATTAATTTATGATCTCATAATTCAAAAATATATTGAATTAAGTCCAATGTTAAAATATTTTTGCTCCACTCTGACAGATTTAAGTTTTCTTCTCCTTTAATAATAATCTTTAATTCCTTCTAGTTCCCTCTAGCGTCCAAAGCTCAAAGTCACATCCTATAATTTTTTTTAAAAAAAATTCAAACCAAAAACATTTTCCTAATAACAGAAAAGCAGTTAACAACTCATTTCCAAAATTGATTAGAAAAGGAAGAATGCAAACCCAATGTCTTTTTGAAGGTGGCAATCATAGTTTCAGCAAAATAAATATTTCCTCATCTCCAAATCCCCTGGAGACTGGAAAATTGTGGACAAGAGGAATTATGAAGAGCCAGTCTACCTGCTTTTATCCAAGCCACCTTCAGTTTGCCATTTCCTTCCCGGAATTCCAGCATTGAGGCTCAGTCTTCACATTATATATCCAATGTAGGATAATATTGCCCTGGTCATTTTAGTTCAATTTGTTCAATGATCTATCAGTTTGCTTCCTTGGCTGTCTGAAGTATTCTTGGGAGTCTTCCCCAATACTGTAGTTCAAAACTGTCAATATACTGTTCCTTTAGAGCAGGGGTCTCCAATCTTTGCAATTTTAAGTCTGAAGGACTTCAACTCCCAGAATTCTCCAGCCAGCAAAGCTGGCTGGAGAATTCTGGGAGCTGAAGTCCTTCAGACTTAAAGTTGCAAAGGTTGGAGACCCCTGCTTTAGAGGTCCAACTTTTACTTTCTTAGATAATCAGAGAACACCAATGCTTCCACTATTTTGATCTTTGTAGATATAGACATATCACAACATTTGAATATCTTTTCCAAGGCCTTCATTGCTGCTTTATCAAGTAGTAGCAGTTTTTTTTTTTTGACTTGTTTGTTTCTTACTGTTGATAGTTGCTCCTAAACAGCTTTGATAGGCTGAGAATTGAATAAGGCATTCTACTGATTGGTTATTCATGTCAATCTTACAGATCATATCATCTTTCCATACATGAAACAGATGCTGCAATATTATAAAGTATTTTGTAAAGCAACTCCAGAAGCAGTAAAAAAATCAATCAAAACGGAGAAGGATTTTGAAAAACTACTAAAGTGCTTTCAAACTATCTGATTCAATTTGCTATTTTAAAATAGGCCTCCCACACTGGTTCACACATGTACCTCAGTGCTCTGATTTTGTCAAAGCACGACATCAAAACTTCGTACTGCGCTATAAATACGTTCTATGTATTTCTATGTTCTGTAAATACATTGTGTGTGGTTGTCAGTCTTGTGAAGCAAAGCAGATAGGAAGTACAACCAGATGAGCTAATTTACTTTATTGTAAAGCTACATTGACAGAATCTAGCAAATCTGAATGTATATTCCACACGCACACACATTTCTTTTTCTCTCAAGAAATTAGGGAGGGTCTCTTCTGAACCTATTACCCTGGCCATTATCTGGCTGTGGGCTATGCTGCCTATTATCTGATGGTTCCCTTGGAACCAACTGTTTGCTCTGTCTTCCAAGTTCATTCCCACATACTTTTACATGGTTGTTGATTAATAAAATCAAGAGAGATTTGGGGGAATTTTAAAGGTTTACAAATGTATCATGGCATGAAACTTTATCATTTACTTCCTGAAAGATAATAGATACTGTTTATGCATATGACGATGGTATGTGGGTGTTTTGTGTGTGGGGAAAGATTTGTAAGCAGTAAAATCAAAGGAAGTGAAATGCAAAGTGCACTGACAGATATTCAATATTTGTTAAATTATTAATCATAATCTACAAAGCATGTCTAATCAGAACAAAAATAATGAATCTGTATATTAATTAAGATTATTCTGATAAAACCCCTATTTTGATTTATGTCAAATCCACATAAATGAACTACTTTTGTAGTTTAGCTGTTTCATACTAACATTTATTTTTGAAATTCTTCATTTACTATGTGTATGATTGTTTGTTTAAGGTTAACTAACATATTGAATATTGAAATTCTCTCTTACTAGTTTCTAAATATTATTTCAGAGCTCTAATTCATGTCCTCTTTCAAGCTGTTCATTGTATCCTATTCAAAATTCATATTGCTCCTTAATCATAGCCAATAATATAGTGAAAGTTGTGCATATGAAGTATTCATTTGGAGGCTGATTTTATTAGGAAACAGTCATTTTGCTTGAGAAAACTAGGAAAACATCATTCATATCTGATTTTGTTTCAATGTCTAATCCTTTATTGTAGGGATGTCAAACACGCGGTGTCACATTTACATCATGTGATGTATCGTGACTTCCCCCTCTTCGCTAAAATAGGGGTATGGCTAGCATGTGATGCATTCAGGCCGTAAGTTTGATACTCCTACTTTATTGTTTGATATGCAACCGGTTGCAAGTGACTAGCTCCTTTATTTCAGATGGAACCTGTGACCCGTAGGTATTACTATGAAAGAAGGACTATAGATCTCTAAGAGATCTTTATAGAATTTGTGGGCTTTTTCTATAAAATAATACTTGATCATTAGGGCATTTCACAGCTGAGCCCAAGAAAAAGCCTTAGGTTTCACTGTGGAGAGTAGGGTGATAGAGTTCATCTATTCTAGTAAATCATCTAGAATAGATTTATTTGTGATAAATCCTGATATTTTCTCTGTCAAGTTTATTCTGTAGTAGATCATTACAAGATACTAGCTATAGGAAAAAACCCCATAGATTTTCAAACATACAGTACAATTCAGTCTATTAAAATAGTATCGCCTTGTAAGTATTTTTCTTTGCTTATTTTGATAAGGTGTAAGGATAAAACTACATCTTACATGCAAGTTATGTAACTCTATTTTTTCTGGCCTCTCAATTTTACTGAGTAACTTGTCACTAAGTTGTCACCTTAAATTAGTGATTACAATTACTGTGAGACAAATCAAATTTTAAACATGTAAAATGGTGGTTTTTAGTTATAGCAATAAATCCTATAAGGTGTGGTGATGACCAGTGGTGGGTTTCTGCAGGCTCGCACCTACTCGCGAGAACCGGTTGGTGAAATTTAGAGAACCGGTGAGAGAGGGTTCCACCGGCGTACCTGGAAGTAAATTTGGCCCGCCGCTGCCAGTGACCCAACAGGAAGGAAAGGAAAGGAATGGAAGAAAGGAAAGAAAGAAAGAAAGAAAGAAAGAAAGAAAGAAAGAAAGAAAGAAAGAAAGAAAGAAAGAAAGAAAGAAAGAATCATCACAATTGAGTCCAAAATTTTGGTTGCTAAGCAAGAGCATTGCTAAATGAGTTTCACCACATTTTAAAAGGTGGCCACTCCCACCCTGTCACATGACTACCAAGCCACGCCCACAAAATAGGCCACACCTACAAAGTAGGTTCTAAAAAATTTGAAACCCACCACTGGTGATGACCTACAATTAGGTCTCTTATGATTATGCTACCCAATTGTTTTGTTTTTTCTTCTTTTATTAATCTCTGTACACAGGCTTGTTTGTGATAATTTTTGCTAGATATTATTGCGCTTGATTCACATACAACATATCTGAGCTGTGATATGCATGCTGTTCATAAAGCTCAGTGGTTTACTTCTGCAATTTAATTATGCCAATGTTGCATCTGTCCTTTTATTTTTATTTTTTAGTCTATGGCTATAATAACAAATAAATAAGATTTATTTATAAGATTAATTCAGTTTACTAAGATGTCCTTTCAGCATCTTAGCATCCAAAATGCTGTCTCTGCTTCTTGTATTTGACTTTCCTTGCTGGTGGCAGGCTACAGTTCAATGGCACCAATGGACAGAAATACTCTTTGCGTACCATGGATTTGAGAAAACAAATGTGAATTGGATTCTTAACTTTTCATCTATTCTCTACTTCCTGTCTTACTTTCTGGTACAGTTGTGTCTTTCCCCCTCCTTTACTCTTCATTTTGGTAGAAACTACAAAGAATGAAATAGTGACGCAGCTATGTTTATAACGTAGCAGTTGCTTCATTATCATAAACTACACTGGCATGTTAGGTTTAGTAGGCCTTAATCAGTGGTGAAATCTAAAAAATTTTCCCACCGGTTCTGGGTAGACGTGCAGTTTCAGAAAGAGACTTTTGTGCTTTGGGGAGGGGAAAGACCATCTGGTGGGGGTGCAGGAATCGAAGAACTTTCTATAAATCTAAATAAATTCAAATTCAAATTCAAAATACCAATCACTGGGGATTCAATCCCACCTTAAATATAAAAACCAAATGGAGGTCCGACTCAGCCTCGGGGGCTCTCCCGGCGTGTCTGGGAGAGGGGGAGTGGCTTCCTTCCTGTTTGCAGGGGTTGGCAGGTTGGCATTCAGCCTTGAGAGAAAATAAGTGCACGCTTGCTCCTAACCTTTTTCCATTTGGCGGAAGCTTTCAAAGCAAGCAAGAGCATGCTTCTTTTCTCTCGAGGCTGAATGGGGAATCCTTCCTGCCAATCCCTGCAAACAGAAAGGAACCCCCCCTGCCCCCCCCCCCCATGGCAAGCCAGGGAAGACACCGAGGAGGAAGTAATGAGCTGGTGAATCAACCCTGCCAAAGTAAAAATAAGGTTCCAACGATTGCACGACATTGTCACAGTTGATTGTTGGAACCTATTTTGACTACCTGTTCGGACGAACCATAGAAGTTTTTGCTACTGGTTCAGGAGAACCAGTCCAAACCAGCAGCATTTCACCCCTGCCTTAATTGTATCTTTATTTGTACCTTAGGGTGTCATTATTGGGACCTCATGTTTTTGTAGCTTCCTCAGATTCTGGAATTATTTCATGGAGAATTAGGAGGCAGGCACTTTAAATCTTTTCAGGTGCTTCAAACAACTTACACTGTTTGTGAGAAAGAGTATCCTACTCCCATAATAACAGCATTTGAACATTTGAAAGACTATTTTTAGATTGGAAGAAAAATAAGCACTGTTCTTAGTAATACAGCACTGAACTCTTGAAAAAAACAGGAAGTGCATAGAGTTGTTCTCAGGAAAAGACTGAAGCGATGTGACAGAGTTCAGGCATAGGTATTCCTTTAAAGATTACAAGAATCTTTAATCATCTAATTTTATCTAAGTTCAGTATAATGATTGCTGTGGAGGAGCTAAATGTATGATATTGGCTTGGGGAGGAGCAATTTTTTTACTGCATCTGTCCTGTAGCATCACATGCTGAGAAGATCTGCATGTACAAGCACAAAACTATCTATGAATTGCTATGGGGATTTTAATATATTAGGGATTTTATTTAATTTGGTTTTGTTTATTTTGGTCATAAGAATGTGAAAGAATTGAAAGCAATAGTGCCAATTACTTGCTCTCTTAATGTCAGATCAGTTTTCTTACATAATATTCATACACGTTAAACTGCTCTAGGAAAGAATTCACCAATGTATACCCCCCTTCTCTCTGTGTGTGTATGTAATATGTAAGCACAAAGAAGCTTTGAAATAAAATAAAACAACTTTTCCCCATCTTGTTCCATAGATTCTATAGTTCCCTATAGAACAGAGGTGTCAAACCTGCAGCGTCACGGCAGTGTCATGTGACATATCAGGACTCCCCCCCCCCCACTTTTGCTAAACCGCGTTGGGATGGGGCCACACCCCTGCTATAGAACTATAGCTGCATAGGTTTTTTTTTTTACAAGCATAGCTGAAATAATAGGTATTACCTTGGATTAACATAGTGGGAAAATGGTGGTTCAAATGGTCTGCCTGGGAGTTGGGTTTGAAAATCTGCACGTTTCGTGTCTGCAAAAGTAGGAAACAGCAAATACCTGGATTTTTTTTAAAGCCTAGTAAAAAGAGGTGTTCTGGAAGGTAAAATCATATTTTTTTAAAAAAATGAAAGGTTTAAATCGATAAATCTCACTGTTCTAAGCAAAGATCACAGCCACAGTGCTATTCTAATTCTGCTATTGGGGAAGAATGGAATTTATTATGGTTCCTGGTAAGCATTTGCTGTGTTGAAAGTACAATTCTTTCCTTGCAAAGTAGCCAATGAATGTTTAGCTTAGCCTGCAAAAAATAGAAGCACTGTCTCTCAAATGGGCTTAAGCACTTAAGGCAATGCAAACATGGAAATGTATACTGTGGAAGTGGACTAGAAAAGCTTACCCTGACATTATTTTGAAGGTAAGGGATTAACAAAAGGCAATGTCATTCAATTCTACCTTTCAGAAATGATTCTCTGTGGGTTCTGCAAGAGAGCACCCGGGCAATGATTTTTGCTCAAATTATGACATAGTTAAAATCATGCTATTATTTCTAGGTGCAGGAATCATTTTGGAAAGCTAGAGAAATAGTTTGATCAGTATTTTCTCATTTCAAATAACATAAACATAACATACGAGGGCATTTCTTTAAAAAAGGGAGTGGAGGAATACTTTATTAATCTGTCCCTATCAGTGGTAATTTGAAGTAGGAGAAGGAGAAATACTCATTCATTTTCATCTTTTCTTCCAATTGCTCAATTAAAAACATTTTTATTTCCTCTGAGGCAGATGGATGGTTAAGCAATAGAAATACAAGCAAACAAACAAATAAATTAAAAAAAATAGACCACTGAATTATCATCAGCAGAATATTACCATCTGCTTCAGAGGATATTATTCAGATAGCTCAATGAGCATCTTATAACATTTATTCTGTAGCAATGACCATGACAAAGAGCTGTTAGCACATTGTTTAACCCTAGAATAAGAAGCAAGAAGCAAAAGGCAGTTAGCATATTTCCAGTAATTTATTGGTTTGGTTGTAAATTACAGAGGAATTATTGAGTGTCATCTGCACCTCTATGATTGTCTGTTTTCACACTGCAACCAATCAAGACAAATACAGACTTCAACAGATAATTAGAACTACAGAAAAAACAATTCCTACCATTCTGCCTTCCATGGATGACTCTATACTGCCTGAGCCAGAAAGTGGGCTGTGAAAATATCTACAGACCCCTCACATTCTGGTCATAAACTGGTTTGCATTCATAAACAACGCTATGGGACACTGCACGTCAGAACAACTAGACACAAGGACAGTTTTCCCCCATGCCATCACTCTGCTAAACAACTGATTCCCACAACAGTGTCAAATTATCCAGAAGGGCAATATTACCATCATTATTCTCATCTTCCCTATTACTTTCCTCCTTATCTTCTTATGACTATAACTTTGCTGCTTGTATCTTATGATTTCTATTATTTACTTAGTATCCTAGTATGATTTATGCTGATTGCTTATTTAATATTCATGAACATCACTAAGTGTTGTATCTAATGTTTTATGGTGAATGTATTTTTTTACAATGACAATAATAATGATCCATCATTATTGCATGTATACTAAGAGCTTATGCACCAAATTCCTTGTGGGTCTAATCACACTTGGTCAATAAAGAATTCTATAATAAATCAGTTAACTGACAACACTAGAGCCATGCACTATGAATTAGGCAGACAAACATACTACAGACAAAGCATCTCTTTTGTTTGGGGATAGTTTCATAGGCTTTCTTTTTTACATCAGCTAATTCTAGCGTTCTGGATAGAGGAGCCTCAAACAGTAACGTGAGGGGTCTGTAGATACAAGCAGGGAAATTGGATCAACCGATCAGTACTCAGTACTCAGGGTGTTCTCTCCACAATACGCATTTGAGATTTGGGAGTTATTTACATAGCCTCTGCAACCTCCACTTACCCATAAAATCCATCGCAATTTGAGCATGCAGCAACACCTATGGGAAGTTGCAGGCAACTTTTGATCAGCCTTAACTTATAGCTAAGACTTAAATTAACAAAGAAGAGAAAGTCTGTTGTATAGAGTGCTGTAATTTGAGGTGGAAATCATATATGAAAGTCCAAGAATTATAAACTGAAGATCCTTTTACAGCAGGGGTCTCCAACCTTTGCAACTTTAAGTCTGAAGGACTTCAGCTCCCAGACTTCTCCAGCCAGCTTTGCTTAAAGTTGCAAAGGTTGGACACCCCTGTTTTACAGGACAAGTAAAGAAGGAACAAGAATGTAAAGATAAAGGTATCCAGCTCCAGGGGTGGAGATTTGTGTCCGACAAGAAAAAGGAACCTAGGACATGCTCTTCAGCAGTGGGGATTTAAAGATTCTTCTAGTTCAAGGAGCAGGTGTTCTTTTCTCTCAATGACACATACCAATCTCTGCACATGGAGTTTTAAGGCTTGTCACAACCTCAAATTTCAGGATTCAGGATGCCCTCTGGAACAACTCTTCCCAACCTTTTTGGCAGCAGGAACCAGTTTTGTGGAAGGCAATTTTTCAACAGATTGGGGAGGAGAGGAGGAGTGTGCAACCTAGATCCCTTGCATGTGCAATTTACAGTAGGGTTCTTGCTTCTATGAAAATCTAATTCGTGGTGATTTTAGGTGAAGCTGAGGTAATGATGCTAAAGCTGGGGTGTGGCGACAAATACAGATGAACCTTTGTTCTCTTGCCCGATGCTCATCTCTAGCTGTGCAGCCCGGTTCCTAACAGGTCATGGACCCATACCAGTTCATAGCCTGGGGGTGATGATACTTGTTCTAGAATATCATCCCTTCAGAGATTAGGATGACCCTGACTGTACTGGGCTTTTTAAAGGTTGACAAGACGTGATTATGTGTCTAGGCTTGAGATGCTGAGTATGTCAACAACGGAAAGGAGGGAGAACAAGGAGGGAAAGGAAGAAAGGGCAAAGCAGAGGAAGTAAGGGAGGGGAAGTAAGAGTAGGAAGTAGGGTAGGCAGGAGAAGAAGAGAGGGGAAGAAGAAAAGAGGAAGGAGAGGAGGAAAAAAAGAAGGGAGAGAAGGGAGGTTGAGAAGAAGGAAGGAGTGGGGTTGTTGCAAAAGTAGGGTTTTCTATATTTGTAAGAAGATAGTGATAAATGTTAATAGTTAATAGATAAATATTAATAGTATTTACAAGAATGTATATTTGTGAATGTATAAAAAAGGAAAAAACTTTATAAGAGATGCCGAGTATGTTAGGGACCCCATTTCTTGACTATATTAACATGTGTGGCAATGGTTTTACTTGATGACAATATCTATTTATTTTAATTGTTTTATGTTTTTATGATATAGGCCATCCAGAGTAACTTGTTCAAATGAATGATTATAGAAATCAAATAAACAAACTTTGTTTTAAGCAGTAACCTGTTGTGGACCTGAGTCATTATTCTCGGGTACAGCTTGTGACTCACCAGCTTCAGTGGGTAAATGTAACTGGCACTGTTTTCATAATTAGTTGTCCAATTGAGCTTTTGGGGATAATGATTGAGTTGTTAAAAACATATATTACTGAAGAAATTGCTGACTCTCGGAAGCATGCTGTGATAGTTTCAAATTAAAATTGATGCCTAGAGTATCACCTAGTTTGCTTTTATGAGATCAGTTTCTACATATGCAACCTGAGGATCTGGAGATTGTATTTAGAGAAAACTTTGAATTATTGATTCTCTCTCACCTTGGCTTTTAAGCACAGTCTGGAGTCAAGTGACCTGCAAAGGAAACTGCTTATCTGAAGACATTTCAGACAAGGCTCAATCTCAAGGTCCAGCACATATAAGTGTCAATCTATAAAGTTCAAGGATCATGGATTTAGACCACAGGTGTCAAACTCATGGCGTTACTTTGCTGTCACCTGATGCTTCATGATGGTTTTTTTCCCTTCACGGAACTGGGATTGGCGTGGCCTGTGCATGATGCATCTGGCCTGCGGGCCCCCAGTTTGACACCTCTGATTTAAACATACTTAGATTCAGGGAGGGAGTTACTCAGGCTAATTTGATTGAAAACCAAATTGTGATTATAAAGGCTTCTGTATGCATGAGCAAAATAGCCAAGAAAATATGGTAAAATCTGTGTTGAAGTCAAAGCTAATCAGTAGGATACTTGGAAAACTATAGATTGAGTTCTGTAGCCTTGATTTTCTATTTTTCTGGCAGGGATTTTCATATTTTTCATAAGGCATTAAAACAAGTCCTTGTGCTTACTTTAGCAGCAAGCAATATCTTAATATATTTAAAGGCATCTTTAACTATAGGCTTTATTCTTTGGGCTGCATTTCAGGTTGATTTTATTGTAGTTTTATTATAACTACTACTGCATATTGATTGCTCCTTTTGCTTGTATATTTATTTGTACTCTTAACACAGCAGGTATTTAGAGAATGAAGAGAAATTGCTTGCTAAATAAATAAGCTGTTTTTTGAAGATTGATGGTGTTTTCCTTGGTACAGGTTCTCCCCTACAAACTTACTTTAAAATAACATAATTACTAGCTATTGGCTTTGGATTCAAATCCAAAAAAGATCACTTGTCTGATCTCATGGCTTGAGATCATTAAAGAATATTCTTTCTTGAGTTTGTTTGTCAGAAAAAAAACTCCTTATCTGAAAACTCAAAAGAAAGCCATTTTTATTTTTCTGGAAGTTCCTTACTTGAGAAAGTACTTCTCTGAAAGATTGAGTGGCATTTAGATTGCCGTCATTTTAGCACTCTGGGATAAAACTTACTTATTTGCATATGTATTTTGAAATATTACGTGGGTTTATTTAGTTTCCCATTTTTCAGTTTTTTAATGTGATGCTTTGTTGCTTTAGCATTTGGTGTGAGCTTTTGTAAGCTGCCCTGATTTCCTCAGGTGAAGGAGGGTTCACTATATTTTTAGCAAAATTGGGTTGAGGTGAATAATAATAGAGGCAGACCATTTTCTAACGGCTTACCTGGTGCTCATGCTAATGTCTTTTAGATGCCAGACAAAAGATTTTTCTTTCTAAAGCTTTTAACCTTAGAATTTTTTTTTCCTCCTGCTATAGTTAATTTTTAGATTCTTTGTGTGTCTGTTATTATTATGGTAAATTGTACTAAAAATGTTAATGTATATTTCAAATGCAGGTTTGCTTATCTTTCTGGTGAACAAGGTCTCAACTTTTCTTAATACATAATGTTCTGAACATTAAACAATGAGCACACACCTTAGGAGTTGACCTAGAATCAAAATGGAATGTATTGATTATACATTAGAATTAATATTGGTATTATTAATGTATGGCTCTTAGTAAGGCAAATCATGAAGCAGCTTAACAAAAAGTAACAAGAGAAAGCTATTTAAACAGTGAAACATGCCATTTTTAAAAAATGTCCAAACAGCCAGAGTGAAAGGAAAGAAAACTTTACAATAAAAGAACTACTTGCTCTGTGATATACAGAAGTACATTTGACCACAATGTTTATATATGTTCCAACATTTTTCCAGGAGCGACTAAAAGCAGTCTAACATCTA
The DNA here is from genome assembly GCA_039707465.1 of Rhabdophis nuchalis. Lineage (NCBI taxonomy): Eukaryota > Metazoa > Chordata > Lepidosauria > Squamata > Natricidae > Rhabdophis > Rhabdophis nuchalis. The sequence goes on along the minus strand of CM077649.1, from coordinate 31,042,466 downwards.
TGTTTTTGAAGCTTTGTGAATTCTGCTGCCATTAAAAAAAAAAGATAAGTGGTTTTTACCTTTGGGGGAAAAATCCCTCTCATCTGTTAAAGTAATTATTAGGTCATTTCGACACATGATCTATCAACATCTTTGTTGTATGATTTCCTGAACCCCTCTGGGAGCCTGATTAAGTTCTCAGAGTTCATCCATGTCTGTTTTACTCCATACTGGGCACCTGCATGAAGCTGAAGCAATGAGTTATTTTTCTGCCTGGTGAAAAAGCAGGGCCTGTCACATCAATTTTTTATGCTGAAATGATTCAACAAATTGCCTTGCTTGGCTCAGGAAGCGCTGCTAGAGGCTTGTTTATGATCTTTTGTCAGACAAAGTGCCACTCAAAGAATCACTTGCCTTTCCCTGCTCCGCTCCCAAATATCAAGCACTTTGTAAAAGGAAACAAAAAATAAAAATGTTTATGATTTATAGAGTTAGATAGCTTGGAAGTCATTTTGCCAGAAGGCATGGGTGGAATATCTTAGTTCTTAATGATATCAAGCCTGTTACCAATCTCAGTGTTTGCCTTTTTGAGAGTATGATGACCTTTTAATATTGTTTGTGAAATATCAGACCACAAAGTAAAACCTAAGATACGGACAAAATTGACAAAATGAACAAATTGTTTGGACTGGAGAGCTATATTCTTTAGTTCAAAAGTTCAGAAGATTTACATGTGATAATCAGGCTTTATATAATGAAGCCCAAGCTTCTCTGAAGCTCTTCCTTGCTCTCAGTACCCTTGATATTAGGATAGGACAGGGGTCAGCAACCTACGGCTCATGTAGAAACTACTGCATACTTGTTTTCTACTTCTGAAACTTAGGTATAATAAGCAGAACTGGCTTGCTTGCCTCTTTCCTGCACAGAAACTATAAATGTAGTAGAATCTGAGAATATAAGAACTGGCTAATCTTTCATCCTTGAAATTCAGAAGCTGCCTTATACTGCATCTGATCAATGGCCTTACGCTGTTAACAGGCAGACAGAAGGCTATTTCATCCTCTGACAGCTGCTGCTGCTGCTTCTTTTAACAGAAAATAGCAAGGATTATACTTGGTACTTCTAAGCAGAAACCATTATCCTGCAATAGGCAGCCATATGCTTCTAGAGACTATCCAAAGCAATGGATTAATGTATATTTTAGGTTATATTAGAATAGTGTATTTCTTTTTGCAAGGTTAGAATTTTATCAAATGTGCCATCTTACAACATATGAGAAGGCAAGAATACTACTTTGATCACATGCTCAGATAGTGTGTGTGGGCTGAGTTACTGTGCACTTGATTAAATATATTTCTAGTCAAGATGGGAAAATTCTTTCATCTTCCATACTTAGTGTGACAGGAAGAACAAAAACACAGCTAAACTGAATAGAAACTAACTTTTTAAGTCTAAATCTGTAAATGCTTTCAAAGATGTTTCAAAGAGGGTACAATTAGATATACAATTATGCATTTTAAAAAGCATACTCAGCTAGATTCCTTTTGTCACTATTTGCGTTTTGAAGGGCAAAAATTAATCCAAAATGTTACATATGTGAATCTCAATCAAGTAGATGGCATCCTTAGGATATCAGTACTGCTACCTGTGAATTAGATTCTTGGCTTCAAGGTTTTCTGGGAGAGTTCAATCAATGGTTAATTTTTTTCTCAAGTGACAAAATTATCCTGCCAGCCCTAGAGAAAACATTGTTCTACCCCTCAATAAACCATCAATGGACCCAGGAATCTTGGATAATTTTCAACCTGTTTCAAGTCTCTTTTCATTTTAGAGATTGAAGGTGCAACAAATTCAAAGGTCTGGAGAAGAGAATTATTTCAATTCTTTTCATTTGGGTTTATGGCCTGGATACAGCACTAGGAGTATTGATTATGCTTGTGGAGTGATCTGGGATTTTAGCGCAGGGTTAGATTTAATTGTATTTTAATGATTAGAATTGTTTATGTTTTGTATGTTTTTAATTCCCTGTGCACCGCCGCGGGTCCCTTCGGGGAGAGAGAGCGGTTTACAAATTAAATTATTCTATTCTATTCTATTCTATTCTTTGTTTGCTGGATCTCTCAGCAGTATTCATTACCAGTTGTCAAGCTATCCATTTGGACTGTCTTCAGAAAGTGAGGTGGAGAGATGTGCATTGGTTTACAATCCCCTGGAGCTGGTTCCAGTTAGAAGATAGAGTAAGACCCAGCTCAAGATTCTTGCTTTGTATGGTCCCACAGGGCTCTATGTTCTCTCCATTCTTACTATTTAGCATTTAAATGAAACTAATAAGTGTGGCCATCTATCAACACAGGGTCATCAGTACTCTGATAATATCCTGTTCTGCTAGCTGGAGTCTGAAAAGATGTGGGGAGAAACATGCTTAAGGCTGAACTAGAGCAAGACCAAATGACTTTGGTTTTAAGCTAGGGACCATGTTTTACCATTTGTCGTTCTCAAAGAGCAGCATTGCTTCAGGCAAAAGAGATACACAATCTCCTAGATTGTTGACTTCTGATCAATGAGGGTTTTATCCAAATCCAACCTATAGACTAGTTAAATTCCTTTATGTATTGTGAGACCTTACTCACAGTGAACCATCCCCTACTGACCTTTTTTATGCTTGGTCTTCACTGCACATGGGAGGGAAGATTTTAAAACAACGAATGTGCAGAGTTTTGCTTTAAGTTTTGCGGAGGAAAAAAATGTCCCTATTGTTTTTGGGTACTTTGGAAAGCCTGTGATCTGAAGTGAGGGTACCCAGAAAGAGAACCATTCTGAAAAACCTGCCCTACTTATATAGACATTTCATATTTCAAGCCACTTTACTATAGTTTTAAAGATTTCAATCTTATAGGAAAAAATGCAAAGAAGTAGTAGTTTATTAATTTAAAAACTTATTAGTTCACTTATTTATTTGGTAATAGCCCGGAACAATGGTTTCCTGTTTCACTGCGGATGTTACATAAGGTATCTATATTCAAATTCACTGCTGAATTTTACACAAAGATTACATAACTTTTACATAAATATTAATTAAATAGTAATAACCTATATTTTGGATTATATAACATACCCATTATATTTCAATATACATTACATTTGATTTTTCTACCCAAATTTGTAATTTACCTTGTTATGTGATATCAGCTTTTCTAAATATGTATTATATGCCTCTAGATGGCACTATAATGCTATCTTGTGCAATTTTCGGAATAAGGTTAGTTTATATTGTTTTTCTGCTAGTAAATAAAGAAATCAAAGCTGCTCTGTGATATGCTTCCAGTTCCTAATCAGCTGTTATATATTGGGCAAGTTCTGCTATACATTTATTTCTATACTGTTAATAAGATATTATGCTACAATCTTTATATATGCTTGATGGATAATGTAGAATTAATGCTTCAGTAACACATAGTGGCAGAATTTTTGGTGCATAAATAAACAAGTAAATGAAGAATTCCATCCTAAAATGTATGAAAAAGTACAAAAAGTTTTGAGTTCTGAATTTTATTTAAGTAAGGAGGAAATATAATTAGAGAAGGGGAAAAATGTGCCAAGTGTGGGCTTTAAATTGAAGCTGATGTTGCCTGGCATTCTAATAGCATTCTTCAAATTAGCCAGGGTGATGGAGCAATAAAGTCTAATCCAGCTCTAGGGATATCTGCAGGGTTTGGTGAAAATGTCAAGATGGTGCAAACAAAGCTTGTTTTTTTTATGTGCATTGCACAAATAGCACTCTTTTAAAAAGGCAGGATTTGATTCTACCATCATTATCTCCATCTGGATATTTTTTAAATTACATTCCTCACACAATCCTATTTATCCTTCCCTCTTTCTCTTCCATTGTCCCACCCTCCCCTTCTGTTTTCTCTCTTTTCTCTCTTGCTTTACTATTTTAATCCAGATTTCCTAATATATGGAGCGAATTCATTCCCATATAAATATTGTTATGAGTGGGATAGTTATCCTGCCAGATTCCGATTGTACAGATTTAGCTATTTTAACATACTTTCAAAAATCTCATTTCTTTGTCTTTTTAATATAAGAAACGTGACAAACTTACCACCATTTTTTAGTCTCTGATCTGTTGTTTATCAAAGCAAGTAGGTGATACTAATAAAAAAAATGTTCCTGCTGAGATACCATCCGGAGTGTTCCTGTAATAGTCCCATAAGGAGGTACCTAATTAAGGCTTATTTCTGAGCTATCAAGCAGACTTATTTGTTTCTAACTGCAGCTAGCTGCTCATGAATCTGAAAGCATATCAGCTTTAACTGAATTACATGCTAGAAACCGTGGAGAAGGTAATGGAAGGTCCAGTCCCATTTTATAGTTTAGCAAGTTTAAGTCTTAGTCCTGGATCTCTATTCCATTCTGCGTTTAACTGCTGCTGAAATGAATAAAGTGTAGCAATCAACAATATTTTATTTTATTAAATTTATACCCCGCCCCTCTCCTTGTAAGGACCCAGGGTGGCGCACAGGCAATATAAAACCATACAAAATACAAAATACATTTTTAAAAAACTATTAGATTAAATCCCGTGCTAAAAACCCTTTAAAACCATGAGAATTAAAATTTGTTCAGATAAAATCAGAAACGGGGGGTTATGCTAGGCTGACTTGTTGGAATAAATACGTCTTGAGACACTGGCGGAAGAGGTGGAGGTCCGAGGTAGTGCGTAGGTCGGGGGGTAGGTCGTTCCAGAGGGCTGGGCCCGCCACAGAGAAGGCCCTTCCCCTGGGCGTCGCCAACCGGCATTGCCCGGCTGACGGTACCCGGAGAAGGCCCTCTCTGTGGGAGCGGATTGGATAAAGGGATGTATGGGGCAGATAGCAAATGTATTGCGCACTACACTGAATGTATTAATAGTTTTAGTTCAAAAGTAGCCAAAGACCAATTTTTAATGATCATCTCAAACAGCTTTTTTTGTTTTGTGAAAAGCATATGTCATTCCAATGAACTATTATCATAGTCAAAGTATTTGCAAATGCACAATGCTTCGATGCACAAATCCACAATGCTTCCATGCACATATTCTGTACATACCATATTATTTGTGGATACACTTTTCTATTCTGAATTATAGGACCTAGGAAGTTTCCTTAATGGTCCAGTTTAGGCAATATTCTTTATTTTTTATTTTGTTTTTGGTGATTAGTCTCTGTAAAATTTGATGCCAAAAGTCAGGGCAGAATCTCCCTTATGTAGAATCAAGTGGAACCATAAATTCCGTTGATGTAGGAAATATACTCCTACTTATGCAATGATTTTGAATCAGGTATGTTTTTACTTAATTATTATGCTACCCTTCCTAACTGTTCTTGGCTGATCTAAGAAAACCTAAGTAGGGTCAATATTAGTGTGATGGCTCCCTTGGTCATTGGCTTGAATATGATAAAGAGCCAACTCCAGGGACATCTAAGAGGAACTATGGGGCGTACCAGGGGAACATGCAAGGTTCTGTTGCAAAATCAAATGGTTGAGGAGAAGCTGTGCCAGGAATGTTGGGGGAATCCAAGAGAGAGTGGTTGTATGAATAGCCAGCTGTGCAGGCCAGAGAAGTGCAGCTGCAACCAGTCATACAGAAGGTCCAGTCCCAGCAGAATTGTCACCTCTGCCCAATCCCAGATTGCACCAAACTGAATGGAGGGAAGCACAAGGGAGATTGGTGAGGCTATATGTGAAGAAGCAACATAGCTTGAAATTGACTCTAAGGACTGCACATGCAGGGTTGGGAAATGACTATGAGGTGGATTGTATGAAATAAATAAACACATAATGTGGGTGCATGTGTGGAAAGTGACAATTTGGATGCAAAGCCATCAGGAAATCTCAGTTATGTAGATTAAATTGTAAAGTTTAAAAATTTCTGATGCCTTTCTTAAAAAACATTCCTCTATCCTGGGGGAAGATCCAGGGGGGGCAGAGGGGACCACGGCCCCGCCCGCTGGGGGCCAGGGAGGAGAACAAGAAGACACAATTGCCAAGAGACTTAGATCTAAAAAATGACTTTGCTTTTTATTAATACAGTATAACTTTTTATCTGGATGTTTGTGCATAGAATTTACAATGTATGATATTTGCATTTATTTTCACCTTGTTGTTTTACTGAAAAATGTATTACCAATGTCTTATTATGCAGCCCGGAGGGGCCAATGATTTCGACGTGAAAGTTCTCAAAAAAAATTTGTATCACCTTACCCTATCCTATTCAAAAAATTGTAAAAACCAATAAAACTTTTGTAATATAATAAAAAAAAGAGAAATAAAATATATTGCTAGCACAAAAAAAAAAACATTTCTGAAAGAAGGTAATGCAAACTTCCTTCTATACTGTTGCCAATAAAGAAACATTGACATTCTATGTATCATATTTTTCGGATTATAAGACCCTCCGTATTGTAAAACGCACCTAGTTCTGGGGAGAAAACCAAGAAAAAAAAATCTGCCTCTGCCTCCCAGCAATTTGCTTCCTTGCAGCAAACAGCCTCATAAGCTTCAGCACAGAACTGATTTAGCACAAGCAACTGATTGGCGGTTGGATCTGCCTCCTGGAATACTGTCTATCAGCTGTTTCAGGCTGCAGGGATCATCACCACCCATCACCACCATCACCGCCTATTGCTGCTTCCACATGCCCCATTTTTGGCTTCTGTACATCCCATTTTTGGCCCATTCCAAGCGGTGGGGATATGTGGCAGGGATAGGTGGCGGAAATCGGTGGCAGTGATCTCCAAAGCCTGGAACAGGCCAAAAATGGGGCATACGGAGGCCAGAAATGGAGCGTGCAGAAAAAGGGACACACAGATGCTAAAAATGGGTGCATGGAGGAGGCAATAGGTGGTTGCAACAATGGTGATGATGGGCAATGGTGATCCACGCAGCTTGGAACAGCTGATAGGTGGAATTCCAGGAGAATGATCCAACCGCCAATCAGCTGCTCATGCTAAATCAGGCTGTGCTGAAGCTGACCAGTCTGTTTGCTGTTTGTTGCAAGAGGCAAACTGCTGGTAGGCAGAGGCTGAAGAGTGGGGGCTGACGGGTAGGAGGGACTACAGCAACATTCGCTGTATAAGATGCACAGACATTTCCACCCACTTTTGGGGGAGAAAAAGTGCATCTTATACACTGAAAAATACAGTAATCATCAGAAGTGATTTGAGGAAATTATTGGCTCTGCCTATAATGAGCTTTTTGATTATACAATAGTGTCATACAATATTGATCAAATCTTACAAGGAAATCATGATTTACTATGGCTACATGATTTAACAATCTGCTAAATGTGTTGTTCAATCAAAATCTGAGGAAGGAAAGAATCTGGAAAGACTTATACCAGACAAATATATATTGCCTTCCAGTAAACACTGTTTTCAAGCATTGTTCTCAAGATGTTTAAAGATCAGCCATCTCATAGCATAGAATCTTTCTATGTGTCATTGTTAAACTAACTGATTTATAATAACTCAGAACCTCCTTTTAGCCTTTTCAGAAGACAAAAACAACTGTTATCCTCTAATCATTTGACACTTTATCTATTTTTTTAAGTTTTTCTAGTATAATAAATTAAGTATTGATTAGATTAGTTTCTTTGGTACTATAGGAAGCAATTTATCTGGCCCTGACATTTAAACAGATTCAAAATAATATTTGAATGTTCTTGATTATGGTTTTATTGGCTTCAGTCTTCAATCTTGTCCCTTCATTCTGTTCCTCACAATTGCCTGGTAGAACTATAACTTCTTCAAGAAGACTGGGCCAAAATATTTCAGTCATTCTGATGTTTCTTTATTAGCAAGAGCTTTTTGCTTGTCTTCACTAAATAACTAGTATACTTTTTTCTTCTTCCTTTTCTTCTAGCGTTTTTCTTCAGTAATCTGAAAATTCCCTATTCTCCAGGACATCACAAAAATAACACATAAAGACTTAAGTGGGTAGTCAACAAGTTACTTTAATATTCAGGGGTGTGATTTATTGTGTTGGTCACTGAGAATTTAAACTCAGTTCATAAGTTCTCATCTTATGTTTCTATCAAACTCAAACTTTAATCCCGAGGCTTTAATTTTCTTCTTAGGCCCAGTACTCTTCAATATTTCCATAAATAACTTAGATGAGGGAATAGAAGGGGAACTCATCAAATCTGCAAATGACGCTAAGCTGGCAGGTATAGCCAATACCCCAAAAGACAAGCACAGGATCCAAACTTGAACAATGGGCCCTATCCGACAATATGAAATTTAATGTGGAGAAAAGCAAGGTTTACATCTAGGCAAGAACAAACCAAAAGTACAAGTACAGATTAGGCAAAATCTGGCTGAAGCACAGTAACTGTGAGAGGGACCTTAGCATCCTAGTGGACGAACACTTAAACATGAACCAACAGTGTTTTAGCGCAGGGATAATTTTAGTTTAATTTGTTTTTACCTATTCTATTTATGTATTTTGTATTGGTATTTTTAATTTCCCCTGTGCACCGCTCCGAGTCCCTTTGGGGAGAGGACGCGGTTTACAAATAAAATAATAATAATAATAATAATAATAATAATAATAATAATAATAATAATAATAATAATAATAATAATAATTATTATTATTATTATTATTATTATTATTATTATTATTATTATTATTATTATTATTATTATTATTATTATTATTATTATTATTATTATTAGTGTGCAGCAGCAGCCAAAAAAGCTAATACAAGCTTGGTTGTATAAACAGAAGCATAGAATCAAAATCACATGAAATATTAGTAACACTTTATAAATCCTTAATAAGACCATACCTGGAATATCACACCCAGTTTTGCTCATCATATTACAAAAAAAGATGTTGAGACTTTGGAAAAAGTGCGAAGAAGAGCAACTAAGATGATAGCAGTATTCCAGTATTTGAGAGCTGTCACAAAGAAGAGGGTGTCACCTTATTTTCCAAAGTACCGTATTTTTCGGAGTATAGGATGCACCTTTTCCTTCTAAAAAGCGGCTGAAAATCTGGGTGCGTCTTATATATCGAATATAGCTTTTTTTTTGCCTCCCGAAACCCCACCCCCTTCACCAAAATGGCTGTGCCTAGCCTTATGGAGGCTTCCCGAGAGCTCCTGGGGGCTGGGGAAGGAAGAAAGTAGCCTAAATCGGGCTGTTTTTTGCCCCCCTAAACCCCAGCAGCACTCTATAAGCCTCCATAGGGATATGCATACAATTTATTTGATACAAAAATGGCCTATTTTTGTGATAAATGGGCCAGTTTTTTGCTCATTTTCCACCAACCTCCCCGGAGCACTCTGCAAGCCCTCCCAAGGCTAGTCATGCTTTTTATTTGAAGAAAAACGGCCCCATTTCCGTGGAGAAAAGTTTTGGGGAGGTTTGCAGAGTGCAAAAACAGCTTTGGAAAACTCTTTTGGAAGCTCTTTAACTGTTTCTGTGCCAAGAGAAACAAAGTCTTAAGGTTTGTCAGCGATTTCCTTATCCAGGACATGGATAAATACACCTGGAAACATCAACCTACCTACTTACCTACCTACTCTCTCTCTCTCTCCCCCTACCTACCTACTGAATTTCTCTCTCTATTGCTCTCTCTCTCTATCCTTCTACCTACCTACCTACATACATACACTCTCTCCCTACCTACCTACTGTATTTCTCTCTCTCTCTCTTTCTCTCTCTCTCTCTCTCCTTCTACCTACCTACCCACACATACTCTCTCTCTCCCTACCTTCCTACTGTATTTCTCTTATCTCTCTCTCTTTCTCTATTCCTTTATCTACCTACCTACCCTTTCTTTCCCTATCTACTGTATTTCTATCTATCTATCTATCTATCTATCTATCTATCTATCTATCTATCTATCTATCTATTCTCTCTCTATTCCTTTATCTACCTACCTAACTACCTACTCTCTCTACCTACCTACCTACTGTATTTCTCTTTCTTTTTCTCCCTCTCTATCCCTATCTACCTACCTCCTTTTTTTTGTAATTTGCCTCTTTAAAATCTTGGTGCGTCTTATACTCTGGTGCATCTTATACTCCAAAAAATATGGTACCTGAAGGCAAGGCAAGAAACAATGAATGAAACTAATGAAGGAGAGAAGCAACCTGGAATTAAGGAGCAACTTTGTAACAGTGAGGCCAATTAACCAGTGGAACAGCTTGCCTTTAGAAGTTGTAGTTTCTTCATTACTGTAGGTTTTTAAGAAAACACTCCACAGCACAGCCACCTATCTGTAATGTTATAGGGTTTCCTACTTGAGCAGGAGGTTGGACTCGAACAGAGTTCCTCAATGTTTCTAGATTTGTGGACCGGGGGGAGGAGAGGGGATGGTTCTGCTCAAACGACCAGCAAATTCACACTTGTGCACAAAGTTCCATTTGTGTGAGCAGCATGCATGCATTCTTGCCACACACAGAAATGAGAAGTGGCACATGCACTCGCCCACTGCTCATGCAAGTGAGGATGCACGTGTGCATGCTTGCTGGCCATTTCTATGGCCTACTTGCAATTTTCTAACAGCCCACTAGTGTGGTGGAGCCAATGGTGGGATTCAGCTGGTTCACACTTGTTCTATAGAACTGGTAGCTAAACGTTTCTGGAGTTCAGCGAAGCGGCTAAAGTGAGAGGAAGGAAACTCTGCCATGCCTGGCAAGGTGGAGAAGAGACAGCAAAATAAGCCCTGTCTCACTCCATATGCCCCAATGAAAGACAGTGGCAACCCGGCCACTTCCCTTCCCTGCCTTCTCCAGCATTGGAAGCCAACTGTCAGCCACTCACCCAGTCACCCATTGATCCATCTCTCTGTATGACGCTGGGCTCACTCACCCAAGGTCATGTTGGCCATCATGGGAGGATCATCCTTTATATGTAGCGGAACTGGAGGACAGATATGAGTCATGCCTCCCACTATGGCCAACCGGACTCTGGGCAAACCAGTTGTTAAATTACTTAAATCACACCATTGGGCACAATCCACAGGTTGGGGTCCCTTCTAATTATCTATATAAATAAAAATGTAAAATAGTTTGTACGAATCCACTAATCTCAAAAAGTACTGGACCAATTTGCCTCAAATTTTGACACAACGTAGCGAAGCACTTCGGATAATAGAATAGCTAATCATTTTGTGCCTAGCACGCGTGAGTTGTGTACAAATGACACACAAAAAATTTACCCACTGAATGTGTGTAAACAACCCTGTAGCCACGCCCATCAAACTGCTTTTCAACTGCCAGTGTTGAAAAAGGCCTCATACGGCGGCCTCTTGGGGCCAAAAAGGCACAGAGGACAGCAAACTCCCAGGTGGCCCATAGAGGGGGGGGGGGAAATTCTGCTCAGGACTGTTCTCTGAGGTAAAAAAAAAACTGAGACAGGCAGCTGCTTTAAACTGTTTAATACGAACTGAACCAAACTGTAACAAAGAATCACCCATATCTCAGGGGTTGCCCCAAAGAAGAGGGAGTCAAGCTATTCACCAAGGCACCTGGGGGCAGAACAAGAAGCAATGGGTGGAAACTAATCAAGGAGAGAAGCAACCTAGAACTGAGGGCAAATTTCCTGGCAGTGAGAACTATTAACCAGTGGAACATCTTGCCACCAGAAGTTATGGATGCCCCAACACTGAAGAGAGAAGAGACTGGAAACCCATTTGTCTGAAACGGCATAGGGTCTCCTGCTTGAGCAGTGGGGTTGGACTAGATGACCTCCAAGGTCCCTTCCAACTCTGCTATTGTAGTATTGTATTACAGTAGGTAGGTAGATAGGGGAATAGAGAGACAGGGAGAAATACAGTTTAATAAAAGAGGGACTAGGGGAGACAGGATAGCAGCCTTCCAATATCTCAGGGGTTGCCACAAAGAAGAGGGAGTCAAGCTATTCACCAAGGCACCTGAGGGCAGAACAAGAAGCAATGGGTGGAAACTAATCAACCTAGAACTGAGGGCAAATTTCCTGGCAGTGAGAACTATTAACCAGTGGAACATCTTGCCACCAGAAGTTATGGATGCCCTAACACTGAAGAGAGAAGAGACTGGAAACCCATTTGTCTGAAACGGCATAGGGTCTCCTGCTTGAGCAGCAGGGTTGGACTAGATGACCTCCAAGGTCCCTTCCAACTCTGCTATTGTAGTATTGTATTACAGTAGGTAGGTAGATAGGGGAATAGAGAGACAGGGAGAAATACAGTTTAATAAAAGAGGGACTAGGGGAGACAGGATAGCAGCCTTCCAATATCTCAGGGGTTGCCACAAAGAAGAGGGAGTCAAGCTATTCACCAAGGCACCTGAGGGCAGAACAAGAAGCAATGGGTGGAAACTAATCAACCTAGAACTGAGGGCAAATTTCCTGGCAGTGAGAACTATTAACCAGTGGAACATCTTGCCACCAGAAGTTATGGATGCCCTAACACTGAAGAGAGAAGAGACTGGAAACCCATTTGTCTGAAACGGCATGGGGTCTCCTGCTTGAGCAGCAGGGTTGGACTAGATGACCTCCAAGGTCCCTTCCAACTCTGCTATTGTATTATTGTATTACAGTAGGTAGGTGGATAGGGGAATAGAGAGACAGGGAGAAATACAGTTTAGTAAAAGAGGGACTAGGGGAGACAGGATAGCAGCCTTCCAATATCTCAGGGGTTGCCACAAAGAAGAGGGAGTCAAGCTATTCTCCAAGGCACCTGGGGGCAGGACAAGAAGCAATGGGTGGAAACTAATCAAGGAGAGAAGCAACTTAGAACTGAGGAGAAATTTCCTGACAGTTAGAACAATTAATCAGTGGAACAGCTTGCCTCCAGAAGTTGTGAATGCCCCAACACTGGAAGTCTTCAAGAAGATGTTGGATAGCCATTAGTCTGAAATGGTATAGGGCAGTGATGGCTAACCTTTTTTGGCTCACTTGCCAATAGCAGGGGGAGTGCAGGGGCGATGTGCACAGGTGTGCCACATCCATAATGCTATGTGCATGACCCCCTGCATTTGGCATGCTTTTTACGTCATCCCCAGGCTCCAGAGGGTTTATAGGAGCCTGGGGAGGGTGAAAACAGCCTTCCCCCACCTCCAGAGGGCAAAAAATGGCCTCAAAAGAAGGCCTAAATCAGCTGGCCAGGGCACACATACAAACTGAAGCTGACAGGGCAATGCCTCGAGTGGCCTAAGAAATGATTCCGTGTGCCACCTGTGGCACCCGTGCCATAGGTTCGCCATCATGGGTATAGGGCTTCCTGCCTAGCAGGGAGTTGGACTAGATGACCCCCAAGGGATAGATAGAGAGGCAGAAATAAGATAGGTATGTATGTATGTAAGTAGGTAGGTAGGTAGGTAGGTAGGTAGGTAGGTAGGTAGGTCGATAGATAGATAGATAGATAGATAGATAGATAGATAGATAGATAGATAGATAGATAGATAGATAGATAGATAGATAGATAGAAAGAAAAGAAAGAAAGAAAGAAAGAAAGAAAGAAAGAAAGAAAGAAAGAAAGAAAGAAAGAAAGAAAGAAAGAAAGAAAGAAAGAAAAAAGAAAGAAAGAAAGAGACGGTAGGTAGGTAGGTAGGTAGGTAGGTAGGTAGGTAGGTAGGTAGGTAGGTAGGTAGAGGGAGAAAGGAAGAAATATAGTAGGTAGGTAGGTAGGTAGGTACATAGGTAGGGGGATGGATAGATAGATAGGGAGAAATACAGTAGATAGGTAGGTAGAGGGATAGACAGAGAGGGAGAAATACAGTAGGTAGGTAGGTTGGGGCTTATATGGTGGTTGGGTGTATGTGTGCAGGTGTAGATCTACACACAGATTGGTTAGCCATTTAACCAGACTGGACCACAGCAACGCGTGGCCGGGTATAGCTAGTAAACACAATAAAAACTTTAGGACTTTTGAAAACTTTTGATATGAAGCTGATATTCTTTGTAATAATGCTTTGAACCAAACATGGGCCTCCATTCATAAAATACATCCTCCATCAGGCAGAGTTCTAAACAATAATGAAGTTTCATGTGCTTCCATCTCACTGGAGATTTAGAGCCTGACATTTGCAGAAATTGATTTATGTGACTTAACGGAGACATGGCGTAAGATCAGGAAAACATCAATACCAGACTGATTTTATTTTATTTTTAAACCCAGATAAGCATCTGGCTACCGATTAGTGTGTTTTATCCGAATAATGATTGAATAGTGTGGGAGACAATAATAATATTTCCCATCTAATATACATGGAAACCTAATGAAATTAACCACTTGATGCAGCGGTTAAGGGATTCAACTAGGATTGGTGTTCAAGTCCATACTGAGCCATAGAAACTCACAGGGTGATTTTGACCTTGTTGTGCTGTCAGTTTAAAGTCTCGTTGGCCTTCAGTCGTGCATATGAAAGGCTTAAATAAGTTGATCCACTCCCTCCACTATATTGTGTGAACCAGAGGAGGGTTTCTGCTGGTTCTCCCTGGATCAGGCAAACTGGTAGTGGCAGATGCAGGAGGCTCTGCCCAACTGCCAGGACACTTCTGAGCATGCGCAGAAGCATCATGTGCATGTGCACGAGCAAACAGGAAGTAAAATAAATTGAAATCCATCACTGGTGTGAACATAGCCAAAGTGTGACTGTATAGTTGTACATTTGTCAATAGTGTTACATCAATATATTTTTGAACTTTTAATCTCTGTGCTGTGTCAAACTCTTGGGTAATTGTCTCAAGCTAAAAATAATTAATTGTTTCAGATCAAATCACAGAATCTTCTTTAGCAAGATTTATTAAAGTAAAAAAGATTGGGTTATGGATTGCAAGAATTTCACCAAATGAAATGAACAATTACTTTCACTTCTAATACATAAATATTTCAAATGACTTTACTGTGAACTTTGTGAAAAGACTCTTTTTACATTGACCACTGATGAGCATGGAAGTATCTGTTTGCAAAACTGTCTCCTGAATCTGTCTCTTGGGTAACCAATTCCTGTATCTGTCTTGAAGGGAGTAATTATCCTTGGAATCAATATGGTGGACAACAACTTATTCCTTAAAAGTGTACAAGAAAGAACGAGAGGCTCAGTTAGCCTGACTGTACAGTAAACAAGATGAAACATACTGTAGTTAATGAAGGAGAAAATAATGATTGTATAATCCTAGAGTTCTCAAGTTCAATAAACCGTAGTTTAATCAGACACTTTCAATCAATCCTACACCAGTAAACTGTCAGAAAAATCAGAGGACTAAACACTATACACAATCCTTTGGATAGGTGATCATGGAAGAACATAGACAGGTAGCCTGAGATTTTAGAATCTGGAATTGGGCACTTTTAAATCTCAGAATAATTTAACGTTAGTGAAGGATGCTAAGAAACAAAAAACTATATATGCTCAAGATTTAATTTAATCAGAACTAGCTATACCCGGCCACGCGTTGCTGTGGCCCAGTCTGGTTAAATGGCTAACCAATCTGTGTGTAGATCTACACCTGCACACATACACCCAACCACCATATAAGCCCCAACCTACCTACCTACTGTATTTCTCCCTCTCTGTCTATCCCTCTACCTACCTATCTACTGTATTTCTCCCTATCTATCTATCCATCCCCCTACCTATGTACCTACCTACCTACCTACCTACTATATTTCTTCCTTTCTCCCTCTACCTACCTACCTACCTACCGTCTCTTTCTTTCTTTCTTTCTTTCTTTCTTTCTTTCTTTCTTTCTTTCTTTCTTTCTTTCTTTCTTTCTTTCTTTCTTTCTTTGTATCTATCTATCTATCTATCTATCTATCTATCTATCTATCTATCTATCCATCCATCCATCCATCCATCCATCCATCCATCCATCCATCCATCCATCCATCCATCCACCCACCCACCCACCCACCCACCCACCCACATACATACATACATACATACATACATACCTATCTTATTTCTGCCTCTCTATCTATCCCTTGGGGGTCATCTAGTCCAACTCCCTGCTAGGCAGGAAGCCCTATACCCATGATGGCGAACCTATGGCACGGGTGCCACAGGTGGCACACGGAACCATTTCTTAGGCCACTCGAGGCATTGCCCTGTCAGCTTCAGTTTGTATGTGTGCCCTGGCCAGCTGATTTAGGCCTTCTTTTGAGGCCATTTTTTGCCCTCTGGAGGTGGGGGAAGGCTGTTTTCACCCTCCCCAGGCTCCTATAAACCCTCTGGAGCCTGGGGATGACGTAAAAAGCATGCCAAATGCAGGGGGTCATGCACATAGCATTATGGATGTGGCATACCTGTGCACATCGCCCCTGCACTCCCCCTGCTATTGGCAAGTGAGCCAAAAAAGGTTAGCCATCACTGCCCTATACCATTTCAGACTAATGGCTATCCAACATCTTCTTGAAGACTTCCAGTGTTGGGGCATTCACAACTTCTGGAGGCAAGCTGTTCCACTGATTAATTGTTCTAACTGTCAGGAAATTTCTCCTCAGTTCTAAGTTGCTTCTCTCCTTGATTAGTTTCCACCCATTGCTTCTTGTCCTGCCCTCAGGTGCCTTGGTGAATAGCTTGACTCCCTCTTCTTTGTGGCAACCCCTGAGATATTGGAAGGCTGCTATCCTGTCTCCCCTAGTCCCTCTTTTATTAAACTGTATTTCTCCCTGTCTCTCTATTCCCCTATCTACCTACCTACTGTAATACAATACTACAATAGCAGAGTTGGAAGGGACCTTGGAGGTCATCTAGTCCAACCCTGCTGCTCAAGCAGGAGACCCTATGCCGTTTCAGACAAATGGGTTTCCAGTCTCTTCTCTCTTCAGTGTTGGGGCATCCATAACTTCTGGTGGCAAGATGTTCCACTGGTTAATAGTTCTCACTGCCAGGAAATTTGCCCTCAGTTCTAGGTTGCTTCTCTCCTTGATTAGTTTCCACCCATTGCTTCTTGTTCTGCCCCCAGGTGCCTTGGTGAATAGCTTGACTCCCTCTTCTTTGGGGCAACCCCTGAGATATGGGTGATTCTTTGTTACAGTTTGGTTCAGTTCGTATTAAACAGTTTAAAGCAGCTGCCTGTCTCAGTTTTTTTTTTACCTCAGAGAACAGTCCTGAGCAGAATTTCTCCTCCCCCCCCTCTATGGGCCACCTGGGAGTTTGCTGTCCTCTGTGCCTTTTTGGCCCCAAGAGGCCGCCGTATGAGGCCTTTTTCAACACTGGCAGTTGAAAAGCAGTTTGATGGGCGTGGCTACAGGGTTGTTTACACACATTCAGTGGGTACATTTTTTTGTGTGTCATTTGTACACAACTCACGCGTGCTAGGCACAAAATGATTAGCTATTCTATTATCCGAAGTGCTTCGCTACATTGTGTCAAAATTTGAGGCAAATTGGTCCAGTACTTTTTGAGATTAGTGGATTCGTACAAACTATTTTACATTTTTATTTATATAGATATTTCAGGCAACTATTCTCTTTTACAATGGTGTCACAATCTGAAGAGAGGACAATGACAAAATGATGTGTAGAAATTGCACCATGTCTCAGAGTAAGTATGTAAATCAGAAATATTTTATGGAACTAAAAGGGGTTCCCATTGTTGTATTTCATAAACATGGATGGCATATTCTAAGGAAAAATACCCACACATATTTTCATGAAATACTATTATGTTAATGAAGGCCGTTATCCATTCATAATCCTACCTAATTAAATTTGAGCAATGGTTTTTCACATGAAACTTCATGCTGCTCAATTTCCTGAATGAGTCAGGAAATCTTAATTCAAGGAAAAACAAAACAAAACCAAAAAAAAAACCCTGAACTACAGTAATTGATGTCAGCATGTCAGTTTACCCACGAAACAGCTGAAGGAAGAGTTTACCTTTTTCTCTTTCCAATTGGTTTTTGAAACTGTTGATGCCAATTATATAAATTTTAAATCTGTATGTGGAGAGAAAATTCAGCAAATGTTGCCTTGACTAGACTTTTTCAGCATTTAAGCCAAGAGCTGGAAGACCTTTAGAGCAGGGGTCTCCAACCTTTGCAACTTTAAGTCTGAAGGACTTCAGCTCCCAGAATTCTCCAGCCAGCAACGCTGGAGCTGAAGTCCTTCAGACTTAAAGTTGCAAAGGTTGGAGACCCCTGCTTTAGAGAGTGGGGAGATACATTTAATTTGGGAAGACAAGGTATGTAGTGTGCAGAATGATAATCTTTTTCTCTTTCTTTTCTTTCTTTTTTTTGTGGTAACTGTATTTTGAAACCAATAACATAGTTTTGTTTCCTGTCTCAACGTGATAGCAAACCATAGACTGATTTTCAGCACTCATGCTCTTGAATTTCTGAATGAATTCTGGGACCCAAAAAAGGCACCTGGATCATATGAATATTTCAGGAAACTGGTACACCACAAAACTCCCACATTAAGATGAATCCAAGTCCTGCGTTAATTACAATTTTCAAGACTGAAGGGGAATCTCAGAGTCTAAAGGATGCAAAGCAGGAGGCCTAATAATATATTAGGCCTCCTGCTTTTAGATATTAGATAATGCTAATTCTACTCTTGTTATAAAATGTTATCAAAAGAGAATCCTGCAAGTCTGAATTTGCTTCCCCATTTTTTTCCATTATCTTCAAGAGAATTAGGCAAATTCCTATCTGAGATCCTTTTTAAGATTTCATTTCTGCCTTGGACTCATATGACTTTTAGTGGCTCTTGACTTGGTTGTTCTGTTCTTCAAAATTATTCCTTTATTTCACTACATTTTTTTGAACTTTACATACTAGTCTGTCTTTCCTTCCTTCCTTCCCACCTTCCCTTGTACCTTTTGTTCTCCTATCCAGTTTTATTTTTCCATTTTCCCTAGTAAATACCATCCTATTTATTTTAGCCTGCTGTTCAAGTCTCTAAATTGTTTTTTTTAATGTTCTCTTAAAAAAATTAGCCTCCCCTTCCAGTTTATAAAATGATTCTACAGAGATACCATAACTTTATGTACATAACCTAAAATGATGGATACAGGCTAAAGTTTAAACATCCAGTTCGTTAATATATATAGAAAAATAGCAATAATTAGCGCAACACAGAAAAATAAATCAGTATTCTAGCACAAAATCCAGCCTCAGTGTTTTTATTTATTCCTACAGAAGAAAGCGTTAGCATCCAGTTAACCTAAAATGGATTAGATGGTTTTACACTACTCAAATGTCAGTCTTCAGCATCTTCTTTTTCTCCCCCTGGGGCAGGTGAAAGACATCTGAAGCAGAGGAGGATACTTTCTGGAGAAGAATACCAATTTGAAAGAGGAGAATGTGCCATAGGATTTTTACTACTTAATGCAGACGATTCCTCAAGGATTGAAAATGATAGAAAATACCACCCACACAGAAAGATTAAGAGTATATTAGAGGAATATTTTAAGGCAGGGTTTGGAACATCATTCCTTTTCAGCCAAAATTAATTCTGCCTTCCCCTTTCTATATTGGATTTACATTTGCTTTCTTCATTCATATTCAGATGTAATTTGTGAATTGTTTTTCTTAGCTAATATTTAGAGAACAAAATCAAACCATTCCATGCTTAGCTTATGAGACTATCAGTGGTTGGACTCTATTGCTATATTGTCATGGTTTCATATGATATAACTATTTTAAGCCTATACCATTAAGAAAAATTGTATCCATCAGCACCCTGTATATTTCCTTTCCTCCACAGTATGGCTCAGGTTGGACTAGGTTGTACTAGAATGTTGTCAGGATCAAGCCCATGAATAGGAACTGAGGAGATTTTGCTTGTCAGATGTTTCCGTGGCTTTCAATAAATGGGCAAAAGAAGAACATGAAAGGGTTGTTTTTTTCCATAATGTTATGTACTCAACTTCACAATGCATTCCACAGAGAGGGACAAGTAATCACAAATATGACTACTATCATGGACGCTCACGTTTTTAAGTCTGTTTAATTAAGTGGAGCATAAGAACAAATTAATTATAGATGACAGTCATACTTGCTGGCAGAAGCTCAAAGATAGTTTAAAACTGAGCGGCTAAGATTACAATATATGTGATTTGGAGATGTTACCTTAAAATCATGTCAATTAAGAATAATAAAGACTTAAATTGGCTTAGTATCAAGTCAGACAATTAAGGTTATGAAAATAGGTCACCAGCTTGTGTTTTGCTGTCATTAGCAAAAGAAAAGTGTCAATGAAAATGCCAACTTTTATTCATACCACTTGCATTTCTCCCTCTAATTATTTCACCTAATTCTCCATATTTTTCACCATGTTTAATACAGACCAGAAAAAATAGTGATTTTTTTCTTTTTCTTTCTTCTTAAAATAACGATTAGATACAGGGATTGATGAGGACAGAATGAGCTCTTTGCTTAACGTAGTCATTACATGTTTCTTTGGCTGATTCAACAATAGATACTTGATTAGACAGAATAAGGGCCAAACATGTATTGCTTAAAATGTAGCTGATAGTTAAATTCATTTCTTTTTAATTCTCTCTCTCTCTCTGTGTTGCAAGCTGTTGAGAGTAGCAAAGTGAAAGGTTATTGGACTCAAAGTACTTTTCCCAAAGCCTTACCCACCACACACTGTTTTTCATACAGCTGTTTTATCATCTGATGCAGTTTGATATCTTTTTCTTTTTAAAATGCTTTGCAAGTTCTAAGGTCAGCCATTTATGGTAGAGTAAGCTTTCATGTACATGTAGTTCTAGCTTACACTCTTTAGTGACCATTCAAAGTTATGACAACACTGAAAAAGTAATGACCAGTCATCACACTTACAATCGTAATATCATCCCTGTTGTTATATTATTGAATTTGGGTGTTTTGTAACCATCTGGTAGTCACACAATTGCCATTTTCACACTTAACAGTTAATTCCCAAAGACAGAGTCAGTGGAGAAGTTTTAAATGAAATTGTAAGTCACAAGCAAAGCACTATGATGCTTTGCTTAACTATAATGGGTGATTCACTTCAAGACCATATCAGAAGTGACATGCATCTGGTGCAGTCGTGCATTTCTTAGCAATCGAATTGCCTGTCCCAATTATGGGTATTAAATGAGACTACTTGTGTATATTGGTTGTGTCTGACATAAACCTTTAGTGTAAACAATAATTAATCTGGATGAATAATTGCAAGATAGCAGTATATAATCTTTAAAAACTAAGAAAGAGCTTCAGCATAGCCTGACCAGAAAACTGCTGTGTAGCAGTCAGAGGAAAACGTACTGCTACATCTGCTTAGAAAAAGGCTCCAAGAGTGGAAAGAATTAGAGTTATGTTCTTTATTCACATTCCTGTACCAAATGTTGTCATTTCTTGTTTGGTTGCCTTGGCCTGTGAATACTTCTTGTCAGTAATCTACATTTAAAGTTATTCTTGTTTGATTCAGTATATTACCTCAGGTTCTACTTCATTTATGTACTCGCTGTCTTAGAGACCCTGAACTTTTAGCTATAATTTACCATGCAAAATAAGCATTATTTTTTTTTGTCAGGGAATCAGATTGTACAAAAGGCAACATGGGAAGAGTCTTCTTATTCAAATTTGTGGTGTGTTTTTTTTAGCCTGACAACACCAATTCTTCTCTTTAAATATTTCTTTTTCTCTATCATATAGTAATTGTTAAGCCTAGCAGATCAGTATTCTAAAGTAAGTCACTGCTTTGACAATGAACATGAATGAGAAAACTAAGGCTCTTTGGCTATTGCTGAACTGACACAGCATTGACAACAAGAGTGCTGGGAGTCAAGATGAGACATTTCTGGAAGCCTACAACTCCCAGACCCATAACAATATGTCTCCAAGTAGTTGTTGACAGAAAGTAACACTTTCACTGCCTTTCCTTTGTCAAAGTTCCTCTCAGCACGGAGTCCTGACAATGGGAGGATATAGGAAAATCAGAAGTTGGCATTTTCAAATCTTCCCCTCTGAATCAGTGGTAGGATTCACATTTTTTTACTATCGTTTCTGTGGGCATGGATTGGTGGACGTGGCAGGGGAAGGATACTGTAAAATCGCCATTCCCTCCCCATTCCAGGGAAAGGTTACTGCAAAATTCCCATTTCCTCCTGATCAGCTGGGATTTGGGAAGCAGAGAATAGGTGGGAGCGGGGCCAGACAGAGGTGGTATTTACCGGTTCTCCAAACTACTCAAAATGTCCACTACCAGTTCTCCAGAACTGGTCAGAACCTGCTTAATACCACTTCTGCTCTGAATACATACTAAGGGCTAATGTAGCTATACAAAGTATAGAAGCAGATGGGACAGACTGGAAAAAAAATCTGGAATGATATAGGTGAAAAAGGAGAACATAAGTCTTTCCTGTTTGCCATTAACTTGAAGAATAGCCTCTGAAGGTGGTCTTTGCACAGGAAAGAAATTTTACTTCCATTGGCACCAATAAATTCTCAGTATAAATTCTAGTGTCATAGGGGGGGAAATCTTCAGATCCAAAGGCAAGAAAGTTTAAATTTCCCTTTCTACCATTAAGTTGATACTTTTTTCTTATTTTGAGAAACCTGTAATCCAAAGGTACATTTAATATTAGAGAACTTTGAGCCTTATTTTCCAATGCACACATCTGGTCTTATTTATTGTCATATAATACTATCTTATTTTTTTAAAAATATATAATATAAATTTACCCAATAATTTAAAGTGTATTAGCATAATATCTAGATAAGAATAAGAAAAATATAATTGAAATAAATGTGTTTCATTTTTTTAATATTTTATTGAAACTTTTAAAAAACAGTAAAAACAAAAACAAATTAAACTGAAAACATTAAAGAAAAATAAGTGTTAAAAGTGCAAGAGAAATAAAGAAACAGAAAAGAGAAAATAAAAGGAAAAAGAAGAAAGAAACAAAGGCAATTGAGCACAAGCTAACAACATTGAGCTAACAAAATAACTTTTCATCCTCTTTTAAAATTACTGGACAAACAAAACTCTTCTTCCCATTACTGGTATAATTGGATTTTGGATCTCACAGCAAATGTTCCAAATTCCGTGTGTGTGTGTAAGCTTTTTGCCAATTTTATATTGTTTTAAACTCTTAAAGTGTCTATTAAAGTAGGTAAAAGTCACCAAATGTCAAATTAAACTGACATCTGACATTAAATTGAAAGTGTCTAATATCTATATGATAATAAGTAATCATTTCTGAAAGGGGGATTTTTTTTCAAAGTTGCAAAATAAAAAGATAAAAAGATTCCACTGATATTTTGAGAATTTCTTAATATTGGAATCTTTTTCAGGAAACCTATATTGTCAGTACAAAAGAAACTTGGAAATTCTTGGAAAACCGAGAGAAGCTTGCGAGTTTTATTAATATTTAACATTATAATGTTACCAATTTAGCCACATTTCAACAATACCAATTTTCTGCTGCCTATATCATGGTTGTATTTTCAAACATTGATAGTTGTATTTAACATGCCACCACACAGTACATTCAGAAAACCTTTGTTTAGATTTCAGCTTCACAGTGATTTTGCTGTTATTTACTCCATTTGCCTTTTCAAGATATTATCCTACATAGCTTCCAAACTATGAATCAAATGCCTGTGGAAAAGAAGGTTATTTATTAAAACCAACTCCAGATGACTTCATGGACATGCCACATTGTTATCTTGTCAATAACAAAAAATGTGGTTTGCTCTTATTATCTTCTGGGGCCTTTTCTTTTTCCAATTCAGTCTATAGCACTAGGTTTTCCTTGTATCTTCTATACAAGTAGGGTAGTGGTGGGATTCACATTTTTTTACTACTGGTTCTGTAGGTGTGGTTTGTGGATGTGGCAGGTGAAGTATACTGCAAAATCCCCATTCCCTCCCTACTCCTGGGAGAAGGTTACTGCAAAATCCCCATTCCCTCCCCACCCCATTAACCCTCTTTCCAGCTCTGTTCTCCTGTTCAGGGCAACAAAAGAACATCAGCTGGGAGGCAGCAGGGCAGAGCTAGCCTATTTGCCGCTTCTCCGAATTACTCAATACAGAAAAAACAGTTCTGACCAGTTGTCCAGAACTGGTCAGAACTGGTTGAATACCACTTCCAAAGTAGGGGTTTCCCCCCGCCTCTAATGGTTTTTCTTTCTATTGTCTACTAATGATAATTTTCATTTTTGCAGCCCAGATATTATATGCCTAGCCCACAACCTTTCCAAAAGCACTGTGTAGCCCCCAGCTGCCAAAAGATTACCACCTGCCATTAAACATCCACCTCTTGAAACTACAATCAAACAAGCTGTATTTTGTCTTAGCTTTATGAACATTTGCATAAAATCCATATATGTCTTTTGCTCCTCAAGGTCTGATAGGTTCATCCAGTGTATGACTTCCATAAAAAGTCATACACAAAGCTTTGTTCCATTGCACTTTAATTATATGAGTCCTTTTCAAACATTTACAACATGAAAGAGATTGTCAGTGTGACAATTACTGGAGAAACCATTTTTTGTTCTCTAAATATGGGATTGCATTTCCTAGAAGCACTATCCAGGCAAAAGTTTCTCTTCTATCGCTTATAAAAAATCAGGAAATTAGAAAGTGGTTCAGAATGTAAAAATATTGTGTTCATTACAGGTCGTCCCTGATTTATGATCACAATTGACACCTGAATTTTCACCACTAAGCAAGGTGGAAGCAAGTCATGTCTACTATTATGATATCTTTTGCTATGGTTGTTAAGTGAATTAAGTAAATCCAGCTTCCTCCATTGACTTTGCTTGTTGGACGCTGGCTGGGAAGGTTGCAGATCCCATGAACCTGGAATGCTGCAGCCTTCATAAATATATGCTGGGTTGGCAAGCAGCCAAATTTTGATCTCATGGTCATAAGTGTGATGGGTTCTCATTTTTTTCAGTGTTGTTGTCACTTCAGATAGTTATTAAACAAATGGTTATAAGTCTAGGATTACCTGCACATGTCACATGTCATATGTCAATGTAAAATGTGTGTGTAGAAAATTATCTAGGCACTTTGATTCTGAAAGCATTCTTCAAAGTCCTGGAAAATATTGAGTGGTTTCTCCAACGGAAGTCTGCAGTGCTATTTATAAGAAGAGATGTTTTCAGCTGAAGATGATACTTTAGTAGTAATTTTTTCAGATTTACAGTACTTAACAGTTATATACTGTTTAAACCAAGATTGTGGATAGTTTTGCGTGTTGTTACCCAATTTAAGTAAACTTAATCTAAGAGATGATTCAGTGTTCATATTTGTAAGAATGAAAGTATAATTGTTCAGATGCAATATTAAGAACCACATGTTCCTTGGCATTCTCATATGAATATTTTATTTGACATTATCTTGCAAGATACCACCTTTTACAAGGCATGTGTCTTGTAAAACTGCATTAGGGTGGCTTATAAAAAAAAACACCAACCAATATACAAAAGTATGGAACAAAAGCAATAACTAGATGGTAAAATTGATTAATGAGGCAAAAATGACATACACATAAGGTGCTCCAACCACTCTAGCTTCACATCTGAAAGTAGAATCAAGTCTGGAGTCAAGACCTTCTGAATGCCATCAGGTGGGATGTACCTCCATCTAAGGGATAACTTCATTCCTCAGACCAGGTATTGCAACAAAGAAAACATGTTTCTAGGAGTCTGATAAATGGCATTGTTTTATCAAAGGAACCCAGAGTGTACCAAACCTGTTGGATCAAACCATCTCACTAATATCATGGGAGAGAAGTGGTCTTTCAAGAAACCAGACCCTATGCTATGCAAGGCTTTTTAGGCAACAACCAGCATCTTGAATTGCTCTTACAAGCAAACTGGCAACCAGTTCAGTTCATGAAGCAGGGACATCTGATAGTCATACCAAGGCATGCCCATCCTTGCACGTGCCACTGGACTAATTGCATCTTTTGGGTGGTCTTCAGCCCCATGTAGAGGTGTTGCAGTGGTCAAGGTGTGAGGTGGCAAGACTGCGAGTGACTGCCTGCAGGGCCTTCTAGTCTCCTTAGAAGTGAAGCATTTACACCTGTGTATGAATGTTCCTGAGAATGGGGATCTAACTTGAGCCACGATTAGTGAGTGATGTTATAACTTGAATATAAAGATGATTTATTTAAGGAAATATATGGAAGGAATAGACAGAGTCTACAGATTATTTAACTACCTTCAGTTAGGAGGAGATAGACAAGAGCATCATATATGCATATAGACAGTACCTGTAAACAAGGACAAAAAAACCCTGAAATACCACACTCATAAACAAAAAATCAAAGACAAAGAAATGGGAACAGGGGAAAAACCACTCTCTATCAAATACCATAGTGCCATAAACCAGTCAGCTGGTTGTGAGGTGCTGAAGAATCACATTTCCAGTACATCAAGGGGACACTTTGTTTTGATGAAGCTTCAAATGAAGCACTTCCTTAATGCAAAATGGTGAAGCACAGCGTTACCACAGTAACAGCGTAGCCATGATGTTTCCATTCATTTGAAGAATGTGGTGCCTGTGCTTGCATCAGCAACGACTTCCTTTGAGACAAAGCCCCTAACTGACATCAATCAGCCTTGCTGTCATGCTTCCTGAAGTAGATTCATACAAAGTGTAGCATCAGATAGATCAGGATGTCACATCTTTCTGTGCAAAATGCAACATGAATTTGAATACTATTAAAACTGCAAATATCTCTGTAGTTTAAATATACAGAAAACACTCATTGAAAACCTAACAGTCTGCCAACATACATGTAAATTGCATGTGTATTCAGCTATGCATTATCTTCAAAGGTGAATTTGTTTTCATGAGAGATTCAACTGCTCTTTCAAAGGTGATCCAGGAAACTCAGATTTTGACTGGAAGCTGGTCAAGCCTTACCACTTGATTTGTATCCACAATAGCAGTTTCTGGGCATAATATGCTACACATGCTCAGAAGCAATTTTCTGTTAGGTAGATCTGCCAGTTGAAGCTGACCATACCCAGGCTTGATCTGATAAATCTATTTGAGGTAAATTCCCTTAGGATGATATATCTCTAAGCTAAGGAAAATGCATGTCTCAGATAGTTCTCAATGTGCTCCAACCATTCTAGCTTCACATCTGAAAGTAGAATCAAATCTGGAGTCAAGACCTTCTGAATGCCATCAGGTGGGATGTACCTTGATCTAAGGGATAACTTCATTCCTCAGAACAGGCATTGCAACAAAGAAAACGTGTTTCTAGGATTCTGATAAATGGCATTGTTTTATCAAAGGAACCCAGAGTGCACCAAACCTGTTGGATCAAACCAGTCTCACTAATATCATGGGAGAGAAGTGGTCTTTCAAGAAACGAGACCCTATGTTATGCAGGGCTTTTTACGCAACAACCAGCATCTTGAATTGCTCACACAGAGAGGGCTCACACAGAGAGGGCCTCCTCAGGGTGCCGTCTACCGGTCAATGCCAGCTGGCAACCCCCAGGGGGAGGGCCTTCTCTGTGGCGGGTCCGGCCCTCTGGAACTACCTTCCCCCCGACCTTCGTACCATCACGGACCTACGCTTCTTCCGCCGGGCGCCTAAAACACACTTTTTCCATCTGGCTGGCCTGGCATAGATTAAATGATTTAATTTTAAATATAATGTTTTTAATAGTTTTAATTACTTTTTAGCACAGACTTACTAATTTAATTCTATGTTATACTGTGATTATATCTTATGGGTGTTTTTATTCTTTCTGTGCACCGCCCTGAGTCCCACCAGGGAGATAGGGCGGTATAGAAATTTGATTAAATAAATAAAATAAATAAATATTCATATGAGTAATCAACTGTAGTTTTCTAGATTTGGGATTAGCATGTCCATTGAGATTCAATACATTCTGACTAAAATCATAATAAGTCAGTGCAATGAGGTTATAGAAATTGTCATACTGTAAAGCCCAAGCATTTCAACTGTGAGTTGTGCAGTCTCAGTTAAAATTTTATTGAGTCACACATTCATTAATATCTGATTCAAATATTGTGTTTAGCAACACTTAATTTAACTGTAATAAGTCACTTTTGGCTCATTTCCTAGAAAGCGGTCATGGTACAGATAGAAGTCAATGGCCAGGATGGATCTTGGACTCTTGCAGTGGGAGACTTCTAGTAACACTATCATCTAGTCATCAATACATATGGATAGGAGTTAGAGGTTATCATTTCTGTCTTTGGCCAAATTAGAAAACTTCTGTGAATTGAAGCTTGGGTTCAAATCTCAGGGTGGAAGCAAGAAATCACAGTTGGTATTGTGAAAAGGATGCCTATGAAGCAATTATTGCAGACAACTGGTTCATGAAAATCTCATCTGTGGCCACAGCAGGAAAAACAAAAGTAGCAGATGTTTCTACACAAACATAAGCAAAACATTACAAAAGCAGGGGAAAGATGAGTAAGATAAGTATTCTATGGAATTTTATCTTCCCAGATCTAATTAGTCCTGGGAAACCAGCCAAGAAAATAAAAAGTAGTGAGGCAGGACTGAAAAGGCTGTCCTTTGTAACAAAAATGGAAGTAAGTCCAGGGCAGTAATTGACAATGAAAATTCATGAGTAGAAAATTCTGGAGCATTTTGTCCACTTAAAAGGAGGAAATCCAGCACAGGTTAAAGCAAAAATGATGCTATTCGTGGTTCTACAGAATGTCAGGACTGACCTATCAAAACATATCCATGAAAATCATTGCGTGGACAAAAAATTTTTTTACTTTGACTAGGATTAACCAAGATATGGAAATCCATTAGCAATCCTAATCAGAGTTTTGGAATAGGAAAGTCAAGAGGAAATGGGACAAGGCTACCATAATTCCAATGGTCCTTATGCCAACTAGAGAGAACCAACATACCTGTGACTGAATTAGAACATACTATGAGGGAATGTTCTTGCATCATCATTGGATATGATTTGCTAACCAGAGTAGGGTATACATATTTAGTGACATTTTAACAAATGAAGCCAAAATTTTCATTTGACTTGGTGAAGGCTTTGTAAGCAGTCTTGAAAATAACTATGATTGAAATTTCTTCTAATTTCCCTCATAAAAATGGACCAAAATATAAACCTGGCATGCATAGGAAAATCCAAAGCATCATAGTACTCTTTGGCTAAAGTGACGTGCCACAGGTTACTTGAGCTGAGAAGAAATTTTTTGAAAGTAATGAGTATTATCCAACCACATATTAAAACAGGGACAGATTTTTTACTGATGTGTTTATCCTCTGAATGCTGAATACTAAATCCTTCCTATAACAGAATTTGCTTGTTGCTATAAAATAGTAGCCACTAGTACAGTAATGGCAAATCTTTTGGGAGTCACCATGTCAAACATTTGGAAAATGCCTAACTTGAGTCAGCTGACATATCACCATCTGCCTCCTGAACAAAAGACAAACAATTCTTTATTTACTTACTTATTTTAAAAACAACAACAATCCAGTTGTGTGTTGCCATGTGTTATATAAACACCAAATAATTATAAAAATAAAATACAGGTAAATCAAACTTATTTTGTGAGGGTTCAGAAGCCACGTGAGAGTATAATCCTCTCACATGACTTCTGGATGATCTGGAAGATACCCCTTATTTGCACAGTCTCCATAGCCTCCCAAAATCATGCATGAATAATTGTGGTCAGATGTTCATGAATGCTACCATCATAAGTTATCCAGCACTGCATTTGAGTGTTGCAGATGCTAAAAAAAATTGGGGGTTGTTGATAATTTTTAACATTTTTGTTTTATACAATTTCTTGTGGGGATGGCTAGGCAATCTCCTTTTCCATTCACAGCCATGATAATACACATTTCCCCCCCAAAATAAGACCCAGTCTTATATTTTATGGAGATCCAAAATAAGCACTATGGCAGTGATGGCGAACTTTTTTTGGCTGCCATGCCAAAAGCGAGGGGAACACGGGGGACGGGTCCTGTGCCGGCATGCCACACCCATAATGCTATGTGCATGACCTTCCTGTGCATGTGCGCAACCAGCGATCCCCCCCCCTTTTGCCACTGTTTTTTTGCCCTTCCCATGCTCCAGAGGCTTTCTAGGAGCATGGGGAAACAGCCTTCTCCCCCAATGCCCTCCGGAGGCTTCAGGAGCTTCCCTGAAGCCTCCGGAGGGCAAAAAATGTACCTGGAAGTTTGGGAATGTGACTTCCGGTTTGTCCATAAGACTGATTTTTGACTTCTGGAGGCTTCAGGAGTGTCCTGCCTCGCTTGCCCTGACAAATGGCTCCACGTGCCACGTGTGGCATGCGTGCCATAAGTTCGCCATCACGGCATTAGGGTTTATTTTGGGGAGTCTTATTTTTTTCTCATGTATGGGATTCATACTTCTGCTTACTTGCGGCCACAATGTGGCAGGAGGCCCCGTGGTGTACTAGTGCCACTGCTTCAAGGTGGGGGAGGGCGGCCTGCACTGGGTTACCTCAGGGCCCTGCAGCCATCCATCCATGCCCTGACACCTGCCGCGCTTTGCGGCAGTGGCTCCAACAGCTCCATCTACCAGGACCTCACATGGCCACTGGCCCATTTATTCTGCGTGCTCATGGTTGCAATGGAGCAGGCAAGCTGAGAGACAGTGGGACAGAATGGGTGGCCAGCTGTGGGAGGATAGACTTCATGTTTCTCAGCTTTCCCATGGTCTACATGGCACATCGGGATCGCCTGCCTTCCCCCTGTGCTTCCTCCATCATCTGCTGCTGGTGCTACATGAAGATGAGCGTTCTGTGGTTGCCCGCCCACTCTGGCCCTCTAATTCTTGGCTTTCCCATGATCCACACAGCACATCCGGATCGTGTGCCTTCACTTGCTGCTTAGACAGGTAATCAATTCTTCTGTGCTGTGCAGGCTGAGACTGCTGCTGGACACTGTTGAACCTCACACCCTTGCTACCTCTGGTGCTGGTCACATTCCCCCCCCCACTGATGATGACCTTAACTAGGACTTATTTTGGGGGTAGGAGTTATATTAGGAGGACATTAAAACCAGGCTAGGGCTTATTTTTGCGTAGGTCTTATTTTTGGGGAAACAGGGTAATTTTTGCTCTCTTCGTTATATATTCCATTGTTTCTATTATTGTCATAAGTAAACAATTAACTTATTAACCTAATAGCCAATCACAATCTTTGTAATTACTAGTAATGAATTCCAGTAGATTAATACTGTTATCTAGAACAGGCCTTGAATGTGCAGCTAACTGACTTTAAAATATTTTTTCACTATTTCTTCATTTTCCTTGCTTTTTGCCTTCTTTCCTGATGGAAACCTCGGGCAAAATTGAAAGACTACAAATTTGTTTATGGTATTTTTGTCTCTTCTTCTATTGTAGATGGAATGGTCTACCTACCAACAAACCTGCCTACATACATACATACATACATACATACATACATACATACATACATACATACATACATACATATATATATATATATATATATATATATGAGTTAATGTAGAAAGAAACCACATAGGAAATTGTGCATAACTGTGAATAAAGCAAATCTTGACTCTTCTTTGTGTTGTGTTGTGTTGTGTTGTTTCTGGCTGAAAAAGTGAATGGAGTATTTATACATTATATCTCCGCAGTCTACTGACTTGACTCCAAAATGTCATGCAATCTATAAAATTATCTATCCAATATTTTATTTGTATGATTTATTACTGCAGTAAACAATTACAGTTTTTTCTCTCTCGCTGGGGATCATGAGAGTTAAAGTCTAACAACTCTGGAGGTCAGCCCTAAAATCACAGTAAATCTTCAAACCTTTGAGACCTTGTCTTGCAGTATTTCTGCCCAAGGAAATTTTTTTTAGAATTTATAATATACTTTAATGATTGAAATTAAAATTTTAAAATCTACAGGTTCTATATTTAGTGAGTTCTATTTGTATGTGAATATGCAATATGTTTTATATATATATGGATTTTCAATTTAAAAATGTAATGATCTTCAGAATAAAGATATTTACTTTCAACCTGCAACACTAAATTCAATAAATAATCTAATTCAATGAAGAAAAATAATTTATTCATGGCTGTTATAGAATGCTCTACTGGCCTACCACATTTCCTGTTTGTAGGATTTAAACTTGAATTTTTAATGCCCAGATCAACTCAGTGTTGAACAAACAAAAGTCAGTTCTTGCATCTCTGACTGAGACCTATTTTTGTTTCCGTTTGTTTCTATAACCAGCAGGAAACTGAATGGTAAGTATCTTTCCTTTATAACATCCAATTCAATTATCTTTTAAAAAAAACTTATCGAAAAGTTTATAAATCCAAAGGCAGTCTGCCAAAAGAACTCAATGTCTATTCATTTTGATAATTTTTGTAGATCTTAACTTTAGATGTGGAAAGAAACATTATTATTAAATGTTTGTTGGGAAGAACTAATGTTAGTGCTCAGTAATTATTACTTTATACAAAATGTAGTTGTTTCCTGTATCTTTTGCTTCTGAGCCATATGTTTTGAAAACTGAAAACTCAACTAAATTTTGATTAATTCTCTTTTACATAATCCTTTAAAACTTATTCTAACAGGGCATATCTGTGTTTATGGTGGTTCAGGGTGGTTCATGTAATGGATTAGCCTTTACCGAAGGGATGGGGACTCCATACCTTTATTTATGTCATAAATATATTCAGAAGAATACTTGCTTGTTCCAAGACAAAGGCAGAATTATAACTGTTGCCTTTGAGTGATATTGAATGGGAAAAGAAAACAATAGACCATAGGTGATCCCTTAATTAAAACAATTGATACTCCTGGAGATACGAATCCCCAACATGATTCTTCTCATAAATATATTTACCTTAAGCTGTAATGTCTACATCGACTGAAGTCTTAATGAATTCAATTAGATTTATTCCCAGATAAGTGGAGATAAAGCAGCAATCATTATTCTAGTTGTTTTCATACATCAATTGTTTAAATCATGCAGAATTTTTGCTCCACTTAGTACTTGTGCTCATTTGAATGTCAGTAATTATTTTAGTTCCTTTGAGATTTTCCCTACTGTGATTTGCTTTGCATTTGGTATAGACAGTAAAAGCAGTAAAAATGTATCCAGTATTTCCTTAATATGCCAAGAAGTACTTCCTCTGTTAAGCTTGTACATATTATGCCAGTTCAGCGGGATGGCCACTTCTTTTATGATATATAGATTTTAATCCTAGTTGTTGATGTCCCTTTAGTCTGTATTTCATTTTTATAATTTCTTAATACAAAAGTAGTTATGCAACGGAATTGTCCATATAGAATGAATTGTATGTTGTAATCTTGACACTTTTTGGCAAAATGAAGGTTTCACATCTAATGACAAGTGAATATATGATTGTCTGACTGAGGTAGTTGTTTTAAAAATGGTCCATACAGCATTGCAAAAACAGGGCTGTAAGTTACTACATTACTAGAAATGCAATAAAATCAATTAAAGAATCAAGTAAAGATTCTGCTCTTGCATATTTTTTTCCAGAAACGTGTGCGATTGTTGCTGTAAGATTACATATCCCAATGAGAGTAAGAAAGGGACAATTATAAATATGCAGTTAAAAAGAATATTTCAGAAATTTCACAAGATGTATTAACCCCAGCACATCCAAAAAGTAACAGTTGGAGAAGTCTGATCAGATTGAATCAGAGTTGATATAAAGGGAAACATGAATGCATGCGTATTCATACTGTAGTCTTAATAAAGTTTTTGTACAGCAATAACGTCCGTGGAGATTCACTGATTGGTGTTAATTATTATGATTATATTCTGGGCAGAATTTGAAGATGATGAGATAGTTGTTACCAAAGATTTTCATAGTATTTTGTTTTCTATATTTTTTAAAAATAGAATAGCTACAATTAAAAACAAAACAATAGATATGACTGCTATCGTAGAGTGATTCTGTTTTAGTATTTTTTCTACAAAGATAATTACATTTCATTTTGATCAATTCTATTGATTTCTGCCACAGATATCTAACTATTATCTAATCATAGCTACACATATCAAAGCTCCAAGCAATGTTTCTCCAGAGCCCTACTAAAAGTTTGCCTCTCAATCATAATTTCAATGCAATAGAAGAGAAATAATGAAATACATAGGGAATAATGACATTAATTTTATTTTCATTATATAAATCAAATTTAATTCTCATATATCTTAGTTATTTATCATGGCCTATCTACTTTTTAAAGTCTAGTGCTGCTGACATATCACCCAGGAGCTGAAGCCATACCTCCATATCTCCATACAAAGCATTGCTAACTAACTGCAAATTTTGCAGCATATTCATTTCAATGAAATAATGCTGGTAAAACAATATTTCTTGCTGTAAATTCTTGCACTTATTCTGTAATATTGTTTGTGGAAATCATAAGATCTTAAGGTAACTTCTATATATTTGTGTGTGTGTGAGAGAGAGATAGAATAGAGAATTAAAAAATGGGTCTTTTGCATAAGCAAAGGCAAGGTGGATCCAAGCCATTGGTTATCATATTTTATTTCTATGAAAACTTATTTATATTACAATCTAGTGCTGGTGTACCACTAAGGTTTACTTTCAAACAATTAAATTCATTAGAAGAATGAATAGAAGAACAGTCATAATAAATGAAATACAATAAAGTAAGCATAATTAAATCAAGATCAAGCAAACACAACAATTTTAATGAAGCTTTAAATACATTTATTTAAAAAAAATAGGATAAATGAGCCTATTAATAGAGTCTCTGCATAGTCTATTCAGGCTAAGGGATTCAGAGTTTATGTGCAATCACTGGAAAATTCTCTAACAACTAATAATAATTGAACTCTGTTAGTTAAAAATAGTCTTTCCATTGAATTCTACAGCCCCAAAATTTTGTTATTTTGATATAATGACGGCTAAGATGTCCTAGGCTAAAATCCTTCAAAATTGAAGAAGCTTCTTGGTTGAGAAGTGAAATGACTTCAAGAAAAAACAAAAAAAAAAGTCCAGTTGCCTCTTGAAAAAGCACCTTTGCTATAGGGGTATATATGACCCTGTACTGCATTCTTTAACATTCTTCCAATCGAGAAATATAGCAACTCAAAATCTGGTATAGTTTGCGTTGTCTTGTCATCGAAGTATTAACCTGATTTGATGACGAGGCAGCACGCGTCCCAACCATTGGTGAATATCCTGCAAATGGGACAAAATATCTACTACTCACTCTCCATACTATGGGATAGGGCTAAGATAAGGAGTAAGCTTTGGCAACCTAATGGCAACCTATTGGTTTGGTTATCTGCCAGGACTTGATTTGTGGGGTTACAGTTTTTCTGCTTTACTGGAGGCCTACACTCATCCTGAGGATCAGACACTATAGCCCCCACTAAATAGTCTCCACTAAAGTCCTATTAGTCTCTGCCCCTCTTGCTACAATCTCTTGTGCTTGTTATTTTTCATGCTGTCTCTCTCATTTAGTATTTCTTGCTTCTTGGAGGCTTGCTTCTTCTTATAAGATTTCTCATTCTGTTGTTTGCTTTCTTCCCTTTGCCTCTTGATTGCTTCTCATCTCTCTCTCTGTCTTATTTGCTGAGCTTTCTTACGTTTGCTCATTTAAGAGTTTTATTCACTTGCTTATCTTTTTTGTTCTCTCTTGTTCACCTGCCTCAGCTTCTTTTAAGATATCTGATAGACAGCCTGTGCCTTTACTCCAGAGCCCTTGCTTGCTTGAATCACTGCCAATATGCCTGTTGACGAAGGCAAAACGTTTTTACTTTTTCACATGTTTAGATAAGCAGTCCATGGAATGTCTGATCCATGCTTTGTGATGTGTGAGACAGGCATTACACAGGCAGATAGATTCTTGACCTTTCCTGCTGCCCAGCTAAAGTGGCCTTGGAGAGAAGTTGGCAGCAACTGAAGAGTGGCAGTAGAGCCAAAGCAGTTAAAAGTGACTGTCCGCAGTTGTGAAAATCATGGCCTTCATTGCATTATTATCATAACTATGATAGCAATGTCACAAAGTGTACATTTAGCACGTTGGCTTGGGATAGGATAAAACTGACTGCAAAAGATGCTGGAATAGAAAAAAAAAGTACTACTATCAATAAGGTATATCTGCTGCGATAATCACTGGCTGCAAAATGGCCAGGCACAACTGAGTGATTGAAGCCTTGTTCCCTTTTGCAAGTGTGCAATGCTGTGCCACACATTAAAAGGGATGGAGCATTGATCTCCCTGCCATGTTTGCCACTATGAAACCCAGTGACCATCATTATAGATACTCCTGACTATTGTGGGTACTTTCCTCATTGCATTTGTTTTGCAGTAAGGAAAAAGGCTGGCCACTGTGCGGCAAATGATGACTGAAAGTCACTAAGGCACTTTGGCTTAAGGAAAGAGAGGAAGCAGGACAAGGCACAAATTCTTACCTGTCTGGACTCGTACCTCCAGAATAAATGTTGCAAAGGTGACTTTGCACAGTTTTCTTTGAGCTAGAAGTTAATCAGCGTAGCTGTTGACGTTCGAATTTACAGCACTGTGGCGGCACAGGTAGGTGGTCCTAGTATACAGTTCATTAAATTCCCTGTTTTGTTTTGAATGTTGATTTGCTTAATATTCTTTTATGCTTTCCTATATTTTTCATGTGTTTGTCAATGTTTACCTGCTCTGTTTGATTCCTCACCAGATTTTTAGGCAAAACAAAAGTTGTCATTATTTCACACTTTTGGGTAGTTTCATTAAGATCTATTTTTAAAAGATGTAAATTTGTCAGCAAATAAAGCAGAGTGCACATATTTTTCATTTTCCAGACTTTACAAAAAAAAATCTTACTTTTTTTGTTATTCATGCAATAGTTTCTGAAAAAAAGAATTACAACACATTCTTTATAGAGTTTGCAGAATTAGCACACAAATTTAGAATTAAAACAGGTTTGTAATTTCCTAAGTTCCTATGCACTCATTTTTAAAAAACATTCCTGAAGTAGACGTTACATTTTCTCCTTTCTTTAACAATTCTATAGTAATTGTTAACTGGTTATACCTTAATATTAGAAAAATGGATATCCATTTTTTCAACGTATGAGCAAATAAAATTATACATTTCAAAAGAGAACACACAGATACAATTCGTTATTCAGAATTTGAACATATCTCCTATAATGTATTTTACCCATATCCAAAGATCCTTTCAAAGAAAAAAACAGTAGTGTTTGTGTTTGTGAAATTCTTACATGGATATTCCAGCATGTCAGATGAATGCTGAATTGAAAAATTTCAATGAACATAATTCTTATTTTTGTTTACATTTGTTATCTTTTTACAGGAATGGAAGCTAATCAGTGTACCATTTGTTGGATACCTCTTTCTTTTGTAACTGTTATTATGATAATTTCTTTACTAAAAAATGTTTTATACTTCTTAAAAAACAAGAAACAAAAAGGTAAGAAAAGCTGAAGGAACAGAACAGATGTAGAAGAGGAGTATGACTGTTAATGTTTTTTACTATGATAGAATCATTATTGTCATAGGAACTATATCAATGAAAAAACTGTTTTTTTGTAGATCAAAGGAAAACATATACAATTTCAATTAAAATTAAACAGAATTGAATAATTTAGCTGCAATTCTGATATACAACTAAGCAAAAGGAGAGGTAATGGCTAAATAGTAGAGAATACACAACAGGTTTACTTAAATGCTCAACAGATTTATCCCTGGGATATAAATGAACTACTGATATAATAAGATGGAATTTGACCAATAGCTCTGCAGATGGTTGCTGATGTCCATTTGAGTCTGATAAAATCTGAAGCACTGTAGCTTCTAGCATTAGCCTAAACCAGGGGTCTGCAAAGTTGGCTCTTTTAAGACGGGTGGACTTCAACTCCCAGAATTCCCCAGCCAGCTACGTCTTAAAAGAGCCAACTTTGCAGACCCCTGGCCTAAACAATATTCTACCAATATTCTGCTCTAGTGTAAATCAATGTGATAACATAATTGATGGTAGTAAGATAGTGTCTAAAAATATATATTTGATATTAATATATATTGACATAATTTGAAGACTTAAATTAAACTAAGCTTTAATTAATGCATTAATACTGTATGAGTAAAATAGCAGCAGTGAACTAATGAAAATAAGCGGAGTTTGATTTGGATGCAACAGCAACAAGAAATACAACACTTTTGAATAGAATAATGTAAATTACAGAAATAGCAGGAAGTGAAGTTTCACTTTCATCTGCAATGGAATAAAAAGAGTAATTCTTTATCTGATCTCAGTAAAGGTAGAGCTAATTTTAACTAAGGCCACATTAAAAAAAATCTCATATATATTTAAACTTATAAGATACTTTAAGTTGTGGTTTAACAAGAAGAAGGGACATGGTGGCTCAGTGGCTAAGACACTGAGCTGGTTGATCAGAAGGTCAGCAGTTTGGTGGTTCGAATCTCTAGTGCCGCATAATGGAGTGAGCTCCCATTACTTGTCCCAGCTTCTGCCAACCTAGCAGCTCGAAAGCTTATAAAAATGCAAGTAGAAAAATAAAGACCACCTTCCCATGCGTCTTTGGCATTTAGTCTTGCTGCCCACATGACCATGGAGATGTCTTCAGATAGTGCTTGCTCTTCGACTTTAAAACGGAGATGCCCCCCCCCCTAGAGTCAGGAATGACTAGCACATGTGTGCGAAGGGAATCTTTGCTTTTACCTTTAAAAAGAAGCACCGTCCATTTCAAAAGTTAACCATGTTCAGTGTGCCAGATGTAATTAGAAGAAACTGTAGGCATTTGTCAAGTTTAAGCCTCCTTAGTAAATGACTATTAAAACATGATGGCTGTTGGAGCTTCTTTCCAGCTGTTTCTAGTAATTATATAATCTGATGAATTCCTATTACTATGTGCAGATGCCTTTAGTTGTCATAGAAAAGCCAAATGCCTTCAGGTAGCATATGGGCTGAAAATGAAATTCTATAGCCACTGCCAGCACCACCCCTCTCAGCCAGAAAACAGAAATAGCCCAGATTTTAATGTCTCCAACCTAGAGCTATTATTTAAAAAAAGGATTCAGCAAAAGTTTAGAAAATTTGTGGAATACTGCAGAACAACAATACTTCATATACACATGCATATACAATATGTAACTCTATTTGGGTTTTTTTTTTTGTTCCTGTTATAGAAAGCACAGAATGGGAATAACAAAACAATAAGCAAAGACATGAAAGACAGAACATAAGAAAAATATCAATGATTTCTAACTCAGTACCATTCACTACCTTATCCCATGGCATTTCTGTCTTTGCTCACCGTTCTTATGTGCTGCTTGGTATATAATGTGTCATTAATTGGCATTTTGGTTTTTAATTCTCTCCCTCTCTTACTCCCTCCCCCCCCCTCTGAATTGCATGAACTCCATCCAGCCCCATCTTTCTTAGTCTTTTGCTTCCACTTGACCCATTCATTTAGTCTGGCACCCATTCATTCTTGCTCCTATTGCTTCTTGTTTTATCAGACAATCCTTTTAAGTATCCCATTCCTCCGCCATTCAGCTTTTGTGTTTTTCATGACATACCAAACACCCATTTCCACAAAAACAAATTGAGTACAAACACACTCATCTACACAGCCATTGATATATTTTTTTCCAACAAATACATGTGCCTCAGATCAGCTCATGTTACTTATTCTCTTTCTACTAGCATTTCCATTTCTTAAACTTTCTCCATGCATCTATCACCTTTTTGTAAAACTTCTACCTTGGAATAACCATATCATCTAATTACTTTTAATTTTTGCCATTCACTTTCAATCATTTATTCCATTATAAATCACAATTACCTTAGTCTTTGGTATACAAATGTTCAGATCTATACTATTTGTTGCATCAAAATTTGTTGTAGATAGTATAGACCAGTGGTGGGTTTCAAATTTTTTTAGAACCTACTCTGTAGGTATGGCCTATTTTGTGGGCGTGGCTTGGCAGTCATGTGACAGGGTGGTAGTGGCTACCTTTTAAAATGTGGTGAAACTCATTTAACAACGCTCTTGCTTAGCAACCAAAATTTTGGACTCAATTGTGATGATAAATTCTTTCTTTCTTTCTTTCTTTCTTTCTTTCTTTCTTTCTTTCTTTCTTTCTTTCTTTTCATCCTTCCTTTCCTTTCCTTCCCATTGGGTCACTGGCAGCGACGGGCCAGATTTACTTCCAGGTACGCCGATGGAACCCCCTTTCACCGGTTCTCTAAATTTTACCAACCAGCTCTCGCGAGTAGGTGCGAGCCTGCAGAAACCCACCACTGGTATAGACTCTGAGCAAACACATTTTCTTTTGTATCACTATTTCACTTATATCCCCATTCCCAGCAATACATTTCTGCAAACAGTCTTGTATATTTTTTGCATAGATACATTGAATTCTAAAGGATATATGACTGATCCTGTCTTCCCTTTGCTCAGTAGCATTCCATTTATTTTCACACATGCATACCCTTACCACCATTAGCAACTAAGCTTCAACTCCAGTGAAGGTTGCATGATTGCATGATTCAAGTCTATTTTTTTATTTCTATGTTCTAAATCAACACATATGCAATCAGCATTTTTCAAAGACTTGCTGAAAAAGGAAAAATATATATACAATCTACATATAGTATTGTTGGTACTTTTATTTCATGAAAAGCACTCTAGGCTATATGAGTATATAGAAACATTTTGGACTTGGAACACTGCTCTACCCAAACTTATAAAGCAGTCTATATGCAATATAAAATATACAATACATTACATGCATATACATCAGTGGTGGGTTTCACATTTTTTAGAACCTACTCTGTAGGTGTGGCCTATTTTGTGGGCTTGGCTTGGCAGTCATGTGATAGGGTGGGAGTGGCCACCTGTTAAAATGTGGTGAAACTCATTTAACAACGCTCTTGCTTAGCAACCAAAATTCTGGACTCAATTGTGATGATAAATTCTTTCTTTCTTTCTTTCTTTCTTTCTTTCTTTCTTTCTTTCTTTCTTTCTTTCTTTCTTCCTTTCTTTTCCTTTCCTTTCCTTCCCGTTGGATCACTGGCAGCGGGGGGCCAGATTTACTTCTAGGTACGCCGGTGGAACCCACTCTCACCGGTTCTCTAAATTTCAACAACCGGCTCTCGCGAGTAGGTGTGAGCCTGCAGAAACCCACCACTGATATACATGCAGTATAAATACTGGCTATAACTGGCTCTTTGCTATTTATTGCATGTAGACTGCTTTGTAGGTTTAGCCAAATAGAAAGAGGAAGAAAAAGTCGAAATGGGAACAAAGAGCTTGGGAGAGTTCTGGCAGAAGAAAAACCAGAAAGAGAATAGGCTTTAGAAGCCATAGATAGCACTGAATTATATCAGGGTGGTAGCAAACTCAAGGAGACATAGCAGTTAGAAGTGTATGGTAGGAAAGGAAAATGCAAAGATCATTCCATCTTATCTTTGCAGTATCTTTATAAAGAAATAAAAAATTATCACATCTTAAAAAATAAGTTATATTGAAATGCCAAACACTTGTTTATTAAATTTTGCTGATTTCTTCTAAATGTTTTCCAGGCAAACTTTGTGAAGATTATAATGAATATTATCCAAGGTATGGCAAAAGTCTTCCTTTTTTGAGATGGTGTACTTACATGGAAAGAATACACCTTTATCCAGTGTATTATAAATCCCAATTTAACATATGTGGTTAATACATTTTTGGAACACTTCAGGATTCCACTAAAA
This sequence comes from Rhabdophis nuchalis, assembly GCA_039707465.1. Classification (NCBI taxonomy): domain Eukaryota; kingdom Metazoa; phylum Chordata; class Lepidosauria; order Squamata; family Natricidae; genus Rhabdophis; species Rhabdophis nuchalis. The sequence goes on along the minus strand of CM077649.1, from coordinate 31,000,791 downwards.
TTATTTTTATATTGTTTAAAATTGGAACTTAATTTGCTGGAATCAATAATAATATTCACACACTGATTAGATATGTTGTTGATTTGCGCTCCAAGCCTGGCGATCTGGTTGCAAATGTTTCATCCCCATTTGAGGAGACATCTTCAGTGGGCTTTGGATTGTGCTTGTCTGGCAGAGCAATGGCCTTTAAATACCTTTCTGAGTCCTGGTTTGATTTCTGGTTGTGTGATTGGCTGTAGTTGCTGAGTCATAGCCCTTGGTTTTAAGTACCATCTGTGTAATATAAATTAGTGCTGGTGTTGTTCAGATATTTTATGATAATGTCATGGTCTGGTTTCAGGTTGATTTTATTGGCTGCATGTGATGTGGTCCGATTTCTTGTGATCTGTTGAGTTATAACCGTTTGCAGAGTGGTTGTTCATTTGTCTTTAAATGCTGCCTTCAGGATCATGGTTGATGTTGTTCTTTCATTCTTAGTGTTGGTAGATTGGATGATGTCAATGTGTCTGCATATTGATTTATTATGGAAAACCAGGCTTCCAGGAATTCCTTTTCTCTCTTTGACTTCTCCTGGGTTCAACTGCAGTCCCAGTTAGATCAAATTTGTGTCCTTTTGAGACTTCATGGATGGACATGAGGGATGGAGGGTCTTGTCTCTAGATGGCCAGGAAGTGTGCATGCAGTCTGGTTGATAGTTTTCTTCCTATGGGCCAACATAGTTCTTCTTGCAGTTGTTGATTTGGATCCGATGTATGATGCCTGATCATTAGTTCGTTTCTGTCTGCTCTTTCAGTTTTGACAGGATCCATCTGAGGGCTGAGGTTGGTTTGTGAGGTTGTGTTGGCTCAGCAAACTTGCCAACATTTCTGAAACATTTTGCACATAGGGGATTGTGATATGTCTGATTGTTTTTGTGGTAGTTGTTGTGTTGCTTTCTGTGTTTGTGAGTAGGCATCTCTGGGTGAAGTTTCATGGGTATTGGTTTTTCTCTATTTATATAAGTGCTTATCTTCTGCTCATCTGGCTTCCGTGGGGTTGCAATGGGATTTGGCTCTCCCAAACAGCATTCTGATGCAACTTTGTTTATGGCATTTGGAGTGGTTGCTGTGGAAGTTGAGGATTTGATCTGTGTGCACTGGTTTCCTGTACAACAATGTTACGAGTTGGCCATTGGTGGTTCTAGTTACAAGGATGTCCAGAAATAGCAGTTTGTTGTCATTTTCAATTTCTATTGTAAATTGGATATCCACAAATATGTTGTTGATCATTTGGTAGGTTTGATCAACCTGGTTGTGTTTGACTTTCATAAAGGTGTCATCAATGTAATGTACCCATAGTTTGGGGTTTATTTGTGAGTGAACAGTTTCTTTGATCTTTTGCATGACAACTTTTGCAACCAGGCCAGATATGGGCAATCCCATGAATGATCCTTTCAGTTGTTCTTAAGTCTCTCAGTCAAATTTGAAGTGGGTGGTTAGGAACAGATGGAGGCGTTTGCATGGGCTTTCTGTTGTGAGTTGTTCTTTTGGTAGCTTTGTGTTGTCCAGTAGTTCTTTGATTAGGTCAACTGCCAGTTTGAAGTCTACAGATGTGAATACTGCGGTGACATTGAATAATATCATTGTTTAGTCTTTGTCAATACGTAGGTGTTTGAACCTGTCCAGGAATTGTTTCTGGAGTATTGAGAGTTAGCAATTAGGTTCTTTAGGCGTTTCCACATTTTGTTGGCAAGGTTGTAGGTGGTTGTGCCAGAGAGTAAGACAATCAGCTGGAGTGGGGTGTTTTGTTTGTGTACTTTCAGGAGTCTGTAGAACTGTGCTATGTTGAGCCGAACAACAACACCAGCACTAATTACATCACACAGATGGTACTTAAAACCACAAAACAACTACAGCCAGCAAATCACACAACCTGAAATCAGACTAGGACTCAGAAAGTATTTAAAGGGCGAGGCTCCCCCAGACAAGCACAATCCAAAGTGCACTGAAGATGTCTCCTCAAATGGGGATGAAACATTTGCAACCAAATCTCCAAGCTAGGAGCTCAAACCAACAACATAACTATCAACCAGAGCTACTAATATTCAAAGACATTTCACAATGATTAGATTTTCAGGGGACTGCTGGAAATAGAAGAGGAGAAATCAGAAGAAACCATGTTTGCATCTTCTATGGTAAACATCAGGAATCTGTTTACATTAATGGAAAACTGTATATTTATTTTATTTATGTTTCTTTGTTAGCTAAATTTATTTGCTCCATTTACTCTGGAAAACTTGCATCGGTAAAAAAAGAAAAAATTATGAAAAATATAAACTTAACATTAATAAAGCAATGAAACAATAAAAACAACAATAACAATAAACAATAAAAATAATATGAATCACAAGGTGGGCAGTGGAACAGGAAGTGCAGAGGGGAAGGGAGATATATTGGAAACCAAACTATTATCTTCAAATAATTTATTCAAAAATAGTTAAAACTAAAATAAATCACCTAGTCATATACATCATAAACAAATTATGCAATACAATTTTATACAATATGTCCACATTGTTTGTTTTAAAACCATCTTGCATTCTTTTACAGCAATGACGAATGTCATGAAGATGCTTGTCCAGTTTATGACAATCTTAATCCCTACCATCAGGAGATGCTAAGTAAGTTATAGATAAAATTGTCTATTCATTGCTTTTAGATTCCTATGTTTAACTTGAACTAATTGTTGTAGGCATTACCACTCTTTCTTTGCTTCTTTTCTGGAAGACGATGCTGTAGTTTATAGGAAGAATATAATAGTTCATGCTTAATTGTTTATTTAATTTATATCCTGCCTTTATTATTTTTACAAATAACTCATGGTGGATAACATATCCAACATATATGCTCCCTTTGAGGTGCACCCGGAGGCTTCAGTTAGTTCAGAATGCAGCCGCGCGAGCAATTATGGGCACCTCTAGGTTTGCCCATGTAACACCGCTCTTGCGCGAGCTGCACTGGCTACCTGTCGTCTTCCGGGTGCGCTTCAAGGTGTTAGTCATCATCTTCAAAGCGCTCCATGGCTCGGGACCTAGCTATCTGCGAGATCGGATCCTGCCCCACACATCCTCACGACCGATTCGCTCCCACAGAGAGGGGCTTCTCCGGGTGCCGTCCACTAGACTTTGTCAGCGGGCGACGCCCAGGGGAAGGGCGCTCTCTGTGGCGGGCCCGGCCCTCTGGAACGACCTTCCCCCTGATATTAGAACGACCACCGACCTCCGCTCCTTCCGTGTAAAATTGAAGACCCACCTCTTTCGACTGGCCGGCCTTGAATAGTTCTCTCTGTCTTTTAACGATAAATTTTAATGGGTTTTTTAATTGTATTTTTAGCACGGGTAATTTATTTAATTCTATTTTAGTAATGTTTGTATTATCGTATATTGTTTTAATTATGCCTGTGCACCGCCCCGGGTCCCTGTGGGGAGAGGGTGCGGTTAATAAATTCCAATTTATTATATTATTATTATATCTTCATTCTCCTACTTTCTTCACAATAGTTCTCTCTCTCTTCCCTCCCCCCCTCTCCAAAATATACTAAGGTTTCGGGATTTGGAAATTCCCCATCTTAAACCTTTCCTAAGATTCTTTAATACACTAAAAAGATGATAACAAATGTTCCTATCTTTTTAAATATTTTTTTAATATTGCTAGTACATTTTATAGATACATACAGTGGCTATAAAAAGTGCACGCCCCTATTAAACATACTTATTGGAATTATAGCTAAGAAAGTTCAGCCTTGGTCTCATCAGACTATAAAATATTTTCCCCCATTCTTTTGTCAGACTTAATGTAGCCAGTTTGAATGTTTTTCTTTGTAAGAAAAAGCTGCTATCTTGCCACCCTATCTCACAGCCCAGACATATGAAGAGCAGAGAAGATTGTCGTCAGATGTAGTACACAACCAGTGCTTGCCAGAAATTTCTCTTGGCAGCCTTTTGGATCAGTTTTCTTCTTGTTGTTTTCAACAGTTTTGATGAAAAGTTCTTGATAATTTCACTGTTGTGCCATATTTTTCCACTTATTATGACTGTCTTCACTGTGTTCCATGGTATTCACAACTTCTGGAGGCAAGCTGTTCCACTGATAGAACAATCAATCAGTGGAACAGCTTGCCTCCAGAAGTTGTTAATGCCCCAACACTGCAAGTTTTAAGATGATGTTGGATAACCTGAAACAGTATAGGGCTTCCTACCTAGGCAGGGAGTTGGACTAAATGACCTCCAAGGTCCCTTCCAACTCTGGTATTGTATTGTATTGTATTGTATTGTATTGTATTGTATTGTATTGCATTGCATTGCATTGCATTGCATTGCATTGTATTGCCAATGTCTTGGAAATTGTTTTATATACCTGCCAACAATTAGATCCATTTGATGCTTTGTATGCTCTTTGCAGACCATGGTTTTTGCTGAAAGAAGCCACTAGTAAATGACAGAAAACTCTGCTAGAATAGCTGAACTTTATATGGGCATCACTTTAATTAAAGGCAAATGTGTACTGATTTGTATAACATCAGTTTGAAATGGAGTTGATTCTGAACTACTTATGAGAGTGGGTACACTTATGTAACCACATTATTGTAAATTTTGTATTGTTATTCCCTCCCCCCCCCCAAAAAAATTCAGCTTTTTTCAATTGAATTATATAGCTTATATGTTATATTCAGGGGTGGTTTCCAGCAGGCATTACTGCTGGTTCGCTCATGTCTGCGCCGCGCACATGTGCTTGATACTCATGCAAAGTGCAATAAAAATTGTTCTGAGCATGTGCAGAAGCAAAAAATAAGATGGCGGTGCCTATGGCATCATTAGGAGAACCAGTTCGGGGGAATGGAAGGGCTGGATTGCTGCCAGTTCCAGCGACCCAGGCCGCCAAATCACTACCGGTTCAGCCGAACTGATGCAAACTGGTAGGAATCCACCACTTGTTATATTAAAGGTGCAAAAAATTCTGAAGTGATTTATTTTGGTCTGATTGTTTTTACATCTCAAATAATTGGCATTTTAATAGGGATGTATAAACTTTTTATATTCACTTTTATTGGGCTCAATGGTCCATGAATATAAAAATATATATATAGTAATCGTTGTTGATTATTTGAATTATTTGTGTTAACTGTTGCCATTGAAAATTAGGCCAAAATATTAGTGATGTCAGTACAATTAGAAAAGAAAAAAACTTTATAAACTAAAGATCTGTTTATCTGGAATATCACTGCAGGGAACTAGATTAAGTAAATTCTTTTAATTACAATGTAATCATGCTTAAGTATTTAGATTTCTCATGAACTCTGTGGACAAGCCCATAACTTTCTTACATTTCCATGTCTATGGAGATTCCCAGTCATTCAGGTCATGATGCAAAGGCGCTTTTCCAAAAGGCAACCAGACTTTGTTTTTTTTAAATGAAAAAGTTTCACTTCTCATCCAAGGAGCTTCTTAAGTTCAATTTAAATATCTACCCAGCAAGAAAGTGGATGCAGAGGACTACACTGAGCACCCCCAAAAGCCCCTCCTTAATCTAGAGCAGGAGTGTCAAACTCTTTGCCTGTGGGCCAGATGCATGCGCTGGCCATGCCCATACATTTTAGTGAAGGGGGAAAAATTACGGTGTCATGTGACGTGTCGTCACGTTTGACACCAGATCTAGAGGAAGTGAGATATATCAGGTATTTACCAGCACAGTATCGTTATAGCTGCTACACTGCATGCTATTATAAAATAACAGGTCAGTGCAGAACTTTATGTGATTGTTAATAATGTAGAGTGACTATTTTAAAACATTTTACATAAAAAATTATTTTCAGATGAAAGTTGCTATGAACAAATGAGTGTCCCTTCTCCTAGATCCACCACTGATATACAGGTTTGTACATGCTTGTTTATATAAATATTATTTAATTTCTAACAACCTTTTTCAAGACCATTTATGGTGCTGAATAATTTATCTCGATCTTAGCTGCTGTAAAATACAGAATGTTACTTGCAAAATCTTGGCCAATATAAAGTTTAATTCCAGCCCTGTAATATATAAAAATCTTCTCAATCTATTTTATGGAGATGTTATTATTTAACTTGACTTATTACTCCATAATAGAACTGTGTTGGCTTTTTTGGCAGCTGAAGCACCTTGTTAATTCATATTACTGATTATCTACTAGGACTTCAAGATTCCTCTTAAGTAGTAACTTGAGAGTAACAAGTAGAGTTACTACTATTGATCCATATACTGTACCTGCGCATTTGGTTTTTTGCCTAAGTGTAGAACCTTACTTTTTCACCATTGAATTTCATTTTGTTAGATAGTGCCAAATGTTGAAACACATAATTCCAAACTTATATTTCATTTAGGTGTATTATACAATTGTTACTTTCCCTCTTAGCTGTATCATATATTAAATGGCATGGAATGATCAATATGAATTGCTTTTTTTTGTAGCAGATAGCTGAGCGCCAAATGTGTTATGCTTCCCTTGATCATAGTGTCCGAAGAAAGCACAAAATCCAGCCCAAAAAGAAATATCCTACATTAGAAATGGGTGAAAATCAACTTACCAGAAACAACTCCACGCTGTCTTGCATTTATCTAAACAGTGAACAACTCAGTGCTGAAAATAAGTTGTCTGAAAATACTTCTAAGGTTGATTCGTTCAGAGAGTTTGGTTTAAAACACAATGCAAATGATGTCATGTTTTAGTAACCAAATTGTTTTCTCAATTTAAATATTCACTGAGACATTAAACATTCAATTGCGAAGTTAGATAAATGATTGTGTGAACAAAATAACTTTTTGCTATTGAATTCTGTAGAGGAACAATTCATATAACTTTTTGAGACTTTTAATTGCTGTATTTTTCAGATTTTAAGACGCACCGGAGTATAAGACACACCAAGATTTTGAAGAGGCAAATTTTAAAAGTTTTTGCACTCTGCAGACCTCTCAAAAATGGCCCATTTTTTTGAGAAAACAGGCATGAAAAAGGGCATTAATAGCATTTAGGAGGCTTATAGAGTGCTTAAAATTGAGCAAAACCAGCCTGCTTTTCGCTCATTTCTGCCCTCCCCAGTCCCCAGGAGCACCCTGGAAGTCTCCTAAAGGCAATGCAAGGCCATTTTTGTGAAGGGGCGGGGTTTCCGGAGACAAAAAATGCTGTATTCAGTGTATAAGATGCACCCAGATTTTCAGCCTCTTTTTTGAGGGAAACACGTGTGTCTTATACTCCGAAAAATATGGTACATTTTGACATGGTGCTTAGAAGAGTCTTGATCATGCAAGAAGTTTTCTGGGCAATGGAGAAATTTTCTTGGTCCTTTAACAGACCAGTGTGGAACTGGTTATACTCTTCACCCAGTTCATATATGAGTAGGAACCAAATTATTGTTTTTATTATAAAGCAGTTATATTCCATTAGATTACAGCCACTAACAAAAATTCTGCTAACTTCCTGAGAAAAACTTACTCACTTAGCTCTGCTCAGTATAATTATAACTTGCCATATTGCACATGTAATAACATCAGGAAATATTTAAGATTAATTAGGGAATAATGTATCAGCTTTGATTCATCTAATTAACAGTTGTAGAGCTAGCAAATGTAATGTCGGTATGTATTTAGTTTCCTGCTAGTTAAGAACTGTTGAGTCAATCCCAATTACTCAATGACTATGTAATGTCTTGAGCATCTGAATTAAATGGTCTGTAAAGAAGGTAGTAAATGAGGTATAAAAATAAATCTCCAAGGAAGAATTTGACATTTTTCATTGTATTTAAGTGATTGCTATTGACTTTTACACCACTGTTTTATAGTGTATTCTATAAGAAGTGATATTCTTCAACGCTCCCTAGACACACCTGTTCAATTTAGTCCAAAACATTGTCTTGTAATAAAAACTACATGAATGCATTGGAAATCTCATAATATAGCAATGAAGTTTGAATTAAGCACATTTTATTTTCTTGAAATTAGTTGGTAAATCTGACTTCTCCTTTTTTGGATTACTAGTAATGGTTGCTTTTTGTTCGAGCAAATTCAAGGGAAAATTTATATATGTAGTTGGTATAGTTCCAGGAAGTAAATATTTAAATATGACATTTTATCTAATTTGACAGAAAAATAAACAATCAGTTCCAAAATATGTATTATGTAATGCTTCCTCTAATAATTATTTAATAAATGTACTTTAATTTATCAATAAAGGAGAATATTTGTAGCTCAGGGTTGAAATGAGGGCTCCTTAATGCTCTCTGAGCTTGCTTGTGGGTTGTTGTTGTTGTTGTTGTTGTTTTGCAAACATTTCATTACCCTACTAGGTAACATCAGCAGCCTTCTATGTAATTTGTCCTGGTATATAGACTCCCCATTTCACCTGACCAATTCAGGCAAAAATATAAGATTGAAATAACTTTCCTTAACAAGCTAGCTTTATAGAATTGAGCCTTTTTTGTTGGCTGCATTTCTGATGACTGAGAACACCCAATGGTGGGCAACGCTTTTTTGGGAGTGTCCCCCACTCCCAGATTTATTTTTTTTAATTTTTTAAAATCCAATTTATATCCCGCCCTTCTCCAAAAGGACCCAGGGCGGCGCACAGGAATTTAAAAACAGCATACAAAGATAATACAAAACATATTAAATGGTAACCTGCGCTAAAACCAATTTAAATCCCCCAATTAAAACTATCTAAAATTCATCACAGTAGAGGCTATCCTAGGCCGGCTTGGTGAAATAAGTGTGTTTTTAAACACTGGCGGAAGAGGCGGAGGTCGGTGATGGTGCGGAGTTCAGGGAGTAGGTCGTTCCACAGGGTAGGACCTGCCACAGAGAAGGCCCTTCCCCTGGGTGTCGCCAGTCGGCATTGTCCGGCCGACGGCACCCTGAAGAGGCCCTCTCTGTGGGAGCGTATCGGTCTAAGGGATGTATGGGGCAGAAGACGGTCTCGCATATAACTAGGTCCTGAGCCATGGATAACATTATCTATTGTATTGTATTTTTAATTTATAGTTTTTCCCATATAGTTTTCTCCCCAAACCTTCTATGCTCCATCTTGGGTAGCCTAGAAAATTGAGAAGCAAATAAGGAAAGATTTATCGTAGGTGAAATTAACAGTCTTATGTATCCCAGTAGCAGGCTTATAACGAACTCAGTCATAATACAAACATAATGAAAGGTTTATTAGTTGAAGGTATATGTGTCAAATATTAGATATTTAAAATAAAATTTAAAAAACTGATATTTTCAAATACATTCTTTACCAATGAAATAGATTTTTCCTAAAGCATGAGCTTATTGAATAGTAAGTTAAAAGCACTTTATAAAAACATTTACATCTTGATTATTTCCCAACTCCCAAGAACCTCTTTCTAGAGGTGCAGATCAAACAAATCAAGGATCGCAAAATATGTTTCTTATAGACACTTAAGCTAAATAAACCACTAAGGAAAAAAAAAAACACAATTAGCTGAACTGCTGAATTTTAGAAACATAGTCTCCATTATCTCCATAATGCTGAACTATGCCAGTAGTTTTTAATCTCTCACTGCAGTCTTTTAAGTCTACTGCCCTGTGCAAGAGGTGATTAGTTAAAGAACTGGTAAAAAATATTTTCCCACTTTAGTTCAGGAATATTCCACTGAATCTGTATTCTGTCTAGAAATTACTGGAATAAAATATATTTTGTTATATTTTTACAATTTTACATCATTTTCTTCTCCAAATCCTTCCAGAAATGTTTCCTCATAATCATTCTGTATGAGTTCTCTTCTTCTGATTCGCCCATCATTATAGCTCAGTTTTCTGGAAACTCTAGCAAAGGAACAAAATTTGATCAGACTGATACAAATACAAGAAAAAAAAGCAGCAAAAAAGCTCCCAGCACAGGTATATTGACCGTATCTTTTTAACTAACCCCCCTCCCCCCCCCTGTACCTCTTTACACAAACAATAAACTAATGACTGATGCATTTCAAAGAAATTCATACATGACATATACATATGAAGTATAAAAAGATAAAAGTTTCCCTCATACATGTTCTAGTTGTTCCCGACTCTAGGGGGCGGTGCTTATCTCTGTTTCAAAGCTGAAGAGCCAGTGCTGTCTGAAGACATTGGTGGTCATGTGGCTGGCATGACAAAACGCCGAAGGCATACGGAACACTTATCTTTCCACCAAAGGTGATTCTTATTTTTCTACTTGCATTTTTACATGCTTTTGAACTGTTAAGTTTACAGAAGCAGGGACAAGTAATGGGAGCTCACTCTGTTATGCGGCGCTAAGGATTCAAACCGCCGAACTGCCAACTTTTCTGATCGACAATCTCAGCGTCTTAGCCACTGAGCCATCACATCCCTTAAAATGAAGAATAAAGCCCATCACAGCATATTATGCTACTGATCTTGATGTTGTATTTCAGAAGATAATAATTTTAACTTCAGAATAGTTTAACATGTACAACATAGCAAAATAGTTTTAGGATTTTAGTAATTGTCATTTGTGATATCAACAATGACAAAACTGTCACTTGTGGTGTCAACCAGTATGAGTTCTACCTTAACACTGACAGAAGAACATATGATACATGTTAGTATCCATCACTCTTATGTGATTCAAATTTTTATATGAAAGTGTTTATTGGGGAGATATATACACAAGTACATTATTGCAAATATTACAAAAGTTTATGTTATAAAGTTTTGTACATCAACATATGCAAGGTTTTTTTTAAAAAAAAAAAGACAACAACCCTAGACATCTGACTGAACCGAACATTAGCTTAATATAAATGATGTTGATTGCCTTTAGGCAAGTCCACCTGTTATCTAGTCTAACCAGTTCAACAATACTTGATATAACATTGTTTTCTTTTTTATGAATTAATTTATTTTGACTAAAGTTAAATAAATCCCTAAATTAGCCTTTTCCCATCATATCTGTTTCTTCCCTACATTGAAAATATACTGGGGAAGAGCACAGCTCCATAGCAAAGCATATGCTTTTCCTGCAAAGGATTCCATCTTGTATAAACAGGAAAAACTATTGCTTAACCTCTTCGGAATGACTGTCAAACCATTGGGAGAACTATAACTGAGAAAATGATTTGACCATTTTGGGAAAACATATTATTTCAAATGATAACTATTTTACACAAAGAAATGACTGTTTTGCAGAAAGCTAAAATATGATGTTCTTTCATGTAGTCACTTCTCTTTATTTGGTTCTAAAACAGATAATCTCTGACTATTAATGCCTGTTTCTCTTTTCACATCTCACTATGGTATGCCCATCATTTTTCCTTAGGAGATATAGCAATACTAATCATCTCAATATATTGATAAAGGAATAATTAATCATCTCAGTGGACAGTGATTAAATAAATCCAGTGCTATAGAGCAACACAGAGATAAATAATGTTGCTTTGACTGGACCTCATTTTTTTTTAATTTGTTTTTTAATTTTTACAATATATCACCCGGTGCTGTACAAAACAAAAGGAAGAGTTGGTTTCAAGTGTCGTCTATTGTCTTTAAAATCTCCAAAATCCACGTTCTCTCGGTACAGGCGTCGAGACATCCAAAGTTCCAAGTGCATAGTCCACAAATGGCTTCCAAGTCTTCCAAAAAATATCATTTTTATAAACCCCCTCTCTAAATTTAATATCACACGTCATTTTATCGTTTAAAGCTAATTTCCACATTTCACAATACCATTCTTCTATTTTAATATTTACCTCTATTTTCCAATATCTTGCTATTACAATTCTACCTATTATAATCATAATTCTAATCAGTTCTTTCTCATATTTTGTTAACTCTGGTTCATTAATTATCAATAACAGTATAGTTTCCGGTCTCAATATTATTATTCTTTTCATCATTTTACACATCGTTGTTTCCAATTGCTGCCAAAACTTTTTAATTTTCACACATTTATACCACATATGTTCGTAAGTTCCCAATTCCATATTACATCTCCAACATTTATCACTCATTTTTTTATCTATCTGTGATAATCTTAAAGGGGTCCAATACCATTTCCAAACAACCTTAAAATTATGTTCTTTAATCCTTATAGATAAAGTCTTCATAATCCGACTCTTCCAATTCTCATTCCAATCCAAATCCAATATTTTAATCTTTAAATCTTCTTCCCAATTCCTTTTCATTACCATTTGTGGATTTCCATCAAAATTTATAATCTTGTATATCTTACTGACAAGTCCTTTTAACCCAACTTCATCCTTAATAATTTGAGATACTAAAATTTCAAATTTAGTTTTACTTCTATCTATGTTACATATTCCCCTTACCTTCATATTCCATTTTTCTACCTGTATTTTTTCAAACCAATTTAACTCCAGTTTTTGAATTATTTTTTTCTTCCTACTTTCAGTTCCTGAAGCTTTTAACCAATCTACTATATTTCCTATATTTTCATCCTCAATTACTTTGTTCCGACTTGAATTAGTTTTAATCGGCCAACTTTCAATTGTCTTTCCCAAAAACGTTATATCCGGAATCAATTTTTTAACAAATTTATTCCAAGTTTTGCTCAACCCCTTTAACCAATAACTATTAATTACCTTTTTTGTTTTTGCTCTATCTAGGAACCATGTAGACCCAAATCTCTTAATATCTTTTAACTCCAAATCTCTCCAATGACCATCCCCACCTTTAAGTATTTTTATCACAGTTCTAATATTATACGCCCGATAATAATTAAGTAGATTGGGAATTCCCAATCCACCCTCTTTTTGATTTTGATACCACAGTTTCTTCATTAATCTTGGTCTTTTCCCACCATTACAAAATTTATCCAATTTCTTCTGATATTCTTCTATATCTTTCTCTGTCAAATTTAATGGTAGCATCTCAAATAAAAAATTAAACTTTGGTAACAACATCATTTTACACATTGCAATTCTACCAAACCAAGACAACTTTATCTCTTTATATTTATCTATCTTTTTCTCTACTTCCTTCAACATCACCTCATAATTAATTTTTTTTAATTCTCTAACTTTAAATGAGAGTGTTATCCCCAAATATTTCAGTGTGTTCTTAACTCTTATCCCAAATTGTTCTTGCATACTCTCCCACTCCTTACCATCTTTATTTATTAATAATTCAGATTTTGACCAATTTACCTTTAAACCTGTCATTTCTTCAAATTCTATCAAATGTTTATTTATCCTCTTTAAATCTTTCTCTATATCCTTCAAAATAATCAAAGTGTCATCCGCATATAAATTTATCTTATATCCCTTGTAACCTTCCAACTCTTCATCTACTTCTATCAATTTAATCAAGACCTCCATAACTAACAAAAATAATGTTGGAGACAAGGGACACCCTTGTCCCGTACCTGCTTCCAATTTAATCTCTTCCGTCATTGTTCCGTTCACCTTTACCTTTGCACTGCTTTTTTGATATAATTTTGAAATAACATGTATAAATTTATTACCAAAGCCTAATGCCTCGATAATTACTTTTATAGTATCCCATTGTACAGAATCAAAAGCTTTAAAAATATCTAACGATATTATACCTAATTCATCTCCATTATTCTCTGCTGCATCTATAATATTCAATACTCTTCTAATTATATCACTCATATATCTACCTTTAACAAACCCTACTTGATTATAACTTATATATTTGTCTATAAAACTGTTTAATCTATTACTTATAATTGCTGTAAATATTTTAGCATCTTGGTTGATTAAAGAAATAGGTCGGTAGGACTCGATCCTCTCAAGATCTTTATCCGGTTTAGGAATTAAAGATATTACTGTCTTATTCCATGACATCGGGACTTCTCCTCCATGTAGAATACCATTATATAATTTTTGCAGTTTTGGTATTATTAGTTCTTTAAAATCTTTATAGAATTCAGCAGGTAATCCATCTTCTCCTGGGGTCTTCCCTAATTTTAACTCTTGTATTATTTCGTTGATTTCCTCCTGTGTTATATCTCTTTCCATCAACTCTTTGTATGTTTGATCTATTTTCATACCATATTTTCCAAGATGATTCTTCAATTTTTCTAAATCAATTGATTTCTTTAAATATAATTTTTGAAAAAAATTCCTGGCTACTTCACATTTATCCAATCTCTTATAACACCTTGTACCTTTTTCATCTATCAGAGAACCAATTTCTCTCTTTTGAGTTTTATTTTTCGCCATCTTTGCCAATATCCTAGAATTTTTATTACTAAATTCAAAAAAATCCCTATTCAAATATCTTAAATTTTTTTTAACCAATTCAATATCTTCTTCTATCAATTTAGTTTTTAGTAAGGTCAATTCCTCCAAACAATTTTTATCCTTCGTAAGTGAGAATTGGTTCTCCAATATCTTAATTTGTCTTGTATCCTGATCAATTTTAGCTTTGTATTCTCTATATTTCCTACTTGACAATTTAATACTTTCTCCTCTAAATATTGCTTTCATGGTATCCCAAACAATTTCAAATTTAATCTCTCCGTTATCATTCAATTCCCAACTTTCCTTCCATTTTTTGAATATCCATATTTTATCCTCCTCCCTTTTGTACAATTTTTCATCATATCTCCAACCTCTTTCCTTTTTCTCAAAATTAAAATCTATTTCCATCATAACTTCCGCATGATCAGAATCCTTAAAGATTCCCACATCTATTCTATCTACTTTATTCAACAAATCTTTAGAAACGAAAATATAATCAATCCTTGAATATGTATTATGTACTTTAGAACAAAAGGTATACACCCTTTCAGAGCCTTTCAACTCTCTCCAGACATCTACCACACTATTTTGAAACATCCATTTATTTAAAATTTCCCCTTTATTTGTTTGACTAAAGCGGGTAGGATTATTACTATCAATTCTATCCCTAATTAAGTTAAAATCTCCCGCCACAATTACTTTCCCTTCACTTTCTATTTCCAAAATCTTAGTAATTTTGTCCAAAAATCCCTTTTGTTTTTCATTCGGTAGATATAAATTAACCAATGTCACTTTTTGCTCGTTAATATTCCCTATAATTATTAAATATCTGCCTTCCTCATCTCTAATTACTTGTTTTTTTTCAAAGTATACCCTATTTGATATCAATATCGCAACTCCTCTAGCTTTGGAAGTCCCAAAAGATTTTTCATAAATTTGCATACCTTTAATATTCATTCTATTAACATCCTCAGATTTTTGATGAGTTTCCTGCAAGAATAATATATCTGGAGAGTCCCTTTTAAATTTAAGTTCCAACCTTTTCCTTTTTATATGATTTCCTGTACCCTTCACATTCCATGTCATTATTTTTATAAACCGCATTTAAGCGGTAACTGTTTTATTTCTGACCCCTCCTCTTCCTTTATGTGCACACCCAACACCAAACGAAAAAAACGTACAGAAACATAAAACTCCACAGACAATATATAACAAACAACATACACATAATACTCAAATATCAGACACAACAACCACAACAAATAACGAGCAATCTTCATCCCCCACATCCTCAATCAGATATCGCCTCTATATAAAGAGTGTGGGGGAGTGGGACATGCCGATGGTCGGGTCACCTCTTCGGGCTGTTCTTTAAATTCCACTTTCAAAAAAAGAAGACAACTCTGGCTTCGCCCCGGACTCAGCTTCCTGCTTTCTACTAAGATCCTCCATCTTGTCTGGCGTTCGTTCGGTATCTTCACGAATTTTCTTATACTCAGAAACTGCCGGGGAAATTTCTTTTCTCTTTAAACTCTTGGGATCTTGGCCGCCAGTTGCACCTTTTTCTTCCGAAATTGGGGATTCCTCTTGTACTCCACCCGTCTTAAGCATATAATCTTTAATTTCTACCAAATCTTCCTCTTTCTCAATCAGCCCAAGCTCCCGAATTAATCTTAATACGTCTGTTTCTGGAGTAATAGTATGCATCCTTCCTTTATAAAAATTTTTTAGCTGCTGTAGTGGCCTCCAATTGTACTTAATATCATTGTCTCTCAAGAGCTTTGTAACTGGTTTCAAATGATATCTCCAAGCTCTGTCTTCCCTGGAAATATCCGGAAAAACTTGGATTTCTTTCTCCTCAAACTTAGGAACACCTTCCAGTTCCCTTATTTTTGCCATGACCTCTAGTTTATCTCCAAGGTTTGCAAATCTTACTAAAACATTTCTAATCGCTCCACCTTGCCTCTTATAACCAATTCTAAAAACACTTACTAAGTTTGCTGCTGTATATTCAAATCCAAAATCATTCAACCATTTTAACACCCTCTGCTTCAAATCATCCGGTCTATTTTCTGGAATATTACGTATAACAATATTGTATTTTCTAGCGTCTTCCTCCAAAAGACTAATTCTCTTATCTTGTTGCTGGTTTTTATAAAAAATTCCTTCCATCTTACGATCAATTTGTGCATCGTGTGCATGGATTTGTTCAATTTCATCTTTAATAAATTTCACCTCCACGTTTTGCTTTACAAAACTAACATTCAATTCACTTATCTGTTCTTTAGCTTTTTGAACTTCCAATGTCAAATTCGCCACATGATCCGTCAGTCCGGTTAACTTTTCTCCAATTGTATTTAAAGCTCCAAAAATCCGTTCAAGCTCTGAAGGCTGTTGAGTCGTCATTTCAATTCAGAAACAAACTTTATATTTATATTTCTTTGCCAAGAGGGTCTTTTATAAAGAATAAGGGCAAACAGTGTCCCAAATCAGATAAGGCTAAGCCGGCTTATAATGCACCAAAGGAGCCAGGAAAAAAAAAAGCCTAGGAGAGCTTCCCCAGTTTATTTAACTTCTTAAGCCTCCATTTTAAGTGTAATCCAAAAAGCTTGCTCGCTACATTCAGCTCACACAATCCACTTTAAAAGAATTGGAAAGTTCAAAGGAGTTATAATCCACATGCCATCACCAACTTCCTTCTTTCTTAAACTTCAGCTTGTGTTTATAGCCTTGTAGCGAGACAAAAAGCATGCAAATGATCTTTGCCAAAGACAAAGGGTAACCCCCCTTACCTCGGCCGCTCGCCCAACCCTCTGCCTCCACGAAGAAACAAAACTTTGAAATTCGAGCAGTTCGGGTTGTTCAATCACTTTGAAAAAGCAATTTACAAATCACACCGACCTTCCAAAACATCTGTAAACATTTCCAGCTCCCAACGGCGCGTTTTAATCACTTTAATCCACATTTGTTAGTAAAAAAAAAGCCCTACGAGGTGGAGAAAACACCTCTCTTCACACGAGCATCGCCACGCCCCCCTGGACCTCATTTTTATTTATCTGTGATCGTTCATGACAATTCCACCTCACCTGAGCTTCCTGCCATCAGAGTATTATGTAGAAAGGAATGTACTATATAGAAGAGAACACAGATGATCCTCTGAGTTATATCATATGTCTTAGTGCAAGAAACTGTTCTGTAATTCCACAAAACATAATTACCTGTGAACAACTTTTAACCTCAAAACCACATGCAACTCCTTTGGGAGTTTTTGCACCCCTTTAAACCAATCCACTTTTCCAGTGTTGTGAGATAGATACAAAATGCTAATGCAATTGTACAGTAAAGCTCTTCGTAGTTTAAAAACAAGAAAAACAGTCAAATCTACCAATTTTATATGTATAGCACTCCTGCTCACTTAATTGTAGCTAATAGATACCTGAGCATTTTTTTTGTTTGAAAAAGTTTTATTGGTTTTAACATTTTATAAAAGGAAAGGGGTAGATAAGGTATTAAGTAAGATACCTGAGCATTTTGTCTCCTCCTTTCTAACCGTTCACAAAGAAATATAAGAAAGAAATTGTTATCACTTTAGATGGGAGGGACAGCAATATACATTTGATATATAAATAAATGAAATACTGAAAAAGGAATTCAAATATTGCTTACTTTGGTATATAATTTTGTGACTTTCTTGAAAATTCATGTCCGCGCAAATACCTGGGAATATTTTCATTCATATCTGTAATCCCGGATTCTTTGAACAAATTAGATATGGTTTAAAAAGTATCTGTTTAAATATTTTGGTTGCAAATTATTTCAAAAAGAAAAATACAGAAAAAAGGACAAAGATATGAAAAGTAAAATATTGCTTAACCGGTTGAATAAATATTACTCTTACTGTAAATTTCTTATAAACCAAATGCAAACTAACTTCAAATGTGCTTTGAGATGGGCAATTCAGAAATGGGAAAAATAGTAAAAAAATATTAGTTCCATTCATATTTTTAAACAAATCATCCTAATTCATATTTTCCAGATTATGTAATACACATATTCTTACATTTACTTTCTGACACCCTTTTCCAACTATAACATGGTAATTCAAAACTCAAAAATTATGTATATTCATATTTATATTATTAAAAGTGGGAAAAACAAAAGCAAATGCAGACTGATTTGTCAGTCAATGGACACATAAAGAAATTAAAAATGGACTCAAAAACTTCAACTCAATGATCTAATATTAGAAAAAAAAAGGATGCCTAATTTGGTATATTAGGAATTAGTAATATTAGGAAATAGGTTCAGACAAAAGGAACAGTGTTGGTATGTCATTTAACCACCACCACCCTTCTTGAAATTATGAGTTTGGGCTATTCTGACAGCATCTGCTGACCCTGTCTATTTTTTGTTGCCTATACTATTTTTTATAGAGCATAAAGGATTAAAAATCCAGTTGATCTAATAGTTGAATGTTTCTTGGAATAAACTATTAACTGCCTAACTTGACCAAAGAACAATACATTGCTATAGTTTGCATTTAATCTTTTAAACCAACCTTCCATATCAGCAATTGAAGTAGCCGGAAAGCTATGACCTGAAGAAACAGAACCTCCGTAATTCTGAAAATTAAAAAGTTAAAGATTTTAACTAACATCATCACCCTGGATTGCTGATGTCCCAGAGTAAAATGTTACTTAGCCACACGCTTCTACTATACTTTTTTTCCCCATTCTGCATCACTTTAGTTTCCAAGTATCAAGCTATTATTGCAGAAGATTTTAATCAAACATTACTTCATCTGTTGTGCCATATTACATCTGTAGCTTGGATGCAAAGTTTTAAAAGAAAAAATATACTTGCATTCAAATATTAATATTCTTCCATAATCTATTATGGAAGATTAGAAAAGAACAGCAGTAGGGAGAACCACACAGTGCCGTAACAACTAGTAAGACTCTTAATCTAAGAGATTAGTTAAAAATAGTTGTGCTAAACTCAATGAGATTTATACCTAGGTACATGTAGGACTTTGCCCTGAAAGGCAAGTTCATGTATTTTAGAAATGTTGTCCATAAATAAAACACTTTTAAAGGATTTGGTACTTTAAAAAAGTTTTTAGGTTTGAAGGCATTGTAGAAAATTGTATTTCACTTACCGAATTTGATGCTGAACTGTTTTTAACAGGTGAATACAATGCGAAAGTTGTATCACTTATGTTTTTCCAGCAAGGTAATTTCTGATATATTCTGTAAGAATGATCAGATTTACTTTTTATCCTTTTTAAAGGTGAATACTGAGAATCATCATTGCAAAAATGTCCCGCTCTTTTAATTCTGGCAACAGCAGGCAGAGTTCTTATTGGAGAATTAACAAGGGCATTTACAGTTTCAGATATTTGTACTCCTTCATATTTTTTTAAGTTTGCTGCTCTTAGAAATGTTGAAAATTTGGGAAAGCCTTCAGAACATAATTTCTGGTACATATCAATTGTACTCTTTGCGTTTTTATGGAAATTTGAGGACAGATTATCTAAACCAGAAGTATGTACGTCTGCAGAGTTTCTAGGGCTTGAGTATATATTTGAAAACTTAAATGGCTTCTGCAACTTTGGAGAACATAGTTCCTTATATATTTTTTCAAACGCATCTTCATATTTCTGTTTATAAGAGATGGGACTTTGGTTAACATGAAACGATGAAAAAGAATGACTTCGTGGTAGTGAAACAGTGGCAGTGAAAGTTTTAATTTCATGATTTTTGAGTCCATTAGAGGTTTTCACTGAAGACTTGCTTCTTTGTAAAATGGAGTTTGTACTGCCATTCGAGGACAAATTTAAACTTGAGGTAGTTTTGAATGCCATCGTACTCAGTTCATCAGTTTCACTTTCTGCTTTTGTATTAAATGTTGTGTCTAAATCTACAGTGCAAAATGTATCTTCAAACCTTTGATTTGTTTTTACACTGTCTGAAGATAAAGGGAAACAAGTTGTATTTTTGACCAAAAATGTTTCGTTTGCACAAAGAGTTCTAGGACAAACAGTTTCCTCTGTAACACTTTTTCTAGTTCTTTGCCTGTATGAATAATCTTCTATAATACCAGAACAGTCTACTAACATTCTGTTTGAGTTCTGAGATACAGTAGGTTCTATTCTGTAAATACTTTTTTCAGAACGTTGTATCTGACGCTTTGAATTGTAAAAAGGACTATTGTTACCATTACTTTCCATAGATAATTTCTTCTTTTCAGCATTTTTGGTAATGAAGCCAGGTGTCAGTTTTAGTACTCTGGACTTTCTCGTTTTCTCTGTGTTGGTATTAAATTTTGCTTTTTTAGAACGACAGTATCCATATTTGTATTGCTTGATTAATGAATTTGAAAAAGATTTATCCAATAGTCTACTGAAAGTTTTTACCATTCCTGGATACAAATCTGCCATTGTGACATTATTCCATGAACAGTTTTCATCTGCAGATTCATACATTTCTAAAAAGCTACTATGGCTAGTTCCATTATAAAGAAAGGATTGGTTTTTAGGCACAATTGTCTCGTTCACTGAATGTGAAGCATCAGAAATGGACAGTTCTGGAGATGTCAATGACACAGGTGACAGCTGCTTCCTCTGGATTTTATCACGCCCTATTTAGATCCAAAATGAAGATACAAAAAAGCAGCACTTAGTATCAGATTGTTTACATTACTTAATGAAGATACTTAATATTTTCTACTGTGTTTCCCCGAAAATATGACATGGCCTGAAACTAAGGCCATGCCGCATATTTTGGGTGGGCAACAATATTAGCCCCCCTCCCGAAAATAACCCCCTGCACAATCCCCTCCCCCCCCAGCCAGGCAGAGCATCCCAAAGGCGCTGAGCAGTGACAGACGGAGGGAGGAGAACAGGTGCTCCCACAGCTCGGCGCCTTCGGAATGCCCCTATCTCCCCATGGCTGCAGAGCGGGGTTGGACAAGCGGCTTTTCTGCTTGCGCAACTCCAAAGCTCATGATGTCCTTTACCTGTAGAGTCAGGGCAGCTCTGCTGCTGCTGCCGCCCATCGTAAGGCTTTCTTCTGGCAGTTGCCGCTCTGGGAGTTCACTCTATGGTTGTGAACCATAGAGCGTACTCCCAGAGCGGCAACTGTTGGAACATCCGTGCTTTGGAAGCCACAAAAAAAGCCATGCGGTGGCGGCAGCAGCGGAGTTGCCCTGACTACGGGTAAAGGGCATCATGAGCCTGGGAGTCACGCGAGCGGGGAGCAGAAAAGCCGTTCACGCAATCCCAAACTAATACCCCCCCCCCATTATAAGACCATATTTTGTGTGTTAAAAAATATGTAAGACCTGTCTTATTTTATGAGAAACACCGTAAAATGGCTATGATTTGTTACAATGCCACTCTCTAGCTTGACTCTTTAAAATAATTTGTGGTATACCTTAATTCTTAATTCATTATAGTGCTAGTTATTTATTTATTATACTTGTATACTGTGGCAATCAAGCATGGTCCTGTTTCACTTTATAATAAATAAAACTACAAAATATAAAATAACATTGTTATATAATTATAAAACACAACAGTAAAAATTCTTCAAAACTAGTGGCATGCAAACCAAAAAAGGCTCGCCATCATTGGGCTAATACATGCTTAATGAAAACACAGATCTAAACTGTTTTAAATGATGTTGAAGCATAAGAATGCTTTATAAATTCATGGTTCTTAAATCAGGCTGTTTTTACTGATTCTTTTTGCTTTAGATAAGTATATTAATTATGTAACTATCTGATGATATTCAGAAAGCAAAGATGTTAAAAATGATTCTTAATCTCAAAAATAAATTAATTTAAACTGTGACATTTCTAAAGCTATTTTATAAATTACATAGACATACTGGGATGTGAAAATGTAGACTTATATATCTAAACTAAGCTCAAATATGGCACAGGATGTCAAACTGTGAAATATAATCATATCATTCTATAGGGAGAATAGAGCAAATTATGATGGACTAGAAAATATTCCTATGAGATAAAGTAGTATTTAATTGTTTGAAAACATTTAACCCTATTTATCTGTCCACAGAAATTTTTGAGTGTGCTGTTAATTAGAGATTTATTAATAGGTATCTCTTAGCACAATCATTTTAAATTATCTTGAGGCTATCACTATAACAATTGTCTGCAGCTAACAATAATGTTATGTCTTAAAGTAAATTATAAAGGCCAGTTATTCAAAGACTAATACAAAATAAAATATTGGTGGGACTGCGACCCAGCTATGTATAAAAGGCAGGATATGGATACTGATTAAATGCATGCATGAGTAGGTATGCCCTCTCACAATCCAATTATATAATCCATTTAAGTAGTAGTATTAAATTAATACATGTAGGTTCCACTGAAGAAGATTCCAAGTTTAATTCATGGCATTCCCATTATAAGAATTGTAAGGAAAGATTTCCAGCTGAGACTCTGGATAGCTTCACTACTTTCAGTAAAGAAAGATAAAACTAGATGGACTAAAATATTAACTCAACACGAGAAAGAATTATAAAGTATAAAGCAAGGCAACTAGAACAACTTTATTTCAGCTCTTGCCTGACTGTTCATTTCCTTCTATTCAGATGGTATAGACAGATGAGCTGAAGAAGACTGAAATAAGTGAGGGGAAAAGAGGGTGTATAGCAGTTTCTGTAGCAGGAATTTGTATTTACAAAGATTAAAAAAATAGACTCCTGCATTCCTTATTGGATCCAGATCGCAGAATTACATTTGAGCTTTCTTTTCTAAATAAATGTCCCAGAATTGTCATATAACACATGAGATCAGTCAGTGCTTTAAAAATAATCCTACAGTACCTAAGTAGTATATCTAAAAAATATCATTCCAAGAATTTTTTAATGAACCAAATTAATACAGTTCTTGGTTAATCAATTAGAAAGCATAAGCTTTGAACAAAAAGAATCTGAAAATCTTCTGAAACATCTGATATTGTCCTTTACTTTTTTTAAAAAATAAGGGGAAAAAAATCCCCAAAATAAGAACAATTTCCTAAGAAATTTAAAAAGGAAAAAGAGAAACTTTCTTATTTTCAGTACTGTAAGCATCTTGAAGCTGTTGCAAAGCTCACCGATTAAGGATTTGTTTTCCAATTTCCTTCTTTGCCACAAAGGAGACAACTGACCAATATTTCTTGGTTTTGTAACCTAAACCAAGGTACATAAAGAATGTAGTTAATAAAAACATTAAACCAACCAAAATAATTAGGTAAATAATTGTATAGTGTGGATAACACATGGAATACTATATGCATATCAGGTTTAAAAAATATATAAATATGGAATTGTAAATGAACCAGAAAAGAGTTGTAAACTTATTTCCTCAGAGGCAATAGGAAGATGCTATTATACCTAGGTCCTTTTTGTGAAGTTGCATCTGGTTGTCCATTATGGTAAAATAATTCTGGTGGATTGGATTAAATAAGAATATTTTTGTGTTGCTTTAACTTTTCCAGTTAATTTAATTTTTTACGGAAATGGGAATATATTTTAACCATTTACAATTAATTTCAATCCTAATCTACATATCTGCTAGGAATGATTGTGCAGATTGTGTCCCTTTAATAGCAATGGCAGTTACATTTATATACTGCTTCATAACAATTTACAGCCCTCTCTAAGGAGTTTATAGAGTCAGCATATTGCCCCAAAATCTGGGTCCTCATTTTACCAACCTTGGAAGGATGGAAGGCTGAGTCAACCTCGAGCTGGTCAGAATCGAACTCGTGGCAGTGAGCAGTAATATTGCCTGCAATATTGCATTCTAACCACTGTGCCACCTCAGTTCTTACTGTATAGAAAATATATAAAGGTTTTATAATATGTTGAAATTCTATGGACAGAAATCAGACCATGGGTAGAAAAATATGGACCTTGCAATTATAATGGGGAAGAAATTTCAGTAAAATGAATTAAAAGCTGCAGTACCGTAAACATTGCTGGAACAGAACTAGCATAATCTTTCAATAGAATGTCCATTTCTACTTTGCATTTATTTTTTGCAGGTGTTCCAGAAGGGCATTCAAGTGGGAAGTTCTCCTTTCAATAAAAATAGAATATAGAGCAAAATGAAAGTCTGCGGTTTATATGAACAAGGTTATGGATTATTCCTTCTGAATTTACTAATGAGTTTATAATCAATTTTAACCTGGATTCAACAGGATTCATTAATGTTATACCAAGATTAATGGCAGAAAACTAGATAAATGTTTCAGTTGAGGATTATTAACCATTATTTCATATATTATTTTTCCTTTTTTAAAATTTTAAAAAGTGTTTATTTAAGAGTGTTTTTGCAACGTTTCGATGGGATCACACCCATCATCATCAGGCTGGTGATGATGGGTGTGATCCCATCGAAACGTTGCAAAAACACTCTTAATTTTACACGGGAAAAGACCCGAATAAACCAAAACTTACACACACACACACAATTTTTTCCTATGGCAGTACAGTCAGATAATAACGATTAAGATTACATGCCATGCAATTAAACAAACAAAATGTTAAAAATGTATAATATTTATGTAATTACATACCAAGCACATCTAAATTATATTAAAGTAACCAAACAATTTTTACAATTCCTAAGAAATGTCACAACTTTTGAGCACCTCTGATACAAAACTGCTGATGCAAAATACTTTAATAAAAAGAAAATTGTTACGCTGCAAATCAAAATAGTTTTCATCACAATCTTCATTTGAACTGGTCCACATAAGCTTTCTTGGAGAGTGAGTAGTTAGAAATGAATGTTTGATATCATATCTGTTTGCATGAAGGAGAAAGGCAAGAAGTAACTCCTTTTGAACCCTGTAATCCCTTAATTCAGGGTAGAGTAATTAAGTAGTATCTCAAAGTAAAGGGACAGAATGGGTTGTATTCTGGAAAATCATTGATTTGTGATTTTTAATATTAGTAATTTTGTTAATAGAAAGCTCTCCCCGTCCCCACTTCTCCATGGTGATTTTGCAGCAGCTTCCATGACAAAATGTCATAATTCCTAACATGCACACCAGTTGGAATAGAAGGCACAATTGTCTGTGTAGATAAAATGCCATAAATATTTGCTGACTATATGGAAAGGTTTTGACAGGTTTTTT
Source organism: Rhabdophis nuchalis (assembly GCA_039707465.1). Classification (NCBI taxonomy): domain Eukaryota; kingdom Metazoa; phylum Chordata; class Lepidosauria; order Squamata; family Natricidae; genus Rhabdophis; species Rhabdophis nuchalis. The sequence goes on along the minus strand of CM077649.1, from coordinate 30,975,388 downwards.
TTTTTTTGAAAGTTAGGAAAGTTTTTAGTATATCATATCTCTTGCCATACAGCTGATACTTCTTTATTGAATACCTTGTTCAGTTACAGTGGAATAAAAAGTAATTTACAACCAATTTTCGCATCTACGACCTTTGAAGGTTGGTACAGCAGAGAAAAACTAAAGTAGATTGTAAGCAAGTTGCAGTTTCATTTAGCAATTACTACGCTTAATGACCAAGTTGTTACTCACAACTGTGATTTCTAAATGAGGATTAGTTATATGTCAATGTGTTAAGATACCTAAAACAAATATCCTAATATTGTGAGCAAAATTTTATTTTTGTCTATACTATTACCTTGATACATATAGTGGCCAACTGATGTTTAAGAGATGCCAACTCAGCATTCCCTTTGCTATCTGCAATTCAAAATTAAATAAAAAGTATATTTTAGTCAGCATAACTAATACCAAGTTTTAATTTTTCATATAGGATTTTTTCACTTTAAAACACACACAACACACACCTTTCTTTGGAAAATAAAGAAAATACTTACTCTTCTTTTGGTAGCTATTAAAAAAAACATTATATTGCTGCCAGTATAAAAGATGTATAGCCAGTATTGTGCTTACCATGGTCTTTAAAAGCATTTTATTGACAAGTTATTGCACAACTAGAATAAGACAGAATTCACTCAAATTGCTTGGTTGTGCTGTCATTCTTTGAGAAATGTACCATATTTTTCGGAGTATAAGATGCACCGGAGTATAAGACGCACCAAGGTTTTGAAGAGGTAAATTACAAAAAAAAGTAGGTAGGTAGGTAGATAGATAGAGGGGGAGAGAGGGAGAGAAAGAAAGAGAAATACGGTAGGTAGGTAGATAAAGGGATAGAGAGAGAGAGAGAAATAGAGAGAAATACAGTAGGGAGGTAGGGAGAGAGAGTGTGTGTGTAGGTAGGTAGGTAGAAGGATAGAGAGAGAAATAGAAAGAGAGAGAGAAAGACAATAGGTATATAGGGGGAGAGGGAGATGTGTGTGTGTAGGTAGATACGTAGAAGGATGAGAGAGAAATAGAAAAACAGTAGGTAGGATGGAAGAGAGAGTGTGTGTGTAGGTAGGTAGGTAGAAGTATATATATAGAGAAATAGAGAGAGAGAGAGAAATACAGTAAGTAGGGAGTGTGTGTGTGTGTGTGTAGTTAGGTAGAAGGATATAGAGAGAAAGAGAAAGAGAGAAATACAGTAGGTAGGTAAAAAGAGAGATTAGGTAGGGAGGTTGATGTTCTCAGGTGTATTTATCTATGTCCTGCAGAAGGAAATCGCTGACAAACCTTAAAACTTCGTTTATGCTTGCTCAGAAACAGTTAAAGAGCCTTCCGAAAGGGGGGGAGCCTTTGCATGGGACAAACTTCCAAAACAGCCCATTTCTCCGTGAAAATGAGGCCGTTTTCCCCCCCCAAATAAAAAGCATAACTAGCTTTGGGAGGGGGGGGGGGCTTGCAGAATGCTCCTGGGGTGTGTGTGAAAAATGAGCAAAAAACCCGCCCCATTTATCGCCCGTTTGAGGCTAATCCCTGCCCTCCCCAGCCCCCAGGAGCTGTCTGGAAGGCTCGGCATAGCCAGTTTGGTGAAGGGGACGGGGTTCCAGGAGGCAAAAAGGGTTTTTTTGCGCTTTGCATACTTCCCCAAACTGCTCTTTCTCTGCGAAAACGGGGCCGATTTTCTTCAAATAAAAAGCTATCCTGGGGGGGGGGGGGGGCTTGCAGAATGCTCCTGGGGGGGGGGGATAAAAAATGAGCAAAAAACCCGTCCCATTTATCGTGAAAACGGACCATTTTTATGTCAAATAAATTGCATGCATAGCCCTATGGAGGCTTATAGAGTGCTGCTGAGGGCTGGGGGAGGGAGAAACAGCCCTTTTGAGGCTAATTTCTGCCCTCCCCAGCCCCCAGGAGCTCTCTGGAAGCCTCCATAAGACTAGGCACAGCCAGTTTGGTGAAGGGGGTGGGGTTCCAGGAGGCAAAAAATACTGTATTCGATGTATAAGACGCACCCAGATTTTCAGCCTCTTTTTAGAGGGAAAAAGGTGCATCTTATACTCCGAAAAATACGGTATGTGGGAAGGCATGAGTGAATATCACACAGAAAGCTTCCAAATCAATGTTTAAATAAATAATGACACAAATACAATTATCTGAGTTATATAAAGAATGGATAATAATTAATTAGAAACACATGTTAATGATTTAAAAGGAACAATGGGCTATAATTCCATATGCATGTCATATGATTCTTAATTACAGACTTAAATACACTTCAATCTAGATATTACAACCTGAATATTCATTTCTACAAAAAGATACTAAAAATGTTGCTTGAAACAAAAATAAAAATTACTGTATTTTTTGGAGTATAAGATGCCCCCTTTTCACTCAAAAAGAGGCTGAAAATCTGGGTGCAGCTTATACATCGAATACAGCATTCTTTTGCCTCCTGAAACCCCGCCCCTTAACCAAAATGGCCATCCAGAGCCTATAGGAGGTTTTCAGAGTGCTCCTGGGGAGGGCAGAAACGAGCAAAAAATGGACTGTTTCTTTGCTCAATTCTCCCCTCCCCCCAGAAACACTTTATAAGCCTCCTAAAGGCTATGTATGTAATTTTTTTTGACAAAAAAATGGGCCAATTATTGTGAAAAACTGGCAGTTTTTTTCTTCATTTTTGCCCCCCCCCTCCAGGAGCATTCTACAAGCTTCCTAAAGGTTATTCATGCCTTTTGGTGGGGGAGAGGAACCCGAGCCCTTTTTTACAAAAACTGGGCCATTTTTGGGAGGCTTGCAGAGTGCAAAAACTTTAATTTGCCTCTTCAAAATCTTGGTGCATCTTATACTCTGGTGCATCTTATATCCGAAAAATACGGTACATTTTGGGCTAAAATTCTCTAATTCATTAACTCACAGAATGAGGTTTATGGTGCACTGGTATTGTTAAATATAAATACAGTGGGACATATTGGAATTGTCAAGTATCAGTTAAAAGCATTTTGAAATAAGTTTGATAGTGACACATGTGTAGATAAACTGAAAGTGATTTTCAGGGTTACATATTTTAGTGCTTACCTGGACTGAGTTGACTCTCTTCTTGTAAGTTGCTGAAGTGACTTTCCTCAAATGTCTTTTTAAAAACCCAAAATTATAAATATTGCATTAATTTCAATTAGTGTACAAAATCAATTACAAACTTTGGAACATTTTCTGCTCCAAAATGCTTCTAATTTCTTTTTAGATTTTTCCAAACATGTAGAACAATTACTGTATCGGCTGCAATCAATCACTATGCATTTGTTATTTTGCTGCCAATTATATGATGGGATGGGGGAAGAGGAGAAATCAAACAAAACTATAATTCACTGACTTAATATTTATTCATGTATCCAATTTATTTGCCATCCATCTTGTGGTTCAGGAAACTCTGAGTGGCTGAGATTTAATATAGGACAATTCCACAATGAGAAACAGACAAAATGATCTAGTTTTTCAGGCCTTAAATATAAATATACTGAGTTTACATAATAGCCTTGAGCAGATCCTTCAATAAGATGCTAACTTAAAAATTAAATGTTTCTATGGTTTATTCAAGAGAACTCCAAAGGTTCCTCATAGCGGTTTTCCCTATCAGATCCAGTAATGTTATTTGTGTTATTTCATTTTGCAATTTACCAGAAATACCATGTTTTAAGGGTACTTGGGAGTAAGAGCCAATGTGGTAGTGTCAGCCCTGCAGGCCATCTTTTTCTTTGGATCTTCAGGGCTGCCACATTTAGTGCTGTGGGAAACCGGGAGGGGGAATTTCATGGATTGATTGAGATATATAGCCATAACAACATTCTTTTCTCTGGAAGTCGACAATTCAGCCTGCAGCTGGATTGGTGTGACTGGGAGGTATCTCCAGTTGGGATGGTGGAGTGATTGGACCATTTGATGAAAATGTAGGTGTAGGGGAACGGACTTTGACTTTCTTTTGGGTGGGGAAAACCCAGAAGCTTTCAAATTCAGGTTTTCCCAGATGTGCCAATATGACATCTCTAATAAAATGGAACTTTGAGGAACTTCTAGCCTCGGAGTCTTATTTCAGTGGTGGGTGTTACTTGGAACCCTGACAAGTAACAGTTAAGAATTAAAGCTATGGAATACATATCACAATGAGATGACAATTTTTCCAAGTGGCTTCTCATATAAGACATGTTGTAATATTTCTATAAAACAATGATAAGCATTATTTTTTGATATATTTTATATATTATATTATTCTTTATTCACGATTAAAAAGAAATAAGTTTGTCCAATAATTGGTACAGTCAAAAATAAAAGATCATCCTGTAACATAGTGTACTATATTGGCTATCTAAATCACAATAAAAATATCAGTGTGCAGAAAGTGTGTGTGTGTGTGTGGGGGGGGGGGGAATCAACAAATAAGGGTTTAAAGTTTTAGAAAAATACGGTGCATAAGAGTAGAACTGGAGAATGAGAAGATGCATATACTTATAGCTGAAGAAAACAGTTTCATATTACTGTTTCTAAGCTACTGGCATATCATACCTGATCATCTGTAGAGTCCTCTTCAAAATCAGAATTCTGCTTTTGCACTTAATTAAAAAGACACATTTTAATTAGATATCCACATCTGAAAATAAAATTTCATCTTCAGCGGCATTTAAAGTCAATTAATGAATACAAACAAGACACTTATTTTATTGATGAATATCGTTATGTTTAGCAATAAATTCAAAATACTCAGTTACCCAAGCGACGTGTACAAACGTTTTGTAGAACAGTAAGACTATATGATTTAAATGGGAGATTGGATGACATTACTGCATTATATTATGACACCTAGGCAGAGTCAAGTATTAAAGATTGGGCAGCATATACATGTATACATCTCTTTTAAAAAGACTAAATAAACAAACTGTCCATTTAACCTGATTTAGCAGTTGAGCTCAATTCAAAAACATTGACTTTTATTTACCAATATAACCAAATGCTACCAACATTTTGATATATCTTTTTAGTATCTTTGTAACTGAATGAAATCCTAGAATTGACAAAACAAGTGCAGTTATAGAACAATGGTTGTTATTTTATTACAGTACTTAATTTAATGATACTTTATCTTTGGATAAGGAATTCTAGATTGCATCAGTTTGAACAGTTCTGTAAATTCTTAGGAGCAATTAAATAAACCAAGAATCATTGTTCAGTAACAGAGGATCACATGGCAATGAAGTTTATTTTTTTTTAAAGTCTCAAACTCTCATGCAATTTATCATTTTTTGTCATTAACCAACTTTTAAGAATGCTCAAGACTATTAAAAGTAAATATCAATATCTTATGACAGAATTTGCAAGGTTAACTTTTAAAGTAATTATTATACTTATGGACCATAAGTATCATAAGTATAAAATAATTAGTGTACTCTTTGGAGTTCCCCTAAAAGGTGGTGGAAATGTTGGTGCGTCTCATATACCAAATACAGCCATTTATGGCCTCCTGAAACCCCATCCCATGCATCTCATTTTCACGAAAAATGGGCCAGCTTTTTTTTTGTTTTTTTTTTGCAAAAACAGGGCACACAAAGGGTTTGGGAGACCTAGAGTGCTCCTGGGAGCAGGGGACGGCAACATCTACCGTATTTTTCGAAGTATAAGATGCACCTTTTTTCCTCTAAAAAGAGGCTGAAAATCTGGGTGCATCTTATACATTGAATACAGCATTTTTTTGCCTCCCGAAACCCCGCTCCCTTCACCAAAATGGCTGTGCCGAGCCTTATGAAGGCTTCCAGAGAGCTCCTGGGGGTTGGGGAGGGCAGAAATGAGCCTCAAATGGGCCGTTTTTTGCCCCTCCCAGCCCCCAGCAGCACTCTGTAAGCCTCTATAAGGCTATGCATGCAATTTATTTGACACAAAAATGGGCCGTTTTCACGATAAATTGTTTGCTCATTTTACCTCTCCCCCAGGAGCACTCTGCAAGCCCCTCCCCAAGGCTAGTTATACTTTTTATTTGAAAAAAAACAGCCACGTTTTCACAGAGAAATAGCAGTTTGGGGGGAGGGGGAACCTCCCCCCCCCCCCCTTTCGGAAGGCTGTTTAGTTACTTGGCAACTTTAAGACTTTGGACTTCAACTCCCAGAATTCTCCAGCCAGCATAGCTTGTGGACGTAGCTGGCTGGAGAATTCTGGGAATTGAAGTCCACAAGTCTTAAAGTTGCCACGTTTGGGAACCCCTGAGTTAGAACACTTTTGGAAAGTTTTTCTTGTTTCTGTGTCAGGAGAAACAAAGTTTAAGGTTTGTCAGCGATTTCCTTCTCCAGGACATGGACAAATACACCTGGAAACATCAACCTACCTACCTACTCTCTCTCTCCCTACCTACTGTATTTCTCTCTGCATTTCTCTCTCTCTATCCTTCTACCTACCTACCTACCTACACACACTCTCTCTCTCCCTCCCTCCCTGCTGTATTTCTCTCTCTTTCTATTTCTCTCTCTCCTTCTACCTACCTACCTACTCTCTCTCCCTCCTTACCTACCCACTGTACTTCTCTCTCTCTATTTCTCTCTCTTTCTATCCCTTTATCTACCTACCTACCTACTCTCTCTACCTACCTACCTACTGTATTTCTCTTTCTTTCTCTCCCTCCATCTACCTACCCACTTTTTTTTTGTAATTTGCCTCTTCAAAACCTTGGTGTGCCTTATACTCCAGTGCATCTTATACTCTGAAAAATACAGTATTTCCCCCCCTTTTTTTCCTCTTCAAAATCTTGGTTTGTCATATACTCCAGTGCATCTTATGGTCTGAAAAATATAGTATTAATTTCTGCACAAAGGTGTTCAAATTATTGATCTATATCTTTGTTTCCTTTCTTTTCATCACATTTTTTCTGCATTTGCTAACCAATTATTTTCCAAATCTTGAACTTTTCTTTACAAGTACAATTAAAGTCTAAATTCTTTCACCCTATAAGACAGAGATATTATGAAATCTCAAAACCTTTTTCTTACCTGTGTTTTCTTGGCTTTCTATATTGTTCTGTGGTTTTAAACAAAGACTTCAGTTAATGAATTTCTTTATAACAATAATAAAAGGACAATTATTTGCTTGAAAACGTTGTAGTTTAATAACAAACTATGTTATCAGAGAAGGAAGGAAGAGCATCTAGGCAAATGTTTATCTACAATCTTGAAACTACTTATTTCATATAATTTAAACAAACCAGTTATTGTACTAAAGACATTTCTTTTGCTATAACCTGCTTGCAGTGGTAGTGAATATCTTAAAAAGAAATTCATAACAAGTATGATTAAAATGCAAGTAGATCTCAAGCCTACCTTATATTGCTTCTGAAACATCCATTTGTTGGAATTACATATTTAAACTGGGAACAATACAATTAGAATAAGAATGTTTGTGTCCAAAACAAAACTGGAAATTCTGTTTGAACTGGAGATTCCAGTTTGACTTTGACAGCAAACTGATATTTGTAGGAAATTATCTATCTATCTATCTATCTATCTATCTATCTATCTATCTATCTATCTATCTATCTATCTATCTATCTATCTATCTATCTATCTATCTATCTATCTATCTATCTATCTATCTATCTATCTATCTATCTATCATATTTATATCCCGCACCCATCTCCCACAGAGGGACCCGGGGCGAATTTTCTTTCTTTCTTCCTCTATCAATTAAAGTTCAAACAAGTTTTAGGATTCTATTATTTAAATAACAAGACCACCTGATTCTCTGAAATTTTACACATTGTTCAACCTACTGTCTTTGGATACCTTGTAGAAGCTCAAAATATCTTTCTGGACTAAGAAACTAACAATAAAAACTTAGGAGAAATAATCAAAGAACAAGAAGACTCCAGACTTAGAAGGCATTCACTGATCTGTCTATTGATGAATAAATATTTGGTCTTGATTGTAACTCATAGTAAAATAACATTAAGACTATATGTTTGGGAAATTATCTATCAATATAATTCCACTGCTATAAACAGACCTTAATTAATCTATATTAGTTTTAAAAGATAAAGATTCCCCTCACACATAAGTTTTAGTCGTTCCTGACTCTAGGGGGTGATGCTCATCTCCGTTTCAAAGTCAAAGAGCCAGCGCTGTCTGAAGACATCTCCAAGGTCATGTGGCCAGCATGACTAAATGACAAAGGCGCACAAAACACTATTACCTTCCCACCAAAGGTGGCTCCTATTTTTCTACTTGCATTTTTACGTGCTTTTGAACTGCTAGGTTAACAGAAGCTGGAACAAGTAACGGGAGCTCACTCCGTTACGCAGCATTAGGGATTCGAACCCCTGAACTGCCAACCTTTCCAATTGACAAGCTCTGTGTCTTTACCACTGAGCCCCACATATTAGTCTTAGTCATCTACTAATGTTCAAACATAGTGGAAAATTATTAGAACAATATTCAGAACAAAATTCAGAAAGTGACAAGATTATCTGCCTTAGAAAAAAAAACACCAAAATTTAAAAACATTTATTCTACTAAATTAAGGAATGTCAGGTATTACAACAATATTGAATTTTATCATTCAGATTACAAAAACAAATATATAAAAAAACAAATAAAAACGATTTATCTCCAGAGATTGTGGGTACTCAACACTGGAGGATTTTAAGAAAAGATTGGACAACCATTTGACAGAAATGGTATAGGGTTTCCTCCCAAAGCAGTGGGTTGGACTAGAAGACTTCCAAGGTCCCATCTAAGTCTGTTATCTCGAATGAAACGCCTGATCTATGCAATGCCTATTTAATAAAGATTGAATTATAATATTTTAAATTGGATATTTTATTCACTGTAGCCATCAAATGAAATATACTTATTTTCTGTATGTTTAAAAACAACCCTGCTGACACTTTACAACTTCCGAATCAAAATAATAGTCAAATACCTAAAACTGATAATAATAAAACTATCAACTTACTTTGGTCTCTGAACTTTAAGGAAGAGTTAGTATTGATTAAAAGCCCTACAAATAAGTTCCATCTTGACTAACAGCTGAACAACTGTAGGCATTATCCACATCTAACTCACATTTCTGAATTTTTAAACATGGACCCAACAACTTAGAAAATAAATTTCATATTAGTAATAACAAAGTTAAGAATGAAAGGCATACATTTTAATACCTCATAAGTCATATCTAAAATTTCATCATCTGACTCTTCTCCCCAAACTCGTGGTCCTATAAATTGCAAAAGAATAAATAAATAAATTAGAATACATATTTCTGATTAAGATTATAATCTGAAAAAAAATTCAGTTGGGACAAAGTAATAAATTAGAGACCTCATCGAGGCTAGGGTCTACACTTCCTCCAAATAAGGAATAACCATTCTAGACTATGACAGAAAATTGAAAATTAGTTTTTATTATGATAGGCAAGGAGAAAGAGCTTTATAATAATAGGATCAATGAGCAGAACATATTTTCCATCTCTATTCAATTTTTGTATGCTATGTCCAATAATGGAAACTACATTGCTTGTCTCCTTGATTAGTGCCCATCTGTTAGTTCTTGTTTTTCCTCCTGGTTTCTTTGGAAAACATCCCTCATCTTTGTGATAGCCGCTAAAACACTGGAACACTTCTATCTTCCCTAATCCTTTTTTTTTTTTTTTTTTTGCTAAACATACCCAATTCCTGCAACCGTTATTCATGTTTTAGGTTCCAGCCCCCTAATCTTCTTTGTTTCTCTTCTCTACACTCTTTCCCTTCCTTCTCTTCTCCCATCCTGTAAGTTGGTATTGGAACTGAGACCAAGATAGGTTAAGAACAACTAACTGTTGTTTAATTGATTAAATTTAATTAAATTTCAATTAATTGAAATTTAGATTCACTGCAGATAAACTTATGTCATGGAAAATTATGATACTGGATCCCAGGTTCCTGTGTTAAGTTCAGATTTAAAGTAGTAAAGTTATGAACATTTTCTATTATCATCTGCACTTGATCCAACATTAGCCATGACCCTAGATTACTTCTCCATGAATATTTAATTCTTGCTGTCATTTATTTAAGTATTTTAAACTAAAAAAAACCCCATACAATTCCATTTCCTCCCAAAGCAGCGGGTTGGACTAGAAGACTTCATTAAAAGTATTTATGAAATTTAGCTTGATTGCCTGAGCTGAACCCAGGCGACATACTACTGCATTTTGGACCAGGTTTCAATCACGTTCTATAATATGAGATATGTTAAGCACATATATGTGTGTTCATCCTGTTCTACTAAAAACCATAGCTGGTGTATCAGTCAGAGCTATGCAGAAGTACTTCTGGTTACAATATTCACCTGCTCTTCAAGCAACAACCCCATGACTAGGAGGAAGAGAATCTGTACATTCCAAGAAGCACAACCCCTTCAAGAACTAAATATGGTATTCAACAGTCATTTTGGGTTAGTATGACTGTTTTTCCCAAATTCTGATACTCTTTATATATTGATACTGTCCAGGCATCCATATTTTCCAATGGGCCTGATGTATACCTGAGTATCATCAGCATACTGATACTTCAACCAAGGTGACAGATGACCTCTCCCAGTGCCTTCAGGTATGTGTTGGAACAGAATAGGCAAAACATTAAAAAAAAATGAGGCTTTTTATAACAGAGTGCTCAGTGATCTAACCTGTTTCTTGAACCCCTTCGGTATTTGCTCAATGAGGAAGAATTGGAACAACCAGCCATTGTGCCTCTATCTCCCAACCCTTGCACTGTGGTTGACAGTATGCAATGCCACTAAATATCTAGGATGATTGTATCAGCTTTGTTCAGTTTAGTGTAGCAATCTATTGTATGTTTGCATAGATTCTTTAATATAAGCATTTCATAATGTAGGATTATATTTTTATTTTCTATTCATGTTGATGTATTGGATTTTCTAACTGTCATTTCAACATGTACAGTAGGACAATGTCTTGTCTAGATATTTTTATGTAATAGAAGCGACCCCATTTTTAGTAATTTCAAGGTGTATGTGTACGTGTGTATACATTGTCATGTATACACATAAACAAACAGAGACAGGCAGACGGATATGTCATGTTGGACAAAACTAAAAACTAATAAATACATCAAACTTTACTCATTTTTCATTTTATTCTTAAATAAGATTAAATGTATTTCTGTATTTGTATAGTTTTAAAATAAAAATTTTAGTAATAAAATAAGGTAAAAATAATCTTACCATCCTGTGTCTCATAAACCAATGATTTGATGGAGACAACTACATCATCTTCAAAGGCAAAGTTGTACTAAATTAAGAAAATATTACATCAGTTTTGCATGTTTTCTATTAAGTAGATCTATTAGATAAAATAGACATTTTTTCAGAACAGCATAGCCCAATAGGATTAGGATTTCTGTTGAAGATGGATTTTACCAGAGAAAATCTATACTGATTTGTTGTTACTTATATTCACGTGATATGGATCACATGAACACTTTCAATGCAGAAATTCATATGCTCACGGTTTCTGTCACTATCTAGGAATCAACTCCATTTTTTTGTGTATTCCAAAGACCGTCGCCTTAGTTTGCATTATGTGCACTCTAACTATACAATATTATGTTTTGCGGCTAAACAATATTCTATATTCCTGAATTTGATGAAGCAATTATACCAAGGAACTAAATGCGTATGGACGTGTTTTCCACAAACCGCAGTAAAAGCATATCTACTTCTGCTCCGTTTTAGCCTCAAATACCTAGACAGAGTTCTAAACCTGAATGTTCTTCTTTTCTTCCATTTTCATGCAGGCAGGAAGAACGATATGCAGTAATAAAGTACAACCGCTTCCGCCGCCACTACTACTACTACTAATCGGAGGGAGGGAGGGAGGAAGGAAGACATCACTGTTTTTTGTCAGTTGAAATCGGTTTGGAAAAAAGACCCGCAGGTTAGCCATCGTCCAGCCACTTGGACCCTAACAGGACACCTCCAACCTTCCCAAGTAATTCCGATCCTCTACATCAAACCTCTACGTTCAATCCCCATTGTTGCTTACCTTGTTCACAATGCTGCTCATGGCAGAAGCGAAGCGGTAGCGGCTATGCCGGAAATGATAATCCATGGTGCTTGTTGTTGCTTCTTCTACTTCTAGGGGATATAATCAAAGGTACTCCCCCACCTTCTCCTCACTGCCTCGCTCTGTCCATGTCAATTGCCCCGAAGGTGCAGGACCCACTACCACCATTAAGAGTGGGGATTGGTTGCTTCCGATACACCAAGGCCAGGACTTGAGAAAGGAAAAAGAAAAACCCGCCCACTCCCAATTCAAATATAGCGCCATTCCAATCCCCGCAAAGACTTTTCCGATTCTTGACTCCGATAGGCGGTCGCTCGCGTTCGCTTTCTGCAGGCCGCCCAATCAGAAGGATAGAAAGTCAGTCTGATTACAATTATGCTATTTGAACGTTCGGACGTTCATGTTTGCCTTCCATCTTCTCTCGTGGGCGGAGACGGAAATGAAAAGAGAACGCTTGAAATCGCCCTGGGTTTTGTTTTGTTTTTCTTACGCAGGAATTCTGTTGGTTCTGAGACAGTTTAACTTTGACGACTTTAAAGTGATGCCGAAAGACTGCATATATATATTTGCCAGAGGTGGGTTGAGATTTTTCTTAGGTCCGCGTGAGAAGCATTAGAAATAATGAGATTAGTGTGTTAAGAATAATAACTGTCTATGAAGATTGTCAGTCATTCAGGTCATGGTTTCCCCGAAGGTGGAAACCATGAAGGTTAGTTATCAGAAAGTCCAGTTGCCTCCTGAAAAAGCACCTATGGGATAAGAATAATAACAGTTTGAAGGGACCTTGTAGGTCATCTAGTCGAGTGGTCTCCAACCTTGGCAATTTTAAGACTTGTGGACTTCAACTCCCAAAATTCCTCAGTCAGAAAAGCTTTAAGACTTAAGCAAACCTGGCTGAGGAATTCTGGGCATTGAAGTCCACAAGTCTTAAAGTTGCCAAGGTCGGAGACCCCAGATCTAGTCCAACTTCGTGCTCAAGCTGGAGACCGTATACCATAACGGGCAGCTGCATAGTCCTGCAAGTTTAAATTTAGCTGTTTTGGGGGGTACAAAAAAAAAAGATGTGGATGGCACTTTCCCCCTCCTGCTCCTCCCGCTCTGACAAAAACAGCTAATTTAGGATTTGATTCTGGTATTTGGATAAAAAGAAATGACAAACGATAAGAACTTTCAACTAGGAAGAATATTCATTTTAAAAGTATCTTGGTGAAGCAGTGTACTTGCACAATAGAGAAAAAAGACTCCACCAGAAGCAATGTTATATGATATATTAGAGGCTACTTTGTACTTCTGAGGAATCTAAGAGTTGGTCAAAATTATTCTCTGTATGAAAATACGTGCATTGTGCATACAGTGCGATAAAATCACGACGAAAAGAAATACGAATTCACTACTCTAATATCAAAATTGTATATTGGTGTGTAACTTATGTAGTGTGAGAGATTGAAGATGATACAAACATCCTGACTAACTTTCCTGAAGTTTGAAGATGATGTGTAAAGTTTTAACATGATGTGTAAATGTAATAACATGTAAATATATTCTAAATAATAAATATGGTCAGTTTTGCTGTTTTCAAATGCTAAAAACAAAATAAATACATTTAGATGATACAGTCTATTTTCAACATAGTATACTGAAAAAATAACACTGCCCCCTTTTTACTTTGGCTCTTCTTTCTACCCCCCTCCTCTCCCCCTTGTAGAAAGTGATAAAACATTACTGCTCAGAGAAGTAAAAGGAGGGGGGAAGGTATATGTGCCTTGAGCACAAACAGTAGTATCCTTTAAAATATATTTTGTGTGTGTGTATGTGTTTCTGTGTGTAGGAGAGGAACAGACTAGTGTGTCCACTTATTCCACTATGACTAAGATCATCGGGTGATAGGTTGGCAGCTGTACATTGTGTACACAATTATTAGGCAAGCTGTATTTTGGAAGATTAATTTTATTATTGAACAACTACAGTGCTCTTGGTCAATCCAAAATATTAATAAACCTCAAACCTGAATATTTAAGAAAGTAAAAGTGAGGTTTTGGCTTTCTTAGGAGAATAGCTACAGTATGTGCGCACAATTATTGGGCAACTATTGGTGTGCAGAATTATTATGCAACTAGACGAAACATGAAAATTTTACCATCTCGTTTGTTTTCATCTGTTAAAGTGAGAATAATAAGTCAAAATTTACAAATAAACATTTCTGACAGTTCAAAAAAAAAATCAGTGACCAATATAGCCGCTCTTCTTTGCAATAACTCCATTCATGGCGTCTGTTAGTTTCTTGATCTGTTGACGATCAACTTTTTGTGCAACCACAGCATCCCAGACACTGTTCAGCGAGGTTTACTGTTTTCCTTCATCATAAATTTCCCTTTTAAGAAGGGCCCACCACAGAGAAGGCGACACCCAGGGGAAGAGCCTTCTCTGTGGTGGGCCCAGCCCTTTGGAATGACCTACCCCCTGAATTACGTACCATCACCGACCTCCGCCTCTTCCGCCAATGTCTTAAGACATATTTGTTCCAACAAGCCGGCCTAGCCTAACCTCCCATGGGGACTTTTAGGTAGTTTTAAATTGGGTTTTTAAAATTTGGTTTTAGCGCAGGATAGGTTTATTTAATAGTTTTTTAAATTATATTTATTGTATTTTGTATGTTTTTAAATTTTCCTGTGCGCCGCCCTGGGTCCTTTGTGGAGAAGGGCGGGATATAAATTTAAATAAATAAAAATAATAATTAGGCACATCTTGGGTGTTGATATCCTTAGGTCACACCCTCATTATACAAATACATATCACCTGATCTGTTTATATCCACTAAGCATTTAAGTTTATACAGTTTGGAGGTGGAAAGATGCATACACAGGATGATAAGGTCAAAATCCTCACTTGCCTAATAATTGTGCACACTGTGTACAATCCTGGCTATTTTTTCTTCTGTTGTTTTACCAGTTCTTAGAGACTTCCTGGATAAGTCTCTTTGGTTTTCTTGGCAAGGTTTCTTAGAAGTGCTTTGATACTGTCTCCTTCATAGGCTGAGAGAAAGTGACTGGCCCAAGGCCACCCAGTTGATTTATGCTTAAGGCAGAACTAGAACTTGCACTGTCCCAATTTCTAGCCTGCTACACCATACTGGAGAGGACATATTCCATGTATATCTTATTAGTATTTTCCAGTTACATTGACAAGCAGGAGACACCACATGGGATTTCTCTCAAGAGTCTAGTCAGATGTTATTTTATGGGCTGAAACTTTCTGGGAATTGAACTCCTAGTTCTGCATAATTTAGATAAATATATATAGTGCATATCAATAGTACTATATATTATGTACTGCATAAAAATAGAAAATCCTATTCTTCAGAATTCATGTGCAGAAGTCATGTAGAACATGTTACATAAGAACCCTAAAAGGATATTGTTATACAGATCATTCAGATTTTATCCCTTTTTGATACTGTTGAAAACCAGGATTTCATAGGTTTAATTCCCAGTAGAGGGCACATGAATTGTAAAGATCCTTTATGTAGTGTTAGTAATGTAAATATATGTACATTACGTAAATGATATAAATATGTAAATGATATAAAATCAGAATTCCCTACTTGTGCAAAGTAATGAGAATGCATAAACATAGAGCTTCTAACACAGAGATATTTTACAACATGACACAACATCTAAATAGACTAGTGGCCTATTCCCAAAAGGTAAAGGTAAAAGTTCCCCTCGCACATATGTGCTAGTTGTTCCCGACTCTAGGGAACATTTTTCTTTTTTCCCCAGCTCAGGCACAGAAAGTTCTTGTTTCATCTCCCCAGATTTCTGCCTTTTGCCTAAAAAAGAAATCTGGAAGAGGAGCATTGGCAAAATATGCTAAAGTTTATTCCAGAGAAATGTGTATTCTGTCCCTTTCTGTCATTCTACCATGGAGGCTGTAGTTTAGTGAGTGTTGTCTGACTACTGATGGCAATTACAATGATCTGTTAGACAAATCTTTAAACAGCTAATCATCTGAGAAGACTTGATCAATTTAGTTAGAAACGAAGAGGTTTTTTTTCTATATTTATTTATCAACAAACAATAAAAACAATACAATAGAAAACAACACAATACAAAGAATAATTATGAGAAAGTTCAGGGAAATGAGATTTCAAAAAGAGGTTTACTTTAATAAAATGTACAGAGTATTGGTAATGAATGCAGAAAAAAAACCCTAATATAATTTTTAAAGCTTCCTGTGATAGCAAAAAAGCAAGAGATTTTTTCAAATGTAGCATTCACAAAAATAACCATGTGCTAAGGAGATTGAGGGAATAGTAACTATACTCTAGTTTGCGAACATAAAGTTAAATTTCTGGGTAGGAATGAAAAATATTTCTGTTTTAGGAGAAAGAGAAACAAGCCTTTTTGGTATTTTTGTGCTACTTTCAATAGCTTAGTTAGTGCGATGAAGCTTTATTTTGGATTTTCTCACTTCCAGATTTGGGAAACTGTCAATAATATGTCAGATGGAATAAAGAATGTGTGTGTCTAGTTTTTTCCCGTCTTCCTTGGTTGAGAAGAGAGAGAAAACGAGACAATTTTAGCATGATGAGTTTATAAAGTTAGGGGAATTACTTAGGTGGCAAATCTGAACATAGGAATTACAGGTTGTTCTAATGTCTGATGATTTTGTCTTTTTTTCATATTCAGAAAATTTAAGCGTGATGCGTAGGAGTGTGCATGCATGGCTGTATGTACTCCTGCACCATTACTGTAAAGGTTGTTGCCAGAAGCCAATAGCCAGAAAAAGGAAAGTTTTACTTGACATGCGAATATGTAATTTTTTAATGGCTGACAACCTTGCTTCTTCAAAAGCAATAAAAAGAAAAATATATGCAAGCAGGGAAGGACATTGGCCTTTGTTCTAGGATTTCAGAAGTGGTAATTTTAAATTATTTTGTTGTTATATGTTTCATGTAATATATTGGAATTAATCTTTGATAGTTTTGAAATGCATCTTCTTAATTATTTCCTCAAATTTGTCTGATTTCATGGTGAATTAAAGTTTTTTTAAAATGATTTTTTAAAAAACTGTAATCCTTAAAAAAACCTTTATAAACTAAACCATTACATCATGTTAATTTACATTTAAAATAATTCCCACAATACCAAAGTAATTAACTACTTTTCCAAATATTTATATTTAGCCTGTTAAAATAATTGAGGTGTTAATTAGAAAAAAATACTTCTATTTTTAAATTGATTAGTGTAGATATTAAGTTACTGCAAAAACATATTTAACCCTAAACTGATCTAAATAGGCCAGTCCTGTATAATGCTTTTATCACCATGTTCCAAATTTTAAGTTATACAAATTATATTTAAGCAATTTATCTATTCTCTATCTTCTAGAGCAGGGTGTTAAACTCAAGGCCAGGGGGACGGATTCAGCCCAGGTGGTGTGCCCTGGAAACAGTGAAGGACCATGGTGCTTCTGCCAGCGAAAATGGGCTCTTGAGCTTTGTTTTCACTGGGAGAGGGTTGCAGGAGGCCATGGCAGCCAAAAACAGCATTTGTGGCACCATTTTTGCTGGGAGAGTGCTTAGGCCATCACAGGCATGATGTTGAACTGGCCATGCCCACTCCAGCTACACCTACGCCATCCCCCCGAGGTCAAACACAGCCCTGATGTGGTCCTCAATGAAACTGAGTTTGACACCCCTGCTTGAGAGATGTCGTCACAATTCCAATTGTATTTATTTGGGTATATTGCCCCAAAGTGCTGTGTTTATTTCATTCTGCATTACAAAGATTTTTGTCATATGTAGACAAAAGCTATTGTATGTTATGAAAAAGAAAAGGAAGGGAAAATTGATTAAGAACAGTTCTGAAGTAATCATCTGTCTAGACCATCTTATGCTTTGAATAGTAAATGGGAAATGTAACAGTCAGTCTTGGTATTTGATATTCTATTCCTTGCATTGTTCTTTTTGTCACAAGTGCCATTTATAATATGTGTCAGACGCTGTGTCTTCTCTCACTTTGCAAAATTTTCAGTACATTGGAGAGCTCAAAGCTTTTTGAAATAATTTCCCGGAAATGTTCATCCTTTTCCACTCCAATCATGAGTTCTTCTAAGGTCAGTTCCCCTATTATAAAAACAATATGCACTTCTTTAGAGTCAAAGTTTTGTAGATTTTTTCTGTCTTGAATTAGGGAAAACACTCATAACTATTACTATATTTATTATAGCTAATCCTTGAATTAGAAATATAATGGATCCTGCCCATTACGACCATAATGTTAATTGAATTGCATTAAATCAATGAGCCCATCCCTCCTTTCACCAATGCATTTGTTAATCGAATGTGTGGGCTGTTATGAGCGCACGAGGTACCTCAGGAACGGGGAAGATCATGGGACACCTAGTCGGAGACAAGACCATTGTCTCCAGCCCCAAAGGCCTCTCCCCATCTGTTGAGATATCGCATGCTCCTCTTCCCACCCCTTAGGATCCCCACAGCTGATTGGGCCTTCTTCCCACCTGTCACCAATCACTCACTTTACTTTGGGAAGATCTCCAGAGCTCAAGTTGTTGTTACAAAGCTGTTTTCCTTAGATCTCACATTTTTACACACGCTTCTTGGCCTCTTTAGAAAAGCGTTTTGTGCGGAGAACAGAAGAGTATGTGAGAACATGAGAGCTATCATGTCTCTGTAGGCTTTGGGTTGTAGCCTGAGCGGTGCCACATGTGCCCACTGCATATTTTCAGCAACAGCTCTCTAACAGCTATAGCAGCAGCGTCATTGCCATGGTTGCCAGAGGCCTCGCAGGGGCATAGGTCAGTTCAGCCTTGGGTGCCAGACCCTTGTCCAGGCATGCAAAGAAGCCTTGGGTTGACCCTGCCCTTCCCCACTGAGCCCAACGCCTCTCTCTCAAGTAGATGTGACCCTGCCCCACCACTTGTTAGATTTCCAAACTTGCCCAGATTTTGCTAGTTGTGCCATTACAAAGCTGGATAAAGAAATTGAGAGATTGGTGCACCAGCTACCCTCTGCCCCTTGCTTGTTGAGTCCCCTCTGGTGGAGATCTGGCACGCACAGAGAACCCTGTGTGGTCACCCTGAAAGAGGGACCTTCTGGGGGGTGGGAGCAGTCTGATCTCCTCTGGAGTGTGCTCATCAAGTGAAGGGTGCAGGGAACCAGTGCGCCAAGCTCTCCATTTCTTCATCCATCTCCACGGTGATGCAATTAGCGAGATCCAGATGGGTTCAGAACTCCAGCAATTGACTTGAACTCTGGAGATATTCCCAAGCTAAGTGAGTGATTGGTGTGGGTACGGAGGAGCATATGGAATGTGTTAGGCTAACGAAAGCAGGTCCAGTGTCTGTAGAGACCTGGCAGGATGAGGACAGGAATTGGCAGGGAGCATGTTGCAGTAGCTCTGCGGTCTGTCGTAAGGGCGAACGACTGCTGTGGTGCTGTAACATACTTAACTTTGGGACTGGGTCATAAGTACTTTTGGCATGAATGTTGTAACTTTGAACCTTCGCTAAATGAACTGTCATAGCTTGAGGACTACGTGCACTTAGTAAAAGTAATATAGTTCCCCAATAATGTCCTCCAATTTGTGTGGAACCAAATATTCCATTCATTTGAAATTACATTTGATGCATTTCTGAATTCTGCAGTTCCATCTGTAGAATAGATCTGCATAAGAACTAGTTTGTTAGATGAATAGAGCAGACTTCTTCAATCGGTTGCCTTCCACTCCAGATCTGTTGAATGACATTCTATATAATTAAAGGCCATGGATGTGGAGAGCCTAGACTGCTGAAGGCTGGAGAGATACTGCTTAGATACGCACAGCTATACAGCTATGTTTCCAGGTGGAGGATGGGGACAATGAAACTGGGAAAAGAAACTCTTAAACTTTAAGGAAATATTTAGACAGCTCAAACTCTTTGCTTCCCCAAGCTGCTTTTACTGAAACAATAAAAATGCAGAAGAAAAATATATTCGTCTTTGTGGGCTTATCTCAGTTATTAGTTTTATTTTAATGTGTCAAAAGAATGAGTCTCTCATCTTCTTTTAGCTCTGCATATTTATTCCATTCCGATCAGTTTTATATTGGAAGGAAAACACTGTCAGAGACTCAATAGCATATATGAAACTTTTCTTAAATATTTGTTTTTGGAATTGATTGTTGCTGCTTTAGGGGGTTAATCAATATGATGCTGAACTGACAATAAACTGAGATGTATAATTACAATAGAGCTTAACTGAAATAAAAATCAGATTTCCCTAACAACCTAAGCAAGAATATCTTAGATAACAATGCAACTGAAGAATGCTTGGTAAAATTATCCTGTTCCATATGGATAAAAATACAGCTTGCAACATTTCAAACATTTATGCTTCTCACTTTGATTCTCTTTCCAAGATTCAGCACTTTCCTTTTCCTTCTAAAAAACACAGAATGAATATATATATATATTCATTCTGTGTTTTTAGAAGGAAATATATGTATGTATGTATGTATGTATGTATGTATGTATGTATGTATGTATGTATGTATATGTATATGTATATTTATGCATATATGTATAATATATATGTAATATATATGTAATATATATGATTAAATATATTTATAATTATTTAGCTAATGATTTAATAATCACTTTTGGCAGGATACTCTGGATTAAATTAAAAAAAGTTTTGCAAGGCAATTAATTACAATACAGTTAACTTGAAGAATCTCTGTAAAGCAATTTAATAAATTTGCTCAACAAAGATTGAAGTGAACGAACTTGCTGTCTTCGATTTCATCTTGCTGCAAACACACAGTGAAATCAAGCTATACGCTTTGAATGGCTCTTTGAATTAAAAAATCTATTTTTGCTTTGTACAATGTCCATTATATAGTAATCTTATCTAATTAGATCAGTTTCAATAAGTTATAATATTTCTCTACACTAAGTCTTTATAGCTTTATCAACAGAATGCTTTTACAAAATTTCAATATAATGAAAATAAAGATTTCAAGATTTATTTATTCTTACCATCATTGTTTACATCTATCTTCTGAAAAATCAGGTTTGTCAATTCTTCAGGAGTCATCTCATGGTTGTTGCTGAGAGTTTGAACAGCCTAAATAAATAAGAATGTATGAATAACCACATTATATTGCAAATGTAAGAGTTAGCTTTTGTATATCATGCATTTGAGGCAAAGTTAGAAAAGTATTCCAGTTATATCAACACTAGTCACATTATTTAAAAGAATCTAAAACCTACTAGAGACTTATCAAGTTTGCTAAAATGCTTATTACAGTGTTTTGATATTTTTAAAAAACCTATTAATACGATTCCTACTCCTTTTAATTTTTCATTGCAGCTGAAAATGAAGATGGTGACTGAATGTATTAATAATTATCCATTAGAAATATCATATGTTTACTAAGATACTATATGTGGAGGTGCTTATGGAGATGACCCAGGTCAAAGTATTCTGGCAGGGTAACATCTCTTCTAAAATCACTACATTGATTACCAGTAATGGGCCAGTTCAGAATAGTGTACATATTATGAAGTCTTACATAGTTATAGCAGCAACATCTATTAGATACTGCATGCCAGCATTGAATTTGTCTGTTGGGAGTACCTTCTAAGAGCTAACCCAATTTCAAAGGTAGGCAGATATACACAACCCTTTGAAAATCTTATCATATTTACATTTGCTCAGCTCCGTCTTTCTTTTTACAATTCATATATTGGTCTACACAAGGGGTGTCAAATTCAATTTCAAATCAGGGTTGTGTTTGACCTTGGGGGGCTGGGGTGTGTGGCCAGGGAGAGTATGGCCAGCTCAACATCAGTTGTCGAGGCTTCGTTTACAGCTGTGACAGCCTCCTGCAGCTGTGCGGGGTCTTCCCAGGCTCCATTTTCACTGGCAGAGGGCTGCAAGTGGCTGTTGTGGCTGAAAACAGAGCCTCCCAAATGGAAAGCTCCATTTTCACTGGAAGAGGCACTACGGGCCAGTTCTTCACTGTTTTGAGGGCGGACTCATGGGCCAGATCTAAGCACCCTGCAGGCTGGATTCGGCCCATGGGCCCTGATATTATATTTTTACATTGTTGTAATCTGCTATATATAGTATATCACAGACATGGATACACCCCCTCACATTTTGTAAATATTTAAGGATATCTTCATGTGGCAACACTGAAGAAATGACACTTGGCATTTAAAACACCAGTATATTCACAGTATTAAACTCCCATAGAATGACTTATCCTTGCTAATTTGTGCGTTTACTCACCATTAACATGCTTATTACTTCTTTTTTGTCAATTGTTCCACTCCCGTCAATATCATAAAGTTTAAAATACCATTTCAATTTTTGGTCAATTTTCCCTCGTATCACAAGATTTATAGCAGCTAAAAGCTCCAAATAGTCAATAAACCCATCCTTTAAAAAAAACAAAGGGGTGTGTGAGAGTATATTTGCAAAGTATATGAAATTGCATTTATCTTGACAATATTAATAAGGGGATAACTGGCTGCAAAAATAATGAAGAATATTTTGATGACTTCCTTATCCTGTAACTTTCTTGCTACAGAAGAGTCTATCCCATTCAGAAATAAGGAAAAAGATCAGTAGAAGGCCTGAAACAGAAAAAAACTCACTGTATAACCATAGATCAGGAGAATAATAATGTGGTAGGGAAACTTTCTCTCTGTATCACCACTTCAGACTGCCCATCAGGTTTTAAAGAGTAGAAGTGGTAAACTTCGGAAATGTCACTGCTGTTAAAGCAAACCAGAACTGTTCATTATGGAAATGGCAGTTCCACATCAAGAACAGTTTCTAGCCACTGAGAACATCCTCACTGTCTCATTCTACCGCAGCTCAAATTTCTGTTAAGGCAATTTTACAAAAAGCACATTGTCAGTAATCTAAGGGATGCTAGCAGAGCATAAGGTTGATAGCAGTTTTTTTGCTCCATGTGAAAAACAGCAATGTGTAAGTTCATCTCCTTTCTTGAAAAGGCTACTCATAACAGGATGGCATGGAATTTTCACAAAAAAAGAGCAGAGCTGAGGGAAAGTGACCATCCTTATTCAGTGACTGGGTGCCTGCTTTGCAAGAAAGAGGAATCTTGAACAATAGAAAGTGTTGGGTTGAGGGCAGGGCCTGTGAAGGAGCTGATTTAGGGACACATTTGGAGCAAGTGAGATAGGTATTCAAACAAAGGAAAATGTATTGGCAAAGCAAAGCTGCTGAGAATTCCAGTTAAGAGGATGGATAACTTTTCTCTCGCTTATTTCTAGATCAGGGGTGTCAAACTCGATTTCATTGAGGGCCGCATGAGGGTTGTGTTTTATCTCCGGCGTGGTGGTGGGTGGGCATGACATGGGACCCTCACTCACTCATAATCTTCCTTTTCTTCTTTTTATTTCACACTTCATTCTTCTCCCTCCCTCCCTCCTCTTTATATTTCCCTCCTTGCTCTCTTTCCTTTGTCTTTACAATAATACAATAGCAGAGTTGGAAGGGACCTTGGAGGTCTTCTAGTCCAACCCCCTGCGTAGGCAGGAACCTTATACCATTTCAGACAAATGGCTATCCAACATCTTAAAGACTTCCAGGGTTGGGGCATTCACAACTTCTGGAGGCAAGCAGTTCCAGAGGTTAATTGTTCTAACTGTCAGGAAATTTCTCCTTAGTTCTAAGTTGCTTCTCTCCTTGATTAGTTTCCACCCATTGCTTCTTGTCCTGCCCCCAGGTGCCTTGGAGAATAGTTTGACTCCCTCTTCTTTGTGGCACCCTATGAGATATCGGAACACTGCTATCATGTCTCCCCTGGTCCTTCTCTTCATCAAACTAGACATACCCAGTTCCTGCAACCGTTCTTCATATGTTTTAGCCTCCAGTCCCCTAATCATCTTGGTTGCTCTTCTCTGCACTCTTTCCAGAGTCTCCACGTCTTTTCTACATCATGGCGACCAAAATTGTATGCAGTATTCCAAGTGTGGCCTTACCAAGGCATTATAAAGTGGTATTAACACTTCACGTGATCTAGATTCTATCCCTGTTTATGCAGCCTAGAACTGTGTTGGCTTTTTTGGCAGTTGCTGCACACTGCTGGCTCATATTTAAATGGTTGTCCACTAGGACTCTAAGATCCCTTTCACAGTTACTACTATTGAGCAAGGTACCACCTATACTGTACTTGTTTTACTTGCCTAAATGTAGAACCCTACTTTTTTCACAATTGAATTTCATTTTGTTAGATAGTGCCCAATTTTCAAGTTTGTCAAGTGCCCAATGTTCAACTTTGTCTTTCCCTTTCTCCTTTGCTGTTCCTTGCATGCTCAAAATCAAAAGGGGAAACATTTCTCCTTTTGTTTTTAGTTGTTAACTGAATCACTACAGTTCTTAAGTTAGTAACACGGTTGTTAAATGAATGTGGCTTCCCCCTTGACTGTTGGAAGATCACAAAAGGGGATCATATGAACCATGGACACTGCAACCGTCATAAATATAAGTCAGTTGCCAAACATCTGAATTTTGATCACGTGACCATGGGGATGCTGCAAGGGTTGTAAGTTTAAAATGGTCATAAGTCACTTTTTTCAGTTGTAACTGTGAATGGTCACTAAATTAACTGTTGTAAGTTGAGGACTACCTGTACTTGTGCAAAAGGAACAGACGAAGGAGGGGTGCTGCACTATATGCAAGGAAAAATATATTTGCATATATCTGGTTGAAGCTATTGGGATAAAAGTGAAACAAAAACAATACTGTTGTAGTTTATTATATGTTCCTGCAGCAAGCATATAATATACAGATAAGGCTTTTCTGCATCAAATGATGTTTTTCAAAGAGGAATGTGATAGTAATATTGGGAATGCTCAAAGGTTTGCTGGAAATAATTCTACCAAAATTTATTTTTCCTCTTGTTGAAACTTCATTTATCAAAATGTTGAAAAAGCAACTCTATGCATCCATATTTCTCAAAAATATGTTACAATGAATTTTAAAGCACTTACTTCTGTGGAACCAAGCATTTTATTTTGTACTCACCTACTCTAGTGACCTAGAATTGCTCAAGCAATAGTCCAGGATCGATTGTACTGGGATCTTTATTTTCAGGTCTTTTAAAGTCTACTCTTTGCTGGACCAAATTGCCTTGGGCAATGCTAATTTATAAACTGCCACCTAAGTATTTGTTCCTTTGATTTGTATCCTTTTTTATCTAAAGTATCCTTTTATTTTAAAATGTCAAGTATGTAATGCCATGTGGCCATTTTCTTTTTCAGATATAATTCCTGGGGTCTCTTTTCTTCAATGCTGTCTCTGGAAAAATATTTTTTGTTTAAATCATAGTAGACAGGTTAGAAGCAATCTCATTAAATTTGGTGGGGAAATTCACTTGCAGGATTAAATCCTTAGCAATAAAATGTATAGCAAAAATAGCTTTTTATCTGATACATATTAATTGGATGACATCTTGGCTATAAAAAAGAAATGATTGATTCCATAGAAACATCACTGTGTCATAGTTGAAATTGTTCAATTCTGAATAATGATAAAGTCCAAAGCAAATTTGTCAATAATTTTCCAACAATGGAAAAGGATACAATTTGTGCCCCTCCCCCATTGAATTTAACTATTTACAGTTAAACATTTTTAAATTTCTTTTATCAAATCACTTTTAATAAAAGAGCCGAGGTGGCGCAGTGGTTAGAGTGCAGTACTGCAGGATACTTCAGCTGACTGCTAGCTGCAGTTCAAATCTCACCGGCTCACCAGTTGACCCAGCCTTCCAGCCTTCCTAGGTGGGTAAAATGAGGACCCAGATTGCTGGGGGCAATATGCTGACTCTGTAAACTGCTTAGAGTGGGCTCTAAAAGCACTATGAAGTGGTATAGAAGGCTAAGTGCTATTTTTCTGAAAGAGGATTTCTACCATTTTTGTGAATTTCTTTGAACTCTAAGAGATAGGAATAATAGTGAGAATAGTTGAAACCATCAATACCATTGGCCTGGTAAATAGAGCTGCTGGGAGCTGAGATCCAGCAACTTCTGAAAAATTGTAAATATTCTATTCGTAGATTATAAGAACCAGTGCAGTCAAAGCTGGTCTAACGTTACTACTGCTGAATATTACCAAATGCAAAGAGTCTCATTTTGCAATTTGTAAATTGTGAACAATAGATGTATTAAATATGTGCAAATTAACTCAACTCTTGTTAATCTCTGATGGTTGCCTTGAGTACAGATGTGGCAGAAAAATGAGTGTAATTATAATATTAAATGAATAGATAGATATAGATAGATAAACAATAAAGAAATAAAATAAAATAAATAAATAAACAGATGATAGAAAGACAGCTAATTTTTATCCCAACTTTACTATTTTTATAAGTGACTTCAAGCAATGAATATACTGTATTTTTCAGAGTATAAGATGCACCTTTTCCCCTCCTAAATGAGGGTGAACATATACACCAAATATACACAAATTTGGTGTGCCTTATACACCAAATGTAGCCCCGCCCACCCACCAGCTCCCATCCTTTGGCCTCTTCCTCCCAGCAATTTACCTCTTGCAGCAAATGGAGAAAATGGGGCTTGCGGAGGCAACAATAGGCTATGGCAATCCCTTTAGCCTGAAACAGCTGATCATCGGGACGCCCATATTGAAATTGAAAGTGAAACTTGCTAGTTGCTGCAACGAGGCAAATTTCTGGGAGGCAGAGGAAGATTTTTTCTTCTTCTATCAGGCTAAACTGAAACAGGAGGTAAGTCAATAACCATACATGCCAATAGAATGTTCAAATTATTAGACTTATTTTTTAAAGACTGCTTTATTATGGTTCTAGACAACTTAACAAAATGAATAAGCTTTTAAAAATAAGTGCTTGATCTGAAGAGACCCAGTGCTATTATATCTTCTTTTAAATAGCAGAGAATAATGTATACTTCCAGAAAGCCACATCAATTTTAACAGCATCTGTACAAGTATAGTCTGAAATATAATACTACAAACGGTGTATATCTTCTGTGCTGTTTGCTGCAAGGAGGCAAATTGCTGGGAGGCAGAGGCAGATTCCCCCCATCCCTCTTGTTTTCCTCCCCAAAAGCTAGGTGCATCTTATACTTCGGAGCGTCTTATATACTCTGAAAAATACGGTATATAATACTCCTTCCTCCTTTTTTCTCCACAACAACAATCTTGTAAATGGGTTAGGCCACGGATGTCAAACCTGTGGTGTCACGTTGCCATCACGTGACGCTTTGTGATGTTTTCTCTGTTCACAGAACTGGGGTGAGCATGATCTGTGCATGATGCTTCTGGCCCATGGGCTGCCAGTTTGACCTCCCTGAGTTGGGCTGACAGAGAGTGACTGTATGCATGGTTAGCTTTCCTGCTATATGCAAGCCAGAGCCACAAATTGCCTATCTCTAGTAAAGTATAAGCTCAGAATCAAATCCTTAGACCAGTGATGGCTAACCTTTTTGTTGTTGGGTGCCAAAAATGCAAGCGCACACATGCGATAGCACGTGCATGTGCCAGCAACCAAAATGCAAAGTGTGCCTCCACAAATGCATGTGCACACAACACCCCTCCCCCACTCCTGCACGCTGCATTGCTTGCCTCCAAGCTGAGCTTTGTATTTCCTCTGGGGGAGGCTGTTTTTGCCTTCCCCAGGCTCCGGAGTCTTTCTGGAAGCCTAGGGAGGGTGAAAATGGCTTCCCCTGGCCCTCTAGAAGGCCGAGAATCAGCTAGTTGGCGTGCGCATGTGTGCTGGAGTTGACGGCTCGTGTGCCGGCCGATATGGCTCCTCGTGCCACCTGTGGCACACGTGCCATAGGTTCGCCATCATGGCCTTAGACTGTTGGTTTACTATTTCCCACCTCACCCAAAGATCTCTTTCTGGTGCAGGAAAGGATGCTTTTCCCATTACAGCATGCATGAAGTCAATTGGAATGTTGAACACACAGCTGTTAAAGCTACCTTCCCCAAACAGTTTGACATTAATCAGCAGCATCTTCAGCAAACTGCACGGACACCAAAATTATGATTTGAGTGTGCTGGTACATTATATAAATATCACAATTATATATTTGTCTAAATGTCTGACACAAAATATATGGTATTTGCATGATACCATTATACACATTTGCCTCCCTCTATTAGATTCTCAAAACCTCACTCAGAGGTGGTGAGCTTTTGCAGGACTCTGGGATTGTGAGCTCAGAGTTTTATGATAACTAAATTGATTATTACTGTATTACTTAAACTTAATTTTGTGAATGTTTGACTTCATTTGTGCACAAGTTTCATGAGTGTTCTGCATGTTCATATGTGTACACCTTCAAGAGAACATAAGCCTCAACAGATAGCACTTTTTAATAGATAGTCTTCACTTAACAACTGTTCTATTTAGTGACCATTCTAAATCACACTAAAATGTAACCTTATGAGCGGTCCTCATACTTTCAACTATCTTAGTGTTTCTCAGTCATGTGATCATCATTTACGATCTTGACAATCGGCTTTCAACAAATAGAGTAAAGTTGACAGTGAAGTCAGCAAGTCATGGATAAGTGTTGTCTTGCTTAACAACCATATTATTTAGCGACATTATTGCCAGTCCCAATTATGGTTGTTTAGTGGGTAGTACCTATAGATGTGGACTATTAACAATTGTTTATTATTGCTTTTTAATTAATATCAGAAACAGAAATAAAAAGAGAAAAACAAAAATATTAATTACAAATGTCACAACACATAAATAGTGATTTAGTTAAACAGTTTAAAAAAACCACAACAAAAAACATAGTATATGATCTAACTATAAAAGGTTATAGCCTATATATACTCATATAATGCAAATATTAATCTAGTACATATATACAGTGTTGCTAAAACATGTATACAACTATCTTTTTTCAACTTATACCCTGCATAAATGAGTCCCATGTTTCATTATCTATACAAAGTCTATGTCTAAAAGCAATCCACTTGTTAAGTGGCAAGTGCAATCAGGTCTTCAATAAGACAATTACTTTTTATTGTTAATAACTATGCATAAACCTTTTTCACTTTATGTATTAGAAATTATAATCCATTTAAAGTATACTTTATTCAAATAAGCCAAAATTAGAAATCACTAATGTTGTCCAAGCAAAGTGAATGATAATGAAAATTAATTTATCTTAAGACAAACATTAAATGTAGCTCATTGGAAATGTAAGCTGCAGGAAGAGTCTGAGAAATTTTCACATTAAATTAAATGTTAGCCTTCTGCTCAAATGCAGCAATGTAATGTAATAGGCTAGTGTATGCCAAATAAAATCTGAGGCTACTGTCTTATAATAGTGTTATCTGGATGGTAATGGAACACTAGGAGCTAGGACTGTAACTCTCAGACTTGTACTGTCAGTTTGTAAGAATTACAGCTAGAATTCTAGAACCACCAGTTCTGCAATTGTGTAACACCCTATTTGCAAGAGATTGTAGTTTAAGGAATGTTACAATAAAAATGTCTGTGTGTGTGTGTGTGTGTTTGTATCTTTTGTGAATATGTATATGAATAAGCAATAAAATTATGTGAGTTCAGGGATTAGACAACCTAGTTCTTATTGGTGCCAGCCAGTGAATGGGTAGACAATCTATGAAAATATTTTAAAAATGACTGATTTAAAGCCATAAATAAATAAATAACAAATAAATAAAAATAAATAAATAAAATAAGAACTAAATTTGAAATCATGTGGTCTTAAGTATAT
This sequence comes from Rhabdophis nuchalis, assembly GCA_039707465.1. Taxonomy (NCBI): domain Eukaryota; kingdom Metazoa; phylum Chordata; class Lepidosauria; order Squamata; family Natricidae; genus Rhabdophis; species Rhabdophis nuchalis. The sequence continues at coordinate 30,945,498 of CM077649.1, read as the reverse complement.
ACTGATTTTGCTTCTGGTTGTTTTTTTTTTATCACATCCCAGGAGATGATACAGCTTTACTTTATGGTTAGATAAATAGAACCCTCATATCAAGAAAAGAAGACCAAATCTCAACAGTTGAAGAGTAAACAGTATAAACTGTTTTTCCTGTTTTATAACTTTGTGCCTAACCGGAAACCCTTTCCAGGATTTCTGCAACTGTTTCAGTGCTAAGAAAAAGTAATGACAGTTAACTGTGGTTCATATTAATCTGCTTTTATATATATTTATGTATTTATGTTTGTATGTTTTTAATTCCCCTGTGCACCACTCCGAGTCCCTTCGGGGAGAGGGAGCGATCTACAAATTAAATTTTATTATTATTATTATTATTATTATTATTATTATTATTATTATTATTATTATTATTATTATTATTATTATTATTATTATTATATGAGTCACATTATTTTGAATATTAAAGGATTAATGATATTAAATTTTTCTGCTGAAGTTCTACTTTTCTTTAAGCTTTTCTCATTACAAAGTACTATATGCTAAGATCAATTTCTAAGGTTCTATTGTCACATTTTTTCAAAGGCAAAAAATTAGAGTAAACCAAGTATACTATAAGTCTCAAAGCTGTAAAGTTGCTGGGCCTGTGAAAACACTGCTCACATGCCTAGTTTATATTAACAGTTATTTGGCTGATTGTATCTTTAAATAATAATGGTTGACATTGTTTTGTAATTTGCCTGAGCTAAGATTACACTTGACTTTAGCCAAAAGGCTGACATTAATAATCCCCCAAAGTACAAGCCAATCACTAATTCCTACAAACTTAATATGCCTAGATTTTTTGGGGGGAGACTATTAAATAAAGTTTTATGATACATTAAGTATGATGAAATAAACTGTCACAAATAAATTGTAAATAATCAAATTTGTTTTTTAAAGTGTATCATTAAGAGAGAAAGCAAATATAAAACAAGTGAGTAAATATGATGCACGTACATTTGGAATATTATACACAACTCTTATTTCAAAAAGAATATGGTAGTTATTAGATAGAAATAGAAAAAGATAAATAAAATTGTAGTAATAAAATATAACAACAATTGGGCATGCAATGTTAGTAAAATGACCAAAGGACCTACTATAGAAGTATGATGTGATATGTATGGTGGCTCCAAAATTTCAAATAATGTGATATTCATGAAGATTAATAATATTGATGCATTTTGATTTTAATAGCTAATAGCTCCATACCCCCTCAAAAATTGAAGGCACAGAGCTGGCATATTAAAGACGGCAATCACACAAAAGTATGAGATATCAAGATAGCTATCAGAGCTATAACATATATTTTAATCATTGATAAATTAAAATCCTGTTGAACAGTCATGTATACTTTTTTAGATTTATAAAATATCTAAACATTTACATTTATATCTTGCAGAATCAATTTAGAAGGAACTGTAAAACAAATGTCAGACTTAAGATGCTAAAATGTTCTGTATACAATAAATGAAAAATAGCACTCAATTACCTAAAACTATGCACTATAGAAATAACTCTTACCTTATTTGTATCAAAAATATTGAATACTTTCTCAACATAACTATTTGCCTGTGTAGTTGAATTTTCAAGGCCAAGGACCTTCTTGCATTCATACATGGTGAGTTGTCCAGATGGGCATTCTTTCATGAATTTTGCATACCACTGGTAATTTTCCATAGCAGTGATTTCCTCCATTGATTCATTGGCACCCATTTGGAGACAATTAATCTATCCTTTCTTGTTTCTGTGAATACTTTCCTTCACTGCAGTGGCTCAAGTTTAACTGGAGTAGAAGGAACTCTAACATACGTAACAACTGTAAGCATCTTAACATCACTATAGATTTAGTTTAAGTAAAAATAGAAGTGGGATTACCTTCAGCTCTACCAGTTAATATAGATAGTTCTTTTACAATATTAACACTCCTAAATGAAAAAGAAAGATGTTGTGCTTAATTAATGCAGAAATAAGTATGATGATTTGATTACTACTCAATATTATATTTTGTATGCCCAGAAAATAAAACCTGCCCATTAGGGTTTTTTTAAATTACTAATTATCTGCCCTATACTATATAGGTATGTATAGGGCAGATATAATTATTTGCTGAAAATAATTTCTTTAAAAAAAAATTTTCTTATTTTTGGAGTTACATAACAGAATTGGAAGGAATCTTGGAGGTCTTCTAGTCCAGTGGTTCCCAAAGTGGGCGGTAACACCCCCCAGGGGGCGGTGACCTGCATTAGGGGGGCGCTAGGAGGCCAAACGGCTGCAGGGGGGCACTAGGAGGCAACGGGGGCGCTGAGGGTGAGGAAGAAACTTGCCGATCGGAAGATGGGCTGTTAAAGCCTATCGGCGTGGGCAGAAGGACGACATCGTTAAAACAAACCTGGAAATAGCGGGTTTCCCTTTAAGCAACGTCACCACCCTCCCCTCCAATCACCGCCTTCCTCCCAGGAGAGGCGTGTGCGCGCGCGCTGCTTCAATCTCCTGTCCCCGACCAGCTCCAGTGTCCCCTCTTCCCTCTACAAAAGCCCCTGCCAGGCCAGCAAAGATCCCATCCAGACCAGGCGACGCTGGTCCCCTGCGCCCCCACAGCTCCCTTGCTCTGAGCTGCGCTTTGGAGCGGGCAGCGATCCCTCGAAAGCCCCCAGGTTGGTCCTCCTCCTCACCCGGATCCAGCGCGGTGCCTTTGTCCCTGCTGGCCCCAAGGAAGCTGCTGCTCCAGTCCCAAAGTGAACCAGAGGGAGCTGGAAGAGAGCTCGGAGGTCCTCTAGTCAGCCAGCAGGGACAAAGGCCAGGCGGGGAGCGCCGCTCTGGATCCGGGCGAGGAGCAGGACCAACTTGGGGGCTTTCGAGGGATCGCTGCCCACTCCAAAGCGCAGCTCAGAGCAAGGGAGCCACTGCGAGGGCGCGGAGGGCACAGGGGGTCCCAGCGCCACCTGGTCCAGATGGGATCTTTGCTGGCCTGGCAGGGGCTTTTGCGGAGGGAGGAGGGAACCCCAGAGCCGGTCGGGGATGGAGATTGAAGCAGCGCGCATGCGCGCACGCCTCTCCTGTGAGGAAGGAAGCCTCTGCTCCAGCCCCAAAGTGAACCGGAGAGAGCTGGAAGAGAGCTCGGAGGTCCTCTAGTCCAGCCCCTGCTCAAGCAGGACTAGAGCCTCCGCTAGTCCAGATCAGGGGCTGCCTCCTTCCTTCTGAAAAGTCTCCGGGAATGGAGCTCCAGTGCGGCCGCTTTTGGCCCCTCCATGCATCTGGGGAAGCGGTGCGGAAGATCCGGCGCATGTCTTGCAACCTCCCCACGTGAGAGGCAAGGGGTGCGGGGCGGCTTTGGGGGGAGAGCCCGGCTGGAGCGCGGTGGTGGGCGGGGTGGGCAGAACCAGGCAGGTGCAGCAGCCGAGCCCCCCTGAAGTAGCGCCAGCCAGCATGTCCCTTAAGAAGAGCCCCAAGGGCAAGGGCTGCAGTGCTGCACCCACCCCACCCCTGCCCACTGCCAACAACACGCCCCTGCCTCCTCCTCCTCAGCAGGCAGCCCGGGGCGCGGGCACGGCTGCAACCACGTGCGCCACTTGGCCAGGACAGGGGGCCCAGCGCCCACCCAACCCAACTACCGCTTGGCGGGCGGGCGGAGGGCTGACGCTAACTCCCCTTCTGTTTCTTCTTCTGGGGGGGGCATTGCCTTGCTTTGACAGCCGCCTCGTTTCCAATGAGGTGGGGGGGAGAAATCCATGTTTTTCCTCCATCTCCATGGATCTCCCCCAATTGGAAATGAGGTGGCTGTGAAAGGAAGGGAGCGCCCCCCGCGTGTCTTCAAACAGCCGGAGGAGGAATAGGAGGGGAGTTCCACGCGGGGCTTTTCAAACAACCAAACTCCCCCCCCGTTCCTCCTCCTGCTGTTTCAAGAAGACACGCGGGGGGGTGCTCCCTTCCCTTTCACGGCCACCTCATTTCCAATAGGGGGGGATCCATGGAGATGGAGGAAAAACATGGATTTCCCCCCCCATTGGAAACGGGGCGATTCCAGCAGCTGCGTTTTGCCTTGAAACTTGCTTTCCTAGCAATCCAAAGGGGATATTCTTCCAGCGGCATCTCAGGTGCTCCCACCCTTAGCTGGGAGGGAGTAAGGATGGCTGGGCACAGTTTGGCTCTTCACGGTTCCCATCAGATCATTGGGGGCCTCGCGCACCTGTTTTGCAAGAGAGAAAGTTGCTGGGAGAATGTCCCCTTCGGGTTGCTGGGGCAGCAAGTTTCAAAGCAAAACGCAGCTGCTGGAATCGGTGCGCCTGCAACTTAATGCGAGAAGCCTGCATTACCAGTTGCAGCAGCAGCAGAAACAGCAGATGCCCCCCCCCCCAATGTCCAGCATCCTCCTTGGAAGGCTCGCAGCCGTCTTGGGAGGCGACTGCCGGCAGAGCCTCCGGGTGGAAGGTGAATGAAGGGTGCAGTGGTGGGAGAGGCTGGCCATCCCTGAAGCCAGCTCTCGAAGGAGGCAGAAATGAGGCCTAGGGCTCACTTCCCTGCCTCCTGCCTCTGAGAGCTGTGGGCAGCAGGGAAAATGAGTCTTCTTTGCTAGCCTCCCAGCTGGCAAAACAGAAATTTTCACCAACTGGAAAGTATGTGTGAGAGAGGGGGGGGGGGAGAGAGAGAGAGAGGAAGGAAGGAAGGAAGGAAGGGAGAATGACACAAGAAAGGAAAAAAGGAAGGAAAGGAAAGGAAGGAAGAGGAAGAAAAAGGAAGGAAGGAAAGAGGGGGAGAGTGACACAAGGAAGGAAGGAAAGAAAGAAAGAAAGGGGGAGAATGACACAAGAAAGAAGAAAGGGGGAGAGAAAGGAAGAAAAAGAAAAAAAGAAAGAAAGTCAGGGAGAGTGACACAGGGAAGGAAAGAAAGAAAGAAAAAAAGAAAGAGGGGGAGAGTGAAAAGAAAGAAGGAAGGAAGGAAGGAAAGAATGAAAAAGAAAGAATTTATTATCACAATTGAGCCCAAAATTTTAGTTGCTAAGAGCGTTGTTAAATGAGTTTCACTACATTTTACAAGGTGGCCACTCCCACACGGTCACATGACTGCCAAGCCACGCCCACAAAATAGGCCACACCTACAGAATAGGTTCTAAAAAAATTTGAAACCCACCACTGGTGGGGGGCACTGAGGATCAGTTTGTAGCACCAAGGGGGCGGTGGACTGAAAAAGTTTGGGAACCACTGTTCTAGTCCAACCCCCTGCTCAGGCAGGAAACCCTATACCATTTCAGACAAATCTCTTCTTAAAAACTTCCAGTGTTGGAGAATTGAAACTTATGCAGGCAAGTTGTTCCAATGATTAATTGTTCCGTCAGGAAATTTCTCCTTAGTTCTATATTGGTTCTCTCCTTGATTACTTTCCATTCATTGCTTCTTGTCCTGCTTTGGACAATAAGTTGATTCCCTTTTCCCTCCCTCCAGCAACTGTTCTTCATGTTTTAGCCACCAGTCCTCTAATCACCATCGTTGCTCTTCTGTGTACCCTTTCAGGAGACTCAACATCTTTTTTACATTGTGGAAACCAAAGCTGGCTGCAGTATTCCAAGTGTGGTCTTACCAAGGCATTATAAAGTGATATTAACACTTCACATAATGTTGATTGTTTTCTCTGTTAATATCTAAACATCTTTATTTTTTTCTTTTGTATATTTTTATATAATTTCCCCCTTTCTATATTCTTTTTAAATTTTTCTGCAGCTTTTAATTTAGCAAAAAAGTCCAGTCCAATAAAAGTCAGAGGGACAGAGTCCATTGTCTGAGGATAAGGGTAGATTAGAGACAGTTTCATTTGCTGCCCTGCTGATAAATAAAGTATTGTTATACGAAAAGTATTTGCTGTGCCACTCTATCTTCAACTGAAGAACAATAAATGCTGCTCATACAAAAAGCTTATTAAAATCAAGCTGATTCAAGATAATACAAAGTTCAAATATTTGACAGCCAAATTCTAAACCATATGACTAAATAACACACAATATTTCCAAATTCTGCTAAGTCAGTCTTAATAGCACTTGTACACATTAGCTGCCACAGTTATATGCGAGACCGCCTCCTGCCCCATACATCCCTTAGACCGATACTCTCCCACAGAGAGGGCCTTCTCAGGGTGCCGTCGGCCGGACAATGCCGACTGGCGACACCCAGGGGAAGAGCCTTCTCTGTGGCGGGCCCAGCCCTTTGGAATGACCTACCCCCTGAATTACGTACCATCACCGACCTCCGCCTCTTCCGCCAATGTCTTAAGACATATTTGTTTCAACAAGCCGGCCTAGCCTAACCTCCCATGGGGACTTTTAGGTAGTTTTAAATTGGGTTTTTAAAATTTGGTTTTAGCGCAGGATAGGTTATTTAATAGTTTTTAAATTATATTTATTGTATTTTGTATGTTTTTAAATTTTCCTGTGCGCCGCCCTGGGTCCTTCGTGGAGAAGGGCGGGATATAAATTTAAATAAATAAAATAAATAAAAATAAAAATAAAACATTCCTAAACATCACATATATACTTTCCTGATTTGTATAGGATGACTTCTCCTTATTTTTATAAAAGTCTTAAATATTTAAATCCTATTTCTTTGAAAAGTGATTTCATTCTTGTCAATCTCTGTATATCTAAGCCAGTGATGACTTTTAACTTTGAAATTAATTCATACATTGCATCCCTGCCCCATAAGATGTGATGGATAAATTCAGTCAAATATAGGCTTGAAATGCTATGCAGGTTTTGATCTGGTATGGAAATTGTGAGGACTGCAGGAGGCCGAACAAATTCAAATTAAACCCTAGCAGGTCAGAAGTACTGTTTTTCTGAAAACATCTGGACTGTGCAAAAAACATGTTCCTGTTCTAGTCCCTCTGTGGTTATCGAGTTTTGCCCCTTGCAGCTCCTGGTTGAACTTGCGTAGGTTATGATTTGAGTCAGATTAATGACCATCCCTTCTACTGAAGCCCATCCTGAGTCAGCACATTCTACCCATCAGCTGGGATGTCAAAGGGAACTAGTACCATGTGCAGAACTAATGCAACTTACAGGTCATGGGCCCAGAGACAAAATATCACGTTAGGACAGATCTTCCTTGTTTCAACTGTTTTCCTGAGCACCACCTTGCTATTAAGGGAGGTCATGCATGGTCTGTGCTATATTGTGCTACTGATTTTGTTTTTAATGCTGTGAACCATAGAGTTATGGAGTTACCTAGCCTCTAAGTTGAACAAACAAACACAAGTGCCACCATTTCCCCCCACTGGCAGGTAACATTTTGTGGGAAAGAAAGCAAAGTCAAAGGCATTCTCCTATCCTTTAACTTGGACAACAATATATAAGGACACTGCTGTAAAAGAATGCGAAATGAATGAGCAAGCTATTAAAGGGGACTTTCAGAAAATATTACTGAATCCTGAGAAAGAGGAAAGCATCAGAAAGAAATTCAAAATATCCTCACTTTATTTTTTATTTATTTTTTGGTAGAAGATGGAGTAAAGAGAAACCTGACAGCTTGTCAAGATTGTTAGTTTACAATCTTACAACAATAAACATCATTCCTAGAAACCCTGCTGTGCCTGTTTTTTGACCTTGCTTGCCTCAAAGATCTGACAACACATCATTTATTGCTTTCATTACTGTGGCAAGATAGGGATTGGCAAGAGGGCCACCAATGTAGTTATATCAGCTTTCTTTTATGTAACTCAAGGGTATGGATAGTATTTTAACTTAGAAGTATGTAGGAGAAAATCCATCTGAAGAACTGCAACCCAGCTCTAGTGTATAATATATGAAAATGTAGTTTTAAGATAATATGATCTAAAATCATAACCTTTTTCAAGTCTTAATCATATGTAATCAAGGGATTATACCACATAATAACACATTATTAACTCCAGCAATAATTCTCACCTGTCAATCATTCAAGGTAGATCAGACAATAAAACCAAAGCCATGCATGTCAATGCTACATTTATTGTAAGGTTATAGTTAACAGAATCTTAGAAGTCTTAATTAGTTTTCCCTGCCTGCTTTGTATTTTTGTGAGAACTAGAGATTTCTCTAAAAACATATTTTTGTTACTAGTTTTAGCCAAATAAAATCAGATGATTATATTTACATTATATATGTGTATTTGTGTGTGTGTGTTAGGTTTTGAGCTGATAAACAAACAAGGGAGACTAGGATAGCTCTATTTTGAGCTATTTAGCTCTCATCAGCTAGTCATACCCTTACTGGGTACTTGAACTGGGGCTGTATTACATGTTAGGCAGATGTTTTAGCCACTAAGCCACCAGGTTCTCCTCCTGATCAGCTGAGACAGGGGAATAAGTATATGCTTGTGTCACAACACCCTGGTAAGCCCCAATTAAGGGAGGAAGCATACTGCTTTCCTTTTCTGTCTTTTGGCTCATCACCAGAGATCATCCAGACAGAAAGCTATTAGTTTCGTTGTGTCTTTTTTTTTTATATGTGTGTGTTAGATTTTGAGCTGATAAATAAATAAACAAGGGAGAGTAGGATAGATCTATTTCGAGCTATATATATATATATATATATATAAAGAAAACATGGCAAGTACCAAGGAGATTTACAGTGTAAATAGAGACAGGTATATATACGAAAGTTTGATATATATCAGATTATATATGAGATAAACCATAAAATCCAATAAGTTTAGTAAAATTGTGGTTCCTGTCTGATTCCACTTTTTCATTGTGCAGTTCCTTCTAAGTTGGTACATATATATTTCTAAAAAAATTTAACATTTTATAGTAATACCTAAGTATTACTAAGTTGTATATTCTATTGGGATTCCTAAAATTGCGCAAATTTCCATTTGAATATTTTGGGATATATCGGGAAAAAATTAAATGTGATTCATGAAAATTAACGTTAATCCTGAGTCCTGACACTACTACAAATTCATCTAATTTCTTAATATGTTAGTTTATATAGTCTGCAAATAGATTTAAAAGATACTGTATTTTTTGGAGTATAAGACGCACCTTTTTTCCTCTAAAAAGAGGCTGAAAATCTGGGTGTGTCTTATACATCGAATACAGCATTTTTTGCCTCCTGAAACCCCACCCCCTTCACCAAAATGGCCCTGCAGAACCTTATAGAGGCTTCCAGAGAGCTCCTGGGGGCTGGGGAGGGCAGAAATGAGCCTAGAATGGACTGGTTTGCTCCCTCCAGCCCCCAGCAGCACTTTATAAGCCTCCTTAAGGTTATGCATGCAATTGTTTTGACCATAAAATGGACCATTTTCACGAAAAACTGGCTGTTTTTTGCTCGTTTTGGGCCACCCCCCCAGGAGCACTCTGCAAGCCCCCCCTCCCCAAGTCTAGTCATGTTTTTTATTTGAAGAAAAACAGGCTGTTTTGTGGAAGTTTGCAGAGTGCGAAAAGGGTTTATTTTTCCTTTTGGAAAGTTGTTTAGTTAGAGTGGCTGATCAGAATTATTTTGGTCAATTGCTGTGCCTGAAAAAACAAAGCCTTAGGTGCTACAGCGATTTCCTTCTCCAGCACATGGGTAAAGACACCTAGAAACATCTACCTACCTACTTACTCTCTCTCTCTCACTATCTCTCCACCCTCTATCTACCTATATACCTATCTACCTACTCTCCCCCATCTACTGTATTTCTCTCTCTCTCTCTATCCCTCTGCCTATCTATCTATACTCTCTCTCCCTACCTACTGTATTTCTCTCTCTCCCCCCTTTATCTACCTACCTACCTAACTACTCTCTCTCCCCTCCTACCTACCCACTGTATTTCTCTCTTTCTTGCCCTCTCTATCCCTCTATCTGCCTGCCTACTTTTTTTAAAAAAAATGCCTCTTTAAAACCTGGGTGTGTCTTATACTCCAGTGTGTCTTATACTCTGAAAAATACGGTATGCCTTATTTTACACCATTGATCTGATTATTGGATCTACGACCCATTGCCACTGTTTCTATAGTTAAGTTAAATATTAAAAGCGATAAGAAACAATCTTGCTTAGTACTGCTTGAAATTATAATGGATTTGAACCACAACAGTTAATTTAGTCTTATCTGGATTTTAATTGGTCTAAAAATATCTTCAATTACTTTACAGATCTTAGAGCTAAATTTAAATTTAATTAATGTTTTAAAACACTACTTTGAGATAATCAAAGGCTTATAATATATCTAAAACATATGCTTAATGAAGACTTATTAATTTTTGAAATTTGTATAATAGTTTTCTGATCTGAGTAGATTTATTACAGTGTGAAATAAAACCAGATTGATTTATATGGTTAATTTTACTTGTAATAACTTTTAATTGGTTAGTTAAAAAATTAGTGTAGAGTTTATAATCTGTATTGAGAAGCAACAAGTGCTTATAAAATGCCAAATCCTGGGAGTCTTAATTCAATTTAAGGATCAAAATTATCTATTTCCAGGATTCTGGTAAAGGATTCTTGGTGCAATGCATTGTAAAAAAAGTAAAAAAGTAAAAATTCAGGAATTAAAATACATTTTGAAATTCTTTGTGCATTCCAATCTGAGATTTTAATACATCAATATTGAAATCCCTTTCTATTATTTAGCTTACTTTTGTTCTTTTTGTAATGTTTGGTAGTAACCAGTCTGACCCGATTAGGAGTATAAATAAATGCTAGAGTTAATATTATATGACCACATTCCCTATATAGTTAGATAATGAGAAAGGAAAATTTCTTGCAACTAATTATGAGGTTTAAATGATTTAACACAATTAACCATCCTTTTTGTCTTGATAGAATCTCCAGACTTCTGACATTCAAAGAAATAATTTTATATTGTTGTAACATTACCTAAATTGTTTAGAATGTCTCTACAGTTTTTATTTTGCAACCAAAAAAGTGAAAAAAATCTTATTTCTCACAGCCTGATTCTATGAAAAACCAGTATATAATATTAATATTCCTTCCTTTCCTGCATTCATACCCTTTCCCTGTTTCCTAAGAAAATCTCTTTCCACCTGTGGTCCCTCTCTCTATGCCATCATCTCTCCTATGTCATGCCTCTATTTCCAATCTCCTTCCCCACCAATTCCACTTTTTATGGAAGATCCTTAATGGATCATCTTCACAGTCTAAGGATTTGAAAGACCTTCTGAGCTCCCTTCTCCCTGTCATTAGCCAATAAACTCTCAAATTTAATTACAATAGTTCCTTAGCCATAGTTTTACTACACTATTTTTACATTTTGTTATTCACTCTTATTTAACTCCCTTCTTCTAGGACTAAAATTCAAACAGGATGATACAAATTAGTATAATTTCTTTTATTCTACAGCTCAGTGCAGCATGCTTTTCTAATCTGCAGTTTGTGGTTAATTTGTTTTCTCTATCCCTTGTTATAAAACTGCCACCAGTTGTGCATATAAATTTAATAAATACATAAATAAAAATAAATCACAATCAAAACTGAAATACAGTGTTGTCCTTATGGCAAAAAAATCATTAATTTAAAAGGGAATCCCCACATACATCAAATTTCTGTCAGTGGTTTACATTTCTTTTTTTTGCTGCTATACTGATTATATTAGAAAAGGAATATTATTTCTCTTATTTATTCTAGTCCAGCTCATGCGATTTTCTTATAATTTTATCTTTAGATCTCTGTTTACAATTTAACCAAAATGTCTATAGTTTCTGTGTGTTCCTAGAAGAGTAAAACCAATAAGCATGTTCAATACCATTATTTGTTAAGTTCAAATCTTTGCTTGGGTCATTAATTTTAGAGATGAAACATGCAGTCAGATTAGTTTTCCCAGTTTTCTCTGACTCCTTTAAGTTATTCTTCCAGCTGTGATTCCATAAATCTGTCAACTCAATTTTTGGTTCAGAGATAGTCTTTTGAGACCTGCTTATCTGAAGCATTATTTGTAGCCATATCACAGGCTTTGCTGGCAACCCAAGCAGTATCAGTTATTTGAGTTTCCTTAAATTGTTCATTTGTTCAGCCAAATCTGCCAAACTTTTAGTCCTACAGCATGTTCATTTCATTCTGTCTTCAGCTCTCTTTTGTTTTATTAACTAATTAACCTTCATGTTAAATGTCTGTCCATAACTATGTCAATGGGCAGTGCTTTCCTCTCGTTGCTTGTTCTTCATTCTGCTGAACCTCCTTTGGGTCTTCCAAATAAGTTTTGATTCACTTGCGTTTAAATAGTCTTCTTCCTTAACATCCTACTTAAATTATTTTTAAATTGTTCATGTTGTAAAGCAGGGGTCCCCAACCCCCGGGCCGCAGACCGGTGCCGGTCCGTGGCTTGGTAGGCACCGGGCCGCAGAGGAGGGGGCAGCCCCCTGGGCAGAGCGCGCGGGAGAGCTGTTCGCGCCGTTGGAGTGTGGCTCTTCCACCCTCCTCGATGGTTGGACTCCTGGGCGATTCCCTTCCTCCCTCCACAGCCGGCATGCTGGCCACTCGTCGTCTTCCGGGGGCTGCCGTTCCTCACACACACACACGTGTGCGGAGGCGTCTCAGCTCCTGGAAGGAGCCTGAGCGAGCGAACGAGCGACCAAGCATGGAGGGCGGCCGGGCGGCCGGGGCAGGCTAAGGCGAGTGAGCCGGGCTGAGGAGGCTCCGCGGGGGGGGTGGGGGCGGGGCGGGGACGACGACAGACAGACAGAGAGAGGCACAGACACAGAGAGGGAGGGAGAGAAAGAGAGACACAGAATGAGTGATTAAGTGCGTGAATGCGAGACAGACAGACACACACACACACGCACATAGTGATAGATGGGCAGACGAAGGAGAGAGAGATAGAGAGAGGGAGAGAAAGAAAAAAAGAAAAAGAAAGAAAGAACTTATGACCACAATTGAGTCCAAAAGTTTGGTTGTTAACCAAGACCATTGTTAAGTGAGTTTCACATTTTCCAAGTTGGCCACGCCCACCCAGTCACATGACTGCTGAGTCACTCAGCCGGTCCGCAAAACTTTCTTTAAAATGAAACCGGTCCCTGGGGCAAAAAAGGTTGGGGACCCCTGTTGTAAAGGAAACCAAGGGGGCATACTCAAGGGAGGATGCAGCCTGGACTGCCACAAGCAGACTAAGTTCAACCCCTCTTGAATTCTGTTAACCCATATCTAATGCTAAAATAATGCTAACCATTAGTTGACTAGATTTCTGTGCAGAGCAGAGCACATAAGCAATAAATCAGTTAAATTGGAATTTAACACATGGTTCTAGTTTTTCATGACTGACAAGTTTGAGATTATAAGGCTTTGTGATGTTACTTGTAGTAGTTTCAGATGCAGTTATAATTTAGATCAATGTATTTAGCAGTATCCTGTTGTTTTCAAGATATTAAAACATTAACTTCTTGAAGGTTTTTTTTAATTTGTCAAACAAATAATAAGAAAAACAGCAGGATTTCTAATCTTTAAACATTATGTTATTAGTTTTATCGCATTAAGCTGATTAATTTTGAATTGAGTTTTCACAAGAAAATTCTTTAGTCTCATGCTCTAAACCATTAATTCATAAGCTAATGATTCATTATCATTGGATTGTCTAATTTATGAGCCATAAATTTACATGAAATGTTTTCATTGCAGCTGACCAATAGTTAAGGCTCATAAACCAGCTTATATATCTGAGGTTTAAAAGCCACATAGAGAAACTAATTGGTGATTTCAAAGAGTAGGATTACAGCAAAGAGAAAAATGTGCCATAATAGATGGAACAATTGAAACAGAATAAAAAAGTCAGTTACAGGTGATTATTTCAGTCTTCTAGAAAGAAAGCAGGAAGAAACTATAGATTGGATACTTGAAATGATTGGAAGGAAGAAGAGAAATATCCTGCAAGGTATACTTAAACTCTATTAAGCTCTATCAACTCCAGGAAGAAACAGCAGGGATGAATAGAGCAATAGCAGGAGACTGGAAATCTTTGTGCCATTTGTTTAAAGCTCTGATTAGCTATTTCTCTTCTGGTAACCCTGAGCTCTTTGTCACCTCTGTGTCAGTATAATATATATGCTATAGCATGTTCTTCAAAATATGATATATACATTGCAATTCCAAAACACCATTGTGATAAAGCTAAGAGCTTAGATTTTAGCTTAGACTTTAGCCTAGATTTTAGACAGAAATAATTTAACTGTATTTGGTAGGGGATTTTAAAAGTTTTTAGTTATATTTTAGCACAGGCTAGTTAATTTAATTTCATTTTAACACTGTATTGTATTTATTGTATTGTTTTATATTTGCCTGTGAGCCACCCTGAGTCCCTTCGGGAAGAAAGGCCAGGATATAAATCCAAATAAACTGAAACTGAACTAATGTAAAGTAGAGTGATTGGGTGAAGCATTCAATAGGTCCTATGCTAAAGATTTGTTTGCTTTAAAATAATCTTAAAATATGATATTCATTAGAGTCTAGATATGCTTTTAAATAATTGCCATGGATTAAATGTTTCCCTTAATAAGTACATGTCAATTAATTCAGTCAATAACAGTAGTCAATCAAGCTTTAAATTAGCTTTATTTATGAGATGTAGTAAATTTTAATAACTTGTAATAAGAAACTTTAACTTTCATGCAAAAAAGTTATATAATGTTCATGAAGTTATTTCAAAACAATAAAAGTAAACAAAATTATTTAAATAATTTCTACAATAATTCCAACAGTATATTCAAAAGAGTATAGACTATAGAATACAAATTATTTAGCAAATATTTTCTTGCTAAATTTCACCCATATACTTTAAAGTAAATAGTCTTCATGGACTAGTTCCAATAATTTCAAAATCTAACAGGTAAATCATAAAAGGCAACTTAGAACTTAAATTGTGAACACTATTAACATGGAAGACTTCTGCAGAATAACTGTAGATTATTATCGTGTTATCTGCATATATGCATTTTATTATACATTATAACGTGTTACATACGCTCCCATTTTCTTTATCTAGCAATGTAGATTCACTTATGTCAGTAGTAGTTACAGGAACCAATGGATGAGTGATTTCTTGATTTAAACATTCTTCTAGGATGGTATCGACATGTTCCAGATTATTTATAACAAGATGCTGAAAGAACAGATGGCAAAAATGCATTGCTATTACAGTAACAGCTCCAGAGAGAATTAAACCTAAATAGCCCCTTTGACTTAAACTATGTATCATAGACAACTGTCGTATGAAATGGTTTTCTTAGAATGGGAAATTTAAAAAGAAAAAGTCACTGGGAAAAAATAACTTTTACTCAGAAATTTGGTTATGCATAACATATGCTTGCCCTATCCCCAAACTGATACGACTGTGTTCTATCCTGATCTTGTAATGCTAGATATGAACATTCATTTGGATCTGAATTTTCATTATTAATAGGACTTAGGGCAGTGATGGCGAACCTTTTAGACACTGAATGCCCAAATGTGTCCATGTGCATGCCCAAACTGAAAGGTGCATGCACAAACATGGACATGCGCAAATGTGTGTAAGGGCAGGCATGCATGTATATGCAGCAAAGACGCGAAGATCAGCTGGACAGCAGGAAGCGGGGCATTCCAACACCGTCAGCGCAGCAAGATCTTTTTCTTTCATGAACTTCTGTTTAGTCAAACAGAAGCTCACGAAAGAAATGCCATGGAGATCTGACCTGGGGTGACGGCGTGCATGCCAACAGAGAGGGGGCTCTGTGTGTCACCTCTGGCACACGTCCCATAGGTTCGCCATCATGGGCTTAGGGAATAGCAGCTTCATAAGTTGTTTCAACTATGTACACAGCACTTACAGAGCGGGACAGCACATTTATTATCATCACAGATTGCCTATTTTATTCAGTCTTAAAGTATAAATAAGGCTAATCTCCATCAGAAAAATAGCAGCCAGGGAAAATATTTTCATCTTCAGCCTGCCTCCTGTTTTGCAAATTATTATTTCCTTTTCTGAATGGCTTTTTAGCATAGTATATTGGCCTGTATATGGAGATCTATATGTTAAGACCTGTATGTATAGATGTGTTGCATATAATTTATATTGAAATTATATAATTTTATACCTTATCTTATTATTATTTTATCTTCTAACATAATATATTAAAACAATTTATTGTATGTCTGATATTTCTGTGAAATAATGATGCAGCTTTGGAGCAAAGTTATCTAAGACTGAATCACCTATATTAAAACTTCTAATAGAATCAATAGTAATATACAATTTAAAATAATTGAATAATGTAGGATGCCATTTTATTTTGTTACACTGTTAATTAAAAATAACTATTTAAGTAAGAATTTTAAGCATTAGCTTGTCTAGTGTTTTAAAAATCATTCTATGGATCAATTAATACATAAAGATGGGCATTAGAAGTATCTGCCGAGTTCCGGTTCCGGCTCCAGCGGCGACGGGCGAGCCTGGGGCTCGCTCGCCGCTTTGTTGCCTTTTCTGCCCCCCCACGGGGGCGAGACATCCGGTTACCGGAGGTCTCCCGTAGGGTCGGCTCGGAGGAGACGTTTCTCCTCACGGCGGTGGGGAGAGCGATCCCCTCCGCGACCTAGGTGAGGAGGAACATGCTGCGGGGGGTTCTCCCTTCGCCAACGGCTGTCGGCGCCATTCACTTCAATGTAGAGGGCTGAGCGGAAGAGATCGGAAGGCTTGCCGAGGCTTCAGCTGCGAGGGAGAGTGAGTTTAAAAAGACTTTTTTTCCCTTGCTGCCAGCCAGGCTGAACGGACTGGGAGGGGGGTGTTTGTTTTCAAAAAAAAACCCTCGGACTTAAGCGGCACTTAAAAATGGCTTCTCTGGAAGAGAAAGCGGAAATCTTAAATCCGGACTGTCTCTAACAAGGGAAAGTGGTATGCGGCTACTTGCAACATTGTTTCTAGGTCTGGCTGGTTAAAAAATAATAATTTATTTTTCTACTCTCTCCTCTGGGCTCTGATATGGGCGGTGGAAAGTGGCTTTTCTTTGTCCCTGCCTGACTATTTTAACTATGGAAAATTCCCAGCGTCTCTTTACAAGTGGGACTCTCTCTGGATATTAATGAAGAATTTTTTTCTTGTTGGATTTGTGATTCCTTTCTGGATTACCTTCGTTATTATAACTATTGAGCTGGAAAATTGTCTCTCTCTTGGTTCCTGAATTTTACAACGTTTCAACCTTGATCTGAACTTTTGGCTCCCGGTTAGTCTTACCAACCCCACCCTGAAAACGCCATTTTGGTGGCACTGACTTTAACAGTTAATCATGGCTCAAGAAACAGCACTGGCAAGTTTAGAACAACGGATGGCTTCTCTTGAAACTGTTATACAAACTTTGGTAAACGAAATTCAGGCCCAGAGGGCTGAAAACATCAATTTCAAGAAGGAGCTATTGGACACAAGGAAGCAAGTGCTGGAAAACACACAGAAAACTGAAGAATTGGAAGGGGGGTTGGTGGGGGTTAAGGGAGAGATTAAAAATGTTACTAAAGAGGTTGGGGAAATAGATGGGCATGTGTCTAGGATTGATATGGAAAGAATGACATATTTTTTGAGATTTCAGAACGTTCTTGAGGAATCTGGTGAATGCCTCCCTGATCTTATGAGCACAATTTTAGCAGACTATTTACAAAAACCTAAAGATGAGATCAGGGGGGACATTGACCTAGCCTATAGAATTAACTCAGCATATGCCAGGATAAATGAAGTGCCTAGAGAGATACATGTGAAATTTGTTAGAAGGTCAACCAGAGAGGAAATCCTGAGGGCGCAGAGAGAGAACCCTTTAATTTACCAACAAAAAACGGTCACTATCTTGAAGCAGATTCCTAGAAAGATTCGAGAAGCAAGGAGGAAATTTTCCTTCTTGTCTAAAATTTTATTTGATCATGGGATTTGGTTCAAGTGGGTGACACCCGAAGGGATGCTGGTGTTCTGGGAAGGAGGAAGAGTGAGGATTAAAACAGTTGCTGAGGCGGAAGCCTTTCTTAAAAAATATTCCTCTGCCCTGGGGGAAGATCCAGGGGGGACGGAGGGGGCCACGGCCCCGCCCGCTCGGGGCCAGGGAGGAGAAAAAGAAGATACAATAGCCAAGAGACTTAGATCGAAAAAATAACTTTGCCTTGATTTTTCTGAACAATTTTGCATAATATCTGTATCTGGATTTTTTGTAAATGTCTGATAGCATGGAATTGAGAATTTAGGTATATGTACTTGCTTTTACCTTGTAGTGTTATGAAAAATGCTTTTTTTTTGGTTATCTTTTTATTGTGTATTTTGTGGTCTTGGAAGGGCCGACGACTCTGACGTGAATGCTCTCAAAATTTCTTTGTATCCCTTACCCTACCCTATAGAAAAATGTAAAACCAATAAAACTTTTTCAATATAAAAAAAAAAAAAGAAGTATCTGCCAATAATTTGGGTAATCATTTAAGTTTTAATTTATATCTCATTGGTTAAATTAAAGTATCCTGCCGATCAGTGTCAAAACATTACTTCTTACTTTAATATTTCAATGGAAACAGCATTTCCCCACAAAATAGCATCTTTAATATGTTCATTTTCCATTGCTTATAATTCTAAAACAAAAACAGTCCATAAACCTTTTTAAAAAATTCCTTGGGTTCCTACAAGCCTCATTTGGTTTGCAGTCCTGTTGGAAATACTGAAACAAACCATATTTTCTGTGACATAGACTGATAATATAACTTTTGCTGAAATAGAATGAGTTTAATTACATATAATATTGTACTTACGGGATTCATTCTTGATAGCAATAGGGCTATTTTTCTCCGAAGATGTTCAAGCTTTTTTTGGGTTGCTTTTACTTGTTCTTTGCGTAAATACATTTTTCTTTCAATGGCATAGACTTTTTGAAAGCAATGTTCTTCTTGACACTGGAGTTTTTGGGAAAGTTGTCTTTCATACTGTGAGAAATACTGAAATATATGCTTAAATGTTTACGATTTACTACAAATTTTAAGCAAAATTTTACATTCTACTGTGCAACATTCCTCCATCTATTAAGGCAGGGCTGTCAAATTCACAGCCCACAGGCTGGATGAGTCACACGCTGGCCATGCTCACGCCAACACCCAGTTTAGTGAAGGGGGAAAAGCCCTGATATGTCACATGATGCTGCCATGATGATGCAAGTTTGACATCCCCTGGATTAGGAAACCATCCTCCTCTTAAACAGTTGCTCGACTTCTCTATGGAAGGAGTTCTCCATAGCATAATATCCAAGACACCGTAATTCCCTACATTTCACTATTATTTTTTTCAAGAATATATATCTATTACCAATGATAAAAATCAGTTCAGAAAATATTTGTCATATTTTATTTTTTACCTGATCAATGGATAAAATGACAGTCTTACTGTGATCCTGATGTCTTTTTAACTATTTTGACAAAAACGAACAAAAAGAAAAATCAGTATAAGAAAATGTTAACAGATGCTTACTGATAACAATTCTGGTCCCAATTGCCATTGTACCACAAGGACTATCTGTATGGCCGGGTATAGCTAGTAATAAATGAAATAAAAGTGGGCTTCAAATACTAAGGTTACACACAACTCTATTCCAATCTGAGATCATAGTTCCAACCCTGCAATTTGCATTGTTAAGAACATCCTAGGTATAGTGGGGCCCTTAAGATAAGCAAAAAGGCAGTTGGGGAATGATATTGCTTTGGCTATTAAAGTAATACAAAATTTCCTTCCTCCCGGTTGGAGGCACGTAGCCGTTGGTTACAAACGGTCAGGTGCCACAACCCCCGCAGGCTAGGTGGCCAGGGAATACAGAGCCAGGGTCTGCGGCTGATGTTTTGCAACGCCAGGTCCGTTGTCAACAAAGCCCCCCTCATTAGTGACCTTGTGTCAGAGGGGGAGCCGGACCTGGTAGGAATTGCGGAGACCTGGTTGGGCCACGAGGGAGGACATCCCCTCGTTGAAATGTGCCCACCAGGCTACCGCGCATTTCATCAGCCGCGGGCCCTAGGCAGGGGTGGTGGGGTAGCGGTCATTATTAAGGAAGGCCTTGAGCCGAGAGAGACCATTGTGCCTCAGACTTCCGGCTGTGAGTCCCTCTGCGTGAAGTGGGGCCTAGGGAGGCAGTTGGGCTTGCTGGTTGTATACCTGGCTCCCCGCTATGTAGCAGCAGCCCTGCCCGAGCTCCTGGAGGTGATCGCTACGGTGGCAGTGGAGACCCCCAGACTTATAGTCATGGGGGACTTTAACCTGCCATCGTTGGGCGAATCATCCGTGGTAGCTCGGGAGTTCATGGCTTCCATGACGGCCATGGACCTGACCCAAGTAATTCAGGGCCCCACCCACGAGGGTGGACATACGCCGTACCTCATCTTCGTCTCGGGCCAATGGAAAAGTGATCTGGGTACAGGGGATATAGTCATCACACCCTTGTCATGGTCAGACCACTCACTTCTCCGGCTCGACTTTCCGACCGCTGCTCCCCTCCGCGGGGAGGCGGAACCAGAGTCACCAATCTGGTACCGCCCCAGGCGCTTGATGGACCCGGATGGGTTCCAGACAGCGCTTGGGCCATTTCCTGTATCCCTGACCCGCGCCCCGATGGAGGACCTCACGGCCGCATGGAATAGTGCGGCCGTGGGAGCCTTAGATCGGGTCGCGCCCTTGCGGCCTCTCTCGCGGCGGCGAACCACCCTGGCTCCTTGGTTCACTGAGGAGCTGCGGGTGATGAAACGCCGCAAGAGATGCCTAGAGAGAAGATGGAGGGCTAGCCGCTCTGAATCTGACCGGACACAGGTAAGAGCCCATTTACGGACTTACATTGTGGCGCTGAGGGTGGCCAAACGTCATCATTGTGCCACTCTCATAGCATCCGCAGAAAACCGCCCTGCCGCCCTGTTTAGGGTGACCCGCGCCCTCCTTCAACAGAGGGAACGGGAAGCCCCGCTACAGGGTAGAGCAGAGGAATTTTTGATTTTTCTGCAGGAGAAAACCGCCCAGATACAGAGTGAGCTAACCCCCATTCATGGCCCAGTGGGATGCCACGAGAGAGATCTTGTTTGGGAGGCGTTTGACTCCGTTACTTCCAAGGATATGGACAGGCTACGTGGGCGACTGCGAGCCACCACATGTTTATTGGACCCGTGCCCCTCCTGGCTTGTACTGGCATCCTGGGAGGTGACACGAGGCTGGCTCCAAGAGGTTGTCAACGCATCCTTGAGTGAGGGTTCCTTGCCTGCCTCCCTAAAAGAGGCCATGGTGAGGCCCCTCCTCAAGAAGCCCTCTTTGGACCCAGCTCTTTTGAACAACTACCGTCCAGTCTCCAACCTTCCCTTCTTGGCGAAGGTTGTTGAGAGTGTGGTGGCACAACAGTTTCCCCGTCACCTGGAGGAAGTTGACTATCTAGATCCGCGCCAGTCCGGCTTTCGGCCCGGGCATAGCACCGAGACGGCATTGGTCGCGTTGGTAGATGATCTCTGGAGGGCCAGAGATGGGGGATGTTCCTCCATCCTGGTCCTATTAGACCTCTCGGCGGCTTTCGATACCATCGACCATGGTATCCTATTGCATCGGCTGGGGGGGTTGGGGGTGGGAGGCACCGTTTTACGGTGGTTCTCCTCCTACCTCTCTGGCCGATCGCAATTTGTGCGGGCAGGAGAGCAGAGGTCGACCCCGAGACCCCTCACATGCGGGGTGCCTCAGGGGTCGGTCCTCTCGCCTCTCCTGTTTAACGCATACATGAAGCCGCTGGGCGAGATCATCCGTGGTTTTGGGGTAGAGTACCACCTGTACGCTGATGACACCCAGCTGTACATATCTACCCCAAACCACCCCAACGATGCCGTAGCGGTGATGTGCCAGTGCCTGGAAGCCGTGCGGATCTGGATGGGAAGTAACGGACTTAGGCTCAACTTGACCAAGACCGAGTGGCTGTGGTTTCCGGCTGCCCAATTCAACCAGCTCTCTCCAACGCTGGCCATAGGGGGCGAACATCTTGCCCCTGTGGATGGGGCGCGCAACTTGGGTGTCCTCCTGGATGCCCGGCTGTCCATGGAAGATCAAGTGACAGCCGTGGCCAGGAGGGCGTTTTACCAGGTTCGCCTATTGGATCGGGACGCCCTTCGCACAGTCACTCATGCTCTCGTGACATCCCGACTGGATTATTGCAACTCTCTCTACATGGAGCTCCCCTTGAGGTGTACCCGGAGGCTTCAGTTGGTCCAGAATGCAGCCGCGCGAGCAATTATGGGCACCTCTAGGTTTGCCCACGTAACACCGCTCTTGCGCGAGCTGCACTGGCTACCTGTCGTCTTCCGGGTGCGCTTCAAGGTGTTAATTACCATCTTCAAAGCGTTCCATGGCTCGCAACCTAGTTACCTGCGGGATCGGATCCTGCCCCACACATCCTCACGGCCGATTCGCTCCCACAGAGAGGGACTTCTCCGGGTGCCGTCCACTAGACTTTGTCAGCGGGCGACGCCCAGGGGAAGGGCCTTCTCTGTGGCGGGCCCAGCCCTCTGGAATGACCTTCCCCCCGATATCAGGACAACCACGGACCTCCGCTCCTTCCGCTTAAAATTAAAGATACACTTTTTTCGTCTGGCCGGCCTTGGGTAGTCTCTTTTTAGGTTAGGGGTTTTTAGGGGTAATTTTTAGTTTAGTTTATGGGTTTTAGCGCAGGATCAATTTAATCTATTTTTAATTTTGTATTTTGTATTTGTCTGTGGTTTTATTTGTATTTTTAATTGCCTGTGCCCCGCCTCGAGTCCCCTTGGGGAGAGAGAGCGGGATATAAAATTAAATTATTACTATTATTATTATTATTATTATAAAACTTAGTATAGGAATCTGAATTTAGCTACCTTGTCCACATTTTTTAAAATCAACATATAAAATACAAAATATAAAATCAACATTTGGTTATTATATCAAAAAGAGATATCAGTATTTCTGTTAAAAGCAAGCAACATGGATTTTCAATGTCCATGCAACTAAGATTTACCTTTATTTACTGATTTAAATGTAATAAATACACAAGGAAACAGAAATATTTGAAAATTACAATAAAATTAATTATCTTGTTTTAATTACTTGTATTAGGTCTTTATACTTTTTAATAGTTTTATATTGCAACTCATACCAAGTATAGTGAATTTGTGGCAAATACATTTTTACAAACAAAACAGTTTAGCATGGTTAATTGCTCAATTTCATCCCCAATTTTGAAGAAACAAATAAATTATGGAAAATAAATTATATATACAACTATTTATGCTCATTAAGCTACCACTTTTGCCAGTGGAAATTTGCAAGGCAGTCGAAGGAGGAATCCATAACTAACTTTCCTTCTAAGGTAAGAGTCTATATTGGAGGGCCTAAGAAGTGAAGAACTATAAGCCTCCCTGAAGTTGGTGCCTTTAGAAACAAAAATGAAGATGAAGAAATCTGCAGTTGTGATATGCAATACCTGTAGCAGGTTTATTCTGCCAAAGAACCTGGCATATATTTGCAGAACCTATAAACTTTGTAGCAATCCTTGAAGAATATGTGAAAAGATGCAGCATAACCACCCTAATGAGAGAATGATTATGTTCTAATACCTCCTTTGTCTGAACTAAACTCCTAGTGAAAGAAAGGAACCGAGTAAATCAGGAAGCCCAAAGGACAACAATTGGAAGCAAAAGATACAGATGATGTTCTGCAGTACTAGAATTCAGAAACAATTTTCAGATTCTCGTAAGGCTCCGAGTTTTCAGAAAGAGAATAGAAGCAAAACAGGACAATGAATATCTCGATAAAGGAGTTGTGATAGTGAATTTGAGACCAAAACAAGCATGTTTGAAGCATAAGTCAATTTGACTAGGGTTAGGAGGACTTTAAATGAATGAATAGCTATGCGCATGATACCAATCAAAGAGTCTGTTTCTGAGATAAATGTCTGAGTTTCCTGGTAAGTGCTAGCAGGAGATAAATTTAACCCCCACCGAAAAAAGGAAGAAAAGGCAAAAATGTATTTGGGGAAAGCATAGTGACTTTGATTAGGGTTAGCAGTGCTTTAAATTTAATCTGCATGGATTGGAGATAAAAACCCTGAATTAAGAATTTTAAGATAAAGGTTTGAGTGCTAGAGAAAAAAGTGGAATTGGAATAATAACGATTTAAACATTGAATTAAAAATAAGAAAGAAAATTGGGTCATAAGGTTCAGGGCCTTTGTTGGCTATGCATTAACTCTCAGAATACAGAACAAGATGAGTCTGAACTCTTAAGACAAGAAAGCGAATATGATATTCTAGGTATAATAGAAACTGGGTGTGATATCAGTGAAATACAGCAGGTGAAGGACATTTGATTGAACGAAGTAGGAGCAATAAAGGAGGAGGTCTTGAACTATATTATGCTAAAAGTACTTACTATGTTAAAAAAAAATTCAGAATGAACGAGGCAGTGCTGTAAACAACATATAGATAAAAATGAGGATAAATAAAAATGCTGATGTCTACTTTTAGCTGCCTAATAAAAGTAAAGGTGCGTATGATTTGTCTTCCAATAGCATATTATAAATCTTCAAAGAAAAACGGGATGTTATAGCTACAATCCAGTCTGTATCAGGTCCCTAAACCTTCAGTTTGCACTGTTCAAAACAGGCTTATTCATTTCAGCAATGAACTATGTCTAATTACATTCAAAGTATACTGGTGTTTCCCTCACTGGTCTTACTGACAACTTTCTCCTTTGGAAGCTTGAGAAGGTCCAAAAGAAAATAAGACCCCGTCTTTTACATGATGCTCATTAGAATGGACGACTTAACTGAAGAAGTGGAAGTAGCAGGAACACTAGCGGAAATGACCATGTAATGCTAGCAAAAGAAACCAATAAGAAAATAAACTTGATAGGTGGAAATGACTAAAAAAGGAGAAATTAAAAGTATAATTATGAATAATTCCAATATAAAAAAAATGAAGGGTAGAAAAGGTCTATATAAAAACCTCACTGAACATAAATTATGGGTCATGGCTAGAGTTCTTCACTGGTACCTCATCAAACTAGACAGAGTATCAAATGGAGTCCAATACTTAGTGACATGTTCTTCAATTTCTCCCTGTAGGGGGAGATATCATCCAGGCATGGGTATGACTCCATCAGGATCCAATCGGACTGGGTCTACAATTTGTTAAGTCCTGCCCTCTGAGGCTCCACCCCCAGCTTAGACTCAGTCGATCCTCCAATAGGTGTGTCTTTGTCTCTCTCCCAACTTTTTAAACTCCTTTTATTCCAAATTGCTATTACAAATTTCTAAATTTCTTCAATTGGCTTCTTATTCAAAAATTACTCATCTGGCGCTTTATTCTACTAAATTGGGGCTTCGTTGCCTCTCAGTAGGTTCAGCCTTCCTTGCCGTGCGCAGGGAATCACACGGAGCACAGTGGG
Organism: Rhabdophis nuchalis; assembly: GCA_039707465.1. Classification (NCBI taxonomy): domain Eukaryota; kingdom Metazoa; phylum Chordata; class Lepidosauria; order Squamata; family Natricidae; genus Rhabdophis; species Rhabdophis nuchalis. The sequence continues at coordinate 30,920,094 of CM077649.1, read as the reverse complement.
GAGCCCACGAGGCTTTTGTTCCTCAGGCTCTGGATTTTAAAGATCGCTGCAGCCACGCAGCCCCAAGGGACCGCCGGAGACTTGCTGCAGCGCACCGCCCAACAAGCCTCCTGAGCGCAGGACTGCTTACCCAATGAGTAGTTGGTTCCAAACTTGGTGGGATATCTTAATACAGATAGTCCTTGTGGTACAATGGCAATTGGGACCAGAATTGTTATCAGTAAGCAATGTTGTTATAAAGCATGGTATCATATGACTAAATGATCAAGTCAAGACAATACTGGCAATCCCAGTTTCCACTGCAACCCCATGATGTATGGGTCATTAAACAGTTCCAACAATCCCAGTTGCTGCCATTGAGTGAATCTTGTATTGTTATCAGGTAAGAACACCTCCAAATCCAAACCATTCTTGCAAAAACGCAAGGGACTGTCTCTACTTCAACTCTCCTCATCTATCTATTTCCACATCTCTGTCCTTTTGGCCTCCTTTTGCACACTGGCAAAGGCCTCCTTTTTCTTTGATGTGGTGAACATGTCCTTCTAGATGGGGGGGGGGGGGTGTCTTCTTTTGTGCCAACACAAGGGTCTTCTTTTTTATACAGCCAGGTTCTCCTTTCACAAATGGAGGCCTTAGCCAACATGTGAAGGCTCTGGTCAGCGCATCACTGGCTGTGTTAGTGCAAAAGACATTGTGAATGAAGGCCCCGGCTGATATAGTAGTGGCAAGAGCAGCCAGTGGCAGCAAGTAGGCAGATGGCAAAAAGTGTTTATCAATGCCTGAATTTTGTTCAGATGTCTACAGCGGTACTGCAATAGAACTTCAAGCTCATAAGTCCCTTCATTCATCATCATTGTAACTTTGAATGGATGCTGAATAAATGACGTTGAGTGAGATTACCAGTAAATACGTGATATTGGCATATATGTGTTGACACATTTATTTTAATGTAATTTAAATGTTCACTCACATTGAACATAGATAAAACATCTTCCGGGCACATGGATGCAATATGTTCTCTTGATTTATCACATTCAGGTAAAAAATAGAGCAATATTTCTCTGAAAAGAAAACAAAGCATTGCAGCAAAATAAAAAACCATACATGGTTCTCTTGATTGCTCCATGAAGGGGAAAATCTTCTCATGTACTTTTTAAAGGGAAAATATGTACATACATGCTTTCTTCTTTCTAGTGGTAAGAATGGTATTCTCAGAATCCAGACTTGATACCATTCATTTTAACTTAAGAGTCTATTTTATGCAATTGATAAAATAAATACATTCACAAATGGTGATACCATACAAATCTGTTAGCCTTAAGGAGTCACAGGGTTCTTTATTGAAACCTGGATGGTAAATATCCACTATACATTTTACTGCGGAGTTTATTCAACTGAAATTATTGCCATTTTTACAACATTCCAATCTTTAAAACTACACTTCCATGAATTAACATATTAAAGCAATAATAAATTGCTTTTACAAATCCATTTAACCAATTTGTTTTCTTACTTAAAAGAGTACAAAAAATGAATTTCTAAGTTTCTAATCCTGTCCCAAAGGAATTCTGTGTGGTAATTAGCATCTCTGGGAGCAATTAGCATCTCAGGAGGATTTTTCTCCTAGGAGGAAAATGAATAAGCGGTTAATATTACATTGTGACTTGCTGTATCATAATGCAGTGATTCCTCGTTTGTATGATAGGTTCATAATAGAGTGGGTAATGCAACAGAGTTTAACAAAAAAGTACAATTGTACTTTTTCAAAAATGTGCTGTTCAAATTATCATGTCTGTCTGAAAATATAATTCTTTTGATTACCTACTAGGTAAAATACAAAGGTACAATACCTCCCTCTATCTCAATTTTAATTATGGCTTTTACTGAAACAAGTCATTGGAGAATTTTATGTAGGGTATTCTTCAATACTGATTCCACAAAATGCAACTATACTTTTAAGTGGCCATTTCAACTGGTGTGAAATGCAGCCTAAAATGTGACTTTACACTGTACATAAAGTAAATGTACACTCCTTTATATACTTTATAAACTTGAGTCTTTATGACCACTCACTTGATATGAGATGTTAATGTCTGAATCATCTTGGCTTTAGAAACTTCAACTGACTTCTCCTCCACAATAAAGACTTCATCTTTGTTTTCTTTTGTAGCTTCTATGGATCTACAGAATAGAAACACAATTACACATATTATATTATAACATTACACACAATGGAAGCAGATAAGAACCACATTGAAAACCCAACATTAAATTCTAATTAAAAAGGATCAGATTGTGCAGTTTTAGCCATCTCTATTTAATACTCTAGACAGCTCCTGTTATTCAATGAACACTAAGCCAAATTAACAAATAATCTGATTGGGTTTAAGTTGCTATATTTATCTCAGTAGGATACTAGGTCTTAGAACAAGCCCTGCAATATTATTTACATTTTTGAGAACTCTTTGAAGATTGTTAGGTCATTTGGATTGGCATTGTGTTGCCTGTTCAAGATTTCTCAGTGAGGTTTGCAACTGCAATTTACAAATCCAGATCATTTTCTCAATCTGTTTACATTTTCAATGCACAATATTTCTTGTCTATAGGATGCCAGGTAAATCACAAAAAATTAGCTCTATAAAATCAAGCAGGGCATAATAGAAGTTTTCTCTTTTTTAGGTACTACTGTTACTAAAAAACCCCAAAGAAATATCTATATTTTATTGTGTTTCTTATATCGAGAATTAAATTTTTCATGACTTTCAGGCAAGCAATACAAAAGATCAGGGGGTCTCAACCTCAGATTTTTGGAGCGTCTCAAAACTGGCTGAAGAACTGTAAGAATGGAAGATATTTTTTAAAAAATTGCCTATAATTATATTAACTGTGCTGTAATTAAAATTCAATTTAAAATAAAAGGAAAACCAGTTTTTTGCTATGTTTTACCCACTTTGTCTTTTATTGATCTGACCCATTTTGGGGGCAGTATGGCTTCCAGCACATAAAAGCTACACTCTGACTTTTTAAATAAACAACAACAACCAAAAAGATATCGTGAGAGAGGCAAAATAAAATAAAATAAAAATTGGAATTAAAACTATTGGGAGAAAAAAATGACTTCATTTATGGTGATAAAATTACTTTTGGTGCCTGGAAGTGAGGAAGACTTAAGGAACTGAAGGTAAAAGAACATAATGCAAAACTGGTTCTCTATAAAACCAACAAACCAAACGCCAAGATTACATCTCTATTATATCTAATGTCAGCCCAAAGCAAGTAAGCAGAAAAGTTGTTTTTTTATTATTTTATTATATATTTTAATCTCACATTTATTCCTTTTGTAAATAACTCAGGATGGCAAACATACCTAGCACCCTTTCTTCCTCCTATTTTCTCCCACAAGTACAGCCCTGTGAGTTGGGCTGAGAGAGAGTGACTAGCCCAGAATAACTAATGTTATCTTTCTAGACTCAAAAATTCATAGATATGTTGACTGCAGCCAGGAAGAGAGATATTTACTGCTTGGGAGAATGTAAAACTAGACTTCACCGGATGTATTGATAATGAAGCAGTAATTAATCAAGCACTAATAATAACTTAGATGTTTTTGATACATCTTTGGAAAAGCTTCACTTTTATCTTTTTGGCGTTAAGTGTTTGTTATGTGAAGCCTTCACTGTGGCATGAACAGACTTTATGCATGCATTCATACGTACGTACATACATACATACATATAAAGTCTGTTCATGCCACAGTAAAGGCTTCACATAACAAACACTAACTCCAAAAAGATAAAAGTGAAGATTTGGAAGTAACTGAATAACAATAGGTTATTGCCATAGGTCTCCTGAAAAAGTGGGAGTGTTTATCCTTTCTATTCTATTATGCCTTTTTGTTTTTTTTCTGAAGAAACACTTGCTCAAATGCATACAGCAAACTATGAGGAGCAGTCATAGCATTCATGCATGACTTCCAAAGAAATTGCTTTATGAATGCATGGTTAGTGATGCTTTCAACAAATAAAATTGAAATCTGGCTTTAACTGCATTGAAAATTAACATGCATCAAGACTAATTTATTCTATGCCTATATCTAAATTTTAAAATTAATAATAATTATAATTAATAAGTCATAATTTTTCTTTGCAGTAGCATTTGCTTTGTACAATCAGAAATAAGTTAATGGAAAATTCTGCTTGAGTCCTTATATTTCAAAGCATGTTTACCTCTGATCTAGCAGAATTAATATTAATTAGATTGATGCTTTTCTAATATACATGTAGGTGATACTTTATGTATTTACCAATGTTAAGCAAATTATTGTAACCATGTTTATTATATGTAATTAAAACAATACTTTGTTCGGTCTTCCTTGTCATTAAACATATTGCAATGCTATATAGCGTATGCATTTCACATTGCATTACATTCTCCTGGTTTTCCCCCCCAAAACAATTCCCTCTATGCAGTACATTTGGCTGAGTAACCAAAGCTATGTAGCACAATCCTGTGGCTGAGTTAATAATAATAATAATAATAATAATAATAATAATAATAATAATAAATTTTATTTCTAACCCGCTCTCTCTCCCCAAAGGGACTCGAGGCGGGGCACAGGTAAATTAAGAACAAATAACATAGAACAAAGTACAAAATTAAAATCACATTAAATCATATCCTGCGCTAAAACAACTATAAAATACCAACTATCCTAAAAAAACCCTTAAACTAAAAACCCCATAGAAGAGAGACTACACTAGGCCGGCCAAGCAGAAAAAATGCGTTTTTAATTTTAGACGGAAGGAGCGGAAGTCCGTGGTCGTTCTAATGTCGGGGGGAAGGTCGTTCCAGAGGGCTGGGCCCGCCACAGAGAGAGCTCTTCCCCTGGGTGTCGCCCGCTGACAAAGTCTAGTGGACGGCACCCGGAGAAGCCCCTCTCTGTGGGTGCGAATCTTGGACTTGATTTATTTATTTATTTATTTTATTAAATTTATACCCCGCCCTTCTCCTTGTTAGGACCCAGGGCGGCGAACAGGCATTATTAAAACCACAAAAATACAATAAATATCAATTTAAAATATATTAAATTAGTTAACCTGTGCTAAAACCCATGTTAAAAACCTTCCCAAATTATAATTTATTTTTAAAAAGTCAGAAACGGGGGGCTATCCTAGGCCGGCTTGTTGAAATAAATACGTCTTAAGACGTTGGCGGAAGAGGCGGAGGTCCGAGATAGTGCAAAGGTCGGGGAGTAGGTCGTTCCAGAGGGCCGGGCCCGCCACAGAGAAGGCCCTTCCCCTGGGTGTCGCCAACCGGCATTGCCCCGCCGACGGCACCCAGAGAAGGCCCTCTCTGTGGGAGCGGATCGGACGAAGGGATGTATGGGGCAGGAGGCGGTCTCGTATATTGATTGATTCTCCCGAATCCTAGACTAACACTGAACAGTGCTAGTAGCCAGAAATCCAGAGTTTGACTACCAGGTTTTCCAGTACACTCACCTTTTTGAGTTTTCTGATAGCATATGGCTTTTTTTAGACTTTCCATGCTTGGTTAGACCAAGGAAACTGTCAGCTGTTTCTTCACACGGTTCTTGTTTTTCTTCATGTGGTTTAAACATTTAAGACAACAATAATAATAAAGTTATTAATCATGATTTAACCAGATGGGCAGGATAAAAAAACTGGAGACCTTCCTGGAAGCTGGGGTTTTGAAAAAAAAACGAGTGGAAATTTTAGTTACATGTTAATTGGCTATATTAGCCAATAAATGGTACAAGAATTTGGACTTGGTCATGGCTTGACCAACATGAGGTCATTATGATGTCTAGTTATTTAGAACATGAAAAGTCTCATGTTAAATTCACATTTTGAAAGAGATTCCATAGTACAATTACAGAATGTACAACCCCCCCCCCCCCGCCCAATTAAATATTACACTATGAGAATAGTGTCTAACTGCTGCAGGGCAGAGATTACTAGAAACCTTTTCGTGATGTCTTTCATTCTTGATCACTCAGTATTATTAGGCAGCAAGAAAAACTTTTCCTTCCCCCTTTAATACCATACAGCAATACTATTTTAAATGCAATTCATATCATGTTAGAATATGAGTATAATACGCACATATTATAAGTGTGGTTGCCATCTACAATACAGGCATAAAGAGTTCTCTCCAGTTTATTCAGTAAACACATTCTAATGGCCATTTTGATGTTTTTATTATACAGTATCCTAGTACTTCAATTCTTTTTACCTTTTACTCAGAGAGCATATATTAGCAATGAAACAAAAAAGTGAAAATTCCCAAGTTCATCCTATAACCCTTCTCCCCCTTCAGTGCATTCAAAATGTAAAACAATATCTGGAGGAAAAGATTATTAGCTTTAATCCACATGCAAGTAATTCAGAATTCAACATCAACATTACCTTTTTTCATTAAAATATTTCCTGCAAACAATTCATCCTTTGATAGATCTTCAGTCTCACTACCAGATGATATAATCTGCAGTAAAACAGTTTGGTTATTATTCACAGTGTAATTTTTGGGTTGGAAAAATAACTATATATTTCCTTAGCTACTCTCTTGGAGACTACTACAGGTTAGAAATAATGGTTTGCTCCATTTATAAAAACAAGTAAGAGGTGAGATATTCGTTATACGACAAAAATGTGCTTTCCCCATGCAACAAACTTTTTTGCTTGTAGGCTATTAGTTATTAAGAAGTATTGTAAAAAAAATGAATTCCCCTCCTAATTTGATGGGAGTCAATAAAAAATTGTAACTCTTTCTTCAAGGTTTCCTGGGTGTACTATATGTAGAAAAACAACAAAGATTTACTGTCACATTTAGATTTCAAATGGACTCTGGGAATGCAAACATTTATTTTAATCTCTGGTTATTATACATTTTATGATGCAAATGATTCTTAAGTTATTCTAAAACATTCGTTTTGCATTATTTTCTAGAAGCCAGTTGTTTTCTTTTTCATAATGTTACTTAACACCAGTCTCCAAAGTGACTCTAAAATAGTACCTTCAAATGCTAATATTCTTTTCTCCCCAGTTTGACTAGTTAGCGTAAGTGCAGTAACATAATTAACTGACAGTGGTTAATTCTTTTGAGCATGTGCTAATTACACCAGCATAATTGTTTAGGGACTGTCTTTTTCTTCATTACAGACAGAACATACAGTATTTCTGATAAACCAAACATCAAGACAGATGAGTCATAAGTAATAAAAATAAAGAACATTTCAAAGCAGAATTTTAAAAAGTTGGATGTACCCAACTGAATAATATTATGCTATATTATCTGTAATGCAAACTTTTTTGTTGCAAGGATGTGATAGAGAAAGACAAATGAATGAAATGTTTACTTCCAAGTATATTAAATAAATCTTTTAGTAGTAACTAAAAGCAAGAGATCAGTTGTAACTGGCTAGATGCTACCAACTGCTATAACATTCTAGCAATTGGTAGCATCTAGCCAGTTACGACTGATCTCTTGTTTCTTTTTCCAGAAGTGATGAAGTGGGACCTTGTTGGACCTTGTCAGTTCTCTAGTGAGGAAAGAGGAAATTCTTTGTTGTAGGCTTTGTTGGAAAGTGAACAACAAACATCCAGAGGAAGACAATAGTATACAACTTTTGTATACAAGAAAACTATAAGGACAGTCCACAGTTATCAAAATCAAGCTCAGTTTGAATCTTCATTTATTTGTCAGTTAGTCAAAGTTTACTGCGGCCAAATACCAGTATACAATAAAGCAATTAATAACTATTTAAAAGTAAAAGAGCAGGACAAATGATAAAATACAAGATAAAGGAAAAATACACAATACAACACCTGATTAATCATCTCAAACCACCCAAATCAGCACGGAATGACCTTTTAACTGTTCAAATTGTTCACAACAACACAGAATGGTATATTCTCTTTTTTTTCTGCTATTTAGCTTTTTGCAACAATTCCATGGCATTCTGGTCTCATTTTATTCAAGTCTGATGTAACTCCAATGGTCTGTCAGAACACTGATTTTTCCCGCCACCAAAGCTAGCACACAGACATCCTCCAATGGTACTTTATGTGGATAATAAAGTCATTCTGTCCCAGACTAGCCTAGGCAAGATCTTTCACCACCAACTGCACAGATTATTAAGTAACAATACATAATGAAAACAGCCCTGCTGTTTGCTATGTGCCCCCAAAATTACAGGTGACAATAAAATGAGCACAAGTTCAACAGGTCAAAGTTTTCAGATGCCTTGGAATTGAATTTTAGGCTTCAGGTTGGAGAAATGCACATCTGGATTATGTGACTCAGAAGACCCAAAGATCAGCCTCAGCAACTGAAACTTTTTACAGAACAAAAATACCTTTTTATTAGAGCTGTCATAAATATATGCCCAGTTCTGGTACAGAACATAGCTTAGCCCTTATGATAATTGTTAAAATTATAAATTGTGCAATCCAAATTCTTAAGAAATATCATCCATGTACCATGCTGGCTCTCTAATGTTATCCTCTGCTGTGAAACAGGGTCAATTAGACTGAGTTAAAAAATCTGGCTAATCTTCAAGAACTGCTGAAGTTAAATTTTTTCCCTATAGGATTTTTTTTTATTTTATTAAATTTATACCCCGCCCTTCTCCTTGTTAGGACCCAGGGCGGCGCACAGGCATTATTAAAACCACAAAAATACAATAAATAGCAATTTAAAATATATTAAATTAGATTAACCCGTGCTAAAACCCATGTTAAAAACCTTCCCAAATTATAATATTTTTTTTTTTTTAAAAAGTCAGGAACAGGGGGCTATCCTAGGCCGGCTTGTTGAAATAAATACGTCTTAAGACGTTGGCGGAAGAGACGGAGGTCCGAGATAGTGCGAAGGTCGGGGGGTAGGTCGTTCCAGAGGGCCGGGCCCGCCACAGAGAAGGCCCTTCCCCTGGGTGTCGCCAAATGGGAATTACATTCTTGACTAAGATGCATTTATTGTATATGCTAATAACATATTTTATCTGGTTTGCAAATTAGCTTCCAAAGTTGGTTTGCAACTATGCATCATTACTATTATACTATTATAATGAGGATGGTTGTCCAGATACAAACTAGTTCAGTTTAATGCTTGGGAAACTGTCAAATCTTGGCTTATACTTATTTTATTTATTTTTTTATTTTTATTAAATTTATACCCCGCCCTTCTCCTTGGTAGGACCCAGGGTGTAAAAACACAAAATACAATAAATATCAATTAAAATGTATTAAATTAGTAAACCCGTGCTAAAACCAATGTTAAAACCCTTACCAAATTATAAATTTTCTTAAAAAGTCAGAAACGGGGGGCTATCCTAGGCCAGCTTGTTGGAATAAATACGTCTTAAGACGTTGGCGGAAGAGGCGGAGGTCCGAGATAGTGCGGAGGTCGGGGGGTAGGTCGTTCCAGAGGGCCGGGCCCGCCACAGAGAAGGCCCTTCCCCTGGGTGTCGCCAACCGGCATTGCCCCGCCGACGGCACCCGAAGAAGACCCTCTCTGTGGGAGCGGATCGGACGAAGGGATGTATGGGGCAGGAGGCGGTCTCGTATATAGCTAGGCCCCGAGCCATGGAGCGATTTGAAGATGATCGTCAGCACCTTGAAGCGCACTCGAAAGGCCACAGGCAGCCAGTGCAGCTCGTGCAGGAGAGGTGTTACGTGGGTTTGCCTTGAGGCACCCATAATCACCCGCGCGGCCGCATTCTGTACTAACTGTAGCTTTCGAGTGCACCTCAAGGGGAGCCCCATGTAGAGAGCGTTGCAGTAATCCAGCCGGGATGTCACAAGCGCTTGAGTGACTGTGCGAAGGGCTCCCCGGTCCAGTAAGGGGCGCAACTGGCGTATCAGGCGTACCTGATAGAACGCCCCCCTGGCCACGGCCGCCACATGGTCCTCCATGGACAGCCGGGAATCCAGGAGGACACCCAAGTTGCGCGCCCTCTCCACGGGGGCCAGTTGTTCGCCCCCAATGGCCAGTGTTGGACTTAACTGGCTGAACCGGGGTGCCGGAAACCACAGCCACTCGGTCTTGGACGGGTTGAGTTTGAGTTTGTTACTACCCATCCAGATCCGTACGGCCTCTAGGCACCGGGACAGCACTTCGACGGCATCGTTGGGGTGGTTTGGGGTGGATATGTACAACTGAGTGTCATCAGCGTACAGATGGTATTCCACCCCAAAACCACGGATGATCTCGCCCAGCGGCTTCATATAGGTGTTGAACAGAAGGGGAGAGAGGACCGACCCCTGAGGGACCCCACATATGAGGGGCCTCGGGGACGACCTCTGCCCTCCTGCCAACACCCATTGCGACCGACCAGAGAGGTAGGATGAGAACCACCGTAGAACGGTGCCTCCCAACCCCAACCCCCCCAATCGGTGCAATAAGATACCATGGTCGATGGTATTAAAAGCCGCTGAGAGGTCTAATAGGACAAGGATAGAGGAACAACCTCTATCCCGTGCCCTCCAGAGATCATCAACCAACGCGACCAATGCCGTCTCGGTGCTGTGACCGGGCCGGAAGCCGGACTGGCGCGGGTCTAGATAATCAACTTCCTCCAGATGTCGGGGAAACTGTTGAGCCACCACACTCTCAACAACCTTCACTAAAAAGTGAAGGTTGGAGACGGGACGATAGCTCTCTAATAAAGCCGGGTCCAGGGATGGCTTCTTGAGGAGGGGCCTCACCACCGCCTCTTTCAAAACGGTGGGCAAGTACCCCTCACTCAGAGATGAATTCACAATGCCCTGGAGCCAGCCTCGTGTCACCTCCCAGGATGCCAGTACAAGCCAGGAGGGGCACGGGTCCAATAAACATGTGGTGGCTCTAAGGTTCCTCCGCAACCTGTCCATATCCTCGGTAGTAACAAAGTCGAACTCCTCCCAAGGTGTTATCTCAAGACCAGCACCGGACGCCCCGACTGGGCCACTAGTGGAGGGCAACTCGTTCCGAATCTGAGTGATTTTGTCCTGCAGAAATACTCCAAATTCCTCTGCTCGACCCTGCAGAGGGGCTTCCCGCGGCCTCAAATGAAGGAGCGAGCGTGTCACCCCAAACAGGGCGGCAGGGCGGTTTTCCGCGGACGCGATAAGGGTGGCACAATACTCACGTTTGGCCACTCTTAGCGCCACTAAGTAAGTCCTAATATGGTCTCTCACTAGTGTTCGGTCAGCTTCGGATCGAGAAGATCTCCACCTACTCTCTAGGCGTCTCTTGCGGCGTTTCATCTCCCGAAGCTCCTCGGTAAACCAAGGAGCCTGGGTGACTCGACGCCGCATGAGAGGCCGCAAGGGCGCGACTCGGTCCAAGGCCCCCGTGGCCGCACTATACCACGCGGCCACTAGGTCCTCAGTCGAGCCGCGGGGCAGGGATACAGGTACTGGCCCAAGCTCCCTCTGGAACCTTTCCGGGTCCATCAGGCGCCTGGGGCGGAACCAACTTGGTGTTTCCGGTTCCGCCTCCCCGCGGTGAGGATTGACTGTTTTAGTGCCATGCGAAAGTGAAAGTTTTTTGATAAAATGTACTTCATGGCTTTTCATAGGAAGCTCCCCATCCTCTGAGATATGAACACACCAAGAGAATTTTAACACAAGTTCTGGATGTGGAAAGACAAGACTATCTCTACTGCTGATGTTTTCCTAAGCAGCCAGTCTTGTATATTTGGCCTGGTGAGATACTTACAATAAACCACATTATACTATCCAAGCTGAGAAGGGCCTTAATACTGGTTAAATGTTTGAGTTACACTCAGTTCAATGTTCTTCAGGCAGTTACAAAAAAAAATCTATATGCTACTTGACTATGTATGTGTGATACAGGCACCACAGAATCTCTTGCCTACATTTTACTACGTTGCTGTTTTTATACAGATATTGAAATTTGTTTTATTTCACTCTTTATCTGATAAAATGCCCAAGTCATTCTGATACTTTCTACATATAAACTCTGCTTTCTAATAAAAACATTCTACTTTCCTAAATGGTGACAAATTCTACTATGTTACAAACAAGATCAAAACTTGATTTCATCTCTCAGTATAATGTAACTGGCTAACTTTTGAGCAACATTAAATAAGTATATATATATAACTTATTTTATTTTATTTTATTTTGTTAAATTTATACCCCGCCCTTCTCCAAACGGACCCAGGGCGGGGTATAAGAATGTATATAACTCATATGTAACATAGATTGGAATTGAACTATGGAGAACTGGTGCTCTCTAAATTTGGTCATTTGCACACAGATATTTCATTACCCAATCAAACAGAAAATACTATTCTAATCAAAGAACTACCATGGCAAAAACCATACCTCGCTAAATAATAAATAAGCTACTGCATATAAAAAGGGAGCAAATCCCAAGCAAACAAACAAGCTAAGAGAGGACAAAAAACTCCACAATTAACACTCTGTTTTTTGGTTCTTCAGACACAATTTACACTAGTAACAATAGTGATAATGTTTCTATTATTCCTCAGGTTATGTTTTATAATAAATGTTGACTAAATGAAAATAAGAATAATCGTTTGATTATTCAAGAAGTGCGATAGCGGAATATGTAGATTTTGGTGCAAGTTACAAAAATAGTGATTGATTTGTTTCAACCTGGATCTACCCAAAGCATATATCAAGTTTTAGGGGAGAACGGACGCAGAAAATGAACATGACATACTCTTCCACTCAAGGAGATTCCCTCCCAGTTTTGTTCAGCCAAGCTTAATTTAGCTATCAGTATCAATGTAAAGTTATCTCAAGTAGATTCCCTAAATCCTCAAATGCCCTCTTGGCTTTTGAAAACATCTCTCATTCCTCCTTTGAAACATATTTAAAAGTAATTGTATAGGGTCAGACTGAGGAAAGCCAAAGCCAAAGCCAAAGCAAAGCAAATCAAATCAAACAGGCTCTTACATAAATGATTTCTGGCTTGTTCTCTGATTCAATTTTCAATTCAGGTTCTTCAGAATACAACCTTTCAAAATGTACTGAAGGTGCCATCTGTATGAGAATTATTAACAATAATTAATGAAAACTGAAAGACTAAGTATTGGACTCATAAAATAAGAATTGCCTTGCTCAAATTAGTCACTAATTTAAATCAATTATAAACACTAAATAAACAACCTCAACATTTAAGAAAGCTTCCTATGCTAATCTTTTAGGCATAAATACCCTAAACGGTAGTCAATGTCTTCCACATTCTTGTTCTGTTAATGAACTTTCCTGCTTGATTTAAAATTAGTAATTTTGTTATTTATTAGCAAATAATAAGATAATACAGTAATCCCTCGTTTTCCGCGGTTAATGGGGACCGCAACTTTCCGCGAAAACTGAAAACCGCAAAGTAGGATTCGCTAGGAAACTTGAATTGGTGGACATGTTTAAAGCAACCACTAGGGGGCGCTTGCCTCCTACCAATGCATTTATTTTTTTTGTATTTTTAAAAAATCCGCGAAGCACTGAAGCCGCGGAAAATGAAGCTGCGGAAAACGAGGGATTACTGTACAGCAAAAGTATGTTCTCAAATAAGCTTTGAATTTACCAACACCATCCCTCACCCTAGACTTCCTATGGTCATTGGAGTTGTTTACCCGTATTTAAAACTGTAAGCAATACAATGTGGTAGGACAAAAACTATTTGGATATATGATGATGTTGTCTAACATGTCCCAACCTAATAGTTCCCACATATGTGGGACAGAATCACGATGGCACAAAATTAGGATTAGCAGGCTACCTATTACCAAAACTAGGTAGATGCATGTTTGCAACTGTATAATGCACAGTACGAGAAGGCTACCCACTATAAGACCCAGCAAAGGTAGTATGAGAGTGGGATGGAAAGCAAGGGGGAGATGAAAGGAGATATGGAGAGAGAAAGGAGGCAGGAATGAAGAAAGGAAAAACAAGAGTATGATCTACTCAACAGTCTTTGAATCCTGAGAGGAAGGAAAGATGTGCAACATCTAAAATGCCTGCACCTCTCCCCCATCTCTCACTTCCCCTAAGCCACCTCCCTTTGAAATTTAAAAAAGTCTGAAGTTTAAAAAAAGTTATTTCAAAATACTGTTTCAGATAGGTTTATGTTCCATACGAGTACCTATTAGACTGGATATAGAATGTGAATTAATTGCACTGAAAAAGCATGTGTTGTAATTATATATGTAATTTGTAGCAAACTTGCAAGTAAGTGTATAAAGAAATATACCAGTATGTATCTATAGATCTGGGAAAACATCTCAAGACTTGATTTCATTCTAACATTCCCTCTCCCTATTAAATGTTTACATAGGCAGGCTATTTAACAGAATCCCAAAATGAAAACAAAAACTTGCATTGTATACAAATGATTAAGCTCACGTTAACTATTGTCAGGCTTTTCTTTTCAGCATTCTGAAATATATTATACCTTTGGCATACTGTGATCCTTTCTGTCTGCCTCTGTGGATTTTTTTTCATCCTGATTAAAAAACCGCCTCCTTTGTGAGCAAGCTGTTTGCCTTGCCAATGCTTGCTTTCGATAATTTGACTGTTGCATATATCCTTTACTTGCGTTTTTCATAGTCAGGTGCCTGTGAGCTTGAGGTGAATCTTTATAAAGAGACTTCTGGCAGAGATTTTTTTTTTTTTGAAAATAACAAAACAACAATCCAATATCACCTTTAAACCTGGATATGGCTAATTTCCTCCAAATTCTCAATTCTGTCAGTCCCTTAGCCTACTTTTTTGGGGAAAAGATGACCCTAAAATTACATATCTTGCTGTGTTATTTAATGCAGGGTTTCCAAACCCCCAGCCTGCAAATCACTACCGGGCCTTGAGCCATATGGAACTAGGCTGAGGAAGTGGTGGGCAAGCATGCATAAGAATGCATCCCCCACTTGCGTGAGTAACGGGCAAACACATGCAACGCATGTGTGGGTCCACTGTTTGCGCTAACCTATCCCCTCTCCCTCCCTGATGGTCGGCAACTCTGATTTAATACACCGAACAGCCTTCTAATTCTATGTTTCTACTGGTTATATTTGCATAGGATGAACATAATCATTTCTTTCCTATTGGATAATTGCTTGTCTAAGTAGAAATTAAAATGTGGATGTTCTATTTTTTTTTTTTTTGCTTGATTTATAAACTGGGACTGCAAAATGGGGTCTACTCTTGGTTACTAAATCCCAATTTAACTTTGTAGTCCTAAAAAATAAGTTTTCTAACAGATGATTCCTCTCATGTATTTGTGGCTGATGCAGTTTTAGTTATACATTTCCCCATGAAGACAAAATACATCATTATAACATACTTTAAATATGTAGAGTAGATCTTGCACTCTCATATGTATATTTGTATACATAAATGAAGATATCAGTTTTGTTGACTACAGAATATTTGTTGCACAGAATTCAATTGTGGAATTCTTAGTGTTGTCTGAGCTTAATTGTTGATAGTTGAAAATATTTTTGAATCCCAGTTAATTTTTTTCTACAGCATGTTTTGTAATTATTTCTTCTTTACAACCATCTAATATTTGACTAAGAAATACTGAAACAGATTTATCAAATGGACTATAATGTGAATAATTATGTATTTTGCACATGTTAACATTTATTTGTTTTACTTTTTTCCCTTCTGAGTTTAATCTAAATAAGGTTTAGATTTTCATTCTCAGCTACAGCTGCTCTGTTAATTTTTTTAAAAGCATAGGGATGGATTTCCATACAAGATTATGCATTATGTTCAGTCCTGAAACTTATCTCTGATTTCTATTGATAGTAATGGCATATATTCCCAAGGAAGTTATATATAGAATTGCAGTCCAAATTACTCACATCCTTAGCAGGAGTTTTGCTGTCATCTGTATGCTTACAAAATTTATGTGGTTGAATCAAACGAAGCTGCTGTAAAAATGACACAAAAGTAAGATATCTGTTTTTACTTTTTCTCCTTTCAAATAAGAACATTATTATGAATGG
Source organism: Rhabdophis nuchalis (assembly GCA_039707465.1). NCBI lineage: Eukaryota > Metazoa > Chordata > Lepidosauria > Squamata > Natricidae > Rhabdophis > Rhabdophis nuchalis. The sequence goes on along the minus strand of CM077649.1, from coordinate 30,904,091 downwards.
AGAAACTCAGGGGGAAAAGTTCTATTATTTCCCACCTATTATTTGTCATGCTGCAGGAAGAAGAAAATGTGTAATCTAGTTTTTCTGATTTATGTGAAGTGGGTTAGATCAGTGATCCCCAATCTTTCCGACTTTCTGGATCAGGTGGCAGAGAGTGAATGGTTATGCGTAAGCATAAACGGGACTGCGCATGCACACTCACTCACAACTTGTGCAAGGGGAGCTACGCGCATACATGTGCTCACCCGCCACTTCTGCAGTCCATTCTGAACAGGCTAAGGCCAGGGGTTGGGGATCTAGGGGTTGGGGATCCCTGGGTCAAATAATTCTTAGATGATCCTGGCAAATAATCCTTTCTAGCACTTTGATGTATTTGAGATGCCACTTCAATTTTGCTTTCAAAGTCATCTATCTTCCAAAATACCAAAATTTTAATTATTCAAATTATTTAATTATTATGTAGGATTCTATATGATTTAATTTAAAAAATTGTATTATTTAATTCTGCCCAGATACATTCTTGGAACAAAACATGTTCATCTCTATGATAATTTATATAATAGCTCACCAGTTTTTCCACTTTTCTTTTATTTCTCTGAATGGAATCAATTAGTAGCTTCTCTTTGTCATTCAAATAATGAGTTGGGTTGAATGTACCCAAAGGGATTCTGGGCAAATTCTCTGGTATACTGCACCTATCAAATTGCAAGAAAAATACATTATTTATAGAAATAATTATGGTCTTCTCTTTATGTTTTGTCTTGGAGCTCCTGATTTTGCAAATGACTTGGACACTGATAGTTGAATAGCTTTTGCACATGACTTCATGCTGCTCATAACAAAAGACTAAACCCGCAGTCACTGAACATGGTCATTTGTATCAGTGTATGCATATCAATGGTGGGTTCCGGATCCCGTTGCAACCAGTATGGTGCAATGAGGCTGGGCATCTACCACATGAACATACGCAATACGCGCATGTGGACTTACTGCCCGCGATGCTCCATGATGCTAGAGCTGCTCGGTGGAGCGTTGCGCAGGCGCCGTACACTTCGTGTGCGTAAGCTCCAAAAACCTCCAAGGAGAGTGGGTGACTGGGCGGGCCCTCCAGAGCACCGTATTAGAACAGTACCTGGTGCTCCCAGCAGGCACCGGTATGCCCATACCGGGGCGTAGCAGGCGTAAACCACCACTGGTGCGTATATATAGTAACAAACAAACTAAAATACAAGTCAAATATGTACTTTACACAGTATTGCGTGTAAAATGTTTGGTACTAATATTTTGTTGTTCTGATATAGAGTTCCATGACCTGTGTACAATATGGTGCACTTAATATCTTAATGTTGTCTTTCCATGATTTCTAAATGCCCTTGTGTTATTACTGTTTGAACAAATTGCTCCAAATATTTTGCTCTACCTTTTCTGGTGGTAATTAAACATTCAATCAAGAATATTTACTCAATAAAGGTAAGTATTTTGCTAATTACAAAGAATGGAAGCTTCTTTGAACACTTGCTCTTCACCACAAGTCAATTTTATAATAGTAATATTCTTTATCAAAATGACTTGAGGACATATTTTAAGTGGTTTGCTCATTGAGTACTGCTGTTGACTTTAGGAACATGCCTATTGCAGACTTAAATAGCTGTGTATTATACACTATTTATAAATACAACAATCTTGAGAGACATAAAATATAGTTGGTATGAATATAAAAATAATTATAAGTTTGATATCTTATTAGGATCATGCATACTTAATGGAACAGTGCAGAGGAATGGAACTCTGCTGGTAGTGAGAATGCAGATTTACTATAATATCACTACTTACTTATTTTCTAGAGAGTTGGAACTTCTTTCACAGTTCCAGATGTCATGATTAACTTCATTATTTATATCACTATTAAGTGATAAGAATCTCCATTTGAGGCAAACATCTAATGAATTAACAGAATTAATCCAAAATTAATTATAAAGTTGAGTTAAACCTCTATCACTTATTTTATTAGGAACTTGGTACCTATATCACAAATCAGAAAATATTATTTAACAAATAGATTTGTTCCTTCAGAATATTATTATTATCTGAAATTAGCTTAGAAACATTTGAGTGCATAAAGTAGTTTCCTTCAAGTTGAAATCAACACCTGATAATCACACCTGTGTAGTTTCCCTGAAGTCAATACGGAAGCAGTTTGCTATTGTCCTTTTTTTATCTAGCTTCAGCCTTGGATTTCAATCCAAATATTAATCAAAACCTAAGCTAAGTACTATCAAATATGCAATACTACGCACAGCTGAAATGCATATTTAAAGAGCATATTTTCCCAGATCTCTGGATTTTACTTAGTCTTTGAATGACATGCCATGAGTTACCTCCAATAAAAGTCATAGATACAATTGCCAAGAGACTTAGATCGAAAAAATAACTTTGCCTTGATTTTTCTGATTAATTTTGCATAATATTTGTATTTGGATTTTTTGTAAATGTCTGACAGCATAGAACTGAGAATTTAGGTATATGTACTTGCTTTCACTTTGTAGTGTTATGAAAAATGTTTTTTTTTATTGTTATCAATGTATTTTGAGGTCCCGGAAGGGCCGACGACTTTGACGTGAATGCTCTCAAAATTTCTTTGTATCCCTTACCCCACCCTACAGAAAAAATGTAAAACCAATAAAACTTTTTCAAAAAAAAAAAAAAAAAAGTCAGTGGGGAAAAGACCAAAAGAAGGTTGGGACAACCAGAATAAAAACTGCATTCAATTTAAATTTAGATTTTATTAAAAGAAGATTAGAGGTAGACTAAAAGTAGATTAAAAGTAGATTAACTAAATACATTTAATTTAATTAATTACTTCCTCGCTTTGTAGTGGTTGTTTATAGACCACAATTGGAACTGGCCATATTTTCCCACATCTATGGAATGAGCCCAGAAACAAACTGGCAACCCTGAAGAGAGATACTATATAACACGTGTTATTCTAGAGACACACATAGCTACTTATGCAACTGCATTTGGCATCATCTGAAGTTTTCAGAAATTCTTCAAAACAGCCACATAAATATAAGTATAATCTTTATTGTCATTGTACTTAAATACAATAAAATTGGTTTTAACCTCACTGGTGCAAACTTATAGCAGAAATGAAATAGAGAATATAGAGAATATTAGAGGAGTCTAATTGTGAGGGGACTAGGCAACTTTGAGAAGAGCCGTCCAATCAAGTTTGGATGCAACTGGTGCACAATGTGAAGTTGTGCAAAGCAGAGGCGTAGCGTGGGGGGTGCAGGGGGTGCCGGCCGCACCGGGCGCAACATCTGGGGGGGCGCGCTCGGGCAGCCCCCTGCCCAATCCCAAAAGCCCCCTAGATGGCATCTCTTGGGCGGCATGAATAATACATTTAAACACTTCAAAACCCGCGTTTGATCCCCGGCGCGGCTCGACGGATGGCGCTGGGCTCGGAGCTGTCAGAGCTTCTTTTGCAACAGTTTTGGCTTTTGGGGGGCGGGGGACAATGAAAAGCGAAACGCAAAAAAATCCAAATTGTTGCAAGGAGCGCCTTTCCTTTCCTTCCCGACGCAGCGAGCACGCCAAAGCTATGGGAGAGTGGGGGGAAGGAGGGAGGGAAAAGAGGAGGAGGAGGAGGTGGCACGGGGAGGGGGTGGGAAGAGGAGGTGGGCGCCCGTTGGCAAAGAGAGAGAGAGAGAGAGAAAGAGAAAGAAGAAGAAAGAGAGGAAAGAATAGATAAATTGGGGAGGGGGAGGCAGAAGGAAGTTTCTCCGCTGTTTCAAAGCGCAAATCTTTCCCCCTCGATTTGGATGGGCTCCCTTCCCCAAGTGGGAGGGAATGAGGAGGGGCTGGGATCCCCCGCCCCTCCCGCCGGCTCCCCCCAAGCGGCCTTGGAAGTGGCAGAAGAAGCCCTTGGGCTGCTGCTCCCTTTCCCCATCCCTTCCTCCCACCCCCCCATTTTTGTTAGTCTTGTGTGTCTTGTTTGTTTCTGCATGAAAAGAGTGGGGATTGGAAGAGTCCCGTGCGGAAACTCTCCAGCGGCGGCTGAGGGGGGAGGGGGAGGAGGAGGGCGGCTGAAGAGACGGCGGCAACACCAGCATGCCGAGGAGAAAGCAGCAAGCTCCCCGGCGCTCTGCAGGTAACCCCCCGCCTCCTCCCCTCCTTTCCACAGCCCCTCTCGCCTGCTCGCCCGTTTGCTCGCTCGCTCACGCTTTCCCCACTCTGCCGCCGCTCTCCTCAGGGCTGCCCGAGGAGGAGGGGAGGGGTTAATTTAGAATAGCAAGGCCTGCAGCAGGGATTCAGACGCCCCCCCTCCCCTTTCCCGGTCTTCCTAGGTCTCTCTAGCGAGGTTAAATTAGGCCTTGAATGGCTGAGGGGAGTCTTCGCAGCTCGGGGAAAAGGGCGGGTGAAGAAGAGGGCGTCCGGGGGTTGGCGGGTTCCCAGCAACGTCTCTTAGGCGAGGCTTGGTCTAGTTTTGCACTTCTCTGCAGGGAAAGGGGGAAGCCAGAAAAGAGCAAGCCTCTGAGGTGTGTCATGCCCACGACCCACCCGGGGCTTTAACAAACAAACAAACAAAAAAAAGCCCCCATCCTCTTTTGACCTCTTTTGATCCACGGGTTAGGGGGCGCAAATTACTTGCCTTGCCCCGGGTGCTGACAACCCACACTACGCCACTGGTGCAAAGCCTGTTGTAACCACGATTGCCACTTGCTCTTTGAAAAGGACACAAGAGTCCAGGAGGACCCATGTTGTGTATAATGTCTATTTGGAACCGCACAACCCTGCCTATCATGAAGGATGGCATATTGCTTGAACTGGCAAGTCCCCAAATATAAAGACAGCCAGTCTTGCCAGAGTTTATCTGAAGCCCATTGTTCATTATCCAAATCCTCAGAGCCTCCAGACTCTGGAATGATGTCTATGGCATAGTTTATTTTGTCAATGGAACAAATATGTAATTGGATATCATCAGTAAACTGATGACACCTTATCCTGTGGTGATGGATGGGGGTCACACAATGGTCTATTGTAAAAGTCAAATAGGACCAGAGAGAACATCTAACACTATGACTCCCCACAAAGCAGAGCGTGAGAGTGGGACTCTTTCTCCTAATTACCACTGACTCAAATTGATTACAGAGAAAAGAAGCAAACTAGCCCAATATTGTGTGCTCACTCCCAATCCCCTGAGTTAATCCAGAAAGATACCATGGTTGATGGTATCAAAAACTACAAAAAGGTCAAGTAGGGCAACAATGGATTTAAAACCTACATCCCGCTCTCTTAAGGAGATCATCCTTAAGTATGCCAATATTGCTTCATCCTATATTCAGGTATGAATGTTGACTGAAAGAGATTCAGGTAATCCACTTCATCCACTCCAAAATTCTCAACCACTTTCTCACTGGCAGCAGTTGACAGAGTCAAATTCCATCCACAATTGGATTCCCTCAGCTCAGAAAAACTGAATTCACTGTCACTGGTCACTAGCTAAGCCTGGCAGCCAATCAAAATCACTCCTCTGTCTCTCCAATACAGTCACTGACAAATCCCACCAAACAAAAATCTATAGAGAAAAAATGCCAGTTGCAAAGAAAACATAATACATATAAGGGCTGCAGGCCCACGGAGTGGTACACACATTACATCGGCACAGCCAGGTTAACACCCATGGCCCATCCTGTAGCCTGCTCTTTCTGGAATGAAAGAACAGAGCCCGAACAACTCTAACAGATCTAAATTCAGGCACAAACCAAACCCAGCCTTAGTCCAGACCTAAACATTCATTAGCCGTGGTGGAGTAGTGGTTAGAGTCCAGTACTGCAAGCTACTTCTGTTGATCACCAGCTGCCAGCAGTTTGGCAGATCGAATGTCACCAGGCTCAAGGTTGACTCATCCTTCCAAGATCCATAAAATGAGGACCCAAACTGTTGGGGGCAATATGCGGACTCTGTAAACCGCTTAGAGAGAGCTGTAAAGCACTATGAAGTGGTATATAAGTCTAAGTGCTATTGCTATTAGAAATGCTGTAAATCCTATGAGGACAATCCCTCTGTGGCTCCTACTATCTCTGCCACCTTCCAGAAGCAAAGTCTTTTCTTCTAATTCTTCTAGGATATTTTACTGGATGGTTACTTTGTCAGTGCTTTGTAACTTTGAATAGTTGCTAAATGGGACAGTTGTTAAGCAAGGTCTACATATAATGATTTTGTCCTTCTACAAGCTTAAATAGTATAACCTTTTGTTGTAATACTCTGGGAGTTGTACCCAAAATATTCAAAAGTGATGCATGTAATTCTCAGTCGCAAGCACATAAATCTCTGTGATATCCTAGATCACGGTAGACCATATCTGTATAGTACCTACCACATGCAAAACAGGAAGGGTAATCCTTCTCTACAACAAAATTTATTGAACTAATTCACAATCCCAGCCAATTAAAATTGTGCTTGTGCCCCCCCTCCCCACACAGACGTACTCTAGGGATATTTCCCCCCCACAAGAGACGGTGGCATCTAGAGCTGCAGATTGCTAAAATATAGGCACATGGTTGCCCAAATAAAAATCAGAAGTTGGCAGCAAAACATAAATCTCATGAATTACACAGACTTCAGATAGGAAAATGGATATTAAAGAAATCTTAAGCTGCACTTTGAAAAAATAGAAGGCTGAACAAGATCCTGTCAAAATAGATCAAAAAAATTCAGTTTGTTTGTATATCTCTCTTCCGTCTCAACATCCCCAGGAATGCCACCACATGAAGAGATTAAAAGAAAAAGTAAATAAAGGTTTTTTATCTGAACAGTTCTCAACAAATAGTATACTTGCCTATAATCCTTTTTATTCTACTGTGAGGCCAACAAAGACGTTTGTTATATGCTGCTAACTTTACAATAAAACATGAAGGAAATCTTTTACATCTGCTGCCTGATAGTTTGCTTTAAAAGGCAGCAAAAATGAAACAAAGGGAAGTGTTTACAAGAGGACCTTTTCAGTGAAGAAGGAAGTGAAAAACACAGCTGTATGCAGCACCTGTGAAGAGGAGAGCTCAAACTCTCTTCTTTGAAGTCAAAGGGAAAAAGAGGTTTTTAGAAACATTCACTGAATTCTTTCTTTTCTCCTTTTTTCTCCTTTCAAACTGCCTAGCTATAGAAACTCACCACATTGCACAATGTAAGGAATTTCTGCTGCTCGTCTTCTTTTATATTGAACTGTCTCAGAAGGTCTTTCAAACCATTTATCACTTAGGTATCCAAAATCATTCCAGAACTTTTCTCCTTTTTGACCTTAGAAAGTAAATAGTTTCAATATTACATTATATGTTGCAGTGAGAGAACAATCATAATCTCTATCAGATCAATTTGTGTTGGAAAACTATGAAGATTGCTGGGTTATAGACCGGAACAAGGACAAGAACAGGTCAAAAAGCAGTTTCTCCCAAACACAGTAGTGTAATGGCAACCTGGGCAGTTAAATAGAGTTCAAGTTCATAATTTTTGCTTTTCTTTATGACAGTCTTATTTAGACTGAAAAAAAGCATCTTGAAATTGTTTGGTTTAACAATGTTAAAGGGAATAACATAATCTAAACTTTCAAGCATATTTATTCTGCTATTTCCCACTTGATCTCACTAATTCTAAACTCTCTTACACAACATACAAAATGACCACAATCTACCTGTGTGTTATTTACAAATTTCATAGGTATACCAGTTTTCCTTCAGAGGCTTAAGATGAAATAAGTAAAGGTCGTCTACAACAATAATCCTGTTACTACAATGAGCTCTTGTTAAGTAAAAATCTGGATCTATCCAGCTGAATTTACAATACAAGCCATTAAAAAAAATGGTGGGGAACAAGATTGTGCCTTCAAGTCAGGTTTGATTCCTGGTGATGGCCAAGATAAGTCTGGACAGCATTTCTTAGCAGCATTTTTGGAAGTGGTTTTCTAGTGCCTTTTCCTAGTTATGAGAGAAAATGACTAGATCAAGGTCAGCTAGGCAGCTTTATGCCTAAATTTATAGAAGCTTTGTGCCTTTAACCATTACATCAAATTGTTGCTCCATTTCTGTCTTTCTCTGTTTCTCTCTCTCAAAAATACTGATTTTTGCCTCTGTTCTTTCTCCCACAGTACACTTCATCCTACACTGATCTTGTAAATTACTGAGAGATCGGTGAATCAAATCTTGGCAGAGTTATGTCTCTTCCAGTTTCACCAGAAAAGGAACAATGTTGCTTGCTTAGCATTATAGGAAACATCTATTGCATGTTAGGACCCAGTGCACTGGGTAAGGATCTGGTATGGGGTATGTGAAAACAGGCAAGGTATTGACTCTGTCTAGTGTCATCCAATAGACACTAGATCCTTTATTTGTGGCTCACCTATCTCAATACTATCTAGCAATAACCAAAAGCATTTCCTATTTTTAGCATAACCAGTTATGATATTAACAGTTCAGCCTGATAGAAATAGTGGAGCCACAGACTGCTGGCTGGAAGGGAGCCAAAATAAGTGATCTTTTAGAAGAAACAACGTTATTATGCCCCTGCTTATTCCACATAACTGAGTAATATGTCTGAATAATACTGACAAAATAGATATTCCATGTTGTGATTTTTATATTACATTACTGGTATATTGTATTATCTACATTCAAGGAGACATTATATATGCATATTACCTGAGTATTTACATACATATCATTTCTGCCTTTTCCCTCCCTTCATTTCCCCACCGAGGGGGCAAAATCAGAAACAGCTTCTCTTTTCTGCCTTATTCATTTTTCCCATCCTTTAAGGCAGCGGTCTCCAACCTTTGCAACTTTAAGTCTGAAGCTATGCTGGCTGGAGAATTCTGGGAGCTGAAGTTCTTCAGACTTAAAGTTGCAAAGGTTGGAGACCCCTGCTTTAAGGGCTCCTACTTGCCTTAGAGTGAATTACAAGTAAAAGTGTTCTTTGATAAATGTGGAAAAGGAGTGAAAAGATGGCATCAGGGTGTGTGTGCATGACTGTGAGTCTCATTCAGGCCCTCAAGTGTCTCACTGAAGCAGAATGTCTTAACAGAAATAACATGAGGCTATGGTGGTGCAAATCATCTTCAAAGGTGACTACTTACTCATCCCCATGTCTTTCCAGTATTGAAAAAGATAATTTTCCATTGACTTCAGCAAGTGCCTGTATTCCTTAATGTTAGCAAAAGCCTGCTTGTTGTGTGTAGGTTCCATAACGTCTAACGGTACATCTATAATTCCCACAGCTCCAGCACCAAAACTGCGGAGATGAAAATGAGTTTTAAATATGAAACAATGGATCAAGACTTTAGTCCTAAATGCTGTTCTTTATAACAAATTTCAGAAATTATGTGCTCAGTTTTTTTAAAAAAAATAATACTTTATAATTTTTATTTATAATCAGAATTTTGCATATAAATTATCCTATGAAATCAAATAAATGTATTTGATTTTTTAAAATCAAATTTAAAAAAAGTATTTTTTAGCATTACAGGAAAATGGTTTTTACATGTTAAAGAAGAAAACTTACAACGGTCCTATATTTTTCTGCGATCCCAATTTCTCGAACATTCTGATCAAGCGATTATTGCTGTAAATAAGCATTCCATCTTGACTTCTGTTCTGAATGTTTATTCCAAATATTATAAATAGTCTTTTTGGTCTTTTCAGATTTCTAAAGAGAAACAAAATAAAGGCGGGGGGATCCTCTCTTTCTCTCCTTTTAATACACACCCATGGACTTGCACACACACACACCCTTTTTCTATATACATACATACATACAATATATATAGTGAAACATCAATGGCAGAGAATCTAGCGTGGCCCATGAGTCTCTTGCTATCTCTTCAGCAGTATTGGAAGCACTGGAATTAAGAGGTGTGAAGCCATAGCCTTTTGGATTAACTGGTATACTACTTCTCTACCATTTGGAAAAAATGCTGGAATACTGTACCAATGTGTCAACTTACAGAATGGAGAAAAACCGAGCACTAGGTAATGACATTTAAGAAACTGAGGAGTCTAGTCCAGCTTTAGGCATGAAAGCCGGCTGCTCACGAAAGTTACTTTGCTCCACTAATCTCATAGAGGAGTTGTTGTAGGAAAAATAGGAGGAAGAAGGAGTATGACATAGATTCAATGCCTTGAGTTATTTATAAAAATAATAAAGTCTTAATTAAAAATAATCTGAAAAAAATGCTGAACAGACCAAAAATATGTCATCAATTATGTTCAGCAGGACTCATATCTAGATGGTGTTGAACACGATTGTGCTCCCATCAAACAACTGTGTAAACTAAAAGATTCCAAACAGGTGCTACAAAGTCACATTATCGATGTGTGAATTACAAAAACAGAAACAAAGAAATTGAGGCTATTTTTAACACTTAATCTGAATAATTATTGGTCTCAGATGTACTGCAATATCTGCAGAATTGTGAAAATACAATAAAGTATGATAAATAGTTTGGCTCTAAGAACTAATTTTTATAACTATTTGTGATATAGGGTAAACTATGCTGATTTTCTCCAGTTGCAATATCTTTTTAAAAAAGTAAATTATTATATGTCTTAACTTGCCTTTTCTTCTCTTCATTTTTTTCTTTTACTCTCTTTTCTTCCTCCAGAGCTTCTCGTAATGCAACTTGCAAATACTTTCCCGCAAAATATCAGAAAGAAAAAAGAAGTTATTCCATTGTTTATGACTGAATGTGGTTATTTTGAAGAACATTTTGAGGATAAAGAAGGGATAGGAAAGCTACAGCCGCCAGTTGTACATCGATGATCCAGTTCCTGCCTTTTATGGTTGGGATATATATAAAAAATAAAATCCAAAACCTAAAATAGACAGACCCAGAACCTCAAATTCTACCAGAAAACCACTGTTGACTCTTTAGTTTCTCAGCTTCAAAAAGGTTTTCTGCTCTGAGCTATGAAAGGACATATAGATAGCATTTTGTTCTACTTTAGCATGTAAGTTAAGGAACAAATTAGGTAAATTTCATTCTTAGATGTTGCCTTGAATTTGTAGAATGCAACCTATAAATTAAATTAGAACCTCATTCTATTTTGGAGGAAGCATGCACAGTATATAGTCTATAACAATCAATGAAGAAAAATAGCAATTTTTTAGGACTTAAGAATTCTCATGCCCTTCACCCCTTTTGGGATGCAAGAGTGACTGATGGGTAGTTTTATGGCTGGGGATGCATAGGACTTAAAAAACCCCACCTAATTGCGAGAGAGAGACCATGGAAGCTGTTTTGTTTTGTTTTTCATGTATAGAGAAATTAGGAAAAAATCCAGATATAGCAGTGTATCCAAAGTTTCTTCCTCTATCCCACTTGTCAAAGGACTTTGTTTTTCCTATTTCTCTTCTAAAGCTACTGTATTTGGTAGCAACCACTTACTCTGCTTTTTACCTACCAATTTTCCGTCTCCCCTTTTCTCCCATCCTCCTCCAGCTTTTGACAATGGGTAGTCCTTGACTTTACAACTACAAATGAGCCCAGAATTTTGGTCATAAAACATTGTGATTGTAATGTGACTGGACTTGAATTTATGACTGTTTTATGATAGTTAAGTAAATCACCATGGCTGTTAAGTGAACATGGTAGTTATAAATCAGAATCCAGCTTATCCAATGGGTACTCTTTTAGCTGCAAAGTTGCAAAAAAATAATAATCACCAAATGTAATCACATGACTGTGGAATCCTGTAACCGGTCATAAGTATGAACTGGTTACCAAGTACCCAAAATTCAATCAAGTGACTGTGGGGGGAGGAGAGGTAGGAGAAGCAATTGAAACTTCAAGGATGGGTCATAAATGACATTTTTCAAGTCTGTAGTAACTTTAAATAATCACTGAGCAATTGGTTGTAAGTCTTGGGCCCTTTTCAAATCTCAACAGCTTGTTGCTGGACATAGTTTCCCGAACATTTTTGGTTCGAGGTTTTCTGGAGGGCTCCAGCATCTCTGTGTTCCCTTCTACCTTGGTTTTGGGGTAGAGTACATTTCTCTGTCTGGTTCTTCATTTATCTTCTCCTTGGGAAGCCTTCAGTTAAAATATTCTCCCTCTTGGATCAGGAAACAGCAACTGCCCTCTCAGTGACCCAGCATAATCACACAATGTCTCTCCAGCCACCAATTTCCCTCATAGTCACTTCAAAGCACTTAACTGCCTTCAGAGCAGCACAGGTTCAAATGTAACAACACCTATTTCCATCTTTCCTCTCTTTCTGGCTCATACCAGTCTCATTTCCCTCAGTAATAGAGAAGTAAAAATAGCCCTCACTTTTAAATTCTAAAGCCTATATATAATGCTGTTGAGAATGCTGCCTGCATCTAGTCCACAAAAATCTTGGCTACCATAGTTGTCCTCCAAGGCTATACCTGAGCGTGTTCTTCAGAATCATTTCCTCTATTAGAATTTGCCTATCCTACCCAGGGCTGGGATCCTACTGGTTTAACAACCGGTTTGCTGAGCATGCGCTTTGTGTGCAGTTTATAGAGAAATTGCCTTCCCCATTCCACCTTCTGGAGGAAAACAGCTGAGGTGTGGCAATCCACTCTGCCGCCCTTGTCAGCTGAGCTTCAGAAAAGAGAATATAGGTGAGTATAGCGCAGGGGCAGGGCGGGCTGAAAGTTGGAGTGAACCGGTTCACTCCTAGCCGATAGTCAGAGCTAGTGGTTCGCCTGAACCAGTCTGAACCGGTAGAATCTCACCCCTGACCTTATCTGGCTGGGAGAAGATGTTGCCAGTACCCATCCCTAAAGAGACTAGAAGAGGGGGAATTTTGAAAATTAAATTCTCTGAGGCAGCTACCTCACAAAGAACAACTTATGCTTTGTGAACTGCCCTTTCATCTTTTTTCCACAATGCTTTGGAAGACTGAATTTGGAAGACCACAGAAAATTTTTGAAAACACTAGGATGCAATGTTTTAAGGAATTATAATTAATATTTTAAGGCTTTAGAGTTGCTTGAGTAAGTTATGTATATATAATTGCTACGGATACATAAATACAAAATCAATCCATGCTGGAAATGGATGTATGATGTTAGCACAAATAATCTAGCTAAAGAATCCCTTTATCCTTTTAATTGAAGATGAAAGGGACTGTATTTGGCATTTCCTCATATAAAACTGTCAAAGAGCAATGGAAATTCCACTATATTAAAATAATATTTCTAGTAGACTGGCCACTAGAAAGGTTCATAAGACATTTTAGTTGTTAATTAACACAACTATTTTATTTTTTTGACTTGGAGTATGTAAGACTATTTACGTACAGCACCCAGCACATGGTGGGCATTACATATATTTATCTGAAAGCTTTGAATTATTAATAGAAGTCATAGCCCTTTAAGCATAAAAATTCAGCACAGTAGGGATTAATAACAGGATTATTCCCAAAGAATATAAATAATGATTTAGAGAGGTATAATTAGGCTTCAATTACCATGATGAAATCCAAAATGAAAACTGCTTTCTTAACATTGTTTAAAAATAAATGAACCTAAAGCTAAGATAGGTTAGTGAAAACTTGGCAGAAGTAAACAGGCAATTAACAAGATGTGAAAATTTTTCCTACTGTTTAAAGGTCATGCAAGGCAAACTTTCAATAAACTGGAATTAACAATGTTAACAGCCTTTATTTTTCAGCAACTAGTCTATCTAACTATCTCAACTAACCCAATCAGGAAGCCAGGATGAATGTAGTTTATGTTGATGTTTTACAGTGTTTTAAAGTTTGGGCCCTATTTCTCTTAGAATCAGCATTACCTAATGTTTTTAATGCAAACAGAAATTGTGTTTAGATATTGTAGGGCCGTGATGGCGAACCTATGACACACGTGCCTGTGATGGCACACAGAGCTCTCTCTGCTAGCTAGCGAGCAGTCGCCGCAGGTCAGATCAACCCCTTTAATTAGATGCGTACAGTTTTAAAAATAATGCTGTGCCCCCTCCCATGCTTTCTATTCAAACTGCTGGCTTCACAGATTGTGTAACAAGCATAGTGGAGAAATCAGTTGTGTATTACTTGTAAATAGAAATCTCCTTCAGTGATTCACATATAATTCCTCCAAAGTTGGATTAGTGCAACATGGTCTTTGCGCGTAGCCATTGCACTGGAGCTAAACACAGCAGATCCACACGGTGAATAAACAGCTCAGAGAAGTCACATGTAGAGTACTACTACATTGAACTGATTATTTCCTAAGCAAATCGAAGTATTTACTTTAGTGTAAACGTTCTTATATGATTTAATTACTTGGAGCCATATAATCTGCTCCATGCCTCAAGTCTTCAAAAGAATAACTTTTGTATACCTCATGCATCTAATGTTGACAGTAAAGTCTCTTATATTTCAGGGTCCAGCCTTCTCTAGTAAATATAAACTCTCCTTATCACCACTTTACTTTATCTAGGCCTTTTTGAGTTTATAGAAGGTTAGAGGTTTATGCATTATTATTATTATTATTATTATTATTATTATTATTATTATTATTATTATTATTATTATTATTATTATTATTATTATTATTATTAATTTATGTGGCCAGCTGCTCAAAACCATTTGGGAATTAATCATTTAATTATACCTTTTTGACTGAAACCCAATTAAACCCTTAAATTCATAGTTCTATGAAGTTTGCAATACAGTGTTTCAAATAAACATTTTATATGATTTATAGATAGCATATATGTATCCAGATATATGATGGTCGGATTCAGAAAGATCTCCTGTACAGAAAATTAGTGCAGGGAAAATGCCCCATGGGGAGACCACAGCTGCGATATAAGGATATCTGTAAGAGGGATCTAAAGGCCTTGGGAATGGACATTAACAGCTGGGAAATCTTGACCTCTTATCGTTCAGCTTGGAGGCTAAAGACACAGCATGGCCTTCTCCAATTCAAAGAGACACTTGTTCGGCAGGCTGAGGCAAAGACCAGCAAAATGTATCTGACCTCAGTGTGGAATGGATTGCCACTCCCAAATTGAACTTTTTAGCCACATCAGATGCTGTGTTAGGACCTCTTTCCAGATAATCTTTTGAGATTGAAAGATGCCAATGCCAATATATATCCAAAGACATATCAGAATCTTGCTTACAAAAAATGCAGGTTCCGCAAAATATTATAAATATGCATTTATAGCAGCAATACGTACAAGTATACTGAAAACCAGAAAATATTTTTTGGCATAGAAAATATTTTTTGGCATATGGCCATTTACAAGCCAATGTAATACTGAGAAGAGTTCGTTTCACATCTCCAATTCCATATTTATCATTTCAATTCATTTCAGTGAGCATTATACTGGGGGTACAAAAAGGATACTGATCTCAGAAAAGAAAACTTTAGATAAATACAATATAAATGTTATTCCTGGTTCAATACCTCACTATCTTCAGACAAGGAAGGTTGTTTTAGTCTGCCTTTTACTTCTGTCACAGCATGTTCGGCTACAAGCATAAGCAAAATAATTTGTTAAAACTATTTGGGAGAAATGTTTTTTCAATCTCTGTGACATACAAAGCAAAACTATTGAAGTTGACTGTAGTTGGCACCTGATTTATGACCATTTCATGAACAGGGGTAGCACAAAACATCTCACTGCATTGGGATTGATCTCTGAACATGGCCAGAGTCAATTCAAAGTTAGTTTTGTAAGGGTGAGAAGCCGAAGTAAAACAGATGAAACTTTTCCATTTTGCATATTTTGTGGCATTTAATTTTCACATGCAATTCTTCCTTATTTGCAACTTATTTTTTTAAAAGAACATTTTTGTATTCTATTATTGCAGAGGTATTAGCTACTGATTTCCCAAAAGATGCAGTGATTTCTCTTTAGCCTGTACTGGTTTTTTTTCCTGAGGGTAAAAATTAGGTAAATTTCAAAGAACTAAGGGATTAAAGAAGTTCCTAAGTTTTTAAAAGCTTATCCCAGTAGCTGCAAAGGGTCTTCTCACAATGGAAAAACGTCTGTCAACTATTTTTCTTTATTTTTACAGAAGAAATAATGCTGTAAAAAACTCCAAAGTTAAACATTCAAAAAATCTGTGTGTGTGTGTGTGTGTGTGAGAGAGAGAGAGAGAGAGAGAGAGAGAGAGAGAATAATGAATACTGCATACCAGCCTTCAGTTCCATTTGTGCCTTCTGTAATTCATGAGTGGCAATTTGTTTGAATGAAGATGATGTATATGGATACATCCTATTAAAACATAAATTTCACAGAATCAGTATGCATACCAGGTCCAGACAGGTGTAATAGTTAAGGCACCTGGCTAGAAACCAGGACTATGAGTGCTTGTCCTGCTTTAGGCACAGAGCCAGCTGGATAACTTTGAGCCAATTCCTTGCAGCCCTAGAAGGCAGGAATGCCAATTACTTCCAAAATCTTGTCAAAAAAATTGTAGGGACCATAAAATTGCCAGGAGTCAAAAGCACACACGCACAAAAGCATGTACCTTATTTAAAACAATTCTATAAATTAAGCCTTGATTATTTGCATTACACAGGTGAAGGTATTTATGGCTTTCTATGCAGTGGGAAAACCATGCCTTGTTTATTCCTTTTCCCAATATTTCTATACTTTTTACTTATTGCCTGGGATATATGCACAATAGCAATAGCGCTTTGACTTTTATGCTTTCCCATAGTGCTTTACAGCAGTCTCTGGGCGGTTTACAACGTCAGCATATTGCTTCCAACAATTTGGGTCCTCATTTTACTGACTTCGGAAGGATGGAAGACTTAGTCAATCTGAGGCCCATCAGGATCGAAAACCAGGCTATGGGCAGAGTTTGCCTGTAATACTGCACTCTAACCACTGTGCCATCAGGGCTCCAAATACATGATAATATAAAATTCCTTTTATGCATAAATGAAGGTATCTGTAGAACTCTATCCACAGATGTGCTATATACATACCGTATTTATTCGAGTATAACGCGCAAAATTTTCTACCAAAAAAAGAACTCAAAGTTTGGGTGCACGTTATAAACGAGGGTGCGCGTTATAAACGAGGGTGCGCATTATAAATGATTTTTATCAAGGCCGCACGTGTTCAACAACGTTTGTCACTTACAATGCTTGGTCTAAGCCGAGAAAAAGTGAAACAAAATTTTATACCGATTTTAAATCGAAAATTAGGGGGTGCGCGTTATACACGTGTGCGCGTTATACTCGAATAAATACGGTAATTGTTTAGAGGAGAATGAAGACAAGCTTCCTACAGTAAGCCAAATTTCTGAGGAATTTCTAGAGGCCTTCAAAAGCCAGCCTCATAGTCCATAACTGGAGCAGGATTTGAAACTAACAAATATTGTGAAGTAGGTTTCAGTTTTCTCTCTCTCTAAAATGATTATATCTGCAAAACATAGAAGTCAGCCTCACCAGGTACCATGGAATTAATTGAAATATTGTAATTTGTTGTTCTCACATAAGATACCCAGGCTGCCTTGTGTCCCAGTATGCTTAGTGATATGATTCAAGGTGCTGATTATATTGTATGGCACATACTTCACTTTTCACTTTATAGTTTTCAGGCCCAAGATTAATCAGAACTAAACCAGTTTTTAGCCTCTGTTGTGGCCTGTCAGCAGCCAGCAAAGCTGGTGGCAGACTTAAGACAGTGAGGAGATTTGGGAGGAACATGGGCCAGTCCTGGAGTCTGGGGAAGGCTCTGATGAGTGCTCTGTGTCGGAGGCAGAAATGGGATCCAACAGTTATCAGCCGCCTTCGGAGTAGGATATCAGTGGGGCAGAAGAACAACTGGAGCCTGTTCCCAATATGTGCATGCACAGAGCTGTCAGGAGAAGGGAACAGCTAAGGAAAAAGGGAGTAAAGGCACAGGTGGACAGTGAATGGCCCCTGCCATAGGGAATAAAGAGGAGAAATGGGAGGGAAGTTTGCAGGAGACAATTTAGTTCAATTCATTAGGGTGAAGTGTTCCTGACTTCTTGCCAACTAATTGCTGCTACAGCACGGCATTTAGAAGATATTGGCCTGGCAACTCTCCAACACTGATAAAGGTCTGTAGTTGTGAAATCTCACGAAAGACTGTTTGCTGGGACTTTGCTGGAGAGGATTTCCCTTTAACCTAACTAAAAGAGGTTTTATCGGGACAAGGAGTCTGCTTCATGATCTTGGGAAACCTAGATCAGAACAGCCTCACCATAACCAGTTCCAGGATATTAATTACTAAACTTCCAAATGAGAAAGACCTTGAGAGAGAAGGTGAAGAAATGCTGCCTAGGGAAAACATAGCTGCAACTTTCTAATGGGCAGACAAAGAGACTCAAAAAGGAGACACCCTACCTTCTCAGATTTGTAAAGAGCCCGAGATTTGTACTTTGAGATTTTCAAGATTCTGATAATGAAGCTTTAAGTAAGATAAAGTTAGTTATTCTGTTCATATTTCCTATCTGGTCTACCTAAGAAAGTGACAGTATTACAATATTAGTGGTTCATTAGAAAATAAAACAACAAATAAAATTTGAATGATTTGCATTATTCAGCAGAATTTTTTCAAAAACATTTCTAAACCACATTCAGTGAAATAGAATCCAAAGCAATAAGAGTAAACCAAACAAAGCCTATCCCTGTTGCTAAAATGATTATCTGATTTAAAGTGTTAAAGCCTATCCTTGTTGCTAAAGTGATTATCTGATTTAAAGTGTTCCAAGGTCACAGCTGATTTACTGTTAAGAGTGATTTTAGTTTGAATTAGATTATGAATTATTCTAAATCAAAATCAGTTTGTCACTGGGGCTAAATAAGTTACTCAATCAATCAGAATAGACTGGAAGGAGGACTCTATATCATTTCAGATAGACAGCCATACAGTCTCTTCTTTAAAAACCTCTAGTTGATGGAGCACCTACAAGCTGTTCCATTGGTTAATTGTCCTCACTCTTAGGGAATTTCTCCTTAATTCCAGGTTGCTTCTCTCCTTGATTAGTTTCCATCCATTGTTCCTTGTCTTGCCTTATGATGCTTTGGAAAATAAATTGACCCCCTCTTTTTTGTGACAGCCCCTCCAATACTGGAATGCTGCTATGTTACCCCTAGTCCTTTTTTCTTGACTGGCCAACCCAATTCCTACAACTGCTCTTCATATGTTTTTACCTTAGGTTCTCTTCTTTGCATTTTTTCCAGAGTCTCACCATCTTTTTTGTAATGTGGTGATCTAATGCTTTCAAGCACATTGCTTTGATGTGTGCCTTTATAACTGAAAGCAAAGCTCACTCACCTGGGCCTGTAAAAACAGTAAAGCAAATGCTTGGTTTTGACTTTCTCAGCTTGAATGAATATCCTCATTCGTGGGTTGAGATACAATATAGCTGTATAAGCTCTTAGTGATTTTTCTTCTGGATAGCTGGTGTAGAAAACATTTAAAACCAAATAAATTTTAATTAGAGAATGGTACTGGAGAAAGACAATATAGTGTATTACCAATGTGAAAGAAAACATGCAAAGCAGTCAGAAAAACTGTGCAATTCCTTCCCAAGACAGGCATATAAAACATTTTTTTGGATTTCGGAAAGAACATACTAGAGGCAACTAAGAACAAAAATATTCTTCATATGCTTGGCTAAAGAGCAAGGTGCTACACGGCCAATAATTTGAGATTACGTTTATTTTTCCAAGATAATAAAAAGTGCTTAGTGAATATATTTTCAAAAAATATCTAGTATTATGATGGGCAGAAATTTCTATGGAAAGAATGAATTTAGGACTCTACCTTTCAAATAGATACACATGGTATCTGTAGATATCAGATTTCATTTTTTATTTATTTATTTATTTATTTATTTATTTATTTATTTATTTATTTATTTATTTATTTATTTATTTATTTATTTATTTATTTATTTATTTATCAAATTTGTATACCGCCCTATCTCCTCGAAGGGACTCGGGGCGGTGCACAGAAATATAAAACATATACAAAACAATAGGCTCAACCCGTCCAAGACTGAGTGGCTGTGGCTTCCGGCACCCCGGTTCAGCCAGATTATTCCAACTCTGGCCATTGGGGGCGAAACACCGGCCCCCGTGGAGAGGGCGCGCAATTTGGGTGTCCTCCTGGATTCCCGGCTGTCCATGGAGGACCATGTGGCGGCCATGGCCAGGGGGGCTTTCCATCAGGTACGCCTGATGCGCCAATTGCGGCCCTTACTGGACCGGGCTGCCCTTCGCACAGTCACTCAGGCCCTCGTGACCTCTCGACTCGACTACTGTAATGCTCTCTACATGGGGCTTCCCTTGAGGTGCACCCGAAAGCTGCAGTTAGTCCAGAATGCAGCCGCGCGGGTGATTACGGGAGCGCCTAGACACTCCCACATAACACCTATCCTGCGCGAGCTGCACTGGCTTCCTGTGGTCTTTCGGGTGCGCTTCAAGGTTCTGACAACCATCTTTAAAGCGCTCCATGGCTCGGGGCCTAGTTATATGCGAGACCGCCTCCTGCCCCATACATCCCTCAGACCAATACGCTCCCACAGAGAGGGCCTCCTCAGGGTGCCGTCGGCCGGACAATGCCGACTGGCGACAACCAGGGGGAGAGCCTTCTCTGTGGCAGGTCCAGCCCTTTGGAACGACTTACCCCCTGAACTTCGCACCATCTCTGACCTCCGCCTCTTCCGCAAGTGTCTTAAGACACATTTGTTCCATCTAGCCGGCCTAGCGTAGCCCCCTATACTGACTTTTAGATAGTTTTTAAATTTGGGGATTTTAATCTGGTTTTAGCACAGGTTCTATTGAATTAGTTTTTTAAATTTTATATGATGTTTTGTATGTATTTTAATTTTCCTGTGCGCCGCCCTGGGTCCGTTTGGAGAAGGGCGGGGTATAAATTGAATAAATATAAATATATAATATAATACAATATATAACAGTTTAAAATAGAATTAAATAAGGGTCTGTGCTTGAAAATTTGAAGTAAAAAAGGTTAAAATCAATTAAAAACTTTACCCATTAAAATTAAGCCAGGCCGGCTTCTTGAAATAGATGAGTCTTTAATGCCCGGCGGAAGAGGCGTAGGTTCGTGATGGTACGAAGATCGGGAGGTAGGTCGCTTGCTTGTAAAAAGATTCAGCTTGCACAATATAAAAGCATACTTTCTTTTTCATAATAACTTACTTCTCTGGGATCCTATCAGTTAATATATCCTTCTCATCTGTTAGAATATCAAGTTCTGGCTCCCCGTTCAATGCGAGTTTCAGATTGTATACCACAAGCAGAGTTCCTAAGTATGAATATAATAACAGGTCATATCTGGTTTTCAACCCAAAAAATACCTTACAATGTCAGTGAGATTCACTATAATGAATAACTGCAATAGCTTATATTTTTCCCTGAACCATCTATATATGGATACATAGTACTCTACTTTAAGATCCCTCTCTTTGGGCGCAACTCAGTTTTTAAGAATATACAATAGAACAGGGTCTCCAACCTTGGCAACTTTAAGACTTGTGGACTTCAACTCCCAGAATTCCCCAGCCAGCAAAGCTGGCTGAGGAATTCTGCAAAGTTGAAGTCCACAAGTCTTAAAGTTATCAAGGTTGGAGACATCTGCAATAGAAGACACTATTTTTGTTATCTCCAGAAAAACAGAATTCTGTTACTCCGATAATATGTAAAACAGAATGCTTGGAGTCCAAAGTGCCTTCTGACAATAAAAGCAGTATCAGCATGATCTTTTTATACAGTCCTCCTGCTATCATCATAAAATAGGGATTTATACATCTTTTTTGTAAAATTCGTTCAGCTAGATCTTACACTACTCACTGAAATCCATGTATATAAATTTATGAAGTAAACTACATTTATAGGGAAAGCACAAAAGAGAAGTCACCACAAGGGTCTTTTAAATATAAAATACATCATTCAGAAAATACATTTTCTATTTTAGTTGTAGTAAAAAGGCACATTCATTTCTATTTAAATGTAATTTTATTCAGAATTTGCTTTAAATGGTTAATCGAAACGTGGCCTTCCAAGTCAATTATTTAATCTATATAATATGCAAGGCCATTTTTTTGCTTTCCTTTAATTATTCTCTAGGCTGAAAGTTTTATTTACATTGCTATGTTGATCAACAATAAATGAGAACCTTACTACATGCACACAGCAACTGAAAATAGGTTTGCTGTAAAGAACATAGATAAAGATTCCTCTTGCACATATGTGCTAGTCGTTCCCAACTCTAGGGAGCGGTGCTCATCTCCATTTCAAAGCTGAAGAGCCAGCACTGTCCGAAGACGTCTCCATGGTCATGTTGCCAGCATGACTAAATGCTGAAAGTGCAGGGAATGCTGTTACCTTCCCACCAAAGATAGTTCCTATTTTTCTACTTGCATTTTTACATGCTTTCAAACTGCTAAGTTGGCAGAAGCTGGGACAAGTAATGGAAGCTCACGCCATTATGCGGCACTAGGAATACATACAGATTGACTAATGATTCCAATTTCTCAAGATATTGATGGAGTCAGGATATGCAGAATGCCTTCTCTGATTCTGAAGTCTATAGTCCATTCTAAGGAGGCGCAGGCTCAGCTGGATTACAAGTTAAGAGCAGAAAGCATAATTTATGGGTAAGAGTTCCAGAGAGGTATCAGTTAAGTTCTGAACTTCAAGATGCTTAAAATTATTTACTGCACTTGCTAATTGCTGGAAAAAATATCTGTCTACTGGTTGCAGCCTTTGTCTGTTTCAGGGTTGAAACAATAATGCCTCTATCTTTAGTCAATTGCTTTTTTTGCTTTGTTTTGCTAATTGCTACAATCTCAATTGGTACCCATATTAATTCTGCTGCTGTGTGCCTTGGTCTAGTTCAGGGGTCTGCAAAGTTGGCTCTTTTAAGACGGGTGGACTTCAACTCCCAGAATTCCCCAGGCAGCCTGGCTACCTGGGGAATTCTGGGAGTTGAAGTCCACCCGTCTTAAAAGAGCCAACTTTGCAGACCCCTGGTCTAGTTCACAGTACTAATGCTACTTCTTAAGGCAATGATCTGTAGAAGACAGCGGAATATTGGTATATGTGGATTTAATATTTAAATTTAAGTGGTAAACTCACCTGTTTTTCCATAAATGGCATTAAACTGCTTCATCAATTCATCTTCATTATTAAAAGGAGAATATTTGCAAATTATGGACAATTGTGTAGGAAATTTCTCAGGATCATCTATTACTGGAGCCCTTGTGTCACTCGACCATGAAAGGATTGGCACTATGACCTATAACCAAGAACATTGGAGTGCAGGTTGTTCTAGACAACAGTTCATTTTGTGATTGTTCAAAGTTACAACGGCACCAAACAAAGTGACTTATGACCGTTTTTCACAGTTACAACCTTTGCAGCATCCCTGTGATCATGTGATCAAAATTTAGATGCATGGCAATTGTTTCATACTTATGTCCATTGCAGTGTCCTAGGGCCATGTGATTACCTTTTGCAGCTTTATCACAAGCAAAGTCAATGAGGAAGCCAGATTCACTTAACAACCAGGTTACTAACTTATCAACGGCAGTGATTCACTTAACAACTGTGGCAAGAAATGTCATAAAAAGGAGCAAAACTCACTTAACAAATTCTTAACAATATAAATTTTGGGTTCAATTGTGATCGAGGACTACCTGTAATTGACCCTGTTCAAATACTAAACACAGTAAGTTTTTTTAATATTATATCATGATGAATATAGGATCCATATTAATTCCAATTATGTATCCTAGAGCAGGGGTCCCCAACCTTTTTTTCACCAGGGACCGGTTTCATTTTAAAGAAAATTCTGCGGACCGGCTGAGGGGCTCAGCAGTCATGTGACTGGGTGGGCGTGGCCAACTTTGAAAATGTGAAACTCACTTAACAATGATCTTGGTTAGCAACCAAACTTTTGGCCTCAACTGTGGTCATAAGTTCTTTCTTTCTTTCTCTCTCTCTCTTTCTTTCTCTTTCTTTGTCTCTGTCTCTCTTTTTCTCTCTCGCTATTTCTTTCTTTCTCTCTATTTCTTTCTCTTTCTTTTTCTCTTTCCCTCTTTCTGTATCTTTTCCTGTCTCTTTCTTTCCTTTCTGTCTCTTTCTCTCTGTCTTTCTCTCTCCCGCTTTTTTCTTTCTTTCTCTCTTTCTGTGTCTCTCCTTCATCCGCCCATTTCTGTCACTCTGTGTGTGTGTGTGTGTGTCTGTCTGTCTTGCATTCATTCATTCAATCACCCCTTCTGTGTCTCTGTCTATCTTTCTCTCCCTCCCTCCCTCTGTCTCTCTATGTGTGTCTGTCGTCGTCATCGTCGTCCCGTCCCCCCGCCCCCCGCCTCCTCATCCCGCCTGCCAGGCTTGGTCGCTCGTTCGCTCGGTCAGGCTCCGTGGCTGGATAGGAGCCGGGCTGGAGAGGAGGAGGAGGGAGGGGGGGCAGCCCATTGGGAAGAGCGCGCGGGAGAACGCAGGAGGATGGTGGGGGCTCTTCCTCCACCCTCGTCGACGGAGGGACTCCTTGCGCCGCCGGAGCAATCCGCCAGTTCCCACCCCAGCCCGCAGAGCCTCCGCAGTCCCTGGATGAAAACGAGTGGCCGGCATGCCAGCAGGGGAGGGAATCGGTGGCCGGTCCGGCGGCGTCCAGGAGTCCCTCCGTCGACGAGGGTGGATGAAGAGTCACACTCCAACGGTGCGAACAGCCGCGCCTGCGTTCTCCTGCGCGCTCTGCTCAGGGGGCAGCCCCCTCCTCCCTCCCTCCTCCTCTCTAGCCTTGCGGCCCGGCTCCCATCCAGCCACGGACCGGCACCGGTCCGCAGCCCGGGGGTTGGGGACCCCTGTCCTAGAGAGATCGGCAAGCTAATGCTAGTGATAGAACTTGCAGGTTAAAACAACTGTATCAACAATTAATTTTTCAGATTTTTATATACATAATTTGGATTTCCATGTTAATTGCTAGGATTTGGAGAAGGGATAGAATGAAAATCAGAATAGCTTTCACTATGCACAAAAATGAAGAGTTTCCAGAGGTTCCAGCGATCCAGGCCACCAAATGACTGCCGGTTCGGCCAAACCGGTCTGAACCAGACCCACCACTGCTTGGGAAGCCAAAAATGGGCCCGTTTTTGTCAAAAACAGGCCATGCGGAGTACTGCAGAGTGCTTCTGGGAGCCAGGGAAGACGAAAATGCGACACGCAAAGGGTTCAGGAAGCCAAAAAGGCCCATATTCAGTCTACAAGGCACACCTAAATTTTCACCCACTTTTAGGGGGGGAAAGTTGCATCTTATACTCCAAAAAATACAGTATGTGGTTAGGCAGAAGATCATGAGATCCACCATCTACAGTCCTGGGTGTTTCAATCTTTGAACATATGGTTCAGTCAAGTGTGTTGTGGAATAATGTGGTCAGATTCTTGGGCTGGATCTGGATTGAGGTGAGAAGGGCTGTAACATCAAATGAGACCATGATTTCATCGTCATCTATAGTTACCTCTCTGATTGTTTGAAGGCACTATATTGGAAAGTTAATCGACTGTCTGTTTCTCCTTGTGAGGTGCCCAGCTTTTTTATTAATTCTTTAGATAGGGGTCCCCAGCAATGATACAACTGGGTGGAAAGGTATATTAGGTATATATTTTGGGACATCCATAGAAGTGAGGGAGAATGGGTCCACTACTTCTCACTGTTCCTGTTTGGTAATTTGACCTGTCTTGGGGAAGTCACTGAGAGTTCTATTAATCTGGTTGTCTGTTTCTGTATTATGTGGTGTGCACTGGGATGTAAGTCAAACAAGCTAACAGTAAACAGTCAAACCAAAGAACCTCCAAGACCACTTCTACAAACACCAGAATATAAACTGAGAGAAAACCCCAGTTCTTGGTTTAGCACTAATGATGTTATCTAGTTTGGGTAATGAAACATCTACAAGAAAACAACCAAGCTCAGAGAACACAAAACCCTCCACATATTTGGTTCTATTCAGCAATTAATATTCTTTAGCTATTGGGCATATAATTGCAGTAGGAAACATAAGTACTTTCCCAGAAAATCTGGGAATCTTATTATTGGTAAGACACATTTATGATTTCTCTGACTTTGAAAGTGTCTTTAACTTGACGTAAATGCCTTAAAGAGTTTTTGTTCAATTAAAATATTACTTTCTCAGAGAAAAACTGCTGTGTGGGTAACCTTGGAACTTAATTTTTAATTAACTTTTAATTATCCAATTAAACAGTTTAGCAAATTTATATGTCTATATTTAGAAGCTAAAACTTCAGTATATTAGTCATCTGTAGATGAGATGGATGGCACACCAGTCAAACAAATAAATAAGTAAATAAATATGTTTTATTTACTTTTACTAAAATTTACTAATTTTTAACAAAAATTTAGGAATAGAAACAGGAGTTTCGAGTTCTAACAAATCAGTTAACGAAAAACATTTCTTAGACTATTATGATGAGATGACTTTTAAGATTCCCTTTTAGGTCTACTGGAGACAATTTTTTTTTTTATAAATCTGTGTTTTATCTATTTTTCTATAGAAAAGAGTTAAGATTTAAACACGTTAAAATGTTACTGCAGGTTTTTCTTCAAAGTTACGAAGGACTAAAAGAAGTTACTCAACTTTCTTCTCAAAGTTAGACTGCCACCCACCCACCCCCTATTCCACAGCCATGAGATTGCATTCTGATTGTTTGGCAACTTGCTTATATTTATAACCAACTGCACTGTTCCATAGTCAAGCGATCCCTATTTGTAATTTTTGGGATGTTTTCCGGCAGAAATAGGCAAAAAAGCACCCACTGGATATGTCCTTAATGATTATACAGTTCACTTAAAAGCCATAGTGATTTGGCTTACAGCCATTCTCAAAACAGTTGTTAAAAAATTAAGTCAGGTTATGTGGTGACCCGAATCGAAATGACCAAGAACTGCAACGATCTATAATCAACAGTTCAGGCCTAGTTATGATTATTAACTGATACCATTAACATCTTAAAATAAAGAGAGCTTCACTTCAAATAAGCAATCACACATGTAGATACTATAGATATGTCCCCTTTTTTTCTCTTGAGAGTTTGTTTTTTTTCAAATCTTTTGGGTTTACTGTGCAGTTTTTGTCTGTAATGCCTCAAAATGTTTATCAACCCTGTGTTCCATGTGTAATAATTATACTGTTCAAACACAGTAGTAGCAAGAGAGGCATGAAAAATATGCTCTGGGAACTGTTTGCAATCTGGGCCATAGATGGCTACTTTCAATACTAAGAACCTGACCTATATTTGTGTGCTCAGCCTTCTCTTTCCCCCCACATTTCTTCAATGGGTTAAAATTAGGTCCTTAGGCAAAACATTATTTCTAAACGGGAACATGATTTTCTGCCCTAGAATCAGATGTATGTTCAAAACATCCCATCAATCACTGTCACAGCAGAGTGGCCAGGCAGAAATAACAGACACGCCATCTTCAGAGCAGCACATATTTAGTCATTATCCACTCTTCTATTGTCATCTGTTTAATGAGAAACGAAGGGGCAAGACTTATGACAGTAGCCGTCATTTATAATCATTACAGCAATTTGTTCTGAAACTTTCATACAAGTTTCCTTACATTAAGGAACTCTTCCTTCTGGATAGGATATGGGACATAGATATTCTAGGACAGTGGTGGGCAAACTCATTAGTCAACAGAGCCAAATATCAACAATAAAATGATTGAAATTTCTTTTGAGAGCCAGAAGAAGGTGTGGCCTATTTTGTGGGAGTGGCTCAGTAGTCATGTGACCAGGTGGGCGTGGCCAATTTGGAAAATGTGGTGAAACTCACTTAACAACGGTCTTGCTAAGCAACCAAAATTTTGGCCTCAATTGTGGTCATAAGTTTCTTTCTTTCTTTCTTTCTTTCTTTCTTTTCTTATCTCTCCCACTTTCCTTTCTTTTTCTTTCTGTCTGTCTCTCTCTCCTCCCTCTGCCCATCTGTCACTCTGTGTGTGTGTGTGTGTGTGTGTCTGTCTCTCATTCACTCACTCACTTAATTACTCATTCTGTGTCTCCTTCTATCTTTATCTCCCTCCCTCCCTCCCTCTCTGTCTCTCGGTGTGTCTGTCAGTCTCTCTCTGATTCCCTCCCTCCCTCTGTCTCTGTGCCTATCTCTATCTGTCTGTCTGTCTACCCCCCCCCCCCCGGGCGGAGCCTCTTCAGCCCCTGGAAAGCAGCCGAGTGGCCGACATGCCGGCTGGAGAGGCTATGGCTGCCTCTTTAGCCTTGGGGCAGCCGGAGTGCTTCCCAGGGGCTGAGTAATCTCTAGGGGGAGGGAGGGAACTGGCAGCTGGTGGGTGAGCCAGCGGGGCAGGCGGGCGGACAGGGATAGTTGCCGCGGCGGCACCCAGCTACCCACCCGCCCTGCTGGCTAACCCACCAGCCACCAGTCCTCTCCCTCCCCCCGCGGAGCTTCTTCAGCCCCTGGAAGCAGACAAGTGGCTGGCATGCCAGCTGGGGAGGCTACAGCTGCCTCTTTGGCCTTGGGGCAGCCGGAGTGTGCCCCTGGAGCCCAAGGAGTCCCGCTGTTGATGAGGGTGGAGGGAGAGCCACTCGAGGGGCCAAAGAACTCCTTGTGGCTTGCGAGCCGCGGTTTGCCAACCACTGTTCTAGGATAATGACATTGTTTTCCCCAGTGCAGAGGTATTTTTTTTAAAAACTTGCACATATTGAGGTGAGAGTACAAGACAGGGTTAAAGATTGAAGAAACTGAAACTCTTAGGTCCCTTTCCTAAAATCTTACCCATTTCAAGTAATCCGCAAAACCAGATTTTTAATGGTAGATTTTAATTAAAATGTTGAAGGCAGAAAAATGACTCCTTTGTCTAATTCTGGAGCAAATTATTGCCTTTATTAAGATTCAATTGCTGATTCCATGTGATAAAGTCTGTTATTTTAAACTTGCCAGGGCAGAAAGATATCTAAAATAAAATGAAACAGAATCTAGAAGTGTATTTTACAATGACTACCTATTCATTCAAAAGTATTTCTCAATTATAGGAAATGACAAGAATAGAATACAGATTTATAGAACAGTATTTGTACTTCTGTTCAGTGCTGCCTGGATTTATATTTTATAAATTTTCAATATAAAGGTAATGGTGTATGCAAATAGCACGTTTTAGAAAACGATCTCTGCTGAAGCTGATCCTTGAATTCAGATATATTTAAATTATTCTGATATATCTATTTTTGCAGCTAAGACTGGGGTTACCAACACAGCATATTTGGGGCATAAATGTGTCTTGAAAATCTTATTGCCAGATTCTCTGCTCTTTTTCTGATGGGTGAAAATACACACAATAATGCTTACAAATTCAACTGAATGTTAAGGGTTAAATATCAGTATCAGCTTTATCTTGGAACACCTATGGCGAATCTATGGCACATGTGCCACAGGTGGCATGCAGAATCCTCTCTGCAGGCATGCCAGCTGTCACCCCAGCCCAGATCCACTGTGCATGCGTGTGCACCTCATACCAGCCAGCTGGTCTTTAGATCTTTGCTATGCATGCATGGGTGGAGCAAGGCACATGCAGGGATGTACACTTGCATGTACAAGGGGCGGGGCACATGCGTGGGGGCCACTCCTATTGCATTTTGGGACCGTGCATGGCATCCCTGCACCACGTTTTGGCTTCCAGTTGGTACAGGAGGCCTTCCAGGCCCAAAACAAGGCACGGTTGGGGGCACACATTCCCCCCACGCCCTGAATTGGCTTCTAGGGTGGTGCAGGGAGCTTTCTAGGCTCAAAATGGGGCACAGGGAGTTGTACGCACATGCGTGGGGGTCACACAGACATCTGTGGGGAGCAGGGCGCATGTGTGGAGGTCGTGTGTGCATGCACGGGGAGGTGGGATACACGGGGGAGTCACACACACATTGCATTATGGGTGCAGGCACATGTGTGCACTTTCATGCATTTGGCACGCGGCAACAAAAAGGTTAGCCATCACTGACCTAAGACATATATAAATCCATAAGTATTCTTATAATATAAAAAATAAGCTTGAGTGATGCCTAGCTTCTATCCCAAGTGGGTCAGTGGACATGGCTTAATCTATTTTATCTCCTGGTAATTGCAAGTTTTACGTCAAGCTTCCCCCACAATTACACCCAATTTATGAATGAGGAATTCTCTAATCAGGTAGTCATTTTTGTAAATATTCATGACAGCGCTACTCACATTCCAAATTTTTCCATATGCAATAAATAATTTTTATAAGCTTATTTTAAGTATTATGTGGGATTGGAAAAAAAAAGAATCAGCTGACTTGCAACGATCAAAGCCCATGAATGAAACATACAAAGTGGCTGCATGTTATAGAGACTCTTTTTTGGATACAAGTTAATTCATATATTTTGTGGTGGAGGATTCACTGGGATTTTAAAATATTTTTCATTTATATAAAAATGACCTGGAAAAGTAACACAAAGGCAACATGAATAGACACTGCATTTTTATGTACAGTAAGTAGGAAGGAATGACAAAAATATAAATGCAATGTATAATATTTATTTGGGTTTCTTTGCACTTCAGTGTTAGTACTATTCAGTCTATACACGGTCATGTTTTAATTACATAACAATATTTGAACCAACTTGATGTTCTTACCAGGACAGAAAAATGGGAAATAAATATTCAAAATGTAGTTATGAATAAGCATACCTCACTGAGACCTTCTGTTTCACAGAAGGTCTGAGAGAAAAGAAGACATGTCATTGTATTCTCTTTTTTGGTAAATAATATCAAGTCATTCCCTATACGCATTGATCCTCTGTAGTAAAAATATAGGGGGAGGGGCAAAGAAATAATTTTTAAAATATGACTTATTGAATCAGAACAATGAATCTGGATATCGATTTAAAAAACGGATAATACCAGACAGATTCATATAAGATATAAATGCTAGAGCCAGAATTGAATATATTTAGTTAGTTTCCTTTACCGTCTCCTTTTTCTCACATATCGCCGCCCTGGGTCCTTTTGGAGAAGGGCGGGATATAAATTGAATTAAAAAAAACAAACAAACATATCCGACTGTTTTATTTTCTCCGTTGCTGTCAGAATCCAGGGTGGAATATCAGGATTATCCTTTTTAGATTGCAGTTTTGAATTGTATCCTACTCTTTTTTGGGCATTTCCGTTCTCTAACAGGGGTCTCCAACCTTTGTAAGTCTGAAGGACTTCAGCTCCCAGAATTCTCCAGCCAGAATTCTGGGAGCTGAAGTCCTTCAGACTTAAAGTTGCAAAGGTTGGAGACCCCTGCTCTAACAACTGCTTAATTAGTCATTCAGTCTCCTTCTCATCACCTATCTACTTACTCACATATGGCAGAATCTGAATAAGGGTGAAGGTTGTTTTATGGTGATTTAAGATTGTAGCCACTTGTTACAAAAATATAAGCCCATCCTATTCACACACATGGCAAGGTTCTATTTCAGTACTTATGATAAATTGGCCTTGGATTTTGTTTTTTTAAAAACCAAACAAGTATATCTATTAAAGCTCACCCCCCCGCCCAGGTAAGTATTTATGGTACAATGAAAATTATGTTTTATTTTGTTGATGTTGTCAAGGTTATCGTTATTTTGCAGCAATATAACATAAAATCTATTTTGCTTTCACGCTGACTGCAACATTCTTTTATGTCCTTAAATACATTTGTTGCCTATTTTAAATAGCACATTTCCCCAAATATAACAGCATTGCTTATATATTGCTTCACGAGTTTGCAAATGTTTGTGAATAAAGATATTATCAGTGATAGTAGTTACTGTTAGATTCGGTGCAAATGTTTATTTTTCTAGCACTTAACCTGCAAGACTTTGGCATTTTATATGTTTCTTCCTGTACTTCAAGATAACCAGAATAAAAATGATATAATAAAATGTAGAAAGAAGTCAGTCTTACGATTTCAGTCCATTGCCATAACGTCCAATCATTTTAGGGTCTTTTCTCTTAGAAGATCTTCCAAAATATACAATATCTGTAGCTTCATCTAAAATAGGTTTATGACATAGTTTCAAATGTTGTTCAAATTTCCTGTTGTGTTAACAGTACATATTTTTTTTAAAAAATCATACTCTTAACGTTTAAAATCTATTTAGATTATATTATATTCTTCATTAATCATTGTAACTGTCTAAAGTAGAGATTATTATCTATATATATGTTATAGGTCCATACTTAAAATATTATGTCTTATCTCAAATAACTTACCCAGTGGCTATCATATGTGACATTCAAACCCAATATATGTCAATCTGAACTTAATATCTTGGTCTTTCATCACTATGGTCTTTAGCAACTTTTTCTGGTCCAAGAAATGCATCAAAACTAGTGGTTTACAAAGTTAGATTTCTTATATTCAGTATGCCCTCACATAATAGATTTGTCTCTATTTCTTTAAAAAAAATATTTTTATTGCTTTATATCATAGCAGTGTGCTCTCTAGGGGTCCAGGGTGTAAACATACAAGCATACATAAATGCATAAACATCACCGGCATATATATTCACAGGTGTAGGTATGCTGGTCTTGTTGTATTCAGGTCTTTTCCAATGTAAGATTGAGGTTGTCTTGGCAACGTTTCAGCGAGGTCCCACTTGCCATCTTCAGGCTGGTGTTTTCGGCTTCATGCTTGTGCGAGTAAAGCGTGGTCGGAGCTGCCGTCTTTCTATAAATCTTGGTGGGGTGTGGAGTGCTGGCTTGTTGCTGTAAGTGGGTTGATTGGCTGTGTAATTGCATCATGATTGGTAGATGGAGTTGATGTTTGCAGTTTGATCGGCTGTTTCGTATCATCCTGTCTGGCTGAGGTGCTGGCTCTGTGTCCGTTGTTCTTTTGTGTTGTAACGACCTGGGTGGTGGGTGGGGCTCATTTGTTGACTAGGTTTCCAGATGTCTGGTAGGCGGGAGGTATCGTCACGTTTATTCATGTTGTGGGGGTGTTTCTCTATTTTGATGGCTTCTATAATTATTCTCTTGTTGAAGTGTTCAGTTTTGGAGAATAATTTGGTTCCTTCAAATCAATTTCATGTCCTGTAGCTTTAAGGTGATGGAAAAGGGAGGAAGTTTTTTCTTTCTTTCTGACTGCATTCTTGTGTTTTGTGATGCGTGCATTCATTCTCCTATTAGTTTGTCCAATGTATGTGGCAAGGCATATTTTGCATGGTATTTCATAGACTCCTTGGTTTTCTAGCTGGATCTTGTCTTTGGGGTTTCTTAAGATTTTGGCTATTTTTTGGTCAGTGCTGAAGGCTGTCTTGATATTGTGCTTGTGGAGAATTTTGATGATTTTATCTGTGGTGCCTTTGATGTAAGGGAGGAGGGTGATGCCGTTGTCCTGCTCTGTGTCTCGGTTCTTGGAGGGGTATCTCCTTTTGGATTAGGTTGGTAATTGTTTTTCTTTGGAGTCTGTTGGAGATTAATTCAAGACCCTCATCTCCAGAACCAAATGGCTAGCTGACAAAGGCCACCTGAAAACTGAATTACACTCTCTCACAAACATATTAATCTCCAACGGATTCTGATACTTACAGCCTATCTGAATATATATCTAGTCTGACTGTGTAGTTAAGTTTCCTCGACTTCCTTGTGATTTGGCTCAAACTTTCCTTATGAGAAAATGTTGGTGACACTCCAGCCCTTGCCGATACTAAAAATAACTGCTGGCATCAGGATACCTTTTGCTGCCTCTTTTCAATCTGCTGGTACTCTATGCTATGGAATACAACAGAGTGCACATTTCATCCCTTGGGATAAGATTCCATCCAAGTGATATTATAAAGAAATTCTGTCATACGGAAAGTATTAGCTAGCAGTTAAAATACACTTAATTTTTAAATGAATGAGGATGACTGAAGAACAAATAAATTTCACAGTTTAATTTATGCAATCACAGGCCAGTGTTTGGTTCACTCTCCTACAACCACTGCCAAGTAAAGTCTTTCTCTCACTGTCTTTTGCAGAAACAGGGTTCAATTTAGTATCGATGTAAGTTAAGATGCTCTAGACCAGTGATGGTAAACATTTTTCTGCTTGGGGTGCCAAAAGGGCGCATGCGGCACAATATCATGCGCATGCATACCCACACCCATAATGCATTGCCCCCCATGCATGTGCACACAACCCCTCCGCACATGCGCGCAGGATTCACTGAAGCCTCTGGACTTCCGATAGGCCTGTTGAGTTTTCGCCCTCCCCAGGCTTCAGGAGGCTTTCCTGAAGCCTGGGGAGGGCGAAAAACAGTCCAAACGGGCAAACCAGTAGTTCATTTTTGAACTTCCGGTAGGCCTATTGCACCAGTTTTTTGCTATCTACAGGCTCCGGAGGCTTTACGGAAGCTGGGGAAGACAAAAACTTCCTCTGAAAATCAGCTGGCCAGCATGCGCATGCGCACTGGAGCTGACATAGGGCAACACTTCACGTCACCTGAGTCGGACGAAACGGAAAAATGGGATTCTGCATGATTGTTATTAAGTATTTTGTGCACCATGCCTTGCAAAGGTATTATAAAGGTAATAAGAGCTATCAGATTGATCTGGGGACAAGAAAAATATCTGTGACAAAAAAACAGAAGAGATGTGAAGGCTGCCTTTGGAAACTTTCCTCTCCCCGCCATTTTTTTTTTCAAATTTGAAATTCCATGAATAGCAGAAGAAAATTCCTATAAATACAGATAGTCACCAAGTTAGTAGTTTGTTTAGTGACCACTCAACGTTACAACAGCACTAAATATGTGACTTATGACCATTTTTCACACTTATGACTGTTGTAGTATCCTCATGTTCATGTGATTTACATTTGGATGTTTGACAACTGACTCACATTTGTGACGGTTGCAGTGTCCCATGGTCACGTGATCTCCTTTTGCAACTTTCTGACAAGCAAAGTCAATGGGGAAACCAGATTCACTTAACAACCGTTACTCATTTAACAACTGTAGTGATTCACTTAAGAAATGGGGCAAAAAAGTCATAAAATGGGACAAAAGTCACTTAAATCTCTCACTTAACAACATAAATTTTGGGCTCAATTGTGGTCATAAGTTGAGGACTACCTGTTACTCCTCTCTGGAACTGAGCAGGTTGCTTTTTAAGACATTTACTGATCATGTAGAATGTGGCTGAATAAATACTGTGTATAATAAAACTTGTGGTTTTTATTGTCAGAGCAAAGGCACCTGCGGGATTAGAACCTTTCATTAGATTGAAAGCAACATTGCTACAAATCAGTGCTGCTTTCATTATTTGCTCCCTGTTTCTTCTAGTTCAGTGACATTTTCTTCCCTTCAGATGATAATCTCCAAGAAATATGGGATCATGTAGCTACAGTTGTGGCCATCCACAGCTCTATTTTTTTTAAAAGGATTGTTTTTATACTTGTGCTAAGATTGTAATGTCTAAATAAGGTTGCGCTCATTTAGAACATAAAGAATAACTATATTTTTCTTTTAAGTTGTGCCATAGCAAAATCCAGAAATTATTATTATTATTATAAATGATGGGGTTGCAGAGGGAGTTTTCTCTTGTTCACGTTTGTTTGTGAGTCTTTAGTCAAACTTGTAGGCTGAAAAAAACTACTTTTCACATGCAAATCCTATCTTTCATTCCATAATTTAAGGTAATGTACTTGTCTTTTTATTCACAACATTATTGAGGAGGGCTAGGGTTAAAAATCATGTCTAGGCCAACATGTCCAATCGGAATTGTGGCTGAATTGATAGCAGAGCATGGATCTTTCTTTCCCATGGGTCTACAAACCAAATATGACTGGAACCATGACAGCACACTCATGTTCAAGGAAACAGTACTTACAAGGGGACATGCCACATCCATCATCTAGAAAGCACAGGATAAATCCTCCTCGCAGGTTATCATTATTCACTGAAAGAGAACACATGGAAGAGAGAAGTTTTGCTCTTAGTTCCCTCCACAGGAGTATCTGTAGCGGTATTTTGCAACTTTGGCAACTTTAAGGCATGTAAACTTCAACCCCAACAATTCCCCAGACAGATGCTGAATTCTGGAAGTTGAAATCCATATGTCTTACAGTTGCCAAGGTTGAGAAATCGTGTTTTAGAGAAAGCCAACCAGGCACAGAAAAGGCAGGTGTTACTTCATCTTACCTGCACACTTCTCTGCCCTCTTCAGAAAGGGCAGGGCTTATATGGAAAAAAAAACATGGGAGGGGAAATCAGAGGGAAGGGAAATCCAAGGAACTTATTGGTTGATCCAAGGAGCTTATTGCCCTCTTCCCTATTTTTTTATAACGTTATGCTGAAGGTTGCAATAAAGTTATTTCCATTTCTTCAGCAATGGCTTAAATTTAAATAAATTAAGTTTTGTTCTGGCCAGTATTGCACATCTGCTTAGTCTCAAATAAGATGCAGCAAACTCTATGCCTCCCTGCAAAGCCTGGGCTATACCACTTTTCACCACCATCACCCGGCAACCATCTAAAAGTTGATATCAAATTATAAATTGGCAGAGGGAGAAAAACATATGAGGAATTAAGTCTAACAAATAAGTTTAGTTAGTTTAATCATAACGAACCCCAAGTTAAATGAAATAGAGCTATTTCTAGTAATGCCCACTTTATGGAGTTAACACAATACTCAAAATACAACGGAAGTCCTCAGAGAATAAAAGGCTGCACATTCCTCTATCATATCTAGCCTAAACATGCTTATTAATAAATAAAACGTATGCCATCAAATTCAGTATGATTTTTTCTGTCCCTCATCCCCATATATGTAAGATCTTTACCTTCTCTTTCTTCCAGTTGATGAACAAACCAACAAGTGCAAGATTAGTTTTATGATGTTTAAATTTGTATGTATTACTGTTCAATAAACGATTAGATATTTATAAGGGTGTATGTGTTTGTGTGTATGCCAGTGAGGGCGAACCTTTTCGGCACTCAGTGCCCAAACCGGAACGTGCATGCATGGCGGAGTGCTGGAAACCTAAAGACCAGCTGGCCGGGCGCACACATGCCTGGTTTTTGACCAATTTTGAGGCTGTTTTCAGGCCATTTTGGGGGCATTTTCAGGTCATTTCCCAACCAGCACTCCAGCACTCACGAAGACCAGCTTGCCCGAAAACTCCCTGAAAATGGCCCAGTAAACAGCCCAAAAACCCCTCCCGTTTTTGGGATGTATTTCAGGCCAGCTGCTCTTCACAATGCACTGGAAAACAGCCTGAACAGCAGCCTAAAATCAACCTGAAAATGGCCTTGAAAAAGGCCCTAAACCGCCCCAAAAAACAACCTGGTATTTTTGGCCATTTTTCAGGGCGGTTTCTGGCACTCCGATGCCCATGAAGACCAGCTGGCTGGCACGCATATGCGCATCAGAAACCAAAGGAGCAGCTGGTGACGGCATGCCTGCCCACAGAGAGAGCTCTGCGTGCCACCTCTGACACGCGTGCCATAGGTTCACCATCACAGGTGTATACAGTGCATTCATAAAGTATTCAGACCCCCTTCACTTTTGCCAATTTTGTTATGCTGCAGCCTGATTCTACAGTTGAAATTCATTTTTTTCTCATTAATCTATACTCAGTGAATGCACGGTGTGTGTGTGTGCATGTGTGTACATGTGTACATGTACGTACACAAAAACATACAGTATATGCTACTAGATTTTTAGGTTAAAGACAAGAACATCATCATAACTTCTACCCAGGTATAGGATAGATCTTTGCTTTGTTAAATAGGGAGAAAGAAATCTTCCAAATCACAAAGGAGCTAATAAGTAAATTTAATGCAGTATTCAATAAAACAATGCAATCAAAGAAGTCACTGAAAAGTACATATTTAATATCTAAATGAGTATTTATATAGAACTCACCAGTATAAATGTCAAGTCTTGTGGCACCAGCATCTCTGAAAATATTGTTTATGGAAAATATTGTTTAATATGGAAAGTATTAAAAAAACACACCCAAAACACAGAGTAATAATAAGTATTACCTTTTTACTCAGAATTTATGGCCTGGAAATGCAGGACACTCTAGTTTAAATTGTATCAACTCATATTAATATGAGTTGCCACTGAATAGCAACACAATAAAATTTAATTGAAAAGCTACAATAAAGTATAAGCCCGTGATGGCGAACCTATGGCACGGGTGCCACAGGTGGCACGCGGAACCATCTCTTAGGGCACGCGAGGCATTGCCCTGTCAGTTCCAGCACGCATGTGTGCACTGGCCAGATGATTTAGGCCTTCTTTTGAGGCCATTTTTCGCCCTCTGGAGGCTTCAGGGAAGCTCCTGAAGCCTCTGGAGGTGGGGAGGGAAGGCTGTTTTCACCCTCCCCAGGCTCCTAGAAAGCCTCTGACGCCTGGGGAGGTGAAAAGCACGCCAAAAGCAGGGGGTCACACTCATAGCATTATGGGTGTGGCACGCCCACGCACGACTCCCCTGCGCTCGCCCCGTTTTTGGCACACAAGCCAAAAAAGGTTAGCCATCACTGGTATAAACTATAAGCCCACCGCAGTATTGGGAGTGCGCTATAGGCTGAATTCTCTCCTCTGCATCTGGAATTCCAGTTCAAACACCAGAAAAAGAGGCCAAAATATTTTTTCCTCTCAACCCTCCATTTTCCCAATCTGGAGAAAATAAATGATTGTTTAAAAAAAAAAAACTATGCTAAGACTGTGAGCAAGCAAACCAAAAAGAGAACTATCTTCCTCTTGCATCTATTTACCCTGACCAACTGTATCACAAGATCTTGACTATGTTGAGATACACTGAAAGGGGTACTGGCCTGCTCTGCCAAACTCAAAGGTAGTTTTTAAAAGAAACGTCAGTGCACATGGCACATAATGTGAGCAGTTCTATGGTGAAAAAAACCACCCAAAAAAAGCAGTTGATGAATTTGCAGTTGATTTGACATGAACTCCCATTCCTACAATTTATAAGGGCATTGAAAAATAAGAACGATGTTTTGTTAACTATTATCCTCATGGCTGCCTGATTATTTTATCTTATATACTGTGCATCTTTCTGGGTTAGTTTTTATGCTTCATGTTCAAGAATAGTTTTTAACTAGTTTGTACATCACCCAGAAACTGCAGTTAGAGAAGTGTAGTAAATAAGCCTTATCACTATGCTAAAGGCTAAGCTTCAATAGAGCACCAAAACTGAGCCCAATCAATGGGAGACATTGATTCTTTCCCAGTCATTCTCCAAGAGAGTTATACAAGACTAAAGCTGATTTCTTAAATAACAGCATTTAATTAAATGAAGCAAAAGAAACAACCAATTAGGGTTTTTTTGTCAGTTCATACCACCTTGGCCAGAAGCTCCATTATCAGGATTGGAAGAATCTGGTTTCTGAACTTCTGGCTCTTACATCCTTACTTCCGTAGAGCAAGATTCCCCACTACAGACAGGCATGATGGAATGTCAATTTCTAGAACTCCCAACCAGCCAAGATCATGTTGTATATTAAAAAAAAAAATCCTAACCCATCTAAGGATATAGAAGAGATTGGTTGTATTCAGTTTTCCAGCCACAGCTTTTCTGTTGATGCAAAATCTGAATGAAGCTGGACTAAGTATCATAATATTATTGCCTAAATTGGGGAGAGGGGGGGGGATAAAATAGGAAAAAACAGGCTACTGGGAAAGGCATCTAGGTACCAGAATGAAACGCATAGCTTATTATAAAACATGGACCTTAAAAGCAACATATTTACCGTGAATTGTCAATCAATTCAGCTATTGCTCCAAAAACGAAGTCGTGTGTTGTGCTAGAAAGAAGCATTAAGGCAATTTTAACACAAAAGGAGCCAGAAAATACAGGGATGAATTTACACATGCAGACAATGGCAATACAAAAAAGGATTTGGAGTTTTAGAACCCCGCAGTTTTTGAAATATGAAAAAGTCAAAGGGAAAGGTGGGGGGAGATAAATACTGTTTTGCGAGATATTGGTGCATACGTGGAAAAGTAATAGCAATGGATTTTCTATATGCCATAGCAAAATAGAATTCTTTATTGGCCAAGTGTGATTGGATGCACAAGGAATTTGTCTCCTGTGCATAAGCTCTCAGTGTACCTAAAAGCAACAAGTGATAAATTGCAATCATAATCATAAAGTACAATCATCATAAACCATAAGATACACCCCTAACTAGCAGACAAGAACAGAGACCACATACTTAGTTTAAACACTAAGTTTAGGACAGGGGAAAAGGCATACCTTTTTAATTGAACCTTATAGATCTTCAATATTTTTTTTTAATGTTTCTGGTTTATTCTTAGCGCTTGTGATTGATCTTCTTTCATTTTCAGGCTTACTGTTAGATTTGTTTCTAACCAATCTGATTAATGATTGCAATGCAGATTGACTGGGTTCCCTAGGATGTCATTGCCTCAAATTAAAAACCTGTTCATGCTTACCTGAGAATTGTTACCACTAAACACAAGAGGATTTACCGTTGACCGGAGTAGTAGTACTCAATAATTTTAATGTATAAAACATGCAACTCTGTTCGGGATTAAGCGGCAACTTCTTAAAGCATCTATTATCATGAAATATCGCGGGCCCTAAAAGTTGTAATCCACAAACGTTTATGCGCTGGCGAAAGTCCCCATCTATAAGATAACACAAGTTCAAGGAACTTTTATTCCATGGAAACCAGTAGGACTCATTCCCAAGCAAACGTTATGCGGAACGGCACAGAAACAACTTACCCGCCGTCCGTTTGTCTAGTTAAGTGTTTTCTATACTTGGGACATTTTAAAGATGGGTGGACTTCAACTCCCTGGATTTCCCACTTTGAAAAACCCTTGGTCAACCGTTTGACCCGGCCTTTCATAATATCATTATTCCTCGGGTTTAAGAATGAAAAAAATTCTTTATAGAAAAGGGAGCCATCCTGCAATCAGTTATAAATATTATTCAAGAAAACGGACTTCCCCACTCCCCCCCCCCCTCTTACTGCCCATTGAAGGCAGAGCCTAAGGAAGGTACCGACGCCCCAAAAGGGGCTGCCTCTTGCCTCACTCACGAGTTTGCATGCAAAAAGTCCAGCGTTAACTCCGCCCTACAGAGACCCCCATAAAGAGCCGCTTCGGCCATCGGCGCTGGCAAGGAGAAGCAGCCCCCGATCAGCGCCGTCGCCCAGAGTCAACAACAGAGCCAACTCCTTCGTTCGCCCGCCCGCCCACGTGCAACGCAGCGCGACCAGGGCGTGGCTGCGAAAGGGCTGCTACGGCATAGGAAGGGCAAGAGAGAGAGA
Source organism: Rhabdophis nuchalis (assembly GCA_039707465.1). Lineage (NCBI taxonomy): Eukaryota > Metazoa > Chordata > Lepidosauria > Squamata > Natricidae > Rhabdophis > Rhabdophis nuchalis. The sequence goes on along the minus strand of CM077649.1, from coordinate 30,862,781 downwards.
GAGAGAGAGACGGACTGTAGGCGCCCTCTTGTGTAGAAAGCGGTGTGAACGATCTTGCGGACGGCGAAACTTTAGGAGTCCAAACTACGGACGGAACGGCTAGTCATTACTCTGTACAGTAATTCCCATCAACCACAATCACTTTTAGTGGACGTAAATCATCGTTGTACTCTTATCACAGAGAGCTAGTTTAGTGTAGTGGTTGAGGCGCTAGGCTGCAATCTGGGACCCCCGATTTAGGCACAATGCCAATTTAATGACTCTTTCAACCTTAAGGAGGCAGTAGTAATCTGCTCCCGAAACGGTTGCCAAAAACAACAACGACAACCCCCTAATCCGGAGGGATTTCTCCAGACAGGCGGCCAGGGATCGAGTGACTCAAAGCTCACATTCACAACAACCCGCCCCTGCCCCGCCATCCATCATGTGTGTAGTAAGGTGCATTGGACCTTGGGCGGTTTGTAAATAAGACCGAACTACCTTGTATCCAAACCCATCCTTTCAAATGGCAGCTTCAGAGTTGATGGCTTGCAGTTAAGTGAATTGCAGCTCCTCTGAAAAATTCTGGGAGTTGAAGTCCAGACATCTTCAAGTTGCCAAGGTTGGGGAACACTGATCTAGAGAGGCAGCTCCTCTTCCGAACAGTCATCCATCCATCATTCTTCCATTCAGAGTCCTGTGGTGAGCAACATGTTAGCTTTGATGGCTGAAACGACCCCTTTCAACTCCATTTTTATGTAATAAAGAAAACAATTATTATTTGCTGGCAACTGAATGCATTTGCAGTGCAAAGTAACACTTGAGGTTTGCTTGTTTACCTTTTTTTTTGTATGATGAAAGAAGACTTCAATTTGTATCTTGTCGATGCAAAAGTCTAATGGAGTCCCATACTGGTACCATAACAAATCTTTCCTACGAATGGAGTATTTTTAGGGCTATTCCAGACATCAGATTCATGTAGCAGGATGCGAGATCCTTCTCACGTATTTTCCATAATCTGTGTGGAATTTCTTTCACAGTGAGAGGGGGGGGGGGGAGGGAAAGACACATGGTATGGATACACTTATACTTTGAAAATGATTCAAAAGAGGATTTTTGAAAAGAGCAGAGATGTGCCTGAAGCATCCTTTCAAAGCATATTCAAAAACCATGGCTGCTTTGAAGAGATCCAGAAGCTCCACACTGGCAGGGGCCAAGGCCAGTTTTCTGTATTATTTCCAAAGCATCCACAGTTGTAATACCTATAACAATTGCTATATTCTGACCTATTTTAATAGGTTTTTTTTCCCTATATATGACCTATATTACTCAGGATAATTTGCTGGGTACTCCATGGTAAATGGACTTAATCAAAAGTGGGGTCAGACACCAAAATGCATAAGAACATCCTTTTTCCTCTGACTGGCCGTGTCTTGCCTGAGGCAAGGTCTAGATTAGTGTTCCTTAATTGTAGCATGTGTGGACTTTAACTCCCAGAATTCCCTAGCCAGTATAGCTGGTAGTTGAATGATCTAGATCTGAGCTCAAGGAATTCTGGGAATCAGTCATAAAGCCATAGTTCTGATACCCCTGGTCTAAATATTAAAGATCATGGAAGGGTTGCTTCCCTTTGATAAATGCTTGAATTTGAAGCACCCATTTGGTAAAGAGCCATAACATCCAGCTTCTAATAGGCAGAAGTGAGTTTCTACTGGTTCGCCCCGGATTGGGTGAACTGGTAGTGGTGGTGGTGGGAGGTTCCACCTACCTGCCCAGATGTGCACACGTGCACGAGCAAACTGTTAGTAAAATAAATTGAAACCCACTACTGTAAGTAGGACAGTGGAAGTGTAGAAAGCAGTTGTATTAATGCAAACTGATTCAAAGAAGTGGAGTGATTAGCAACATCCTTTCATGAATCTTGGTGAGGAAGCTAAAATTTAATTAATTTAATTTAATTATTAGACTTATAAACCGCCCCCTCTCCCCGAAGGGACTCGGGGCGGTGTACAGGGAAAAAATTAAAAAACCATATAAAACATACAATATATACAAAGCTAAAAACGAATTAAATTAACCTGTACTAAAATTTAAGAACATTAAAATAGAAACCCTCCTAAGCTAAAATTCCCTAAATCTAAAATCCATATGCGTGTTTGACAGATGTTAAATTACCACAAGGGTGACAAGATGTCTTAAAGCTGCAAGTTGCCCTCCCCAATTTACCTCCAAAACCTCCAAATATTCAAGCCATTATTTTAAAAGAATTTTTCTTTGAAATGGCATGCTCTTAATAGCTTGATTGTAAACTTCTCCACTCCATACTTGCTTAATATCTCATCCATATTGGCCCAGCACGTAGCTGCACAATAATAAATGTGGAAGGCAGATGATAGGTAGAGATGCTGATAGAAATCTGCAACAAGTTGGCCTGCACATCCTCAGGTAGTGGAATGATGAGCAGGTAGGAGGATATGGAAAGAAGAATTATACTGGATTCCTTAAGTTATCCTAACCTAGGTAGCTGTAGAAGAGAATCACCAACACTAAAGGGTGCTGTCTATGGTTTCCTTATATTGGGGATAAGCAAAAGGGGACCATATTGGCCTTCATTTCAAGAAGGAATCTAGTTTCACCCAGCTCTGCTCACAAGGCAAAAATACTGGAAACATGTTTGCAATAAAGTTTAAAGTTTAATGAGTCCAGTGTCCATTCAAAGAAGGGGAAAAACATGTCTGCAGTGAATCAAAACTTCCATGTAAGAAAGTCTAAAGGGCACAGAGAGGTCGATGGAACATGAAAATGCAACAATGGACTCTGCCCTCTTTCTGCACAACTGTTCAGACACAGAGTAAATGATTGATAAAGCAAAGGGAATCAAATGGTCAAAAAGGATACAATTTTTACTATTCCAACGCCAGAGAAGGCACCATGAGTATTATAACGCTTTATGCGGTGACCTGTGTTGCTCTGCTTACAGGTAAGCTTTTAAAACATGTTATGCTTGTTCTTGAAATATGCATATTAATTTTGGTTGAATGAATTGCTGAGGTTCAGGAAAAACTGCAAGGAAGTGCTCTTAAACCTATCAAATTCAGTTTCAATGGGTATAATTGATTGCAACTGGAAAGTTATGGTGACTCAGACGAGGTGTATTTTTTTCTTTCAAAATAATGTTTGGTTTTGTGGTTGGAATGCTAACAGGATTATAAAAGGCAGTCTAATCTATTGATATTGACATTTCTTCCAACAATATCATGCTTAGTAATATTAAAAACTTAGAAAAAAAATCCCTCGCATGGTACTCTGGAATATAACTAACATGAAGCATAACTACAATTTTTGTTATGTTATGTGACCATTTGGTCACACCATTAGCTGGTGTGACCAAAAGATATGGGTAGAATCTAGCATCCAGGAAAAGACCCAATGAGGTGATACGTATTATGGCATTATCTATGATTGATGGAACATACATAATTCATGTCATTTGTGTGATGACCCCTACATGACACATATGTCAATTGCCTCCATGAAGATGCCCGTGAGTAGAGCCTATCTGACGACCATCATATTAGAGAAATCTGGCATACAGCAGAATATTTTAGATTTTGTATATGCTCGAAACCCGTAACTGTGGCTTTGTCATTTCAGTGACTTGGGGATTACCATTTTCCTCTCAAGAAGAAGATAATGAATTTTTAGGACTTAAAAGGATACCCTACCCGGCCAATTGGCATGCAGTTACAGTATCTGAACAGGTACCGACCTTTTCTAACATCTTTAAAATCTATATTTATTACTCAATTTCTAATTCACTTTTTCCCCGAGGGAGCTTAAGGCTGGATGCTGATATAAAACCTTGTGATGAAGACTTGACCAGAGGAAAAATGACTCATCTAAAATAATGCAGGCAGTTCAAGGGCTGGGTGGGGTTTGAAACACACCACCATATTCCTGTGGTGGGATTCAATTTTTTTTACTACCTGTTCTGGGATGGGTCTGGTGCCAAGGGATTTAAATTATGATATTTATGTTTAATTAGTTAATGCTTTTTTATTTATAAGAGCGTTTTCTCCAATCTTAAGAAGTGCAACAAAAAAAATGATCATATATTCACTTTTAGCAATTGAGTAGGAAATGAGGGTTTCAAAGAAATCAGAATATAGTGCAATCTAATTTTGTGAAGTCTCTGTAATTTTTATTTGTTTTTCAATGACATTAAGAAATATTTCCCCCATAATTTAGCAATTATAGAAATTTTTTTCTGGGGATGAAATATAAATTTTTAATTTTAATTTAATTTATTTATATTTATATCCCGCCCTTCTCCACAGAGGACCCAGGGCGGCGCACAGGAATTTAAAAAACATATAAACAATAAATACATAATTTAAAAATATATTAAATTAATCTAATCCTATGCTAAAACCAATTTTAAAAATCCCAATTTAAAACTCACTAAGAAAGTCCCCATGGGAGGTTAGGCTAGGCCGGCTTGTTGGAAAAGATGTGTCTTTAGACACTGGCGGAAGAGGCGGAGGTCGGTGATGGTGCGCAGTTCAGGGGGTAAGTCGTTCCAAAGGGCTGGGCCCGCCACAGAGAAGGCTCTTCCCCTGGGTGTCGCCAGACGGCATTGCCCGGCCGACGGCACCCTGAGAAGGCCCTCTCTGTGGGAGCGGATCGGCCGAAGGGATGTATGGGGCAGAAGGCGGTCTCGCATATATTAAGAAGCATGTTCACCCAGAAATGAAGTAGACTTAGTCTGTGTTGCCCGAGGGCACAGGAATGGAACAAATGAATTAAAACTACATGGACGTAGAATTAGAGTAGAATCAGCAGAAAGTTCATGATTGTACGAGTTATCAGCCAGAAGAAAAGATTGTCACATTGTGTGGTGCATTTGCTTTTCATGGAAACAGACATGTAATGGCCATTTATCAGAAATGCTATATTTATTCATTCAATTCAATTTTGCAGGGAATCTTCCTGAGCATGGAGGTCAGAGTAGCAATCTTTACATTCCTTTTCTACTCTATGAAAAATTTGTATTTTACTTAATTGTTCAAATTAGTTGTATGACCTTTCGTTTTGTGTTTTTTCTCCTAAGCTTCCATGCAAAATCAGTATTAGTTTTGCAATGCTATGCTCTGAGATATTGTGTCTTCCCTTTCCTTCCATATTGGGTTGATGTTAATTCTGTTTTATAATTTAAAAAAATAACTAAACTAAACTAAGACCAGATTCATCCTCTGAAAGAAAGACAGGCAGGCAGATAAACATAAAGAAAAGGAAGGAAGGAAGGAAGGAAGGAAGGAAGGAAGGAAGGAAAATGGAAAAAAGAAAAGGAAAAAAATACTGCAAAATTGCAGAAAGATAAATGCAGGCCTGCCAGTCACACTGATTGGCAATTATATTTGCCATACTAGGATGGCATTAATTGCAGAAGGCAATGTGCTTCTTCAGGGGTGCTGGAATTGTTGTTATTATTATTACAGTTTATATCATTCCTTTCTGTTCAGAGCTACATGCCTGAATTATAATCTTTAGCCTCTCTGAGATTGTCAATATTCATAAATACCCATATAACATTTTCCCCTTGTTAAACTAAATCATATTTTTATTCTAATCAGATGAGTGAATACTGGTTATTACTGAAGAGATCATCACAGTATTCCATGGACACAGTCAGGTAATTCATGGAACTGGAAATTTTTGAAAGGGTTTCTGTATTTACAGCATTTAATGAGATGGGTATTAATGGAATGGATTATATGAAACAGGATTAATGGGATAAATTATATGAAAAAACAATATTTAATAATATTTTTGAAATGTATAATTTAGAAATGATTGCTATCTGAACCAACTATTGCTAAGTAGTCTAATAAATAGCTGTGTAAGTACATGGGGAATTTTTAAAATGTTTGTTTACACCAGTGCTTCTCAAATAGTGGGGCGCGCCCCCCAGGGGGGGCGCGAGGCTCCGTAAAGGGGGGCGCGTTTGACCTCGGCAAACACTGTCATAACAAGCCAAGCCCCGTGTTTATGTCTCTGTATCCAGTCAGATGCTGACAAGGACCTTCTCCTGTGAAACATAACGCTGCCCCAATTAATCAAACTTGCTAAAGAAATCGGGCTACCGCTGCTGACATTTGCATCGATAGTGAGCATTAAGCCAGTACATGTGACTGCGCATGCTCCTTCCTTTCGAGGAGAACAGACCCGATTGGATAGACATGATGCTCTATCCTGATTAGCCAAACCTGCCCGTGTGACTTTTAGACCCGGATGATACTATTTACAGTCGCGCGGGGGGCGCGAAATGTTTTCTTCTTCCTAGGGGGCATGACAGAAAATAATTGAGAAGCACTGGTTTACACTGATGAATCCTTATATGAAGATCTGTGGGTGTTACATGATGCCATGCAAAATGAGAATTTGGCACTGGGGGATAAGAATTGGCAGGGCATCCCTGAAGGAGAAATTCCCAACGATTTGTCTGTGGCAAAACTTCTTTACTGTTGGCATGAAATCTTGGAAAGAGTTTCATTATGTTGTAGAAGGCTATGGATTCACTGACTTTCTTTTAGCCAAATAATTGTAAAAACACCTCTTTTAGAGCACTGAAATTTTTGGGAGTTTTTTGTTAGCTTTAAAATGAATTATGAAGCAAAATATTCCAATAGATATAATAATAATAATAATAATAATAATAATAATAATAATAATAATAATAATAATAATAATAATAATAATAATAATAGTTGTTCGTGTTTTATGAATAAAGTAAATAGTAATAATAGTAATAGTAGTAATAGTAGTAGTAGTAATAATAATAATAATAATAATAATAATAATAATAATAATAATAATAATAATAATATGTTGCCTCTGTAATGAGAAAGATGAGACAGTTGACCACTTGATCAGTGGGTGCAGCAAAATTTCACAGACTACCTACAACGCCATGACCTCGTTGCTAAGATCATTGGAAATTGTGCCAGAAGTTTGGATTTGAGTACAGCAAAAACCACTGGGAACATCATGTTGAGAAAGTTTTAGAGAATGAGAAAGTCAAAATCTTGTCGGAGTTCAGAATTCAGACTGACAGGCACCTGGCCTACAACACACCTGACATAACAATAGTTGAAAAGAAAAAAGTATGGTTCATTGAGATTGCAATACCTGGTGATGCATGAATTGAAAATAAGCAGTAAGAAAAAATCACAAAGTACTAGGACTTGCAAATTGAAGTTGCACGACTGTGAAATAAGAAATCGTGTGTTGTCCCAATTGTAATTGGAGCCCTTGGAGCAATACCTAAAGGGCTACCTCACTATTTAGAAATTCTAAATTTACCTGACTTGAACATTCTGATTCTACAAAAAACCACCCTACTTGGAACAGCTTATATCCTCCAACGTTACCTTAACAGTTCCTAGGTCCTTGGTTAGGACTCAAGCTGTTGAGCTACCAACCAGCCCCAAAGGCTGTGAATCTCACCAAAGATTAACCACATAATAGCAACAACAACAACAACAAAAATAATAAAAATACTAAACAATTATTCCGTATGTCATTATTTTGCATGGCAGAGTTAAGCTTTTTCCATTTGTTATGATTTCCACCACAAACTAAAGCAAACTGGACCAAAACACCATTTTGAAAAATAGTCCATCGTTTTAATATGATTTTTAACAAAGCAATTTTGTTTTTTTACAGGGACTACATTAGTTTTTACAAGAATATGCTATGGCAACAGGAAGAGCATCAAGCTTGATCTGTGACTCCAAAAATTTATATATCTGCGTCCATGGTATCAATCAACATGATTCTTCCTGGAATATCAGTGTGTGAGACAAATGCTATTATGTCTAATTGACAAGGATCCAACATAAATGTCTTCATCCTGTCCTTGACTAGATAAGGGTATATCCTGTGAAAAAAGTGCCCAGATCTTCAGCTACTGTCCTGTATGAAAGAAATTACTTTTAAGTTGTCTTGAATAGGATTCATTGTCCAACAGGCCCTGCATGAGAAATATACCTATTGTCATATGTAATTCAAAAGTAGTTGTTATAGTTTGTCAATGTGAGGAATGTCCTAGTGAATGTAATATTGATTTTGGAATCTTGTTCATGAACTCTTCTTAACAATTCTTAGGAATTGTTCACCACAAATTAGATTTAACTTGAAATTGTCCATGTGTGAGAAGCAATATGGGAGTGTAATATTAACTGCTGCTTGCTTCTGCATTGTTTAATTGAGAAATTGATGGATGTATACAACACAGATTTTACCTATCATTTCATTTATAACTCCTTCACATATAAAAATCCAATTACATGACAGACCTGTCCTGTCCTGAGGCCTCTAATTCAAAAAAGAAGGAATCTGTATATTCAAAACATTCATTCATCAATGGATTTTGACCTTATCTTTCCATGGGTTACCCTATAACTTTTTAAAGTACTCTACTTGAATTTCATTCTCTTTACATTTATGCTTTTTCTGACATACCAAATTTCCACTTCTGTATAACGAGCAGAGCTGGCTGGAGAATTCTGGGAGTTGAAGTCCATAAGTCTTAAAGTTGCCAAGTTTGGGAACCTCTGCCTTAGATCTAGGAAGGGAACTGTATTAAGCCATAGAATTTTTTAAAAAGGATATGGCATGTACATGTTTTTAAAGACATAAACCTTTGTGATTTGCAGTTCACAATAAATTTAAAACAACTTTAAAAAATATGTCGAAAAATAGCAACTATATCCCTGTTTTATTTCCCTTTTCTCCAAGCTGTCCCTTGTCTTAATATTTCTTTATCTAATTTCCTCATCTTTAGTGAATATTCTGCCAAGATATATACATTTATATACATTTATCTACTTTTTCTAGTTTTAACATGTACAGTATGTATAACTTTTAATTGCTCACATGTATTTTCTCTGACAAACATGTTATTTGTCATTGACAAATTAATTTTTAGATCCTTGCTTGTTAAACTCAATGTGGCGTATATAATGCTTCTACCTTCTGTGTTGGGCTGTGGGTTGGGCTGAGACAGAGTGACTTGTCCAAAGTACTGAGCTGGCTGCTTTCTACTCACAATTGCTGCTAATCACATGAGCCAACAATTTGGCAACATTTGCATAGGAAGTAGATGTACATTCATGTCCTCAATCAACCAAATTCTAACACCTGCAAAATCATTTTTGTATGTTTATAGGTTTCTTAAATAATCAAGGAAATATACACATTCTTATCTTATTCCCTGGTTAATGTTGAACCATTCATTAAGCATTTTTTCTCCTTAGGCACACTTTTGTTCCATCATATATAACTTTTAATACATTCAGCAACTAACCTTTGTGCAAATATTGCCTACTCATTCCATCATATGGTTTCTCTAAATTAATCAGTGTGCAACCTTTATTTATCTATCTGGGAATATTAATCTTTCACGAAAATAGATGTCACATAGCAAAATCTATAAAGTTTGAAACAACACTGAAACAGCAAAGAAATCAAACAATCTCTTTGAAAATTCAGCTACACACAGTAGGTACTCCACTAAGCAGGTGTTCAGTTTAAAAAAAAGAATGACAGAATCCTTCTACATTTTCATCAGTGTGTGATGTTTGCATAATCCTCTTGAACAGTTCTGGTAAACTACTTCAAGAGCAAGTTACCTCATTAAACAGAGAGGAAGAATGGAGACAGGTGGGTTCATTCCCTACCCTTCTGTCACAGTTTCCATCACTCTCCAAGAACTGAGTAGTGTCCTATATCATTTTCCGTGCAATTCACAATTCCAGACAATAATTCCTTAAGACATTTGATGGGCTAGTATCTTCAAATTTATTTGTATTTACTAATTCATTTGCACAATGTCAAAGAAAATTTATTTTGCTCTTGACTAGGTTTGCAGTCTTAGATCTCCTTTTATCTGGTAACAAGATAAATTAATTTAGTAACACTTCATTTGAGCATTTATGAATACATAATTCTGGTAGTTCATGGCACATCTTCCTTTTTATCTGCAGATAAACCAACCTACCTTCGATATCCTATTTTTCTATTATCCCATCAGTATCATTTTGTTTTTGTTTCAAAAGATGATGCTATTTTTTTAACCAATGGCTGGAATTGTAAATCATAACTTTCTATTAGCAATAATACATGATTTTTAAAAAGATTTTAAGTGTCATGAAAATAATTGCTTAAGTTTTTATCAACATAGTAAAGGTAAAAGTTTCCCTCGCACATATGTGCTAGTCATTCCCAACTCTAGGGGGCAGTGCTCATCTTTGTTTCAAAGCCAAAGAGCCAGCGCTGTCTGGAGACATCTTCATGGTCATGTGGCCATCATGACTAAATGCTGAAGGGGCACGAAATGCTGTTAACCTTCCCACCAAAGGTGGTTTTTATTTTTCCACTTGCATTTTTACGTGCTTTCGAATTGCTAGGTTGGCAGAAGCTGGGACAAGTAATGGAGCTCACGCTGCACGGTGCTAGGGATTCAAACCGCTGAACTGCTGACCTTTCTGATCGACAAGCTCAGCATCTTATCCAGTGAGCAACCGCATCCCTTTATCATCATACCTTAATGGCAAATCCAATTTTTATCCCAAACATTATGGGACATACACAGTTATAGGTTAAAAAAAAAAAATACCAGCTGCCCCAATGGGAATAGCAGAGGGGTATGCTATCAATTCTACTAAGATGCATATATTAATAGTTGGATCTAGGAAGCAGCAATACATTCTGAATGTTCTTACACATTACCCTTTACAAGACAGTTATATGACATGTGTATTCTTCCTATTTTTAGTTAAGCAAATAGTACTTTGATTCCCTGGGCTCTATTCATAAGCAAATATCTGCCTATCTAAAACAATTTCTGACTACTAGGAAGTATAAATAAGAAATAAAAATACTGATAGTTTAGATCAGCCAGTCTCAACCTTATGATATTTCCTCCTTTCTCTGAGGCTGTTGGAGTTCAGTTCCAACATATCTGAAGAGCACAAGGGTGAACGACAGGTTTTTAATCAGTCCATTGCAAATCAGTCAATTAAAGTATTATTTAAAATATATCTAAATGAAAATGGCAGCACACATCTTTTTCATACATATCTTTTTTTTCCTGAAGCCCTCTAGACAAAGCAAAAGATACTATCTTCTTAAAAGATATGCCACCTCCTGCTGCTCCGTCCAACAGGCACATGAATCATCTAAAGACAAATAAAAAGCTGCTGCCTTCTTCATAATGATTTATAGTCTAAAGCTCACCTGGAACTTGGCGTAAACAGATGCAGTTGTAAGAAAGATATGCTATTCCCTGTTTAATGCCAGCCTCTCCTCCCCTTCTAATGATCTCTTCCGATGGAATTGCAAACTAGTAGGAAGCTGGGAGCTGATCTGTCAAACACCAGGCACTTTGAGAGGACATGTGCAAATGTATGTCTAATCCGTCAAATAAGATTTCTGTAACCGGATGACACATATGAAAAAATAAGTTGTCCTGTTGAAGATAGCTTGCTATCTAAATTTGGAGTGAGTAACTTGAAACCTAGATCTGCTGCGGGATACCTTCTGTTCACAACTGCCAAAAAGATGGCACAGGAAACACAAAACTATTACTAAAGGCCATGCTATAGATTTATTGGGCACCAAAACGAAGACAGAAAGAACTTCAAACCACCTACAGAGCGTCTCGTCCCCTATACCCATTTAAACTTAGTGTCAGATAAATGGTGCCAGATATATAGCGTATGTAGCACCACTCCAGTGTCACATGCACTGGTTACCAGTGCATTTCCGGATGGAATTCAAGGTGCTGGTGGTTACCAATCAAGCCCTAAATGGCTTGGGACCAGGGTGCCCGAAGGATCACCATTTTTCAAGACTACCTGTCTTACTAGGAGTACTGTGTTTCCCCCAAAATAAGGCAGGGTCTTATTTTCTTTTGACCCCCAAAATGAGCACCTGGCCTTATTTTCAGGGTGGTCTTATTATTTTTGAGATGCAAGAGGCAGTGAGCATGGTCACCTCACGGCTGCTGCTGTGTTGCAATATTTTGGGGGGAAGACTTATTTTTTTGGGAGGGCTTATTTTAGTGCATGTGCTCAAAAGCCCAATTGGGCTTATTATCTGGAGAGGTCTTATTTTCAGGGAAACAGGGTAGATCTAACAGGACGGGTATGTTCGGGGGTGGGCTTCAACGAGTTCTCTGCCCAACTGCTGGGTGGGCGTGGCCATGGTGGGCATGGCCTAGTCAGCCTCCGGCACTAAGACTGGAGGGGGTTATTTTTACCATCCCTAGGCTCCAAAGGGTTTTTTAAGTCTCTGGGAGGGTGAAAACAGTCTTCCCCGGGCTCCAGAGGCCCTACGGAGGTCAGAAGTGGGCTGTTTCCAGTCGTCCAGAACTTCCAAGAGACCTGTTTTTTGCCCTCTCTGAGCCTCTGCCTGGGCCCTGTACTTAACTGGCATCCCAAACGGGGTGCATTGGAACTTGTGGGAGGGGAGGGATAGGGGTGGGACAGAGTGGGAGGGGCCAGCTAGGGGTGGGATTTGCAGGTTCTCTGAACTGGGTAGATTCTTAGCTAGAGGTTCTCCCGAACCCATGCAAACTCACAGCAGCCCACCCCTGGGCATGGTGAAGATCTCATTAGCCAAAGAAAGTCAGCTGGTGGAGACTAGAAAGTGAGATTTTTCTGCAGTGGCAGATTTTTACATTTTTTACATTTTTTTGACTAGTTTTGTCCTTTTTCAGTAAATTAAATATAAATTATTACTATACATTCTGTAAAAAGATATAAGGGGAATGATAGTTTTGATTCTACTTGCAAACCAAAAATAATATTCAAAATCGCCTGATCACATGTACAGACACATCCATTCTAATAGGTAGTGATTTCTAAGTAAGCAAAAGCAGCAGCAAAATCTCAAGTTTACTAAATGCCCTACATCTCAGGAAATGGCCAAACCTCAAAATAAGTAATAATAACAATCTCATTTCCTTTCAATCCTTGCAAACCAAAATGAGGTTTAGAAATTATGAATAACTGTCCATCTTCACTAGTATTCTGGTCAAAGGGCAGCTCTTTAAAACAAGATGAGATTTATACGCCATAATAACTCTGTAATGAGATTTATTCAGGTTTCTGTAAAGTGTAACTACCTTTTTGCTAAAACTTGACAGCACTAGTAAATAAACCAGTGATTTGAAATAGTCTACATGGCAGCTGCTTGTCAGATTTTCCAACATAATTTCCAGATGTTTGGGATTAAAAATTTCTATAATCACAGCTATATAGGTGGTCCTTGACCACAATTGAGCCCCAAATTTTTGAGATATTTGTTAAGTGAGTTTTGCCCCATTTTGCGACTTTTCTTCCCACAGTTTTTAAGTGAATCATTGCACTTGATAAGTTAATAATTAGGTTGTCAAGTGAATCTGGCTTCCCCATTGACTTTGCTTGTCGAACAGTTGCCAAAGGTTGCCACATGACCTTGGGACACAGCAATAGCCATAAGTATGAACCAGCTGACAAGCATCTGAATTTTGATTGCATGATCATGGGGATGCTACAAAGGTTGTAACTGTGAGAAATGTTCATAAGTCACTTTTTTCGTTGTAACTTTGAACGGTGACTAAATGAACTGTTATAAGTTGAGGACTACCTGTATGATGTTGAGCGATGATGCAGTTTAGTAATGTTAAATCAGCCACAATTCATTGTTGATTTAAATAAAATTCATGCTAGCTGTGAATACTGGGAGTTTCAGTTCTGAAACATTTGAATAAAGGATTGCTTATTTAGTTTTTACACCGATAATGAATATTTGAATATTTCTGATTTGTAATAATATTGTTCTGTTTTGATTAACTTACTGTCCCACTTTTAAAGAGTAGCCAAACTCAGAGAACAAGATAATGCAAGATTTGTCATCTGTGGCAGCTTCCAGTTGTGTGAACCTCAGTTCCCAGAATATCAGCAATGGCTTTGTTGGCTGTGGAATTCTGAGTCCACACATTTGGAAATTGGAAAGATTGGGATAGATCAGAGGTGGTATTCAACAGGTTCTGACCAGTTCTGGAGAACCGCTAGTGGAAATTTTGAGTACTTTGGAGAACTGGTAAATACTACTTCTGACTGGTTCTACCCCCACCTATTCTCTGCCTCCTGAGTCCCAGCTGATCGGGAGGGAATGGAGACTTTGCAGTAACCTTCCCTTGGGATGGGGTGGGAATGGAGAGTCTACAGTATCCTTCTCCTGCCACGCCTACCAAGCCACACCCACAGAACCAGTAGTAAAAAAAATTGAATCCCACCACTGAGATAGATAGAATGTTGCATGCTTTTATGTTGAAAAACTTACTTGTCTTTTCCTTATAAATTCTTGAACAAATGGAATGTTAAAATTATCAGAGCGCATAGATTTGTAAGTGGAACAAAATAATTATTTTAAAGCAATTTTGTACTGCGAAAAGCCAAAGAGCCACCCACAAAGGGCTTGTTTTTGTAGCTCTTTGCTGCCATCTAGCAGTATTCATCCTCATGTTGGCCATTCAGATATGATTTCCTAAATTTGTCTTGCTTCTTAACTGCTAATCATAAATAGAAGCTGTAACAAAAATAGATGATATTAATAATATACCTTGAATAACATGCCTTCCTTTGTTCAATACTTAGCTATAATCCTGCATTTAAGATGAAAGTTTCAGAATGGATACAAAAGCTAATTTGTGCCACTCCCCAAATGGAATGCAGGGCAGTTTGGATATCAATCTAACAGGGAATGGAGTGTTCCTGGTCTAAGTTTCTTCTTGACATTAACTGATGTGTTTTGATATGTTCCTAATTGCTTGCAGTCACATGGAACCGACACAGCTGTTTTCCGCAGCATCAAAGAGGGGGGGGAAAGAGGAATATTTTGCTATATTATACATTTAAAAAAGAGCAGAAGTTAACATTATGCTAAACATAATTAAACAATTAATTAATGGCAAGTCATGTGTGTCATGCAATGAAGCAAAACATCTGGGCTGAATGTCAATAAGTTTTCAATTGCATATTAATCTTTAAAATCCTCTGAAACAGTGTATGGATTTGAATCCAGAATTTTCTAGTCTTTTTACATAGGCACCAAACATAATAAAATGTTCCTTGTTGTTCACATTTCCAACATAAATTTCAAGAGTAATTAAGAATGCTTTAATACTGTTTGTTGTTTTGGTTAGTATCATGAAGAAGAAAGTACAGGTGGAAATGGAATTCTTGATAGAATTTCTGCCCCTTATAATTATTACACATTATTTATTTTATTAATATCTTCAATTTTGTATCAACTGCAAAATTACTATGGTATTATACATTATCTTGATCACCATCGTTTAATATGCTAGTTTGTCTAATAGTTTGTCTAAGACATGTACATATTTTCAGAAATTATTCTTATAATTATTGATTCTCTAATAAAGAAATTATAGAACTGCTTTTCTCTGGTGGGGAGCTAAAAAAGCAACTAATCAAAGATAATGTGTGTGGATGGCAGACCTTCATGATTATTGTATAAACCACATAATAATTAATATAGAAATTAGTGTCCGAGTTAAACACTCTCTGTATATTCTCTTCTTTTTCTGATGCAATATGGTTTAGATTCTATTCAAAACTTCAGGAGCTTTACATTGTACATTCTTTCAAAACTTCATATAATTAAGTGAGCAGTTGTAAAAGGCTAGAGTTGATAGCAATAGTACTTAGACTTATATACAGCTTTACAGTGCTTTATAGCCCTCTGTAAGCAGTTTACAGAGTCATCAGATTGCCCCCAACAATTTGGGTCTTCATTTTACCTACCTTGGAAGGATGGAAGGCTGAGTCAACCTTGAACCTGATGAGATTTGAACTGCCAAATTGCAGTCAGCCAGCAGTCAGCAGAAGTAGCCTGCAGTACTACACTTTAACCACTGTGCCACCGCAGATCATATTACATTTATTTAATTTAATAAATTAAAATGAATAGTAAAAAAAATAGAACACAAATACTATTAATAGTTGGCTAAATCTGAAATCCATATGATCAACAATTTGTACTTGCTTTCGGTACCTACAGCCTCTTTCTCACTGCTGCCCTCATTAAAATGGAGCCCATCTGGAGAAAAGGAGCTTTTATTGAAAAGCTAATTGCTTTCACCTCTAATATAAGTAAATGCGTGCAAAGCAATTGTGCCCCCCCCCCAGTAAATCCTGGTTGGGGTGAGGGGAAGATCTTGGCTTCTTCTTTTCCATGTTCGTTTTGATTTTCAGTTAAAGCCCCTTTAGTTAAAACATGCTCTTCATGCTGACTCACTTGACCTGTAATCAGCTCTTTCATTAGCATAATCACTGTCTGCACTTAAAAAAAAATGCCTTGGGAGCAAGGAATGTAAATGGTTTTGGTCACTGCCAAGCATCTCCAATCTATACACTCTACAGCATTCATAAGTAATTTACAAATTCAAGTCCTGTGTAGTTTTAGAAACATTTTCAAGAACATAAGGTGAAATGAGTTCTCCCACCAGAAGATGAGTTTTCCCACCAGAAGATGTTAGATAGCCATTTGTCTGAAATGGTATAAGGTTCCTGCCCACGCAGGGGGTTGGACTAGAAGACCTACAAGGTCCCTTCCAACTCTGCTATTGTATTGTATTGTACTTCACCTGGCAACCACTCCCCAGTGTCAACTGGCTTGAGAACTATTTGAGAACATTTGTTTAGAGCAGTGGTTCTCAGCCTGTGGGTCCATGGACCCTTGGAGGGCCATGACGTCATCATGGGGGCTCTGTGAAGGCCAAATGTTATCATTTAAATCTTGAGTTAAGCCTTGGTGGTCTTTGGCCATGGTCCAAGGCCACAAAAGGTATTTAAAGATGAAGGAAAGGTTGAAAACAAAGCAGGGGTGTCAAACTCATGGCATCATGGCATATATCACGACTCTTTCCCCTTTGCTAGACCAGGCACCAGCGGGTGACACATCTGGCCCTGGTTCAGAGCTTTTCTGAAGAAATGTTAAATGAGCTCCCAAACATCTCACAGGTTCTACAAGATGATGTGGCAAATCAGAACCTCTGTCATGTCATTGCATTTCCACAGTGATGCCTGTCAGCCCTTTTTTTTTCAGTTGGCAAGACATGTCAACCAAGGAGATGTGACTTTTTGAGTGCCAGGACTTTGCTCTGAATAACCCAAAAACTAAAGAAATCTCCTCCCCTTGATTTTCTCCCCATTCCTTGCCCAGACCTGTTAGCCTTGAGGTCAGCTGACATATGACAGCAATTTCCCAAACTGCCAGAACCTGGAGAGGTAGCAAGAAAGGTGAGGTATGGGGTGCCCTCTGAGCTTGTTTGTTTTTTTGCAGATCTTTCATTATCCATCATGAATGCTAGTTTGGTGGAAGTGGAGAGAGCTAATCTTTGATATAGAGAAGACTTTAGTGCTGCCAACAGCAGGCTGTCTGAAAAATAGTCTTCAGGAATTGGAAAGAAGTCTCTGGTCTCACTCACTTTAACCTGCTTGTCACTGTTGTATTGTTGGCAAAGAGAAAAGCTGAACTTTAACACTGGAGTGTAACTAAAGAGAGTGTTCTCCATAGTGGGCTGGGGAGGAAACAAAGGTGGTATTACAAAGCCATTTCTTTAAGGATGATTAAAGGGGCACCTTCATTCAGTGTTTATCAGGATTTCTTGATAAGTCTCATGTATTTTAAGAGTAAAGAGAAAACAAACTTCAGAATACCAGAAATACGATTACTATAATGAGGAAGATTCAAATTTAGGGAATACTGTTTCTATTGAAAGGTTTAGGCTGTATTTGGCTCCTCTGGTTGAATGAATTCAAACAGAGAAGTAAAAATGGAAAGAAATGTTTCACTAATGCTGTAGATATAATATATTAGCACACAGCTCCTGAGAATTTGAGGGCTGTTCATTAACATGCTGGAGTGATACTATGGGAAAGATAAATTGAGATGAATATGAAATGACAGACATACAAAAGGAAGACAATCCTTAAGTTGAATGGTTAGAATCAAAGAAATACATAACTATCCCTGGAAGAGCTGTAAGTTATTACTTAACAAGACGGGAAGGATTTGTCTACTTATAGATGTCTTCAAATTGAGTTTGACTCTCAGGGACTACATTATCACACTTACACAGTTTTATTAGCAAATAATGGAAGTAGTGTTACATTTATTTTAATGTGTTGGTAATGTTTTAGGGAATTTTTAGCACAGGGCACTTTAAATTTAATTAGATTTTATTCTGTAGTCTTATTTATTATACGTCCGTTTTATTAATATGTTTGTATTTCCGCTTTTAATTTCCTGTGCACCACCCTGAGTCCCTTTGGGGAGATAGGTGCGGTATAAAAATTAAATAAAATAAAATTTATTTCTTCAGGATGATTTTTAATTCCCCTCTAACTAACATCCTGGAAATACCACACTGACCTATCTTAAACGACTCTGGCTTTCCCATTGACTTTATTTGTTGGAAGGTCACAAATTACAATCACATGACCCTAGGACAGGGGTGGGCAAACTTTGCAACTTTAAGTCTGAAGGACTTCAGCTCCCAGAATTCTCCAGCCAGCTGGCTGGAGAATTCTGGGAACTGAAGTCCTTCAGACTTAAAGTTGCAAAGTTTGCCCACTCCTGCCCTAGGACATTGCAACCAGTATAAATTCATGCTGGTTGCCAAGAGACCAAATTTAGATCACCTGGCTATGGGGATCCTACAATGGTTGCAAGTGTGAGGACTGATTGATCCTAAGTCACTTATTTCATTGTGGTTGTAACTTTGAATTGTTGCTGAACAAATGGTTGTAAGTTGAGTACTACCTGCATGAAATTCGACACGTGGAAAAATAGAAGGAATGCAGTTTTTACATGAGGAAGTCTAAGACAGTGATGGCGAATGTTTCTGTCCTTGCTTGACAAAATTGTGTGCAGGCATGCAATAGTGCGAGTGCCCCACACCCACAATGCAATGGACTCTGCCAACTTGTGCATATGCATGCGACCCCACTCCCATGCTGGGGGGGCAGTTTTCATCCTCCCCAGGCTCTGGAAAGCCCCCATAAAACAGCCTTCCCTGGCCCACCGGAGAGGCTGAAAATGAACTGGCTGGCACACTCATGTGCACTGGACCTAACATAGGGCAATGACCAATGGGCCCATATATATGGCTTCATGTGCCATTTGTGGCATGCATATGATAGTTTGACCATCACGGGTCTAAGATAATGAAATTGTAAGCAGTAATCTTCAGGGACAAAACCAGTGGTGGGATTCAAAGTTTTTTGCTACTAGCTCCGTGGTCTTAGTGGACATGGTGTGTCTTGGTGGGTGTGTCTTGGTGGGTGTGGTAGGGGGAAGATACTGTAAAATCTCCATTCCCACCCCACTCCAGAGGAAGGAGACTGTAAAATCCCCATTTCCTCCTGATCAGCTGGGACTCGGGAGGCAGAGAATAGATGGGGATGGGGCCAGTCAGGTGGAATACCACCTCTGGTCAAAACCATTATTTTTTCTTTTTCCCCCATAAATATTTCATATTCACGTCTTCAACAATATATATTGGCTATAAGTTGGAAGAACACTGTCAAGAATACAACTTTTGGCTTGATCCTTGAATGCAGAATTTTAAAGCATTATAAAACATGTTTATAATTTGTTTAGACCAAAAGGAGCTGCTCATCTAATATGAATAAAGTTTTTAAATTTTTGAGATTTTTTTTTTAAAAAAAGGCATATTATGAAATTAATGGGAAGATTAAGTCATTGGCACCTCTTAAATTCAGCTATACTTTGTTTATGGATTCCTCAATTTAACACAGAAATTGAGCAAATGAAATTGTAGGAGGAGGATGTTCAGTGTTGATGTTCAACAAGATCTTCAGAAATATCTAGAAATCCTTAATGTATGCAAAAACCTTGGGAGATATACATGGATAGTTTACACCTGCTTGTTATCAGTGGGTACACTGTTGTACACAAAAATATGACTGAATAGGTGGCATATTTAAATGGCACTCAACTGACGACTAATTTTAACAAATTAAGCAGAATTGAAAGAACATGATAAAAAATTACTCGTTGCCAATAAAAATATACAGTTATGCCCACAAAAGACATAATTAGATATTTTACCTTTCCCTTACATTTACATGCCTTATATCTTGAAAAGGCTGGATTCGATAACCGCTGGCATGAGAGACCACCTTTAAATTTAAAGATTAAATTTGAAAAAATATGAACTACATCTGGAATTGAAGCATAATTTTGAAATGTTAAGAAATTTGCCATCCCTCAATAAATCATTTGATAGCTTGAATAATTTACATTTAGTCTTCTAAGTGTTATGTATAACTTTCTGCCCTTGAGTTATTTCCGCACTGCAAATATTAAGTTGTATATTTAGTTAGCATTTATTTCTTTATAAATTTATTATAAATTAATGCATATAAATTATACATTTACTGTGTTATTTATGAAGTTATAAACTATTTATACATATATTTAATATGTTTAATTATTCTTGCATCCTATTTGAAGAATCACATTTAATGCAATACAGTTATATTCTGTCCTTCATTTGAACACTCAAGGGAGAGTTTTAATATAAAATGAGTTCTCAGTTGGCAAAATGTAGTTGCTTTTTCATGGCTAATATGTTGTGTGTACCCTTTTATTGTGATTTGTTAACTGTGGCATGTGATGTAGTAGAAAGGTAGGTAATCATAGTTTACTCAATAAATCTAGTAAAGCAGTCTCTGATGTATAATGTGAGCAGAGCTGCAAACTGACAAAATAAGCGCTACACCAGATAATGAAATTGGTTTTATTATCTGCATTTTAGATCAGCTGAAAAATGCATATGTGAAAGCTCAACAAAGGGAAAGATTAAATAAACTGACTATAGATTGATATCTTAGTTATTTATGCAATGAAATGGATAGGAATTTGATATTTTCAATTAAAAAATCGTACTGTTTATATTTAGGATTCTGATAGCATTTCATGGCTTGTTTGAGTGGTTTTGAGTCTTCCTATCTGATGTTTTATGTTATTTTTGATGTTGTTATTTGTAATTCTGGCCATCTTTACTGTTTTTATTATGAACTACCTAGAGTCTTGTATACAAGATGGGAAGCCTAGACATTTATTAAATAAATAAGTCTCCTTTCTTTGTTATTGCAATTTATTTAACAGGTTGTATAAAATAACATACAGAATCTATAATTTCATGTCATTAAAATACTGCTTCAGGACCATCCAATCAGAGGTGATATTCAGCAGGTTCTGACCAGTTCTGAATAACTGGTAGCAGAAACTTTGAGTAGTTCGGAGAACTGATCAATACCACCTCTGGCTGAACCTGCCCCCATCTATTCTTGCCTCCCAAGTACCAGCTGATCAGGAAGAAATGGGGATTTTGCAGTAATCTTCCCCTGGAGTGGGGAGGGAATTGAGATTTTTACTGTATCCTTCCCCTGCCATGCCCATAAAGCCACACCCACCAAGCCACACCCACAGAACCAGAAGTAAATTTTTTTGAATCCCACCACTGCATCTAATGCAGATTAGAGCCGTATATAGAAAAGTAGATGTCAGATATTGAAGAAACAGTTATATATTCTGTCCTTGTTTATTCATCCTCTATACATAATGAATTAGAACAGGAATTAGAAACTTTGCTGGCTGGAGAATTCTGGGAGCTGAAGTCCTTCAGACTTAAAGTTGCAAAGGTTGGGGACCCCTGAATTAGAAGATTAATGCATTCAAAATTAGACAAAAATATTTTTTTAAAGTGTTGTTGATAATACTACTTCGTTATCTGCAATTTCTAATGAGGGCAAGGAGCAGAGTGAAAAAATATGGGATTATGATTAAATATGAATATCAAACTAATAAGGATAAGAAGGTTAAGCAAACAGAATTGACAGTAAAGACATCAAGCTGTATGGACGCAACATAGAAAATGCACTGCTAAGAGACCAATCTGAGTTCAGATCATCTTGGACAAAATCTATTTATGTGATTTCCATAAGGCATCCCTGATTAAATATCTATCTATCTATCTATCTATCTATCTATCTATCTATCTATCTATCTATCTATCTATCTATCTATCTATCTATCTATCTATCTATCAACAAATTTATGAAAATATAATAAATGCTCCTTGTTGAGTATTATTTATTCTTTTTAACTTCCAGAGTTTGTAGTTTGGGATGTAAGAGATTTGAAACTTGACTTTCTTTTTAATGTATGTTATTGGGGGAAAAAGAGTTATATGCTGGCTTGGCATAGCAATTTCTTTTACAATGTAGCAGTAGCTTTTTCCTCTATTCATTTTGCTTGGAAAAGAGGCTAAAAGATTTATCAAAATTGATTTTTTTCAATTTCCATTTTAACTGTTGGATTTGAATGGTCACTTCAAGCTGATATATAAAAGAATGAAGCCAGAAATCTTTGTCAGAAGTAGAGTAGCAAATCCTGGATTTTAAAAGGCGGAGTAAATCCTGTTAAGCATTGTGGAAAAGCTGATTACTTAATCATTCTTTCTTCTATGAAAATAAATGGTTTTTTCCCCATAAAGTGAATTCAGTTCCTATTAATGCTGCATATATTCAGATAGCAGTCTATTCTGTTAGATTTCAGATATTAAAAGTATTTGTAATGGCTCTTCCCAGCTATAAGTTCTTTCTCTGTAATATTACTTTCATATATATATATATATATATATATATATATATATGTAGATTTTGGTTTATTCGGGTCTTTTCCCGTGTAAAATTAAAGGTGTTTTTGCAACGTTTCGATGGGATCACCCCCATCATCATCAGGCTTTGGCTTCTGCCTTTTGCAAATGAACTGCATTTGAAATGGCAGTTTTTCTGTAAGTGGAGGTGGGAGGGGTTGGAATGTTGGCTCTGCTACTTTAAAACCGATTGGTTGGCTGATTTGCCACATCCTGATTGGTAGCTGGAGTTTGTTGAGAGTGATTGATGATGGTGTCAGTGTTTGTGGCCGGGACTTGTTTAGTGGCTGGGACTCGTTTAGTGGCCAGGGTTTGTTTAGTGGCCGGGACTCGTTTAGTGGCCAGAGCTGGTTTCCAGATGTCTGGCAGGCGGGAGGCATCATCGCGTCTGTTCATATTTTGGGGATGTTTTTCTATTTCAATAGCTTCCATAATCATTCTCCTGTTGGAGTGTTCAGTCCTGGAGAGCAATTTGGTTTTTTCAAAGTCAATTTGATGACCTGTTGCTTGGAAGTGCTGGAAGAGGGAGGAAGTATTTACTTGTCTTTTAACAGAATTCTTATGCTCTGAGATACGTGCACTAATTCTCCTATTAGTTTGTCCAATGTATGTGGACGAGCAGACTTTGCATGGTATTTCATAGACTCCTTGGTTTTCTAGCTGGATTTTGTCTTTGGGGTTCCTTAAAATGTTGGCAATTTTTTGGTTAGTGTCGAAGGATGTCTTTATATTGTGTTTGTGGAGAATTTTGCTGATTTTATCAGTGGTACCTTTAATATAGGGGAGGAGAGCGATGCCATTGTCTTGTTCTGTGTTTTGGATCTTGGGGGGTGTCTGCTTTTGGATTAGTTTGGTGATTGTGTTTCTTTGGAAACCATTAGAGATTAATATCTTTGTGAGGGTTTGTAATTCATTTTTCAGGTGGTCTTTGTCAGCTAGGCGTTTGGTTCTGGAGATGAGGGTCTTGGCTACAGAGTTGATCTGTGCAGGGTGGTGATGTGATTGTGCGTTTAGGTAGCGGTTTGTGTGTGTTTTTTTCCGGTAGATGGTGTGTCCTAGGGAGCCATTGGGTTTTTTGTAGATTAGGACATCCAGAAAGGGAAGTTGGTTGTTATCTTCTATTTCCATAGTGAATTGTATTTTGGGGTGTAGGCTGTTGAGGTGTGTGAGGAAGTTGTGTAGTTTTTCTTTTCCGTGTGGCCAAATTACAAAAGTGTCATCCACATATCTAAGCCAGAGTTTGGGTTTGTGTTCCGATTTATCTAGGGCATTCGTTTCAAAGTGTTCCATGAAAAGGTTTGCGATGACTGGTGAGAGTGGTGACCCCATAGGCGCTCCTTCTATTTGTTTGTACCTTTGTCCATTGTGAATGAAGTATGTGTTAGTTAGACAGTGGTTGGTTAGATCCAGGATGTATTTGGGGGGGTTGTATTTCTTCTGGATAGCTGTCAAGGTTTCTTTTATAGGCACTTGGGTGAAGAGGGATACGACATCAAAACTCACGAGTAGATCGCTGGGCTGTAGATTTTGTTTCTGGATCATCTCTACGAACTGGAATGAGTTTAGTACATGTGATTTGATAGATTCTGCATAGGGTTGTAATTTTTTTGCAAGAAACTTGGCAAGATTTTGTAGAGGTGAGCCTATGGAGCTGACTATGGGCCTGAGTGGTGTTCCTTCTTTGTGTATCTTGGGGAGGCCATAGAGCTTGGGGCATCTGGATGATTTTTCTCTGGGGATGATTTTTTGCTGGATTTCTTTGCTGATGGGAGAGGCTTTTATTTTGGATTTGGTGGTTTTTTCCAGGTAGGTGGTAGGATCTGTGTTTAGAAGTTTGTAAGCAGGGTCTTGGAGTAGGTTGGATAGCTTGGCCTGGTAGTCAGATGTATTCATTACCACTGTGGCGTTGCCTTTGTCTGCTGGGAGAATAATTATGTTGTTGTCTTTCTTCAAGTTGATGAGTGCTTTTATTTCTTCTTTCTCTAAATTGCTTTTGGGTGGCTTATTGGAGCATAGGATATTGGTAACTTCGAGTCTGATTTTGTTGGCTTCATCTGCATTGATTTTGGTGAGTGAAGCTTCAACTCCACATATTATGTTTTCTGTGGGGATGTGTTTGGGGGTGACAGCAAAGTTAAATCCTTTGGAAAGGACCTTGGTTTCTGCTATGGTGAGGGTCCTGTTTGATATATTATGTACTGTTTTTTTAATGAATTGTTTAGGAGGGGGGTTGGGTTTCTGGTATTTTTCAAGTTTGCGGATTTTGTTGGTGTGTTTTTCTGTTTTGTGAGAGGTTTCTGTTTCGGCCATCCAGAAGGCTAGTTGTTTTAGCTTGTCCCAGAGTGCTGGGTGTATTTTGTTGCTAAGTTTGAGGTGAAGAGTGAATAGATCTTTATTGGTTTGGTCTAATAGGAATCTTTTCATGTGGAGTTCATTTCTGATTAAGGCTAATTCAGTTCTTTTCAGGATCCTTTCAGTGGCTGAGGTTTTTGAGTGGAATTTTAGTTGGAAGCATGTGGGAATCAGGTTTTTATCTCGGCAGTTGCGTAGGAATGTGAGATCACATAAGATGGTGGCTCTTCGGACTTCGAGTTTTTCGTACGTCCTGGTTAGCCAGAAGGTTTCCTCCCCGTAGAGGTAGGATATTTGTTTTCGTAGGTTTTCACGGGTATAGGTATGTAGATTTTGGTAAAAAAAAAATTAAAAAAACAGTACATAATATATCAAACAGGACCCTCACCATAGCAGAAACCAAGGTCCTTTCCAAAGGATTTAACTTTGCTGTCACCCCCAAACACATCCCCACAGAAAACATAATATGTGGAGTTGAAGCTTCACTCACCAAAATCAATGCAGATGAAGCCAACAAAATCAGACTCGAAGTTACCAATATCCTATGCTCCAATAAGCCACCCAAAAGCAATTTAGAGAAAGAAGAAATAAAAGCACTCATCAACTTGAAGAAAGACAACAACATAATTATTCTCCCAGCAGACAAAGGCAACGCCACAGTGGTAATGAATACATCTGACTACCAGGCTAAGCTATCCAACCTACTCCAAGACCCTGCTTACAAACTTCTAAACACAGATCCTACCACCTACCTGGAAAAAACCACCAAATCCAAAATAAAAGCCTCTCCCATCAGCAAAGAAATCCAGCAAAAAATCATCCCCAGAGAAAAATCATCCAGATGCCCCAAGCTCTATGGCCTCCCCAAGATACACAAAGAAGGAACACCACTCAGGCCCATAGTCAGCTCCATAGGCTCACCTCTACAAAATCTTGCCAAGTTTCTTGCAAAAAAATTACAACCCTATGCAGAATCTATCAAATCACATGTACTAAACTCATTCCAGTTCGTAGAGATGATCCAGAAACAAAATCTACAGCCCAGCGATCTACTCGTGAGTTTTGATGTCGTATCCCTCTTCACCCAAGTGCCTATAAAAGAAACCTTGACAGCTATCCAGAAGAAATACAACCCCCCCAAATACATCCTGGATCTAACCAACCACTGTCTAACTAACACATACTTCATTCACAATGGACAAAGGTACAAACAAATAGAAGGAGCGCCTATGGGGTCACCACTCTCACCAGTCATCGCAAACCTTTTCATGGAACACTTTGAAACGAATGCCCTAGATAAATCGGAACACAAACCCAAACTCTGGCTTAGATATGTGGATGACACTTTTGTAATTTGGCCACACGGAAAAGAAAAACTACACAACTTCCTCACACACCTCAACAGCCTACACCCCAAAATACAATTCACTATGGAAATAGAAGATAACAACCAACTTCCCTTTCTGGATGTCCTAATCTACAAAAAACCCAATGGCTCCCTAGGACACACCATCTACCGGAAAAAAACACACACAAACCGCTACCTAAACGCACAATCACATCACCACCCTGCACAGATCAACTCTGTAGCCAAGACCCTCATCTCCAGAACCAAACGCCTAGCTGACAAAGACCACCTGAAAAATGAATTACAAACCCTCACAAAGATATTAATCTCTAATGGTTTCCAAAGAAACACAATCACCAAACTAATCCAAAAGCAGACACCCCCCAAGATCCAAAACACAGAACAAGACAATGGCATCGCTCTCCTCCCCTATATTAAAGGTACCACTGATAAAATCAGCAAAATTCTCCACAAACACAATATAAAGACATCCTTCGACACTAACCAAAAAATTGCCAACATTTTAAGGAACCCCAAAGACAAAATCCAGCTAGAAAACCAAGGAGTCTATGAAATACCATGCAAAGTCTGCTCGTCCACATACATTGGACAAACTAATAGGAGAATTAGTGCACGTATCTCAGAGCATAAGAATTCTGTTAAAAGACAAGTAAATACTTCCTCCCTCTTCCAGCACTTCCAAGCAACAGGTCATCAAATTGACTTTGAAAAAACCAAATTGCTCTCCAGGACTGAACACTCCAACAGGAGAATGATTATGGAAGCTATTGAAATAGAAAAACATCCCCAAAATATGAACAGACGCGATGATGCCTCCTGCCTGCCAGACATCTGGAAACCAGCTCTGGCCACTAAACGAGTCCCGGCCACTAAACAAACCCTGGCCACTAAACGAGTCCCAGCCACTAAACAAGTCCCGGCCACAAACACTGACACCATCATCAATCACTCTCAACAAACTCCAGCTACCAATCAGGATGTGGCAAATCAGCCAACCAATCGGTTTAAAAGTAGCAGAGCCAACATTCCAACCCCTCCCACCTCCACTTACAGAAAAACTGCCATTTCAAATGCAGTTCATTTGCAAAAGGCAGAAGCCAAAGCTTGATGATGATGGGGGTGATCCCATCGAAACGTTGCAAAAACACCTTTAATTTTACACGGGAAAAGACCCGAATAAACCAAAATCTACATACCTATACCCGTGAAAACCTACGAAAACAAATATATATATATATATATATATATATATATATATATATATATATATATATATATATATATATATATATATATATATATATATATATATATATATATATATATATATATATATATATATATATATATATATATGAAAGTAATATTACATATGTGTGTGTGTGTGTGTGTGTGTGTGTTAAATTTCTTTGTGGGATATAAATATAAATTTCTTTATATATATATATATATATTGTCTTCGCCATTTATTTATTTATTTAGTTTGTTTAGTCTTTCTATTAAAAATCCACTCAAGTAATTAAAAATTGCAAACTATGAACAGTTTTTAAAATTAGACTTGTAATTGGGTATACAAATTTAGACATCCCAATTAAAAAGACTTCCTTGTTAGTATAATTATTCCACATTTTTGTGCCAATAAAGTTATTTCAAAAAAGTGATTATTATTGATTACCTAATTAATATAATGAAACAAACTAATACAGAGTACCAAACCATCAAAAGCTCATGAGATGAGTGGCTATATGTAATAAATAAACAAACAAACAAACAAACAAATACAATGAGTAAGTTAAGTGGGGAATTTCTTGGAAATCTAACAGGTTGTGGCATGGAGGTCTAAGAAAGCTAAATAAATCTTTTTCACATGTATTTGGACTGCAACTCCCAGAATTCCTCAGCCAATGAAGCATTCATTTTCCTGTTGAAGACTGGAACAAGGTATAGATAGTCTTTGACTTACAACCATTTCTTTAGTGACAGTTCAAATTTACAAAAAAAAGTGACCAATGGCCACCCCTTGAATTACTGACCATTGTAGCATCCCTGCAGTTATGGGATCCTGATTCAGGCACTTGTTATCCAGCCTTATTTATGAAGCCTGCATTGACCCAGTGTCACATGCTCACAAATTGTGATTTTTAGCTTGCTTCTGGTAAACAAAACCAATGGGGAAAACTGGATTCATTTAACAAAAACGTGACAAAAAAGGTAGTAAAATCATGTACGGTCACATGATGACTCATTTAATGATCACATCACTTAGCAATGGGAGTTGTGGTCCCAATTGTCATTGTAAGTCAAGGACTATGTTTATAAGGACAGTTGAATCACACAAACAGGAAGACTTGGTAGTAGTTTGCAATATTGTTTTATATGTTTACTACCTGAAATATGCTCTATGTCTGGCCCTAAATTAGAATTAAATAAAGTGTTTCTTCCAAGCTTAGTTCTTTATTGTTTTCCCATTTATAGACGATATCTCGCCAGATGGAGAACTCTATTATCTGCATTTATAATAGAGGTAGTGGTTGTCTTTACACGCTTTGTGTCACACATAATATTTTTGTATCTTACTGGAATCCACCCTCTTTCCTCTTTCCTCCCTCCTCCTTACTACATTCCATCACAAACTGCCTGCTCAAAAAAAACCACCTGAGTATAGTTGCTGATCTTTGGAATTTTAACCTGAAGTGAGCAAATATCTAGTCCAATGCTGAATACATCTTTAACAAATTGAAATCTCTCCTTGCATCCTTAGTTTCTCTTCAAAATACCAGAACTAACTTAATAGTCCCAAAAGGAGTTGGAGACTGTTAATTTGATTTATAAACCTGCCTGAAACCAGGAATAATTACAAGGTTCTTGTATTTTTATAATCCACTACTTCAGCAAAAATAGATATGCAATGATAATTCATAGCTTGATGTATCAGCACAGTGACTGATAACAAATAAAAAATGCCACAAAAATATAGGTTTTTAAAATTCTGTAAAAACTTTTTAATTTCTGTTTTCTTTTTCTATGCTAGTAGAAATATCATATTTACGATAATGAAGATAATTTTTATTTAAATTTAATTAAGGATTTATGGAACATGGGAAAAGGATAACTCCCATGGGAAAAGGATAACTCCTTTTCGTTTGCTTGTTTACAAAAACTGATGCTTGTGAACATTTCACACAAATAATAATAATAATAATAATAATTTTATTTGTATACCGCATCCTCTCCCCAAGGGGACTCGGAGCGGTATTCTGAACCGGTTTGAAAGGTGTTCCAAATCTACATTCCCCTGATGCTAGTAATATTGGAAAGCTAAGTTGAATGAATTCCAGATCAATGAAGTAGAATCACTATAAAGCTAGTGTGTTCCTTTCCTCCTCATTTGGAGACCGCGTGATTTCATTTTCCCATTGAAGGGAATTCTTGTCTTCTGACCTGAAGATCTGATAAGAAAAATCCGATCTTGACAGCCTTGCAACTCCCCGTCCATAAGAGTTTTATCAGTAATGCCAGGCACCAGACTACGTATTGCTTCCTTTCTTTTCCTTCTCTCTCTTTTACGTGGAGCTTTGTATGGAGTTTTTGTATGGAGTTTACATTTTCAAATTACGTATTGTAGTTGAGATAGAGATTTGGCTTTTATCTTTTGATATACTGTATGTACTAAAGCATCGGCTTTAGATGAGGAATGGGGTTTAAAATCTATACTCTTTGCAAATAATGAGATAACTAATTAGCACAAATGCTTTAGATAAAAGTCTGGAAAATACTACATAATGCATAAAATAAATGAAAGACAGCAAGGAAGAATTGCAGCTCTGTAGCCTTTATCAGGACTTATTTTACTTATAAACGTCTCTGAAACAAGAATTAGAAACTAAAAAGCAATCACTGATAGATTCAGAAAAGTGATCAGTGAAAAACATTCTTTCCTAGCATAGTTAAAAGGAGTAATATATTAAGAGAAGCTTCAAAGGAAATGAAGATGAGAAAGGAAAAAAGTCTGCAAGAATGAGAAGAGGCAGAAAATGGAAGAGCAGTTGAATTAGAAAATAGAGATGGTTGGACAAAACAGGATAGAACTTTTTTGTGATGGTGCCTTCTTGAAAGAATCTCTTGAAGATCCTATGACCAATCCTATGAGATAGGTTAAGTTAAAAAGTAGGTTAAAGTTACTGGCTATCCAATCACCAATGGATTTAATTATTGTGAGTCCTGCTTACTACAACAAAACCACATTAACCTTTTTAAAGAATTGCTATATTGCCAGTGTTTCTCAAGCATTTCCATTTATTTAGATATGCATGTGCTTATATTATTATCATCTGGTTCTCAATCAGAGGTGGTATTCTGATGGTTTGCACCACTTCACGTGAATTGGTAGTGGCGGCGACATGAGGCTCTGCCCACCCACTCACTTACCCACCCAGACATCATGACGGACCAGAAGGTTCTGTGCATGCCCAGATGTGCGTGCCCGCTTCCGCTACTGAACTGGTAGTGAAGATAAGAGGATATCATTACTCTTCTCAATTGCTGGATGGTTCACAATGCAAAGAAACAGACATTTTTAAAAAATAAAAATAAAATCTAACAATAAAAATAAAGGAGCGAAAAGATGGGAAAGCTAGGCAACAATGAAAAATACAGTATGCCTACACTATTCATAAGGGCTTCAACCACTTTAGACAAAAGCACAGTCAAAAAGCTAAGGTAGGTCTTAAAAGGATCTCCAATATCTTGAAATTTTGGGACTCTAAAATATCTCCTTTTTGCATATTTTAATAGAATTAAAAGAAATACCACATGTAAGAATACTTGTACACCCCACAGCCATGTAACGGGAGAAAAATCTTCTAAATCAGGGGTCTCCAACCTTTGCAACTTTAAGTCTGAAGGAATTCAGTTCACAGACTTCTCCAGCCAGCTTTGCTGGCTGGAGAATTCTGGGAGCTGAAGTCCTTCAGACTTAAAGTTGCAAAGGTTGGAGACCCCTGTTCTAAATAACTGTTTAAAAGTAAGCCAAGTCATCATGTTTGCTTTCTTGCTCTGTTAACTTAGTGAGCTCCACTACTGAGCTCTTGTTTTCATGCAGGCGTCTTTTGAATCTAAAATATCTCAACATGCTTGAGATTCATTTTTTTCTAAAGTTCAATTGGCTGAAGCAAGCTCTGAGAGTACATCAGCAGTGAAATAACTTTTATCAGTTAGCTTTTGCTCCTTTTTGAATCTACTACTGATACGAAGCTCAGGGTACTGTGCTCCCACAGAGGCAGACACCACTTGAACCTTCACGCCTATTACCTTATTGAATTATATGTAGGGCTTGAAAGAGAATGTGTGTAACTGTGAGTGGATGGGTAATGGGCATAAAGAAATATTGTGTGTGATGTGCCAAGGCCTTTTTATTGAAAAACCCTTAATACAATAACTCTATCTCAAAGAGGTCTTGTCATCTGGCTACAGTTAATCTCTGCCTGGTAGTGGGCTTCTTGCCCAAAATGGAGTCACAAGAAGATACTCAAGCTTGCCAGGCACTGCACCGGATGAAGCTGTAAGTTGGAAGAACATTATGTTTTAACCAGGAAAACAAAAAAACCGTACCTAACAAAACCCAGCAGGAATGAGACTCAGGTTTTCTACTTAACAGGGTTCAGTCCTTTCATCTTCAAAGCTCACCTGCCCCCCCTTTACAAGCATTACCTAATTAATCCTCACTACACCCTGGGGGAAAGGGAAAGAGTTATGTTCAATGCTATTATTTCACTGCTAGTCCAATTAGGCATAATTGTGTCTCATTTAGGCTGACCATTTAAAGGGCAAAGCAAACAGAGGCGGCAGCAGATTAGAGAGCATTCCACATAATATTAAGGAGGGGGAAATCAGTGTGATTGGCATCATAATTTGTATACTTCCCAGAGAACTAGACGTGATTCTCACTGCTTCATGCACGGTGAAAGGACTGAATCTGTAAACTGTATAAGACTCATTTTTATACATATTTTCTGATAAAACATATTTTAACAACCTGGAATGCAGTAGATGTTTCCTCATGAAAGTAAGGACAGTCAAAATGTGAATGTAGATTTAGTTGATAATTCCAGTACTTACATTCGGGCAAACAACTTTGGTGTCCAGATATTTGATCAAAGCATTAGTAACTGTGATGGGGTGGAGTACTTTTGAGTCAGCATTGACTGCTGGTGACTTCAGAAAGTCCCTGCCATTTTATTGGCAACATTTCAGAAGTTGTTTGGTATTGCTTGCTTCTGAGAGCTGAGAGACAATGACTGGTCCAAATGGCCATATAGCTTGTATCTGAACCTCCACACTAAACTGTTATCAAGAGTATTTAGGAAAACCAAATTTTGAAAAGTGCATTAAAACAATCATTTAAGTATAACTTTGTGTGATTCCATCTTCTGATATCTTCTTTACCATCATTGAATTATAATTCTGCTATCTTTACATAAAAATGTTATATATTTTCAGATTTCATATAACCTTTATAAAGCAAAAAAACCAACATCATGAAATATTTATTTTCTTTAAGAAAAGAGTGGTCTAGATTAAAATAACATTTAAGAAGCATGTGTAAACCAAGGTATTCTTGAGCAATCACTGAAATCCCTAAATCTGAGGCTTTACCAATAATCCCTATTCAGAGAAATAAGAATAAACAAGAAAGCAGACTAGTACTAATTTATTTTTTGTATATAACTTCTTTCTGGAAGAGAATAAATGCATTCCAGACTGTATTTAAAAATGTGATTTATTAACTGACCACACTTTTTCAAAAACTGCAGCTGTTGGACCTGTACATGGAACCAACATTTCATTGGAGAACAAAATCTTCAACAACGTGTTATACTGTTGATGGACTTCATGATCACCAGGATCAACCACAGATTGTCCCAAAGGTTCTTTTTCAAGAGGCAATTGGACTTTCTTGTTTTTTTTCTTTTTCATCTATCTCCAGTCTACAACACAATCCTTTCAACAGTCTCAAGAAGGCACGTCCATTTTACTACTCCGCTGACCTGAGAACACAGATAAACCTCCAAGTGGCCTCAATGACTCTCTAAAAGAATGCAAATGACCAGGTGTCTGCAAGGAATATAAATCCTTCCATGCCCCACCATTCAGTCAGAGCTGAAGAAGCTTCTTAGATAAGAGGCAAAATGTCTTCAAAGAAAAACAAGAAATCCCAGTTGCATCTTGAAAAAGCAAGATGATGTTGTTACCAAAGTTTAATTTTTTATTTGAGATGTTACCATTAAATTTGACAGAGAAAGATATGGAAGGATATCAGAAGAAATTGGATAAATTTTGTAATGGTGGGAAAAGACCTAGATTATTGAAGAAAATGTGGTATCAAAATCAAAAGGAAGGTGGATTGGGAATTCCCAATCTACTTAATTATTATTGGGCCTATGGTATTCGAACTGTGATAAAAATACTCAAAGGTGGAGATGGTCATTGGGGAGATTTAGAGTTAAAAGATATTAAGAGATTTGGCCCTACATGGTTTTTAGATAAAGCAAAAACAAAAAAGGTAATTAACAGTTATTGGTTAAAGGGATTGAGTAAAATTTGGAATAAATTTGTTAAAATTTTAATTCCGGATATAACCTTTTTGGGGAAGACAATTGGAAATTGGCCGATCAAAACCAATATAAGTCGTGATAAAGTAATTGAAGATGAAAACATAGAAATTATAATAGATTGGTTAAAAGCTTTAGGAAATGAAAGAAGGAAAAATGAAATAATTGAAAAATTGGGGCTAAACTGGTTTGAAAAAATACAGATAGAAAAATGGACCATGAAGGTAAGGGGAAATTGTAAGATAAGTAGAAACAAAACTGAATTTGAAAACCTAGTATCTCAAATTATCAAAGACGAAATTGGGTTAAAGGGACTCGTTAGTAAGATATATAAGATTATAAATTTTGATGGAAAACCACAAATGACGATGAAGATGAATTGGGAGGAAGAATTCAATATTAAAATATCAGATTTGGACTGGAATGTGAATTGGAAGAGTCGAATTATGAGGATCTTATCAACAAGGATCAAAGAACATAATTTTAAGGTTGTCTGGAAATGGTATTTGACTCCATTAAGATTATCGTTGATGGATAAAAAAATCAGTAATAAATGTTGGAAATGTAACATGGAATTGGGGACTTATGAACATATGTGGTATAAATGTGGAAAAGTCAAAAAGTTTTGGCAACAATTGGAGAAAACGATATTTGAAATGATGAAGAAAAAAATAATATTGAAATCAGAAACTATATTATTGTTGTTAATTAAGGAATCAGAATTAACAAAATATGAGAAAGAATTGATTAGAATTATGATTATAATGGGAAGAATTATAATAGCTAGATATTGGAAATTAGAGGTGAATTTTAGAATAGAAGAGTGGTACTGTGAAATGTGGAAATTAGCTTTAAATGATAAAATGACATGTGATATTAAATTTAGAAAGGGTGTTTATAAAAGAGACACTTTTTGGAAAACTTGGGAGCCATTTGTGGACTATGCGCTTGGAAATTTGGATGCTTCGACACCTGTACCCAGAGAACGCGGATTTTGGAGATCGTGAAGATATATCTGAAGAATCAAATCTTCCTTTCCTATGTATAGCACAGGGTGAAATATTGTATTGTAAGGTGTATGTAGTTTTTGTTGTAGTGTTTTAAAATTAATAAAATTGTTTAAAAAAAAAAAAAAGCACCTTTGGGACAACCATGACTTGGATGACTGAGAATCTCCATAGACATTTAACATTACAGATTCTTTTTTCGTTTCAGTAATCACGTTGGCCATTGTTTTGCAACTTTCATAATAATCCAGATGGAGCATTGTTCCAATGATACAGGTGGGAAAATAGCAGCTATACTGCCAAATAAATTGAACAAAATTGTAGACTGTCTATAAAATATACAGGATGAATTCAAATCTGTAGAAAGATATCATATTTAACTTAGTATCTAAATCAGTTTGTGCTAACTTGGGGATTTACTGAAACAATTTGTATGTTTACCACAATTTTCTATGTGTAAGCGTTTGTGTGAAACTAAATATCTGAATCAAATAATTAAATTAAATAATTACCAGCTTCCCAAAATTCTTTTCTATTGTTTAGGGATATATCCTAATGGCTTTTTTAGATACTTATAAGAATTTTGATTGCTTAAAGAAGAAAGACATTATTTATAGTGAAAAGTCATTCTGAATTTTCTTTTCAAAATACATAGGAATTCTCATTTGATTTAAAAATAGAACCAGAGACAAAGCAAGAATGACTAATAGGTCTTTTGGAAGTGTACACAAATGCCTTGAATACCACCACCACCAGATCTTAAGAACGTAAGAAATTATTCTGGGAAATACTTATTTTCCAGGAGTAAATCCTTGCTATAATAATAATAATAATAATAATAATAATAACTTTGAATTTATTAACCGCTCCCTCTCCCCACAGGGACCCGGGGCGGTGCACAGGAGGAACTAAAAACAATATAAACAATAGATACAAAAATATATACATTAAAACACAATTAAACAATGCTATCCCGTGCTAAAAAATTAAAACCCATTAAAAAACATTTAAAATCTATAGACAGAGAGACTATCCAAGGCCGGCCAGTCGAAAGAAATGGGTCTTTAATTTCGTACGGAAGGAGCGGAGGTCCGTGGTCGTTTTGATATCGGGGGGAAGGTCGTTCCAGAGGGCCGGGCCCGCCACAGAGAGAGCCCTTCCCCTGGGCGTCGCCCGCTGACAAAGTCTAGTGGACGGCACCCGGAGAAGTCCCTCTCTGTGGGAGCGAATC
Source organism: Rhabdophis nuchalis (assembly GCA_039707465.1). Lineage (NCBI taxonomy): Eukaryota > Metazoa > Chordata > Lepidosauria > Squamata > Natricidae > Rhabdophis > Rhabdophis nuchalis. The sequence goes on along the minus strand of CM077649.1, from coordinate 30,826,411 downwards.
GGTCGTGAGGATGTATGGGGCAGGATCCGATCCCGCTGCAGATTTAAATGCTATACAAAGACTGAATGCTATGCAAATTAATTTACCACTAAGTTACTAAGCAGGCCAGACCTGGTTCAGTGTTGGATGGATGCCTACCAGGGATATCATGGCTTTATGCTAGAGTTAGACCAAAAGTAAAAACAACTCCGAAAAGCCAAACCACAAATCAATTCTGTACTATTACCAGAAAAACTTCAGGGACTGTTCATGAAGTCAGCAGAAATTGACCTTTACACAAAAAAGGTGTTTCTTTTTTTTTTTTTTACTACACACAGTAGTAAACCTGTGAGTATACCTGTGATATACATGAAGGCCACTAGTAGAAAGAATCCAGGCTCCAGGGAAAAAGGATTGTAGAGATTGTGTTCTCTTGTTTTGGCAATCCTTAAACTGAAGAAGAATTGTTCTAGTGCAATTGACATTTATAGTTATCAGTTCATAACATTTGAGAAAGGAGGATGGGCAAAATAGAGATTCATGGGACAGTTAAATTGGGGATATAATCTCTGCATCGTGCAACAGGATTTTTACAAAAGCTCATCTGGACATTCTCGATCAGTGATGGTGAACCTTTTTTGGCTCGCGTGCCATAAGTGGGGAGCACGGGGGTCATGCATGGGCGTGCCATACCCATAATGCAATGTGCGACCCCCCCAGCGCGCATGCGCACATGGCAGGCACTCCCCCCATTTTTACATGCTTTTTTCGCCCTCCCTAGGCTCCAGAGGCTTTATAGGCACCTGGGGAAAGAGAAAGCAGCCCCCAGCCCCCCTGGGCCCTCCGGAGGCTTCAGGAGCTTCCTTGAAGACTCCAGAGGACTAAAAACAACCCTGTGTTATGCAAATGGCCTGTCAAATCATTCTAGAAAGCTTAGAAGTGTGACAGGAAAATGATATCTTGCTTTCATTACTGCTCTATAGAAATGAATGTTTAAATTACAGCTATGATATCCCATAGTCATGGCTAGCCCTTTTCTCCACGATAAAATAAAATCCACTTAAATCTGCCTAAAGTGATAGTCATTATCATATATAATAGGTGAGAATACCAAAGTTTGTCAGACATGACTCCAGACATTTAATTCTAATAATTGAACCTGAATTCTAGCATGATGGTGAATAAATTGCTTAGTTATGGCATACTGTCCATTTCATCTGCCGTTAGATTGAGATGATATTATGATTATTTCAAACACAAGTGAAGAAGATACAACAAAGACCATATATACAAACATAATGGGGTTGAGCAGTAGGAAATCAGGAAACGATGGCAGACTATTATATCTGCTCTAAAGAAGAACCTTCATTGGATTGGCTAGAGGAGTGAGTTAATGTATCTGACAGGTTTCCATGTTGTTCAGTTGAGCCAACTTTGGACAGAGTTTGGGATGAATCATCTTTTGTTTTGAAATTCCTTTTCTAATAACTCTAGCCTGAGTGAGTTCCAGAGAGCAGGTCATATTCCTATTCCTAAGTATTCCTAAGTATTATTCCTAAGTATTCATATTACCTTTGGTAATGAAAATATTTGGTACTTAAATGATATATGTGAACTTGGTAAACTTGTTCTGAGCAGCTTGAAAATATGTCTTTACATTTTTGCACAGGAGTATGTTCACAATACTAGAAAACTCTAGTATTACATTACATTCTTTAATTTAATCTTTGTATCTTTAACAGCAGGAAGATTGACTACCTTCTAGAGACGCAGTTCACTAGAGGGAGCCTAATGTTATTTCCTCTGCAAAATGATCGTTTTAAAAACTCTTTTGAAATACCTTTGTACTATAGGATGATACATTTTTCATTTCTAAAATCCAAATGACAATCATAAATAGGCTGAAGATAATCATAATAAAATCTAAGTTGTGTGGGTTTTTTTTGAAGAAAGCATATCCATTAATTAGACACTGTAATATTTTCCGGATGACCAATTTTTACTAAGGTGATTGGTTGATATTTGCTTTTGTGGTTAATTAGGGACAAGGTCAGAGAATGCTAATGTTCCTTGATGAAAGTTTAGTTCAAATACAAGTCAACTCAGAGAGTTGTCCCATCTTTCCATCAATCCCTGAAAAGTGTGGCACTGTTAAATCAGTTTGATTCTTATTCTACCTGTATAACACAAAGCCCTTCCATCATTAATTTAGATCAGATATAATTTTCTAAGGCCAATGTGATAGAACCAATGGCAAATTTGGTATTGTGGCAGAGGGGCCAGGGACCCCTCTTCCTGGACCCTGGGTCAACCCTGACCCCTAGGGATATTTGCCCGCTTGCCCTTTGGACAACTTGGCCAAGATGTGTGGGTGTACTTCTCTGTTCTTAAAAGTTGTGAAAATATTACAAATTCTGCTGGAGGGAAAGAGGAAGTAACTGGGGGAGAAGGGGAGATGTAAACCCTATATGGGAAATACAGCTGACATGTGTTAATTTTTGCTATTAACTTCTGTTTCTGTACTATTCCCAAGTTAACTTCTGCTTTTATCCATATGTGTTTCTGTATTAAGGACGAAGGTATAAAACTAACTCCCTGGGCGTTGCCCAGGCAGTTCAGTCTTCAGTGCGAGAGCACTCTGAACTCTTGACATGTCAATAAATCCTGTTTCTCTACTACCTTCGTGGTCTCTCGTTCCTTCGTTAAAACCAGTCTGTGGTGAGCCTGGTTTTTGCCGCTACATTTCTGGTTCCCTGACCGGGAACTGAGGGGTCGTTGGGACCCTCTGGGGTGCTCACCCCGGTGCTGGAACGCTCCCGGCTGGAGGGAATTTCCCAGGCGCCAACGGACCATTTTGTTCCAAGGGACTTCCCCCTGGCTGAGGAGACTCTCGAGCGCCAGCGGCTGACAACCCCAAGAACCACTTGAGAAGGACCAGAGACCAGGATCTCTCCAGCCGGCCGGCCGAGGACGAGAAAGCCCTGCAGGCAAGTATAGTGGGACCCCTGAGTATTTTTCCGGCGAAAGGAAAGCCGATGCCTGGCTGACGAGCCGGATGCCCCGGACAGTAAACCCGACCGATCGCTCGGTCGGAGGCGAGGCTTGATTACCCTCGCTTCGGGTCAATACCACCCGGACTCCTAGGAGGAGCCGGAGGCAAACGCCAATCCCGTTTAGCTTTAAGGTAGAGGAAGGTATTGACAGGGGAGGACTGTCTGTGTGAAAGTACTGTTTGTCTCTAAGGCTGCTGCTGCGTTTCCCTACGGTGACCGTGAGTTCCGGCACCCTGGGCCAGTGGCTAGTTTGTTCTGAAGGCTGCTACGTTTCCCTATGGTGACCGTGAGTTCCGGCACCCTGGGCTAGCGGCTCGTGTGTACTCGTGTGTACCTGTAAATGTGTGGTTGGCATCCGCAGTTCCCAGAGGAGACCGTGAAAATCCGGGTCCCTGGGTCGGGTGTATACGTGTCTGTCTTGGGGAAAACTCCAAGCCTGACACACCCCTACAGTGCATGTTGACTCACTTTAAGGCGGCTTATCAGTCGCAGGACTATGGCATTGAATGGAGCAGATGCAAGCTCCGGGCATTTTGCCAGGCCGAATGGCCCTTTTGGCTGTACGCTGTGCTCCCTCCAAATCCTTAGGGGTCTCCCCCTTCGGGTTACTCTTTGGCCGTGTGCCCAACCTTGTGGCTCCTCAGACCCCGGCTATTGTCCAGTTGGGGGATTCGGTCCGGCTTAAGCAATTGCAAGCCCTCAATGCCATAGTCCACTCGTTGCAGAAATATGTGCTTTCTGCCCGTCCCCATTTGATTGACACCCCCACTCACTCCTTTACCTTGGGACAGGAGGTTTGGGTTAAGAAGTGTGTGGGAGGTTAAGTTACCCCTGGCACCCCAGGTCGGTGACAGTGTCTTAGAAATAGAACATGGGTGGTGAAGGAAGCATTCCTCGAATGCCTCTTCAATACATGTTACTCTATACATCTGGATCTTTAAAAATATGCTAGCGTTTGCTAGGAGGTTCCAAAGGATATGTATAGAGAACTTTGAATCTTTAAAAATAGGCCAGCGTTTGCTGGGAGGTTCAAAGAAATTAATTACAACAGAGAAGACACTGAAAACCCCAGGAAAAAGAGTTTTAAGGTATGTAGTCCTGGAAGGACAGAATACTACACTCATAGAACAACTCTGAGATATAGTCAGTTACCAGGATGAGTAACAAGCCTCCAGAAAGAGAGAGAAAAGAAAAGTCTCACCAAGAACATTTAGTTTCTGTGTTGTTTTAGCTTGTCTTTGTTGATGTGTTTAAGTGTTAAAAAAAAAGGGAAAAGGGGGGGGGTTCCTTAGGAGACAGATCAAGTGGACCACAAACCCGGTTCAAGGGAGTAGTTGAGACAAAAACTCAAATTGCCTCGAAGAGAAATTTTATTGCCAGGAGCTGAGGGGAAGCAGCGTAAAATGTGAGAATGGTCAGTATGGTCTTCGTTGGTCGCTGTGCAGATGACATTAGGAGAAAAAATTACAGAAGACGAGAAGGGGGCCCCAAGAAAGGCATCTCTGAACTTGTGGCATGAGCATACAAAATGTATATTAATTGGTCTCAAAACCTCAAAGAAGGAACTTCAAAATGCAAAAGGAAACACATTTTTCCTTGCCGCAGCTTTTAGACAGAAAGGTGGGAGGCCAGGGGACCTGCCGGAAGAATTGTACGAGGAGGTTTTTTTACGGGGATCGGTAGTTAGAATCCCATGCTTGGTTAGAGGACCAGCAGGAGGGAAGATGGTTAATTTCTACATAGATAAAAAATATATAGTTTTACGTGCTCATGGGGTTATTTGGAAAGAAAGCACCTGTTTCTATTGTGCGCAAAACAACCTAACGATGGGATGGAATGGATCCAAATTTTGCTCTATTGGCCTAATTATTCTATGAATCCACAAAAGAGACATAGATAAGAGAAGAGAAAAGATGTAGAGGAGACATGATAGCAGTGTTCCAATATCTCAGGGGTTACCACAAAGAGGAGGGAGTCAAACTATTCTCCAAGGCACCTGAGGGTAGAAAAAGAAGCAATGGGTGGAAACTAATCAAGGAGAGAAGCAACTTAGAAATGAGAAGGAGTTTCCTGACAGTTAGAATAATTAATCAGTGGAGCAGCTTGCCTCCAGAGGTTGTGAATGCCCCAACCCTGGAAGCCTTTAAGGAGAGGTTGGATGGCCACTTGTCTGAAATGGTATAGGGTTTCCTGCCTAAGCAGGGGGTTGGACTAGAAGACCTCTAAGGTCCCTTCCAACTCTGGTATTGTATTGTATTGTTTTACCAGGGAGGAAACCTTCATAATTAGACTTTTAAGAATTTATAAATGTATGTGGCATGGAGTGCAGATGCTGGAAAATAGTTATAGCATAAACTAGCTGAGAGAGGAATGCCCCTTTTAATATTTAGTGATTATTTTAAGCATTTTATTGTTGATTGCGGCTGTAGCAGCCAAACTAGAACAGTCCTACCATAACCTTTTAAGTAATTTTCATTTATTAGTAGACTGGTTCAAATATTAGTGGGAAAAAGGAGCCCTTTGGTTAAACACAGAAATAAGAACAGGTATTTTAGAATTAAAAGTAAGAATAACTTACCAACTTTGAGAAAACTTTTTAATTTGTAAGCCGGTGGAAAAGGCAACACAGCTCTGGAAGTCCAGACTCAAGAAAAGGGGAAGTGGCAACATCCCCAACAGTTAGCAAAAGGGAGGGGCACTTTGCCCTAAAATTCCTGATGCAATCGCTCTTCTGATTAAGGAAGCTGATAAATTGACTTTTGGGCAGCCAATTACTATATTTATTAGTCATGCAATTCATGGAGTATTAGAAACAAAGAGCATTAATATTCAAGTAGCAGAGTAGTGGGCTTTAATACGAGCACTAGAAAGGGCACAGAATGAAAGTGTAAATATTTGGACTGATTCTAAATATGCAATCCCCACATTACATGTCCATGCTGAAAGAGGGCTCTTGATAGCCTTCTTTTAAGGAAGAGCAACTAGTGTGCTTGCTCAAGTAAATTAAAGATTCCATTTGAGGGAATCTGCACAATTTCTCCAAGCTGGATGGTCGGATCCAGCAGAAAAGGGAACATGTCAGTGACCCGAGATGATCAGAGCCACCTTGGCATGACAGCTTATGCAGCATTGGAAATGCGAAGGGGACTGAGCCCCGGATGTTCTAAAGCAGGGGACCTCCAGGTACCAAGATTTGAAGTGACTAGAATCCTACTCAAGGTCCAGGTGTGTCTTGAAACTCATCTTGAATGGGTGAATGCATTGTCACTGGCACTTTGGTCTGTGCAATGCACTCTGAAGGAGGGAATGTGGTTATCTCCTTTTGAAATGATGTTTGGGAGGCCAACAGTAGTAAGTGCTAATTTGAAACATCACATATGGCACCTAGTCAATTAGGGGCCTCATGGGTGAACCAAAATGGTGAGAGAATTAAAGCAACAAATACAAGAAATCCAAAAATATTGTGTGTCCCTCAGTCCACCATGTCTAGTCACCCCTAGTCATAATATTTAGGTGGCAAACAGATTATGGGTAAAACAGTGGAAAGCGGACAATTTGAAACCTAGGTAGAAGGGCCCACTTGCAATATTGGGAGGCAGACCAGGTTGAGGCCCAACATCTAGTGCTTGAAGAAGCGCCCCCTATAACTGTCCTACCGGCAATGGGCAGGCTACATACGGGGCAGAAGAGGTCCTACTGAAATCACTCCTGGAAGCTGATTTCTCAACGTACGGCTGAAGACAACATTCTATTTATTAGATATAAAACATATCAGAAAGTTCGAGCACCTATCAGGGAAAGGCAAGCCAAGTATTCGTAGTCATAACTGCATTATCTCTTGCTTTAGTGACTGTGCTTGCCATTATTGTGCTTTGCTGTATTGGATATTCATTCTTTTGGGATTGCCTCTTCTTTGGGAAGACGGGTGCTGTGTCTTTGAGAAACCAGGGAGTGGGCTCTCTGTAGTACTGTGTTGGTCTTAAGACTCTGGACGTTGTATGTTACGAACAAGAGGTGGTTTTGTGGAACGCCTAAGACTGATATTGCCCTTACCCAAATCATAAATAACACCCGCCTTCTCCCTAATGTGGTAGATTAAGAGAATTGTGTTTGGCGACAATTATTGGCTTTGGCTGTTATTGGCAAAGGGCCTGTTAAATGACAAGGTCCTGAATATTAGTTCCCAATGTTGTGTGGATGCCCGAATGACCCCCTTGCCCTTGAAGGAGGTTCTAAGGATGTTGAGAACCCCAAGGAACAGGGCGGGATCAGGTCACAGGGTGTGGACGCTTTGGGACAGGTCCGTTCCCGCAAAAGGTGCATCATTTATGCATGGGAAGGGAATGGTAGGCCAAACCCAAGATCACAGGTCACGTATTTGACCATCCCGGTACCAATTGGGAAAGGGTAGCTATATGTTAAAAATATTGGGACTGGGTCCAGTCTGACCCTGCCCTGAGTCAAAATTGTTGAGTGTGTTTGTCTACTGGCCCTTCATTTTACAATGCTGTTCGAAGCAAGCCAGTTCTGTGGGGAAAGACCAGGGCCACAATACTCCTTGCGAAGGATGGTAGATGGAGAACTAAGCCAACTTGACTTTTATAATGCATTCGAAGGGATGGGGATGAGCTGCCTCCCCATTGTTAGCCCTAGAGCTGTTGGTGTACAGATTTTAGAGTCACCCTCCTGGTGCTTTACATGCTTGATGGAATCATCAGGCTACAGGCAGTACTTGACCTCGCTGGTCAAAGGCTGGACAAATCTCTGGATATTTTGTCGGAAGCCATGGGTAAACTGAGGACTGCGGTCCATCAGAATAGACTAGCACTGGATTATATTTTGGTCAAGGAAGGTGGGGTTTGTGGTAAATTTTATCCTTCTAATTGTTTTCTCCAGATGGATGAGACAGGAAAAGTCATTAAACAACTAACCATTGATGTGTGGCAGTTTTGTTGGCCAGGAGGAATCTCGCCTCTGCCTTTGACTCCTGGTTCCCCAACTTGCCAGGCCTCCAGGCCATGGTCACTCTCATTGGGCTTATTGCTGCAGGCTGTGTCATTCTCCCTTGTATCCTCCCTATTTTTGTATGAACCATTTCAAACACTGTTTCCTTACTGGTAGAGAAGAATGCTAAGGCTAGGGCAATGGCTATATGGGAATATGTAGTCTGGGCTACATAAAATCCAAAGTCTAACATTTGTGAAACTCCACTGTAATCTTTTGATTATGGTGGACTTCCAAAGGGGGGAATGTGGCAGAGGGGCCAGGGACCCCTCTTCCTGGACCCTGGGTCAACCCTGACCCCTAGGGATATTTGCCCGCTTGCCCTTTGGACAACTTGGCCAAGATGTGTGGGTGTACTTCTCTGTTCTTAAAAGTTGTGAAAATATTACAAATTCTGCTGGAGGGAAAGAGGAAGTAACTGGGGGAGAAGGGGAGATGTAAACCCTATATGGGAAATACAGCTGACATGTGTTAATTTTTGCTATTAACTTCTGTTTCTGTACTATTCCCAAGTTAACTTCTGCTTTTATCCATATGTGTTTCTGTATTAAGGACGAAGGTATAAAACTAACTCCCTGGGCGTTGCCCAGGCAGTTCAGTCTTCAGTGCGAGAGCACTCTGAACTCTTGACATGTCAATAAATCCTGTTTCTCTACTACCTTCGTGGTCTCTCGTTCCTTCGTTAAAACCAGTCTGTGGTGAGCCTGGTTTTTGCCGCTACAGTATAAACAGAACCAGAACCTGTTAAACCACATTTAATAGGTTATGATTCTTGTCACCTGAATAATGGTTAAAATTTTGCCCTAACAAAATCTTTGATTTTATTCATTTAAAGATATCCTATCTGTGTAGGATAGAGCCAAAACAATATTTTAGAAAACTCTTTGGAAGATTTGGAATTTCTCTTTGTTCATTAGGTTTGCTTAATAGGAACCCTGATTGCACAGTAGTTGTGCTGTTCCACACCACGGCAGTTAGGAGTCTTTAGTAAGGCTTCAAAACCAGAATTAGTATCCCCCTGCAATTCCCTTTGCCAGTACCAGCACACCCCCAATGAGTTCAACAGGCTTCTCAAGAATAGCCAGCACCTGCACACAGCACAAAGGCAAGGGAAGTCCATGAGGCAACAGTAAGTTCCAAAATCCAAAAAGGCACGATACGAAGTTCAAGGTACAGAATCCAGTCTGAGTGCCAAGACAAGAATCATGAAGGCTGAAGAAAGAGTAAAAAAACAGACACATTATTTCCAGTGTTGTTTCACTCCACTCGCTGAGCTAAATAGATGTTTCCCAGTACAGTCCATCAAGAGGAGTGAGGCTACTACCTCACAGGTAGCCTGGCTGATGTCCATTGTACCTGCCTCCTCTCAGCCCTATGTGATCTCGGATCGGGAGGAAGAAGTAGTTATTCTGCATCTTTGCTGATTAGCTGCAGCTGCTACTCTGTCCACCTGAAGCCTCTGGGCCTCCCAGCTACAGCTATGCCTCTTCTGTCCCTAGCTTAGCTGGCTGCTCATCCAGTTACTCCACTGTGCTCCTCTGTTCCTGGCTCATAGCTGCTGGCAATCTCTGGGCATTCCTCCACATCTCCCTGAGCCTGGCTCTTCCTCGTTCAAACTAACGTCTGGAGAAATGTCTGGGGAAGTCATCACAGGTTAGCATGCAGAATTGTAGAAAAACTCTGCCCACAGTCTGGAGTTTGATCCTGATGGGTCTCAAGGTTGACTCAGGCTTCCTTCCTTCTGAGATCCGTAAAATGACAACACTGATTGTTGGGGGCAATATCCTGCATTGTAAACTATCTAGAGAGTGCTATAAAGCACTATGAGATGGTATATAAGTCTAAGTGCGATTGCTATTGCCAATAGCACAGTATATACTAAGTATATACTAAGAAACAGATAAGAATAGATAAATTAATGAATCTTGCCTATTTCATAAAAAGAATGGCTTAATGACACAATGGCATACCTTCCCATGTAGGAAAGTATTAAGAAATTCTATGTAGGAGGCAACATGCTAACCAACTGGACTAGGGAAGAAATTTTGATATCTATTTTTTAGAAGTAATCGGAGGCAATGGAAAAATAAGTTTGGAAACCATAGGCAGTTTTTCAAGATATAATCTCACCTCTGAAACCACTGTAGCAGCAAATCAGTGCTAGATTTTCAAAAGGCTGTACTTTTGTGAGCATTTTTTTGTATCAAAGTTTAATATCTCCTGGTCAATGGCCTATAACAATGGACAGTGCAATTTCCTCAGTTATGAAGATGTCATAAAGTCTGATTGTCCTGTCAGAAATCATGATGCTAGATGTATCAGAAGGGGCTTCAAACAACGCACGTATCATTTCTGTGTGTGCCTATCCTATCAGTGTTTAAATTACTAAAAGCCAAAGGGTTATATCTTCTTTATTTTTGTGATAATTTTAGATGTTCTTCAAATGAGGAACATAAGGTCTATGAAAGTCATCTCACATTACTTCCCAAATCAATGCAACAATTATTAGGGGTAGGTCATTGTCCTGAACTTGGTTTATGAATAAGATAATTACTTGAATTCTGTTTTCTTCAAATTTAATAGATTTTTCTCTTTTTTTAAACACTTGTACTCAGGAAAATCTAAAATACCATTTTTTTTAGTTTTTATTTATTTTTATTTATTATATTTATATGCTGAACCTTTCACCAATAATGCAGCATTTTTGTTTGTGGATTGACATATCCTATCAAGTAACTCTTCTATTCCACAAGCTATATGCTTGCCTTAGTAAAATAAATCAACTTGATATCGTATATAAGTACAGTAAATAGAAAAAATACACAAATAAAGATAAACAAAGTACACAACTAATAAGAAATCTTCCAAAAATACAAAACATCTACATATTATATATTCTATATATATATTTCCTTCTCTGAAACTCCTATACCAGATCAAGGAATTTTTGTGAAGTTTTCCCCACAAATAATGTTGAAATGTAATTAGTAATTTTAATTGCATAGGAAAGGGGGTCTACAATTTTCTGTAGGAAGACAAGGTATTTTAAAACTATCCCCTGTTGCAGCAGGCAGCATAAGAATGATACAAGCATATCATAAGTTTAGATCTTTATTTTTTCCCCACTTTGAATATTTTCCCAATAAAATACTACAATTAAGTCTAGCAGAAACTACATGATATACTGCATATTTGTTAAAACTGTACAAAATTCATATGGCTGTAACATGGTGTTTTGCTGCTGGTAGGTCCTCAAATCTTATTGGATTTTAATCCTATACCAGTGATGGATAACCTTTTCTGGTCGTAGTGCCCAAGGCACATGTATGCATGTGTGCAAGCATGTCATCATGCCCAAACCCTCAAAATGCAATGCACCCCCATGCATGCGCCCCCTAGTAATGCACATGACCCCCATGACCCTCCCTCTGCATGAGTGTGCCCCCCCTCCCGCCGCATGTGCCCTGCAGAGACCCAAAGACCAGCTGGCCAGGGTGAGGTGCGTGCACATGCATGTCAGAGCTCAACTGGGGCGACAGCTCATGTACCATCAGAGAGGGCACTGCGTGCCACCTCTGGCACATATGCCATAGGTTTGCCATCATAGTCCTATATAAATACCAACACTTGAGCATTGCAGTGGCTTAGTGGTGAAGGAGCTCGCCTCCTTCTGAAAAGGTTGAGAGTTTTCCATCCTAGGCAGTAGCAGATATCACTCTCACCTATGGCCAAAGGAAAAAAATGTATGCTGTGAACTCAGAATGGCATCATAAAGGGCATTCAGCCAATAAATGCTCAGCTCCATCCAGTTGCCCTGACTTTACCCCATATTAAGTGATTACAGGGTCATAAAAAGAGAGTTTTAGTGTATATATAATTATGCTTTTAAGCAATGTTTATTGCTTAAAAGCATAATTAAAGTAAGAGATTATAGCATTGTATAGTATGGAGAGGAGCTTTAAATGCAATAAATCTAAAGATCAGTTTTTGGCCCTGTTAAGTAAAACAATTGAGAGATAAGGTTAGTAAGAGTACTGGGAATTACCTTTGTAGAATTCTAATACATTATATGCAGCTAGACTTCTCTAGGTTCCCCAGGGAAGAAGGATGAGTATTCAATTAATCTTCAGTGTGTATGTGACCTAATTGAAGGAAGACCACCTTCAATGACCTCATGTCTCTTGTTCCATTCTCTCAGTGACAAACAAGTGGTAGTAGTGCTTTGATTCCACAAAGAGGCATAAGAACAAAAGAAGGCCTATTCATCAGTGAAGATTATATAACTGTGAATTCTCATGCATGAATGGCTTAGCAGAAAACAGACACAGGTTTTTCATTAGCATTTGCTTTGTTTCTCACATTCCTGAAATAAAGCCCAACAGATGTGACTGTATGTGATTGTATTTGTAGAACAGGCAGCACACACATTAGAGGGAAAAGTCAAGGCTACTTAATTGAAACATATGGGATAACAGCAGTGACACTTGGCAGGTATCTGGCACAGTTTGATGGTTTTCTTTTGGCTTCCAGGATGCTTATCAGAGTAATTTTCCAGTATGAACAGCATAGCAAGCCAACACAATAGGGCTAATTGATCCAGTCTCCTTGATTTGAAACCCTATGTTCTTGAATATTTTAAATTCTTCCATATGATATTTGATATCAGAAGATCATGAAAATAATAACTATCATTCCACTGCACAAATGATAAATATATATCCATACAATAGAAATATTTAATACCTTAAAGAATTGCATAGACTTCTAAGATTTCCAATAAAATGACAACATTCAAAATTATATGGGGAATGTAAATAATTTATTTGCAAACATCAACTATCCTATTCAAATATTGAAGTAGAATAAAGCTTCTACCCTTTTATCTATCCTATGCAAACCAAAGTAAGCCCCCTAGAAAAGACTAGAACTAGCAAGACAAGCTCTAAAACCATTTGAGTAGACCAGAGATGGTATTCAGCAGGTTCTGAACAGTTCTGGAAAACTGGTGGCGGAAATTTTGAGTAGTTTGGAAAACTAGTAAATACCACCTCTGACTGGCTCTGTCCCCTTCTATTCTATCCTCCTGACACCCAGCTGGTCAGGAGGGAATGGTGATTTTGCATAATCTCCCCCTGGAGTGGGGAGGGAACAGAAATTTTACAGTATCCTTCCCCTGGAGTGGGGAGGCGATGGAGATTTTACAGTATCCTTCACCTGCCATGCCCACCAAGCCACACTACATGCACCAAGACACACCCACAGAACCATTACTAAAAATTTTGGAGTAGACTGATGCTACAAAGAAAACACTGGAAAAAGCTTGGTGGTAACAGAAAAAGAAAAGGGAAACAAACAATAAGATTTTCTTTTAACAAAAATTTAAAGCTGCTTTAAAATTAATATTTAAATGTATGATAGAATTGCACTTTATTGAGGAATTTCTTCAGGGGAATGATGCAATTTTTTCTTCATCAGAACTAATTAAATTGAACGAATTCTGCAAGGCCTACCGGAAGGTGCCTTATTTCAGATTGCTTTTTTATCCAACTAGGATGCATCTTTGTATTGGCAGTATTTGTATTCTTCTTTTAGTGTTTTGGCTAAAAACTTAATCTGGATGTTTTTGCATGCAAAACATCTGCTTTGATATCGCATAATGATTCTGTTGAACCCAACTCGTTCTCTATCCAGAAAAAAACAAACACTAGGAAAATAAAATTCTACGCTAAATATATATTTAGTCTCATCGAAGCTGTTTTTAGGATACTTCTCATCTTCTGGTCTGATCTAATTATTTAAATGAGCTCGGTTCTAAACGACAAGTGAAACTAATATTAAACTTTTCCTTAGAGAAACTTCTTTTATGGAAATGTTGACATAGAGATGTTTGCATGTTTATATATTGTGAGAAAAAGCAATCGTATGAAGAACCTAAGAAAGTGAAGATAGCTGAAATAAAGTAATTGCTTTGCATATGCAAATGAAATGATCGTTGAGTTCCTCAACTGCCCCAAATAAAACCAGATTACAGGTTACATACTTTTTTTTTTGCTACATAGAAAAGACTAAGAAAACATTGTAAATCATACTATGACCTTTATTGCTGGAATGCTCTGATAATACCATTTGGGGTGACCTTAGCAGGGCACCTCTGCATTCTATTAAACAGGATACTATTGTGTTTGTAGATACCATCATTATCAACAATGCCATTTATTGTGCTCATGTACTCCCTTCTTTCACATCATTAGGAAAGACAACAATCTGCTTTTCATTATCTGTGTCCTTGCTAAGGTCACATTTCTAGCTGCCTGCCTTTGCTTACAAATGCACATATTTACCCATTCCTTTCTTCATGCCCCCATTACTAAATTTCTACGCTATGTAAATGCCCCACTCTTAAAAACAGCTGGGAGAAAAAGGCGATGAGTCAGTTGAAATAAAAAATAATTAAGAGTAGCAAATATAATCATATTTGTTAAGAAACAGTTTTTCTAACCAAGATGTTCTTAGTGGCTTAGGATCTCATGTGTTTGGTTTGATTCAGTTCCACTGCTTTAGGAAGGTTACTCTGTCTTCATCTTATCATATTAATATAATCAACCTCAACTTCAGTTGCTGGTACATTAAGATTGATCACACACTATTTTTAACCCACCTCTAGCAATATCATATAAAATTGATTTTGTTACAAGAAAAAAGAATATTTTATAATATAAAGGTGAAGATATATTTAATCCTGCAGTAAGAACCAACCCAGGAAGCCTGTCATCACCACACCTCAAACATTACTCTACTTTGTAGCCAATCTTTCCAAAGTTACATCACTTTTCCAGTTTTTGATATAAATGGATCTTCAAACTGGAATTTGAGCATGAGGAGTTATCTGTATTTTATTTCTAAATATAGAAACATCTAGGGTGTAGAAATGTGTCCTCCCCAGTTCTGTGTGCTCTTATTAAAGCATGTAGCAAAAAAAGTATTTGTTTTTGTTTTATTTAAGTGCAACCTTTCCTAACCTGGCAACTTTGAGATGCTTGAACTTAAACTCCCACAGTTCTTAGCAATGATCAGTGGCGTAGCATGGGTTGTCAGCACCCGGGGCAAGGCAAGTAATTTGCGCCCCCTAACCCATGGATTGAGCTGTATCAATTCAAGCACAGGCCAATATGTTAAATACACAACGCAATTCTCCTCATTTTTTTTTAAAGATCTAGATGACTCATTGGTAACTTTTATTGGTGAAGAAACTAGAGAGTAATAGTTCATCGCGTCATCCCAAACGAAAGTGACAGAAGGCTCAGAAGAAAAATACGAACAACATAGCCATTTAGACCAGAGGTGTCCAAACTTGGAAACTTTAAGAGTTGTGGACTTCAATTCCCAGAATTCCCTAGCCAGCCATGCTGGCTGGGGAATTCTGGGAGTTGAAGTCCACAAGCCTTAAAATTCCCAAGTTTGGACACCCCTGACCCACCCGGAGCCTGAAAAATAACGTGAAAGACCAATCGCCTCAGCAGGAACCAAGACCTTGGAAATAATCAAGCAGATCCCTAATAGACCATGATCAAAAAAGGAGCCAAATCAAGTCGCCCAAGCGCACCTTTGCTCCTTTTTTTTTTATTGAAAAAGTTTTATTCACACAAATTTCCCCCCTTTTTACCCCCCCCGACGTGTAATATAAATCACATACAAATACTGTACCCCCCCTCACCCCATCTTAAAATAAGTTTCTCATTCAGATATTATACCCCCTCGCCTCCCAGCAGACACAATATAAGTTTCTCTTAGTATATTAATATCCCATTAACACCATCTTCTAAGTTAATACCTTTGCTCCTTGATGATGCGATCTTCGGGAAGAAGTTTAAACCTTCTGACAAACAAGGCACCTTGGGAGCTAGGCAGAGACTCCTCGATTGACCTCTGTCATCCTGGGTTGGTCGAGCAACCAGAGATACCGTAATCTATGCTCTCCAAGCTCGAGTCTCCTCCTTCCCCTCCACCTCCGTTGTTGCCGCCACCACCGCCGCTGGCAGTCACGGCAGTGAGAGTTAAAAAGCTATTGCACCCGGCGGCCCCACTGGGAAGAGGAGCAGGAGATCCATCTCACCCGGGATCTTTTCCTGCCTTTTTTGCTTCCCCGCCAGTGGAGCCTTCGGCGTGTAATCAATTGGAGGGGGGGGGGGGGATCGAGCAACACGTGTCTGGGACAGCAGCTTTTTTCTTTCTTCTCAAAGGGCAGGAGGCAGCGAGGTTTGGGTTTTTCCAGTGTTCCCACCCCCCCCTCCACAGTGGGCGGCGACCCGGCGGCTCGGATCGGATTCACACAGCCAGCACTGCAGAGAGAGTGAGTGAGCCAGGCAGGGGCAGAGAGCTGCGAGTGCGAGCGCGCCCCCCCAGATGTTGCGCCCGGTGCGGCTGGCCCCCCCTGCACCCCCCACGCTACGCCTCTGGCAATGATCACCTTGGATAAGGAATCCTGGATGTGGAAGTTCACACATCGCAAATTTATTCAGGTTGGAAAAATTGATCTAGTGTACTATGGCATGAAATCTTTAATTTTTTTTTTAGAGAAGTTATGTTTATAGAATTGTTATGCAGATTGCTCAGTGGGGCATGGAATTCTCTTGACTTTAATATTTGGAGCTCTACACATTTAAATCCTAGTTCTCCAAGGCATTGCCTGCTTTATCACAAGTTTGTTTAGTTCTTGCAAAATGTGAAGATTATTTTGGCACATTCCCGTTAGAAAAGGGTTCTGTTCTAACTCCTGGGCCCTGGATTACTCATCATGTGCTTATTCCTGTTAAATCCTATGTCTGCACTAATTGTTCAAATAAACATTAACAGGAGAAAAATGTTTTGGCACACGGTATATAAATCAGTGAATATTCTAGCTTTCACAGAAGCCAATATACATACCATCACACATGTGAAGATTTCTTTCTGGCTTTCATTGCCAACTGAGATAGAAGCTTAATGTGGTGAGATCTTAATAAGATGCTATGTGGAATGTAATCCCATGTGACTGAACCTTATTTCTCAGTCTATAGAAAAAGTAAACTTTTTATACATGGCTGTAATATTATTTTAAATATTTTTTAAAAAATTGTAATAATTCTGGATGTGTATGATTAATATTTATGTCTGACAAGTAAATAAAGATTCACTCATAATGAATATTGCTGCTTGATCTGACATGCAGTACCTTACAGCAGGGGTGTCAAACTCGTGACGACATGGTTGTCACGTGATGTATCACAACTTTTTTCCCCTTCACTAAACTAGGCGTGGCCAGCACGTGACGCATTGGCCCCGCGGGCTGCGAGTTTGACACACCTGCCTTTGAGTCTTCTTAGTAGAAATAAGCAGTACAAGGCAAGCCATTTTGACTTCCTTAGATTGTTACTGTAGCCACTTAATGCAAAATTACCGAATTAAGATTGAAAAAGACACGTGCAAGATATTCCAAGGCCAGATATTCCAAGGCCAGGTTTTAGAGGAAGGTGGGTAACTTTTTGTCCAATTTTAAACCATGTGTGCAAGAGGTAAGTTCTGATCTCTAATACAAGTTTTCTCTCCATTGACTGCAGTGAGTTGCTCATGAGATAAAGAAGAGATTGCCAGAATGTTTGGTGGTGACCAGTTCAAAATATACTCAAAATACATCCTCCTTCTTTTTGGCTTTGGCTTGACCCTTTGCTGGCTTCAGCTTGGCAAACTATTTGCCTCCAAAAGAATTATCCTAAGGGAATAGTCAGGAATATAATTGTCCTTCCCTGGTGCACGGACTAGAGCAAAAGCTGTGTAAAGTGAGTTGACTTATTTTGATTCGTGAATAGTCTATTCTTTATGGTATCAGGTAAGAGAAGTTAAAGGATTAGGATCTGCCACATGTAATAATTCAAAGTTACATTTACATTGATATGATCTTTCAAAGCAAATACCAATGCAGCTATTTATTTAACTTTTAGCACTATTACCTAGATTAAACCACTCATAGCAAATAGCTTCATTCACCTTCCCACCTTCCCATATTTGTATCCTTCTTAAAATCTTGTCATGCCTGGTCCCTTATTCCAGGCAAATTAAAAAGTCTTTTCCTCTGTTCCATTTTTAACTGACTTCAAGTATATTTATTGCTTGGGGGTGACCATTAATTTTGCACTGTGGAGCTGGGTGTTCCATTACTTTGTACCATTTAGTTTTGCTGTAGTCTGCAGCCCCAAGATTAATAAACATATATTCTGTTCGGTCTTCAGTCTGATTCCTTCTTCTAAAGCAATGACCTTGATGTATTAGTCAAAGCTCCAGTTTAAATACCTTTCTCAAAATGGAGATCAGAGCATCCCTCTATGTATTTGTGGTGTATAATTTCTCCCTTGAGCAATGTAGACCATGCATGTGGAAGGAGAGTACAGCATTCACTACTGTCCAAAATAGAGAACCAATTGGAAACAGGAGACCCAAGGCAAATATTAATCATGGCACCAATTTCTGCTTGAACTCCACAATACAATACAATACAATAGCAGAGTTGGAAGGGACCTTGTAGGTCTTCTAGTCCAACCCCCTGCGTGGGCAGGAGCCTTATACCATTTCAGACAAATGGCTATCTAACATCTTTTTAAAGACTTCCAGGGTTGGGGCATTCACAACTTCTGGAGGCAAGCTGTTCCAGAGGTTAATTGTTCTAACTGTCAGGAAATTGCTCCTTAGTTCTAAGTTGCTTCTCTCCTTGATTAGTTTCCACTCATTGCTTCTTGTCCTGCCTCCAGGTGCCTTGGAGAATAGTTTGGCTCCCTCTTCTTTGTGGCACTCTCTGAGATATCAGAACACTGCTATCATGTCTCCCCTGGTCCTTCTCTTCATCAAACTAGACATACCCAGTTCCTGCAAGTGTTCTTCATATGTTTTAGTCTCCAGTCCCCTAATCATCTTGGTTGCTCTTCTCTGCACTCTTTCCAGAGTCTCCACGTCTTTTCTACATCGTGGCGACCAAAACTGTATGCAGTATTCCAAGTGTGGCCTTACCAAGGCACTATACAGTGGCATTAACACTTCACGTGATCTAGATTCTATCCCTCTGTTTATGCAGCCTAGAACTGTGTTGGCTTTTTTGGCAGCTGCTGCACACTGCTGGCTCATATTTAAATGGTTGTCCACTAAGATTCCTAGATCCCTCTCACAGTTGCTACTATTGAGCAAGGTACCACCTATACTGTACTTGTGCACAAGGATAAGACAATTCAAATGTCAAAGATGCCATACTTGGCTTTTTATGCAGTAAAAGGTATGGAAGACTTAAGGTTTCCTCAGGTGTTCTGAATAACAACACAACAACACATGAAGAAGGTAGAGACTGGTACATCTGCTCCAAGTTTATTCTCTCAATCCCATTTCTTGATCTAAAGAGGAAAGATTTAAGTGGCAGTTGCAGCTGTATTAGTTGGAGGTAGATATAATACTATAAAGAGTTGGAAACTTGATTGTTTAGAATGCTGTAAATCTAAGGTAATGCATAGGTTTTTAAATTATGGTAAGTAATAGTCCCCATTTATTTTGCATTGGACAGACCTCAGCTTCAGTTCAATAGCACTTGTCATATATTTGAAAGGTAGTAACTTTAGAAGAAGGTCAACACTTATTCCTGTTCTACAGCATGGTGCACATAAACATCGATTTAGGTTTCAAGAAGACATATTCTGGTTGCTAAGAAAAGAAATTTCTAAAGTAAAAGCATTTTCAGAGTGGAATTACTTATTTGGAGAAGTTGTTCTACCTTTTACTGGATATGTTGAAATAAAATTTAGATTGCATTCCCCTAGGATGCTTTAATTTGGAATCTTACAGTGGCAGTAACTTGGGGTCGATGTCTAAACTGAAAAGCTATTTAGAGCTTTGTTTTCCAAAGGGGGAAAAATGAGAAGGGATGCTCAGAAGTTGACAATAGGTATTTGAATATACTCCACATTCTCCAATATTTTTGCCCCTGAGCCTAGTTTTCTTCTTGCAAATGTTTCATTACCAAACTAGATAAGGTTAGTAGGATTTGCTGGCCTTTTTATATATCAATTGTCCTACTTGTTTTAAACATGATTGTTGTAAATTGTATTTCTTTCTCTGGTAGGCCTACTTGGTTTGGTTGGCTGCATTGTTCCATCTTGGATTCTTCTTCTCCATTATATTAGTACTTGTCATTTATGTATTGATTGCTTAATGTGTGAGAAGGGAAGATGTTCTGAAGGATGTTTGTGCTTCCTTCTTAGTCCTGTCTTTCCTTTTGTGGACTAGATTTATCTCTGTGTTTGTTAATGAGTAATGTCTCAGAATGTTAGGCTTCTACAAATGCTGTAATGTTTTGGGATTTCATTTCATCTAATGTCAATCGAATCTGTGCTGAAATTTATCTTGCATTCTGATCGCCAACTGGTGTTCTTAATTTTTTGCCTGTTTATCCTCCATAGTGGCTTTTCCAACCCTTGCTTTATATATTCTAAATATTTTCTGCTCTGTCTTCTTTAATTGGAAAATCTTTGGGTTTGCTTATGAAGCTTTGAAAGTTTTTTGTTAGTTTGGCTAATAGTTGAAGTAATCTGTTGATGGTTTCTGAGATATAATCCCTTCATGCATTGTATTGATTATGTTCTAATTGGTGGCATGGGAAGGCATTTTTATATGAAATTATCTGCATATTCATTGAAGAATGCTGTAAAGATAGTTGGTTATTTTGTTTATAGTTCTGGACTGCTATTATGTGCTTTTGTAGAGAGATAGGAATGCAACCTAGATGGAAAGGTATAAGAACTGATATTTAGGCAAAAGGTTTTTGCAAGATATGCAAACCTTGGGTCTATGCTCTGGAGCTGACTGTACAAAGTGGTGTTCAAAGATCCAAAAAGTGGGCCCTGCACTTGCTGGAATACACTAGGAGGAGGATTTAGGCAAAAAGGCTAAAATATTTTTGTAAATCCAGAGAAAAATTACATTTGTAAGCAGCTATTTAAAGTCCCATTTAAGTTGCTGAAAGGAATTATAGTATGACAGAAATTACCGGTGATGGTTTTTAACTGGACACACGATTTCCATAATTCTGGATGATATTCAATAGTTCCATTGAAACAGAAGGGACTGACATTACTTTTGACTAAGCTGCTTCATGATTGTAGGTTAGATCAATGATGGCACATCCTTTGGGATCCGCATATATAAAAAAACCAGAAAATATCTAACTTGACTTTGCTGGTGTATCAACCCATAACAAAAACTTGCTTTGGATAGTGAGATGGGCAGCAAATAATTTGATAAATAAATACTTAACATAATTTCAATTATTTTTCAATTTGTTTTTGTTTCTCACAAAAAAAAAAATCTGTTCAAGGCAGCTCCAGGTTGCACAAGTCCTGGAAACTTCAGAGAATGCTTTTGCATAGCCTTGCAGCCTCTGAAAAAGTCAGGAAACCCACACACCATTCGCACAAGCTTTATGTATGAGAGCAGAGTCCTCTTGTACAATTTCCAGAGGGTCCAGAAACCAGAGAGTCCAGAAACCATGTGAAGGCACATCATATTTTTGAGCAGCCTCTGAATTCCCTGTGCTTTTTGGAGGCTGTAGAGGCTGAACATAGTGTGTTCTTATATGGCTTCTGTATTCATGAAAAGACCCTACTCTTGTGTGCCCTTTGGAGCCTCAGAAAATTGTCTGACAACTCTGAGATCCCAGAAGATCATGCAAGAACATTTTTTTCAGCCTTTAGAGAGCACTCAAAAGCAGGGTCGTATTGCACAATTTCCAAAGGGTACGGGTTTGCATGAGAGTACATTGCATGTGTGGCCTCTAGGCATGTCAGCAAAAATGACAGAGCATGTCATGGATTTGCTACCATTGGTTTAGAGCAGAGGTTCCCAAACTTGGCAACTTTAAGACTTGTGGACTTCAACTCCCAGAATTCTCCAGCCAGCTGGCTGGAGATTTCTGGGAGTTGAAGTCCACAAGTCTTAAAGTTGCCAAGTTTGGGAACCTCTGGTAGAGCATGATTAACTTAATCAGGTTTATATTCTTCATCGAATGCTCTTAATCGCTGAAATATTATTCTTATAAGATAGATAGAAACTTATAATGGGCCAAATTATACTTCCAGAATAAATAAAAATAGTTGTAAATAATAAGCTGTTCTTATTAATGTGACCGCATAAAGAATAAACAAAGTTGCATATTTTCATTCTTTCGAAGGAAGTGCTACATGCAGTCATATAGGATTATAAAAGAAAGTATGATTCTTTGAAAGCACAAAGATTGCTTCACTTTATCAGCCATGAATGAGAGGTACCAAAGAACAATACAGGTGAACAAATACATTTTAACTATTCTTTTTGGTTTTAGTATATACCCACAATCCTATTTCTAAACTCTGGAAATGATCTTCACTAACTTTAAAAGTATTGTAAAGAGAGTAATCTGTAACTTAATTTGAAATAGATGGCAATGAACCTATGGCACTTCTCAGACAAAGAGCTCCACTAGCCCAGATTGATTAGATTCTCCAAGGATGGTGCCCACTGTCGGTTAGATAAATATGATGTATTAACTGTCTGCATGATAGTCTTTGTTCCAGAGTGGTTAATGTTTCCTCTTTGGAAGACATCCCCTTTTTGTAAGGGTTAGGACAGGTTTATTTCTTTTTAGCTCCTGGAATTCAGTCATACTGTGAATGTTTCAGATCTGTTTGATGCTCCCATTGTGTCAAATAGCTATCCATTACTCTTCTTTATCTTCTGGCAGGCAAGAACATCTATCTGTATTTGAAAGCATTTCCCCCCAAAACAGCAGCTGAATCATGTCAGTCCTAGGCAGAAAACTGCCTTTTAGTGACGATATTATCACTGTCAAAATAGTCACTCAAAATCATACAAACTTGTACAATTAAGGTATTTTAGTAAAGCCTGCACTCAAAGGTTTTGTAGCCTTTTTTTATTCTTTAAAGCATCCCCTAAAAGCACTTATGATTACTTTCATTGGCATGTTTCTGTGTTCATTAGATGGCAATATTGTTCCTATCCAAGAAAAAGCAATGTAATAGGAACTTTGTAGAAGATGTGTATGCATGCCTTGTGTGTGTATATATACACTGAGAAACATATATAGTTCAGTAGCTTTGCCAAATGCATCTTCACAGATTGAGTGGAGGTGACTAGATTAAGGAACTTGTTCTGTGAGTCACTGAAAATTGAAATCCAAATTTCCCAGTTCAAGCTCCATGCTGTACTGACAAATCCAAGTGACTTTATATCAAATGGTAATACAAAATGAAGTTTATAACTAATTTACAAAGCCAAGTGCAATTTTTTTGAGATAGGATATTCAGTTATGGTTTTTAAAGAACTACAACAGTACTGAACTATTAACTACTTAAGCTACAGCAAACAAATGTCTACATCTGTAACATTTTACATTTTTGTCAGAGATTAAAAGTAAACTTTGCAAAAGCTGTGTAGGGAGTCTAATAAGAACTGGAAAAAGTATTCTAAATGTGACTTTTACTGAATAATAAAGTCTCCAAATACCTGTCAGTTTACTGAATACCTGCTTTACATTCAAGCAGGTAATATTCAAGCAGATTTAACTGAAGTAATTGGTGCTGAGCATTTTCTTTTAGTTGGCATTTTTCAGCATGTGCCATGTTTTACCTGTCAGTTATTTAGAATCACACACTTCAAACTATTATTAGTTAAATATGTTGTTTGTCAGTCAGGCTTTGAAAATAATATTAAAGATAGGACTCAAAGCCATATGCTAGCTCAGTCATCATAACTGACAGTAGAACAATGGTTTGGAAATCATGGTAGTTGACATTATAATGGATTTCTAGTCCCCCACCCTATCCCATGCCTATTTGTGAAAAAAATGTACTGCAGACATGTAGACCCAAGATGAATCAGTGTTAAATGCAGGACTTATATATGTTATGTAAGAACTCAATTGGGAAAATAAATGATGTGTCACCAAAAGCAGCTTTTTACTCTTTTATAAAATTGTAACAGTTTAATTTACACATTGAAAAGCATAAGAGCCCATTGTGCCTAAGACAGCTATTCAATTCTATTGAATTTATTTTATTTTAGTTCTTTTTGAGGCATAGAATGACAAGAACCACATTACCTGTTAGAATGCACATACATTTAAACACATATCCC
The DNA here is from genome assembly GCA_039707465.1 of Rhabdophis nuchalis. Classification (NCBI taxonomy): domain Eukaryota; kingdom Metazoa; phylum Chordata; class Lepidosauria; order Squamata; family Natricidae; genus Rhabdophis; species Rhabdophis nuchalis. Next base: position 30,802,178 of record CM077649.1, on the reverse strand, counting down.
TCAGAAAGGCTCCAAAATCACACAATTGCAAGAAGATTCAGAAGATTTTACTGAATCTTAAGACAGTGAAGGCTTTTCTCTAGAACTATAATGACCTGGAACCACAAAAGCTTTCACTGTCTTAAAATTCAGTAGAATCTTCTGAATCTTCTTAAATGTATGAGATTTTGAAGCTTTTCTGAGAGATATGCACAAACTGAGTACAAACAATGACATGACTTCATTCATTGGCATCTTTCAGTCTCTAAAGACTATGGTATCGTGCTCTGGAAAGAGGTCCTAACTCAGCATCTGGTGTGGCTAAAAAGGCCAATTTGGGAGTGGCAATCCATTCCACACTGAGGTCAGATACATTCTGTCCCCTGCCCAGCCCCGAGATTTTGCCAGTTCTGGGACTGCCTCTTTGCCTCAGCCTGCTGAACAAGTGTCTCTTCGAATTGGAGAAGGCCATGCTGCATCTTTAGCCTCCAAGCTGAATGATCAGAGGTCAAGGTTTCCCAGCTGTTAATGTCCATTGCCAAGGCCTCTTGCAGATATCCTTATATCGCAGCTGTGGTCTCCCTCTGCGGTGCTTTTCCTGCACTAATTCTCCATACAGGAGATCTTTCATAATCCAACCATCAGCCATTCTCATGACATGCCCAAGCCAGGGGAAACATCACTGTTTCAATAGTGTATTCACTATTGAATGACATGACAAAGGAGCAACAATGGTGCATTGGACTATCTACAAGAAGCACCACTTGTCTGCAGCGAAGATTTGGTGGGACCACAAAATAGTCAAAGTAATAGAAAATGAAGAAGCTAAAATATTCTGGATGACTTGGAAATCAATCTAATCAATCTATACAAGTTTATATAATAATAATGATAAACCATAAAATAGAGAAAGTAATAGAAAATAAAGCTAAATTGCTCTGGAACTTTAGAATTCAAATATACTGGCACTTGTCACATACTACTCCAGACTTAAAAGTTGTTGCTGACTCTGATTGCTTGGCCAATAGCCTTGAGTCTTGTAGCCCAGGGGTCCCCAACCCCCGGGCCGCGGACCGGTGCCGGTCCGTGGCTGGATGGGAGCCGGGCCGCAAGGCTAGAGAGGAGGAGGGAGGGAGGAGGGGGCTGCCCCCTGAGCAGAGCGCGCAGGAGAACGCAGGCGCGGCTGTTCGCACCGTTGGAGTGTGACTCTTCCTCCACCCTCGTCGACGGAGGGACTCCTGGACGCCGCCGGACCGGCCACCGATTCCCTCCCCTGCTGGCATGCCGGCCACTCGTTTTCATCCAGGGACTGCGGAGGCTCTGCGGGCTGGGGTGGGAACTGGCGGGTTGCTCCGGCGGCGCAAGGAGTCCCTCCATCGACGAGGGTGGAGGAAGAGCCCCCACCATCCTCCTGCGTTCTCCCGCGCGCTCTTCCCAATGGGCTGCCCCCCCTCCCTCCTCCTCCTCTCCAGCCCGGCTCCTATCCAGCCACAGAGCCTGACCGAGCGAACGAGCGACCAAGCCTGGCAGGCAGGATGAGGAGGCTGGGGGCGGGGGGACGGGACGACGATGACGACGACAGACACACATAGAGAGACAGAGGGAGGGAGGGAGAGAAAGATAGACAGAGACACAGAAGGAGTGATTGAATGAATGAATGCAAGACAGACAGACAGACACACACACAGAGTGACAGAAATGGGCGGATGAAGGAGAGACACGAGAGAGAAAGAAAGAAAAAAGTGGGAGAGAGAAAGACAGAGAGAAAGAGACAGAAAGGAAAGAAAGAGACAGGAAAAGATACAGAAAGAGGGAAAGAGAAAAAGAAAGAGAAAGATATAGAGAGAAAGGGAAAGAGAGAAAGAAAGAAATAGCGAGAGAGAAAAAGAGAGACAGAGACAAAGAAAGAGAAAGAAAGAGAGAGAGAGAGAGAAAGAAAGAAAGAACTTATGACCACAGTTGAGGCCAAAAGTTTAGTTGCTAACCAAGATCATTGTTAAGTGAGTTTCACATTTTCAAAGTTGGCCACGCCCACCCAGTCACATGACTGCTGAGCCCCTCAGCCGGTCCGCAGAATTTTCTTTAAAGTGAAACCGGTCCCTGGTGAAAAAAAGGTTGGGGACCCCTGTTGTAGCCCATTTGTTACCAAACATCTAAGAATTGCAATATCAAGCATGGACCTTGTTGACTTTTGGTGATGACTGATTTGGTAACCCCATAACTAAGTCAAGGTAGTGCCTTACTGAGAGTTTTATTATTACTATTATTTATTGCTATATATAAACATTTGCAGCAGACTGATATGCATAGCCATTTCTATCCCTTTACATAAAAAAGGAGAAAGATTATCTCAATAGAGTCACTTTTTCATGGACTAGAGGATGAATATAAATATTGAAATGTGACAAATAAATAAATAAATAAATTTCCCAATAGCCTTGTCATGCATAGTCAAGCATCTGCAACATAAATTAGTGAATTGAATGTTAGAAGAAAGTAATCTAATGGAGGAGTAAAACAAATTCAAAGAAAGATGTTAATATTGAAGAAAAGTACATTTCCATTTTGGGTGGGCAATTTTAATGTTGCCTTTATTGATTTAAAGGCAACTTCACATCCAATTCCTGCAACCAGGCTCAAGGGAAAATAGCATGCTTTCCTCTGATAATTGACATATCCTCACTTTGATTATAGAAGTAATTAATAATTCATGAAAATAATTCAGTGGAGGTTTACTCAAAATGTCTTTCTTCCTCTACAATTCTTATTGAAAGGGTTGGGGCAAGGATGCATTTGGCACTTATGCTTTTCAGTTTCTATATTACTTTCTTGTGCCAGCTTTGTTAGAATTGGCATTTCATCCCCTCCTGCTTTCCAAAAAACCAGTCTCATTCCTTTAGCATGAGAATGATATAGTTATTTTCTGTGTATCTTAAATGGACTCGAGACAGTATCTATGGAAACATTTTCTTTCTCTACTGTAGAGAGAGAAAGTCTAGCCAGTAGTCATGACTAAACAAAAGACGATGCATTCTCCAGAAGACATTTGATTTACTTACACTTCTAGAAAAGTAATGGTATCTATATTGATTAGTTCAAAGTATTCAAACATGAGGATGTGTTTCTGCAAGATTTGGTTAATTGGAATAAGCATTTAAGGGTTATCTGCACTCAGGCTCATGGCAACACAATGCGATACTTGTTATGCAAATCAAAATGGTAATAATCACATTTGAGCTGCAACAAATCTTTACGAAGCAAAGGTAATGAGCTTTCTTGTTTATTATGCCCAGATTGTTAATTACCATAATTTGAGTCATCTCAAAACTATACACACTACATTTTTAAGGACTTTAAGGATTTAGAATATTCCCGTGTTTTCCCCAATTCCTTGCTAAGATTAGAATTAGCTTTATTTGCATGTGGCCTTGCTGCTTAGAATTTTGGTTTAAATGAATTTTTTTTGCAAGCTCTTTAGCCTCCTTGATCGTTTTCAGTTGACTTCAAGACAACGTCATCTGAGCTAAAACTCTGAGGTTTTTTGTTTACCTCCATAGAAAAACTTAAGTTTCTGTTTTTACTAGAAGCCCTTTTCAGCTGCAGTGCTTGTCCCTTGCTAATATGTCCAGTTTATAGGAAAATCATTATTTTCACTGGATTTCATGTTTTGTCATCATCACCGCTGGAAGGGACATTTAAAATTATTTACTGGCAAGAGTTCTTTTTCAGATACTTCTTCACTATCCCTTTTATGCAACCTCGCAAATAGCCATAGACATTTTATTATTTAACTTTCATGGAATTTCAAAAGAGGAAATGATTGATACTAATCTCTAGATTTCAGCACTACAGATATTTGGTTTAATCTGAAATGTAGTAATACTCCTAAAGAAGTGTGTCATTTCAGAAATCTGACCTATGTTTTCAGTCTGTTTAATTTTCTAACATCTCTGTTGGTTAAATCTCTGAAAACACAATGTAACTTTCTAGGTTTTTGTTTTCATGGATAGATGAAGAAACAGTGATCCTGAAATAGAAAGTGATCACATAGACTTATACAAAGAAAAATAAGGAAAATAGAATAAAATTTAAAAAGTTACAGTCCAACTGGATATTTTTTCTATGGATAAAAGATTAGCTGAAATTTGCTAAATAGGGTAATGAATATATGTTAATAAAATATTGGACAAAGTAGTCACCGATGGTGAGTTACTCCTAGAACATTACTTATTGTTTTAGACTGCATCCATTCTTACATTTAATTCAATCTAAAAAAAAAAAGACACACAGCTCTGCTTTCATCATCCTAGCCATGTCAAACTGTACCCGGAAGAATAATGCTACTTATTTTCTAGTTTCTAAAAGAAGAATGTGAAAGATGCTTCAGATGGTGGTTTCTTCTTATTCATCATCAACCACAAAAAGAATATTTTACACAAATAAGCGATCAGTGCGTGTATTTTAGATAACTACATCTTTTATAGATCAAAAGTAAACATATTTCCAAAATCAAATGATATTTACTTAATCTTTCTTTGGAATAGAAGTTAAAGAAACCACTGAAGCAAGATAAGCTGTTCAAGCTTTGGAATAGTCTCACTGCTATGCTTCTGGGGAAAGTACAGCCTCATTTATCTGAATGACCTGAAACATGTCAGAAGGATAAATGAGGATGCTATTTCTATGAGTTTCATTTAGTCAATCTGAATGTCTATAACAAAGATATTTGAATAATCATCTGTGATAAGGGGAGACTACATAACGTATGACTTGTCACACTTCAGAGGTTTCTAATTTTGGGACTTCCTGTTTTGTTACTTTAGACTTTTCTGCATGGTGAGATTAAAAAGAAGAAAAATACCATCATGGTTCTTCAAACACTTGAAGGAAAAACTCTTTGGACTAAGAGTTTCACTAAAGATATGGAGAATTAATAGCACACACAGAAATATTCAACTTGGATTCATACAGCCCTCTAAATCATGTGCGCTGCAACATGGCAACACTGCAACACCAACTACTCTGTACTTGTAAGAGACATCATGATCTGAATTTTAAAAATGTGTGGGGTTTGCATTGTGATTATCATCATGTTTCATAATTCTGGTGCCATTGTTCCTTAATGCAGGGGTCCCCAACCTTTGCAACTTTAAGTCTGAAGGACTTCAGCTCCCAGAATTCTCCAGCCAGCAAAGCTGGCTGGAGAATTCTGGGAGCTGAAGTTCTTCAGACTTAAAGTTGCAAAGGTTGGAGACCCCTGCCTTAATGTATTGAAAAACAGGTAGAACAAGTAATATTCTTGTTGATGAATATGAAATATATCATGATGCTTTTAGCACATATTATAACAATCTATTCACCCTAGTTTAAGGCTGGTGTAATCAAAGATTTTGGCCCATTCTACTTTTGAACTTCTTACGCATACCTTACTTTTAGATAACATCTTGATCTGATTAAATATTTATGGAACTTAATAGCATCCAAAAATTTGGGTGATGACTAAATTAATTATCTGACTTTTTCTACTTAAAAATATGATATTTAGAATTGGCCAAATACAAAATTCAGTACAAATATTAAAAAATGAAGAAAAATGGATTTTAAATCAGTGTTGACCCTCGGTGTCTGTTTCTTGGCAACGTTTTTGGAATTGGTTTGCTATTCTCTCCTTCTTACTACTGGGAGTAAATCCCTTGGGCAAGTTTTGTGCCCAAGACAAAATTAAAATTCACAAAATTAATCTTCCAGTTTTTAATCTAGTGCTTTTAACCACTACATTAAACTGGATCTTTAGAAATGTTGCAATATTTTACAATTAACAAGTGGTATGGTAAAATAGATTTTTCTTTGTTTTTTATTTTATTAAACATATCACTTATCGCTGAGAAAGCTAAGCATAATTTAGCCATATGGTTAAAAAGAACTGGACTATAAAAAGCAAGGCATTGCAGTAAAGAAAATATATCCCAAAGTAATTTGAATTCAGACAATTCACCTCTTCATCACAAATACAGATTTCTAATTGAAGTGCCGTGCATTAACTGACCTATGGAATAAACTAGCCATAATAGTACAATTTTAGGGAATGATTTATCGCTGTATCTAAGCAAAAGCTTTTTAGGTTGGCGGCAAACTGCTGCAGTTAGGAAATATGCTGGCATAAAATTGGAGATAAATATGTGTAGCAGTTTACGAGTATTATAAAGGTCATTTTGCTTGTTTCGAATATCACACTTATTGCAGAAGAAGACATCCTTAACTGATAAAATACTAAACCATATTTTCTTATTTTATATGTATAGTCATTGTATAAGCATAGTCCTCAAGTTATGATGGCAGTTGCATTGAAATTTCTATCATCAATGATGTGGTTGTAAAAAAGAATTTCATGTGATTGTATCACTTAGTGATAGCAATCATGGTTGTTGTTGTAACCTTAAAACCATATGGGCTGATGAGTGGGAAGAGGCAGGAGTCCCAAGCAAGGGGTGCAAATGATTCATAGGTGCAAAGGAGAAGGGTAGAGCTGCATTTGGTAGATCCTAAGGAGCACATATAGGCTGGCAGGGACTGTTGGTGGAGGCCACAGATGGGTACTACAGAGTGCAGGGGGGCTAGTATAGACCTCAGGTGAGCAGGAAGATTCTGTGGCTGGGTGGACATGAGCAGGAAGATTCTGTGGCTGGGTGGACATGTTTTTCAATGCAAGATCCTTTAGTAGCTCTTTGGGAGAGAAAAAAATGGAGGAAGCAACTTACAGAAACAACTTGAGATCTTTCCTAATTGCTTACCAATCGCTTGTGTTAAACTGGTAGGAAATGTTACAAATGACGATCCTGCAACAGTTATAAATGCAAACGAGTTGCCAATCATGATCATGTGACTGCAGGAGTGTTCAGAGGGATAGCTGAAATGTTGAAGACTTTGAAGACTTTGAACTACCACACTTTCAGCACTGTCATAATTTTGAAAGTTCACGGAACAAGTGGTCATAACTCAAGGGCTATCTGTACATATACGTTAGCAAATAAATATTGACAGCTGAATGAGACAGAATTAATACTGGACACTTGAAATACACTTGTTTTAGTTCTAAGCAAATTATATTTATTATAGAAACGTCAGCGTACTAAAAATACTGATTTGCATAACCAACAATAGAATGTGTAAGCATATGGTCAACAGAACAAGCCATACTGTATTTAATGTATTTATAACATGTTAGCATTTATATATTGTCGAGCAATCATAGATGAGACTTTTTGCAGTTATATTTTTGTTCTATAAAGAATAAAAATAAAGATATGCGCATTAATGTCATAATTGAATACCATAAAAATGTGCAATGTTTAAAAATTAATCCACATAAAAGCTATACATAATACAGATAATAAAAATAAGAACAATTTTTCTTCTTATATTTTAACCAATGTCTTATATATTGTTAAGGAATGCTCACATAATTTAAAATGATATGTATATAGATAAAAATATTAGAATCCATTTTACAAGTTTATATTGCTATTGTATAAATGAGAATATATGCAGCAAATATCTGCAAGTTATCAGCTATGGGCATTGGTTAGTTCTGTCCAATTTAAGTTTCGATTTATAATAGTAAGTAGATCATTCAAACAACCAAATAATAAACAACTTTTACTAATATTCCTATATTAGAACACTCTTTGGATATTGCCTTTTAAAGTATTGGGTATTTCGTTTTGAGGTGAGCAATCTTATGCAAAACTGAGAAATGAGTAATAAGTACTAAGCCAAACAAATTAGAGGTCTGATAGACTAGCTTAAATTATGATAAACTGATTTCCCATTTGTGTATAGAGAGAAATCATTTCTTCCATTTTCCAAATGTAATACGTTGAACTTTGATAATTAATTTCAGATGCATATTTTTCATTGGATTATTCGGTCTGTTTAATATGTCCTGAATCAGTTGGGTTTTTAGCCATGCCGTAAAATAACTCTAGGAAGAAGAAAAGTTGGGTTTTCAGCCAACAAAAGGATATCCTCTATACCTACATAAAGTGTCTACAAGGATTCCTTACACATTTATCCATAAATACACCATTAAGACCACCACACCTTATTTCATTACTTCTTCTTCTGAACCATTTTCTATGTATCTCTTTTATTCTTACTTATGATTTACTTTAAAAAATATTTTACAGCAATCATTTCTAATATGCTTTTGCCCCCATTCCTATTTTTCTCATTTTAACAAGGATTTTCCTTCATACTTCCCAGATGTAGTTTCCACATCCTCCCAGAACACTCTGTATCACAATTATTTTCAGTCTGCTCTAATCAACTTCTTCTTTCCATATATTAATTTTTCATTCATTGTGTTGGGAAACTAATTCATTCTGCGTAATCAGGCTTGTACTTTCTTGTTCCGTGTTCATTCTATTGTCGTTCTTTTTCTTCTTTTTGATACTGCCCTTTAGAATATTTCAGCATCATTTTATCACTTATATCTTTCAGTCTTGAATCAAAGATTGCCAGATAAATTTTGCATTTGAATTTATATTCATTTATTTACTACAAATGGACTTATGCTTCAACCAGGTATTCAAGACCTTCTCCCTGACATTTTCTAAACAAATATTTATTACACAATCCCAACAAACATGGCTACAAAAAGAAGCAATACAGCTTTGGTACAATGAGATTATTTACCAAACCAAGGGAATTTAGTATACTTAAAGTTGGAAATAGCTACAAATGCCAATTAAGTTGATGACTTAAATTATTTCAATATCAGAAACTTCTGAGTATGGTGAACGCTGAAAATCGTTGTATTTGTACCAAATCATTTATGGTGATATATTTGCAATTAAAGGCATGAAAGTTGTTCTCTAAGTTGCTTTGCCACATATCTACCTGTCATTCTGTTGTTTACTGTTATTATTATTTCAAGCATCACTGAAATTCACTGAGACAGAGCAACAGTAATTCTTTGAAGTCTTCTCAATAAAAATTGGGAACTTTTGTTATGGTTACAGCAGCAGCCAAGAAAAAACCCAGTATAAAGCCTGTATACAGAGATGAGCCATTTCACATTTTGTTCCAGATTTTGTTGTTTCCTAATTCCAATATAACATTCATATACTCTGTTATTGTTAAATGTTTTATTGCAAGAAACCCAATTACATTTTATGGAAGTAAATAATTGAGGAGATAACGATTATATGATACCTTTAGTATCAGAAAGTCTTTTTTTAAATATTAGCTAATTTGTGTCAAAGAATATCTATTGTTCTATGCCCTTTTGTAGAGGTGTCTGATTGATGGAAAACAAAGTTGGACTGAATGAGGGATTAGTTTGATCCTTAGTAATCATCTACTCTTACCCATTTATCAGTGGAATAACTTTGATTTCTTTAGGACCATCTTTCAAGCAAAACCACTACTGGTTTCGATTCATATATCAACAGAAACCTCTTAGTACTTGGAATGAATTGGTCTCAAAGCTATTAACAAAGTACTGAATGACTGATTAACCTAGAACTTGATCAATACAGAACAATATAGTTAAATCACTAGAGCTGGGGCTGAGCAAATCTTTTGAGGAGACTTCATTCCACTCGATTTTGAGCACAAATCACTTTCTGTCACTAATGTAGCTTCTATGAATGCATAGAAACTGTTCTTCGTAATAGAGATGTAATGTCCTAGTCTCAACATTGTTGAATGGTGGAGCAAAAGGCCTTTTACCACGTTGAGGCAGAGCAATGCACCTCTGTGAGAGGAAGTGCCTCATTGTGGTATATTGCTCAAGATCCACATATGCTAGAAATTATATCTATGAAGTAATGCTTCAACTTTCTGACACTGAAAATAATATTTTCTCTTTCTTAAACTATCATTTGAGTTCAAGTTGCCATACCCAGAAATGAACTTTGATAGATACAAAAAAGTATATGCAATGTTTAAGGGGAGACCCAGGACAAATCTATTATATGTATCTCTACCTATGAACATACCTTTAACAACTGAGGATGTTGAAAAAGAGACTTACAACCCAGTCCTTACTCTTTAAATAAATAAATTATGACTGTCGCTTTCATCATGTGATCAGAGTTTGATTGGTTGGTTACTAATATGTATTTATGATAATTGCAGCAACCAGGGGTCATGTAATTACCAACTGAGACTTTTCAAGACTTCCAACAAGCAAACTCAATAGAGGAAATCACTTAATTTGCTTAAGGATCATGGCAAAAATGGTTGTGAAACCAAGCACAACTCACTCACTGACTGCATTGCTTAGCAATGGAAGCTCTGGTCCCAACAGTGGTCATATGTAAAGCACTATGTATATTACATTTCTTATCTAAAATACAGGTCACTTGTGGACATTGGTGATAGGTGAATTTACAGCCAGTAAAAGGAAACTGTTTTAGACAGTCCATGAGGAGAATGAAAATAATAATTACTTCCACAAAAGTTTTCCTTCCTCCAAAAATGAAAAACAATCAGTTTCTTTTCAAATTCACCTTCTTGTTCTTTATATAATTATATTTTCATTTAAAAGAGGTGGGAAGGCAAATGCATATAGGACTAAACCTGAGCATGGTTAGATCTAGCACAGCTCATTACCAAGGATTGCTTTATGGGTAGGCTTTTGTTTTATCATTATAAAATGAGCATAATATCATACATCTATAAAACTGATACTTTGCTTTGTTGAATACTGTAGTACCCTCCTTCTAGCCAATGTAGCAGTAGCTCATTAATATAACATTGGACTTTTCATTCTCCAGTTGTGGAATAAATATAACTAAACTTTCAATAACAATTATACAAAAGTAATAAAATGCCACAATTGGTAATGAAATACTTTTGTTGTTCTTTTATTTCTTCCTATAATCTTAGCATGGCATATAATTTTTTACAACTTTGAAAATGTATTTCAAAAAGTACATTTCATCTAATGTGGTATTGATTTCTTTAAAAAAAGTATTAATGTTACTGCTACCTTGTATTGCATTTAGAAAACCTGAAAAGAAAGCAGCTGCCCAATTTGTTATCTATAAATGCTCAGTTCCCTATATGTATGTCTAAAACTAAAACCTGACCTTTGGTATTCATTGCAATTATTTGTACTCCATCATAGTACAATATGTTTTTAGGAGCAATTTACAATAAAAACCAATAAGTATTATTCAACACCACCCAATCGCCAACTTAGAACAAGGCACATTGTAACAATAGGCATGGAAGAAATCTATCTGCATTAGTAAGATTCAACTATGATTTGATGTCACACAATTATTCAATACAGCAATGGCCCTGGGAACAGCTAATCTAGCCTATGTGATGGTTTTACTTGCTTTCCTCTCTTTTTCCTCAATGATTGGTTGGTAAAAACTTTATGAACAGAGAAAGAAGAATCTACCAATTCTTGTAGCCTATCTTAGTCCATAAATCTTTAGGGATATGTAGATAACCTAGTCTAATGCATTCTTTTCAGTATTCCAGGATATTCAAGCTGAAGTGTTGCCTATTATCTAGTCTCATATCCAGTATATTTTTTTTGAAGGAAAATTGAAGATGTCAAAGATGAGCATGATATATTTATTTCAAATGTTGCAGTCAGCCATATCCCTACAATGCTATTCATATCAGATGAAAACAAAAAACAAGCAAAATCTGAGGGACCGTCTCTTGCGGGACACATCTACCTGATCCATCAGAGCAAGGATGCAGGGAATGTTATGGGTCCCATCCCTGAGGGAGATACACCTGGTGGGACCCAGAAGAAGGGCTTTTTCCATGGTGGCTCCCTCTCTCTGGAACCTCATTCTTCCAGAGATTAGAATGGCCTCCACTCTAATACTCTTCCAGAAGGTGCTGAAGACTTGGTTGTGCCAATGGGTCTGGGGAACCCAGAGCGAGATGGAGCACATTGCGTAATCTGCTGTCGCTGGGGCGGGTGGTGGGAGATGGGGGTGGTTTTGTTATATTGCACTATATTAATTTATTTGATTCTTTTTGTTAGTTTTAATTGTTTTAAATGTGGTTTTATATTCTGTAAGCTGCCTTGAATCGCCATGGGCAAATAGGTGGTAAAATAAATTAAATAAATAAATAAAAGTCAGACCCTCTTAGAAAATAAAAAAAGGGAAAGGTCACCTGAAAGTCATTTGCTTGCTAGGGAAATAAATTGAAAGCCAAGAACCTACATTGGATAGTTCATTTTTTTCTCTTTTTAAAGATGCCATTAAAGTCTCTCTGTATATATTTCATCCTCCCAAAGATTTACTAAGCAATAATGTTGCTTCATCAATTTTGCAATAAATATAATCATCTTGCTCTCCTTTGACCTGTGAGAATATTGATATGACTAGCGGAAAGGGCATCAAAGGAAAGCAATTTAGATTATTATCTAAGTAAGGTAGTCTAATCACTTCCCCTCCTCCATTAATACTGATTACTTCGTTGTCTATTAGCAAAATAATATGTATCTCTTTTTAGTCCTGTAATTTTACCCCTGTCACACAAAAAAGCAACAATCTACCACAATGTATATTTTTGGATCATTTAAAAGGATCTCCACTATTACTAAGTAAGCTATACTTTATATTTTTAGGCAGAGGAACATGCTGATTTTAAGACTTCAAGAGAATGGAGATAGTGTTTTTCTTAGGTTTTTCAATCCTGCTGGTTCTTAAACTTTTTGGGTTTGTGAGAAGATTAGAAATTAAAGAGGAAAAATGTGTATCTTAAACTTTACAAAACACAGATTTATTTCATTATATTCTGCAACATAGCCATCAGTCCAGATGAACTACTTGTGGACCCTGGACCTACTTCTTCAATGGAAGTTAACCCAAATAAAGACAAACTCAAAACCAGACAGAATCCAGTCATGTCAATTATCAATAAGCAGAAATCCCACTTTCCTGCTTGTTTTGCCCTATCCTTTTCCACCCAAAATTTGGGGCAAAGACTTCTTGTCATCCCTGGCCCCATCCTGAGTTGGCAATAAACAACCTACTATCAATAGGTTGAGTTTCATCAACCTATTGATAGTAGTTCACTTGAAACTGAGAGATGACTTCCCTGTCAATGTCACTAAGATTAAATAAAAATATAAATCTAAAGGTAATATTCTTAACATTCTCTCCTTTCTACTTTCCTGTAATATACACACAAATTCCCTTGGGTTTGACAGAAAGATGCTGTCTCTCTTTCCCAATCTGATATGAAGTTTCCATCCTTGTGGTGCTTTCTTTGTATAATTATTTATTTATTTATTTATTTGGATTTATTGACCGCCCCCTCTCTCTGAAGAGACTCTGGGCGGTGTACAAGAATTTAACAGCATATACATATATAACAATTATAAATAATAAAACTAAATTAAATGTTTTATCCTGTGTTAAAATATCTCGTTTAAATTTAAATTATAACATCTGTAAAGTTTATAAATCATAATCTACTTTAGGATTATGTTTCTATTTTGCGTAATCTGTAGGTGCAATTCTCACATCCATATTTGAGCATAATAAATTGCACAATAATCCAGAAGCAGAATGATATGAACATTGCTTCAATACTTTTTTTAAATTTGAAGGGAGGAGAGAGAGGGAGGGAGAGGGAGGGAGAGGTCTAAAATATTTGATAAATTTTTGTCCAACACAACATATTGCAACTCTGTTACGTTATGAAAAAGGCTAGTAGCCTAATTTAATTTCTTCTTGACATGCTATTTTTTTTAAAATATAGAGATATATTTCTTAGAAGAATATTTGTTTAAAATATGAAGTTTAAATGAGCCTTATTTTTTACTGGGACATGGTATTTTGCTCAGACATATGTAGGTTTTTCATAGGTGTTTCATTTTCATCACTTTTTGTGAGAAGAAAGTTAAGTTTTCATAAAAAGGCTTATTTTCTATTCGTTGATGGTTTTTTTTTTTTGCTGTATTCAGCTTTTGACATAGCCCCCTTGTGTAAGATACTATAAAAAGGAGACAATCCACCAAATATCCCTCGCAAAATATTCCCTCTGTAGGATATTAAGAATATATATTAATTCTGATTCTTATAATTCCAGTTTATTAAAAATAATTATGCATTTCACAACACAGGGGCAGCCATATTACATTCAGCCACCAAACAGTTTGTGAATGGAAGTGACTGACATACTGCTAGTGGCATTGTGAATCTATGGCAGGAACTATTAAACTGAATATCAGAAGCAAAGTGAACGACAATAGAATCTGTTAGACTAGAAGCAGGACTCCCAGGGGAAGGGATGGAATCACTTTTTTCAAAGAATATTTACAGCTCAGGAAAATAAAGGGTGTAAAAAGAGAAAGCTTTATTGTAGAATGCCCACAGGGAATCTTGAGTTGAAGAAGCCTTTTAAATGACTAATTTCTATGTTTCTTTGAACTCCTTCATTATAGAATTTCTCAGTTCTTAATGGTACCGCCTAATATGAGTGCTAAGAGAAGGCTTTACCCAATATTGCTTCCTAAGCCACTACTTGACTTTAAAGAAGTGGTTTTAAAGGCATGCATCATTGCATAGAAAAAGCAAGATAGTATTATTTTAAGCTGAAAAAAATCCCGACATTCTTTTTATAGCGTTTTCAAACATTCCAAATCATTGCACAGAATATCAATTTATCCCTGCCTACATAGAGGATCAGTGGCTTAAAAGTCGCCAGAGAAGGTCTGTGATCCAGCTGTTTGAGTCCTAACATCGCATGATGCAGTGAGTTCCTGTCACTTGCTTCAGCTCCTGCCAATTTAGCAGTTGGAAAGCATGCAAATGCAAGTAGATAAATAGGTACCATTTCCATGGGAAATTAACACTCCATGTTTCATCACATGTTCTGCACTGCAGCATAATGTCATGCTGGTCACATGACTATAAAAACTTCATCAGACAGTGCTGGCACAATGGCCTAGAAACAAACATGCACACAAATTCATAATTAAAATCTTTTGAAAGCTTCAAATCTCATAATATTTTGTAGTCTTGTGCACGATTTACAAAAATGACATCATAACAATTTTGAAAGATTTATTAGTCTTTCAATATTGCATCCATATTATCCTTTAGTCTATTCATCATTGTGCAAGATTATGATTGTATGCCCTTATATTTCCAGTTATTGAGGTTTTTTCTCCATCCCCAAGCTTCCAAATGAAAGTATACTATTATTTTATAAAGCATTTGATATTTTTAATAGGCAATATTACTGCATTTTTGAAAACATAATAGCTATTACTGATACATGAGAAATTAGTTACTATAGAACCAGGCTTGCCCAGATTTGGGACAACCTGTAGCTAATGTTATGACCAGTTTGGAGAACCTCCAAATCCCACCCCTAGCTGGCCCTGCCCATCCCACCCCACCCCTCTCAGGAGTCTCCACACAGTCCATTTTAGATGAGAGGTAAATGCAGGGCCCATGTGGAGGCTCGGGGAGGGGGAAAATGGGCCTCCCAGGAGCTCAGGAGGGCCTCCAGAGCCTGGGGGAGGCAGTTGTTGCCCTCTCAGAGGCTTGAGGAAAGCCACCATAGCCTATGGAAGGCAAAAACAGCTCTCTGCCATGGTGCAGGAGCCGACTAGGCCATACCCACTATAACCACACCCACCTAGCAACCGTGCAGAGAATCTGTTGCTGAAATTTTTGAAGCCCACCTCTGTATAGAAGCTTAGCAATACACATTGGTTGCTTGGTTAAAGACTAGTCAGAAGTCAGACCACCTGGCTATCAAAAAGCATGAGCCTTGTCAATCCCTGCTCAGTTGCCTGTAGTCTGTGTATCAGGCCACTTGCTTCTGAAAATACTAGTCAAAGTTGCCAGAGAAACATCAGGAAATATGTGGTCTAGACCAGGGGTCTCCAACCTTTGCAATTTTAAGTCTGAAGGACTTCAGCTCCCAGACTTCAACAGCCAGCTTTGCTGGCTGGAGAATTCTGGGAGCTGAAGTCCTTCAGACTTAAAGTTGCAAAGGTCGGAGACCCCTGGTCTAGACCACTCAAACACTAAAACCTGAAGCTCAACTCTGCCCAACAGGTACCAGCCATTAAAGCTGTCACCAGTCAATGTTGCTGTAGACATTTGTACAAGTAATCCAATAACCGCAATGAGTTCTTCTGAATAAATAGAAACAAAGAAACCTATGTGTGCTAACAGATCTACTTTTGAAAATTCTGTTCAAACATATGAGTGAGAAAAGCACTCTCAAATGTACTGATGGCAAATAATAATATGCACAAAACTCAATAGTCTTTATAAGCACAGTCACAAGGAACCATCATTTGTGTAACAGATGAATGAGATGAATAGTAGATTTGATTTTCTCAATGGCTTGCTGAATGAGGTTTGGCTGTTTAAAAGAGAATATTGTCAAATGTGAAAGTATAGAAGTCTATTTTTTCATCAATTTTTAAATAAAATAAACACCCGATTTGAAAAATATGCATGCCTGCTGAGATGTTTGTATTTAAAAAACCTTTACAAAATGGAAAATGAGCACCATCAATTGCCCATTGAATTAAATTATACTTTATTCACTGATAATGGAATTTTCACCTTAAAGAAAGATATGATCCTCTTTTTAATTATTGGAATCAGTGCAAAAAGAGCATTGATAGCTTATAGTCTACACAGTTCCCATCTCACTTTGTTAGCTTGTGGACCAATTCTTCTCAAAAAGCAAACATTAGGAAAGAAAATCCCCATGGTGCTATTTTCAAGAGGCAACTGGACTTTCTGGTTTTTCTTTGAGGATGTTTTAGTTCTCATCCAAGAAGCTGCCTCAGCTGTGACTGGATGGTGGGGAATGGAAGGATTTATACTCCTTGCAGACAGCTGGTCATTTGTACCTTTTAGTAGTTGTTGAGGCCTGCATCTGAAATTTGAAGTGCAAATAGTTCCTGTAGTCTGCAATTTTTTTGGAAAATCCTCCCTCACCATTTGAAGGGTGTTCATCATCATGTAAGACATTTAGCTATGCACTTTGGGATGAACACACTTCAAATCTAGTGTTGCATTCATCATCAGCACGGCCATTTTTGAAAAGACAAAGAAAGACAAAAAAATGGACTATGAATCTCAGGTGTTTTCAGATAATCTCATTCACGTTACCACATTTAGCTTATTCACTTCTTTTAGGGAGTTGATGTTATAATTATGTTTCTCAACCTTAGCAACTTTAAGAAATGTGGACTTCAACTCCTAGAATTCCCCAGCTTTTGAGAACTGAATTCCACATATTTTACACTTGCTCAGTTTAAGACATTATAACATGTTCTGATTATTAATTGACTTCTAAATCTTCAAGTCTTCAAACTCAGAAGGCATGTATTAGATTTCAGCCCCATTGCTACAAGATTATTCAGAATGATAATGGGTGACTCTGAAAACAATTCATAAAACCAATCCCATGTTTATATAGGGAATGGAAGAGATTTCAGAAGAAACTTGATAACTAGGGCAAACATTGCTCTCTTAATATACATACAAGTTCTTTTCCATGTTAGGACCTTTTAGCACAGTTCAGCTTCTTGTCCTGTCAGCTGAAAACAACTACTATTTTTGGAAACATATTATTTTATTTATTACCAAGAATAAGAGCTTTTCTGCAGGATGGCGCTCAATAAAATATTGTTTAATATTTTCAAAAAGTATTAAAGGGGCTGTTATTTTTTTATTCATGGCATGGAATAAATGTGATAGATTTATATTCTGAAAAGTTTTTGAAGTGCAGAGGGCTAAAGTATGTGGTTAAAATACAATTTTCAAGAATATGTATGGATTATATGTTCACAGGATTCACACACACAATATAAAATGATGTTTGTGCTGGGTGAGGAGCCTCAGATGAACATTCTGGGACCTCTCGGGGTGGCATAAAAGACACTTTTCATTGTTTTTCTACAACTGTATGGCAAGTCATGAAATCTGTTCTTAAACAGAGGACAATATAGAAAACTAAGTTGCTGCATTCTCTATTTAAATGAATAGATGAATTGGTTCTGGAGAAAGGAACAATGTATAAACTCACAAATAAATTCTCAACTACACTCCAAAGATAGGAAATACCAATAGCACTTAGATTTATATACCACTTCACAGTGCTTTACAGGCCTCTATAAGCAGTTTGTACAATCAGCATATTTCCCCCAATGATTTGGGTCTTCATTTTACTGATCATGGAAGGATGGAAGGCTGAGTCAAACTTGAGCCATCCAGAATCATAATCCTGGAGTGAGCAGTGAGCAGTGAGTTAGCATGTAGTACTAACCACTACCCCGCCACGACTCATAGTGAAATATGGTGAAGGAACCATATTGCTTTCACTACTTTACATTAATCAGGTATCTGTTGTGAAATAATATACTTCAAGATTTATATATCCAAGTCAGGAAATCCAGGGCCAAGAATTACAGGGGAATTAAAAACAAATATTGGAAGAAGACAATGGCAAAATATTTCTGATCTCTTGCCAGGAAGACTCTAGATGTGTTCAGCTCTCTGGTAATTGAGTCCACTTTAAAAATGTTCTATTAGGAAGTATTTTCTAACATTCAGTAAGAGTGTCTTCCTCTAGATCAGATCCATTGTTCTGTTATCATGCCCTAATAAATAAAAAAGTCTTGAACTTTTTCTGTGTATTTGAAAATTGTTCTTATCACCCCAAACCAATTTCACTGTAATTTTAGTACAATGACAATAAAGATTATTATTATTATCAACCATGTGTTCTCAAAGCTAAATTCCTTCAATCACTGTTCATAGGACTTAATTTAGTCCTTTTTTAAACCTATTCTAATTGTGCTGAATCCTTCTTAGTGTGATGAGAACTGGAAACAGAAGAATGGATCTTACCAAGCAGCATAAAGAACAATATTTTCTACAATAAAGACATTATATTTTTGTTGAGGCATCCTAAAGTTTAAACATTAATGAATTCACAAATAAATGAGGGGTGAAAATTCAGATTATAATTCCCAAGATTTTGCATTTTAGCCCCAATTCTTGTATTAAAAACATCTTCTACAAGTCTTGTGTCATTTTATCTTTCTTCTTTGTGTCCTACAGCCAGGAGATGGAAATTTTATTCTCTCTCCCTGCACCCTCTCTCATCTATATCTCTATCCACTCTCTCTCCTATATTTCTTTATTCTATTCTATTCTATTCTATTCTATTCTATTTCTATATAGCATCTCTGTCTATATATCAATTTAAATATGAATATAAATTAAAAGTTAGATGTCTTTACTTCCCACATAATATACAGGCTAATGCAATTAGGTGCAATAGATTTAATGCTAAACTATCCTTATGCATGCCATAGCTTCTTGTAATATATACTTCCAATTTTATAACCTTTGTAACATTAATGAATGGCTTTTGATTCCCAGATTATATGTCTCAATAAATAGCAACACTCTCAAAGATGCTGATAATAGTGATGGAACATCAAACTATTAGAATAACCATCAGCGTATTTGTATTTGCATTTTTCAAAGGCTAAATAACTGAATTACAAAGCATACATCTGCATTATTATAGACAAGGGATTGTTTACAACTGATATGAGGTATTGATAGGGTACAAAGGAATTTCTGTGTTTCTTCCACAAAGGAATTCAGATTCCTCTGTACCTTATCAATATCCCATATAAATTGTAAACAATTCCTTGTCTATAATAATGTATATGTATGCTTATCTTTAATTTTTTTTAACCCTATAAGAGAACTCTGTTGCCTAGTCTTTGTCTGTGATCTTGATAGCAAGAAGCCAGTGATGCACTGTAAATTACTAGATTTAGTAAAATTTTGGTTAGTGTTTTTAGGTGAGTTTTTCTACCATAGTCCAAAGGCAAGTTTCCCTTGTCCTATATTTTCTGAATTTGAATACTTTTACTTTTTATTTTGTTGCTCTCAGCACATGTCTCACAAATATTAGGAGCCAGATAAATGGCTCCTTTCGATTGTTGTGTTATGATACTTGGTGCTATTTTATAGTTTGGATTTTATGTTTATTTGTTTGTTTGTTAATGAGGTTTACTATTATATGGTTTAGGTTTGTTGGTTTGGTTTTGGTTTACTGTTTGCTTTTGCACTGTACACTATTCAGAGTCACATCATAAATTGTGTTAATAAATGAATGAATATGTTGATAAGTACATTATTATGGTAAGATAATTTTGAATTTTATTTCAAATTACTACAATATTAGCTGTCCTAATCCAATTTTGTTTTACTTGCAAATATGAAAAGCATCAAATTGATCTATTTGTCATTTGTGAACATACTGAAGAATAATGGATCCAGGAGCAAACTTTATTGCATGTACTACTTGAATAACTTTTGGCCAGATAGTTGAGATATCTCTGATTAACATGTTTTGTGTATGGTTTTGGAGGCAGCTGTATATATACTTCATTGTACTTAAGACAATGATTGCTTTATACTCAGATAGATTTGTCTAAATACGTTCATAAGCAATATAAGCTACTGGCAATTACAACATCTTACAGTAATGAAAGTATGTGCAGGCACTATAAATTTATTTTCATCTTTCTTTAATCTGTCATTTTTCAGTCTGGTGGGATTGTCTTGTGTCTTTTGTAGTTCCTCGCAGTATTTGATAGCAAGCTGTAGAAATGATTGATGGCTTTTCTCATGATTGTAGGTTTTATTTCCATTGCTAATGTGTTGGGAGTAGAGAAAATCCTTCAACTTGAATACTGTAAAAATACATTGTGAAATGGGATGAAAGCTTGTTATTGAAGCAGACAGGCAAATAAACTTTTTTTATTAGATTTTCTAGTTTTCAATATAAAAAAAGATTTTTCATTACAATCTTTTAAACGATCAGTTTTAAGCTTTTTTTAATACAATTGTATTATGCTGTTTAACATTCATTTGTCGTCAACACCATTAACATTTGCAGTGATAAAGACAGATTGTGCCTTATGGAATTATAGATCATGTTAGTGGCAATAGATTCTTTCAAGAAGTTTTTTTGGGAAACGGGAAAATTCAATTGAGTGCTTCTGAAAAATACGTTAAAAGAATGATACATTCTCTAAATGTTAAAATATGCCTTAAATTGTCAATAGAGATCACATTTGCTTTGTTTTTAAAGATGTAATAGATAAATGGTATGATATATTTGCATGGAGAAAGGCAAAATAAATCAGCTGCCCACCTTAGGTCTGCATGTTTTACTCACTGATTAAATACTAGCGGCTATGGTTATTTTTTTTAACATCAAAATGTATTCTTTATATGAATGCAAATATATCTTGAGCAAAGCACTTAAATATAGGAATATGTTTCATTGAGTGAGATTATTTGCCTCATTTTACATATTAACATCACTCTACATCTCTTACCAAACACAGATGTCACCATAGCTTAAATCATCATTTAAAGTGTCTAGTGCAATAAATCTGTAGCTGCATATTTCTTACATATATGGTCCAGATCTTTTCCTTCAAAGATGTTCTTCGGGTTCAAGGATATGTTTTGCCAATCAATAGTAGTCAATTGCTTGGAAATTTCTTCTTATTTGTTTCTTCACTGTGAAAAGCAAATGTGACAAGAGATGCACGAGAGGGACATGTTAGCATCTGATCACTGTTTTTTCATCTGTCCATGATACAGCCCCAGTTCAACTCCCAGGAAGGGCATGGCTAGCTGATGAGGGCTAAATAGCTCGAAATAGATCTATCCTAGTCTCCCTTGTTCATTTATTGATCAGCTCAAAACCTAACACACACACACACACACACACACACACCCTTTTCCCCCCACAGAAGATAATGCATTTGCAACACATATTTTCCTTATGTGATTTTCTTTGCAACCATTTTCTTGGAGGATAGAAGAAGAAAAAATGGGTGTCCAGAGCCCTTTCTGCCTGAAATGATAATTTATTCTTTGTTTTTCATGAACAAAATTCCGAATCACACTATTGATGAGTTTCAAACACAATATTGGCATCAGGGCCAAATAAAAGATCCAAAATAGAGAATAATATTCTGGGTTTTCCAGATTCGAGAGAGTTTCAGAGTTTCTTTACCTCCATCCTTGTTTATGTGTTTGCTGATCTTATTTAAACTGGTATTGCCCATGTGAGTTTTCTTCTACCATTTTCAATCGAGACCATTTTCTTCTATACAGTATTTACTTAATCCCTAGCCAATAAAGAGTTCAAGAGCCTAGAGAATTTCCAAATGAAATGAATGGGGAAAATGCAATGAAGGAGCTAAAATAAGAATGTTCCCTTTGATGAGGTAAAGCTTCAGCTGCTCCTGTCCTTAGCTCTTGCCCTTGCTGGCCTGAAGGCACAAAAAGAGACAGAGCATCACATGCAGCTAAGCACAGCTGAACCTGAAAAATGTCTGTTCCCACAGGAAAATAATAATAGGGTGATATTCAAACCAGTAAAAGCTGAGTGTTTGGAAAGGATTTAGTTGACAAAAAGAACAAAAGGAAATTGCTCTCGGCCCACTTGTTGCTCATTGACCTGAATATGCTTCCTCTCTTTGATTTCTGATTCCTTTGAAGCCAATCACATCTTGCTAGCTCACCTTGACCGGTGGACAAATAGGTAGTTTTGCAAACATTTAGCAAGGCAATAATTTAGAAGAGGGAAAATGAATTTCAAACCATGTAACTGCAAGGAAAGGAGATTAATGAAATATATAATGGGTAAATTATGAAGTGGGTTGCTAGGCTATGAATTATGTCAATAATGTATATATACAGGTTTTTATAACAAAGTTATATACTTTTTTTTATTTAAGAACCACCCATCTTTCTCACAGATAGATGCTGGGGGGGAGTGTACAATAAAATATTAACAGCATAGAAAACAATATGTAAAACTTTAGCCACAGAACATTAAAAATTGATTAAAAGTTGAGGGAATACTATCAGGCACCAGCCAGACCCAGGACTGGACACTCCTTTGCGCACTCAAAGCAAGGGTGCACAGCCATGTTTTTATGCCTTTATGGAAAACCAAGAGAATGGGGCCCCACCCATACACTCCACATTTCAGACTTTGGTCAATTGTCTGAATGCAGCAATTAATCTCCAAGTTGGACTTTTCTTGCTTAGTTATCTGCTGCTGGTTGAAAAAAGTTGGCTGCCTTGGGGTCCTTTTATTGCTGATTGAGCATCATGTCAGTTTATGATACATATATTGAGTGACGTTCTATGCTTAGAACCAAAGCTAATTGGCCTATTGTTCTATGGAGGCAGATGTCACATGGTTGGAATGATTAATGACAACAGAAGCTCTGGTCAATAAGTGATGAACTTACATATCTGAGCTGGCCTTATGATGTGATGCTGCTTTGACTGGATTTTTTTAAAATTCTGTCTAACTGAATTAACTTATAAAGAGTGTGTAATTTTCCTTGCTATGCAGTGATAGGTGTTTGGCAATAAAGTCCTATGAAATTAGAGATTGTTACTTACCTAATAAATTTGCATGCAGAAAAGCCAAATGATTTCCTTTCAGATATTTATGGACTTTGACAAGGAAAACAGGATGCTAATGCTGAAGTCAGAAATAGCTGGGTCTTGCATTGGTAACACCAATGAAAGATGGCTCCTTTTTTTGATTGGACATCAAGGATGTGAGTATTACTGCCCTCTTAGAGACAATAAGCTTTTCTACTGTATTTTCTTCTTTCTTTGCAAATCCAAAATAACAGACCTCAAAACAGTTGAGGATCCCATTTAGTTAACAGGCTGGTGTCATGGAAAATGTTGCACGAGAACTGAGAGGACAAATGGCTCCCTGAATGAAACATTGAAAAAACATTACATTGGCACATATGCAGTGGTGGGTTTCTGCAGGCTCGCACCTACTCGCGAGAACCGGTTGGTGAAATTTAGAGAACCGGTGAGAGGGAGTTCCACCGGCGTACCTGGAAGTAAATCTGGCCCGCCGCTGCCAGTGACCCAACGGGAAGGAAAGGAAAGGAAGGAAAAAAGGAAGGAAAAAAGGAAGGAAGGAAGGAAGAAAGAAAGAAAGAATTTATCATCACAATTGAGTCCAAAATTTTGGTTGCTAAGCAAGAGCGTTGTTAAATGAGTTTCACCACATTTTAAAAGGTGGCCACTCCCACCGTGCCACATGACTGCCAAGCCACGCCCACAAAATAGGCCACACCTACAGAGTAGGTTCTAAAAAATTTGAAACCCACCCCTGCACATACCGTATTTATCGGCGTATAACACGCACTTTCCCCCCCTGAAAATAGGGGGCAAATGATGTATGCGTGTTATACGCCGAAGCCATGTTTTTACAGTGGTCGGCAGCAGAGGGCCCGGCATGTCGGGGAGCTGCGCCGGACCCGTCCGGGCACCGGGCGCCCGCCTCCCTGTACGCGCGGCTCCACAGCCCCCTGGAGCGAGCGAACGGGCGGGCGGAATGCCCGGGGCTGTGGCTGCGCCGGAGCCACAGCCCCCTGGAGCGAGCGAACGGGCGGGGGGAAGGGCCAAAGAGGGGGCATCGGGCAGGGAAGCCGCGCGCATCTCCCCCGGCTCCCTCTGACAGCCACCACAGCACACGTTTCTCCTCCCTGTCGGAGGAAGCCGGCGGAGATACGCGCGGCTTCTCTGCCTTTCGCGCGGCCGGCGGAGATACGCGCGGCTTCTCTGCCTTTCGCGCGGCTTCTCTGCCCTTCCCAGAGCCTTGCGCCCGGCAGGGGCATCGGGCAGGGAAGCCCTGCGCATCTCCCCCGGCTCTCTCTGACAGCCACCACAGCACACGTTTCTCCTCCCTGTCGGAGGAAGCCGGCGGAGATACGCGCGGCTTCTCTGCCTTTCGCGCGGCTTCTCTGCCCTTCCCAGAGCCTTGCGCCCGGCAGGGGCATCGGGCAGGGAAGCCCCGCGCATCTCCCCCGGCTCCCTCTGACAGCCACCACAGCACACGTTTCTCCTCCCTGTCGGAGGAAGCCGGCGGAGATACGCGCGGCTTCTCGCGGCTTCTCTGCCTGACGCCCCTGCCGGGCCACCTGGCCCGCTGTGGGAGGAGCCGTCCGTAACCTCTGGCATGCCGGCCCTTCTGCTGCTTCCCCGGTTGGGGCGGGGGGAGAGGGAAGAGAGGGAGTGACTGACATACACAGAGAGAGACAGAGGGGAAGGGAGGGAAAGACAGAGACAGAGAGAAAGAGAGGGAGGGAGAGAGATGGAGAGAGACACAGATAGAGAATGAATCGGAGACAGACAGGGGGAAAGAGGAAGAGACAGGCATACAGAGACAGAGAGAGGGAGGGAGAGAATCAGAGTGAGTGACACACACAGAGAGAGGGAGGGAGAGACAGATAGATAGAGACTGATTAAGTGAGTGAGAGACAGACAGACAGACAAACACAGAGTGAGAGAGATGGGCAGAGGAAGGAGAGAGAGACAGATAGAAAGAGAGAGACAAAGGGAAAGAAAGAGAAAGAGAGAGAAAGAAAGAGAAAAAGAGAGAAAGAAAGAGAAATGGAGAGAGGGGGGAAGGAGGAAAGAGAGAGAGAGAAAGAAAGAACTTATGACCACAATTGAGCCTAAAAGTTTGGTTGCTAACCAAGGCCATCGTTAAGTGAGTTTCACCACATTTTCCTTTTACATTATTTACCTTATAAGTGGTAATAATATTAATAAAAAAAAGTTCTGAGCTACCCTTATTTTGCTTCAAAGTTCTTTATTTGAAATTTAATTTTTTTTCCTGAAATTTCCCTCTTAAAATGAAGGTGCGTGTTATACGCCGGTGCGTGTTATACGCCGATAAATACGGTATGTGAGAAAAGGAGGGGCTTTAAACAACTTGCTTTATGCATCTTTTCAGAATCTTAAAAAGGATTTGTTATCATTGAAGTTAAAAGGCGAAGGTAAAAGTTCCCTTCACACATTTGTGCTGATCATTCCCAAATCTAGATGGCTGTGGTCATCTCCATTGCAAAGCCGAAGAGCCAGTGCTATCTGAAGACGTCTCCGTGGTCATAACTAAACGCTGAAGGTGCACAAAGCACTGTTACCCTCCCACCAAAGGTGGTTCCTATTTTTCTACTTGCATTTTTACATGCTTTCGAACTGCTAGGTTGGCAGAAGCTGGGACAAGGAACAGGAGCTCACTCCGTTATGCAGCACTAGGGATTTGAACCACCTAACTGCTGACTTTTCTGATCGACAAGCTCAGCGACTTAGCCATTGAGCCATTGTGTCCCTAGCACTGAAGTTAGCATTTACTAAATAGGGAATAAGAGGAATCTCTTAAGAGAAATAATAGAAAGGATGTAGGAAGATAAAATTGTTGAATAAAATTTGAGTGTAGAAAAATAGAGCAGAAATTAATACAATATTCCAAAACTGAAAGTGAGAGACTCGAAGATATTCTTATACATTGGTTAGCAGTGAGGTAAATTGAGATTTTGCTATGTTCAAGTCAGGGGTGAAATCCTTCCGGTTTGGCCCAGTTCAGCTGAACCAGCAGGTATGATTGGCATCAGTTCCCTGAACCGGTGGCAAAAGTCCCTGGTGGCCCTGCACAGGCCTGCCTGGTCACCCTGTTACTGCACATCTCTTCTGGCCGCTCAACCCACCCACCCAATCTGAACGTTTCTCCCTCCATTCACAGCAGAGCTGCTGCAGCCTGTCCCTTTAAGGTAGTCCCAGGGAGGGAGGGGGAGGGGACCATAAAGGGAGCAGAAGCTCTGCTGTGAACAGAGGAAAAATGTTCAGATTGTCTCTGCCACATAATTCAAGGTTAAATGCAGCAGGGACAATCAGAACGTTTCTCCCTCCGTTCACAGAAGAGCTGTCCCTTTAAGGTACTTTGACCCCTGGGAGGGAGGGGGCCAGGAAGGATCAAAAAGGGAGCAGCAACTCCACTGTGAATGGACTCATACACATTTTTTTTCCTATCAGGTTCCGTAGGCATGGCTTGGTGGTGGTGAGGCATGTGACTGAGTGGGCGTGACCATGAGAGACATCAAGTTGGCCACACCCATTCAGTCAAAGGACCCCATCACAAAGCCACACCCACAGAACCGGTAGTAAAAAATGTTGAATTTCACTACTGGTTCAGGTGCTATGTTGTATAAAATGACCCCTTCATATATTTAAATACAATTCCGCACAAATAGTCAGGATGAAAGACACATTTGTTACACGTGAGTCAAGAATTTTCCAAAACAGTCTAAATACTTCCTTGAGTTCAAAAATACTGGTCACAACATCTATTAATAGAATATAGTTTGCTCAGAAGCATTAAAATCAGAAACAGTTTTTCCACATCTAATATAGAGTCATACAAGGTAAAGCTCTCTAAAAAGAAGGCAAAATATGGTGTAAGGAATTTAGTGAGGCCATAAAGGTTAGGAACAAGAACAGAACATGTTTCTATAGAGGATAAATTATGTTTTGGAAAGTGTTACTGATGTTCTTCCATGCAAGTGGTCTTTCAAATAGACAACCAAAACTTGGGCTTACCTAAATGACAATGACATACTTTTCTTTCCTCTCATAGCTTGGCAAATCCATTCATTAGAACTCTTTCCATTTTTCTCCTGCAAACTGTTGATAGACAGAAAATTAAAGTTAATTCCAGAAACTCAGTTCCATGCAGCATAAACATTAACTACATTTATTGTAGGATACAATACATAGGTTTCTCCTTTCTACTTCCCCTTCCTGCCCATCTGTATGACAATCATAAAGAAGAATTTTTTTGCACATGGCACAACACTATTAACACACTGGCAACCCTCTGGGAAGTGTAACTCATTTGAGAGATTTGTGTAAGGCTGCCACATAGTCATAAATGTCATATTTTGGCATTTAACAAACAGAATGGTAGCTATATATATGCATATGCCTTTATAACCTGAGATGACACACTGAAACTATCTTCCTTGACTTTTAAAATTTGTTATTCAGATGACTCCAGATGTTAAGTTAAATCCCTAGCATCTTTGTAAATATAAATCATTTCAGCGTTCTTGAGCAGAAAAAAAGACTCTATGTTTATGAAGGTCATCTTGGTTTTCCCCCCAAGCAACATGGGTTTCTGTATTATTACATTGTCTGTCCCATGTGTCCAACTCTGTAGAATGGAAAGTAATATTCTCTGCACATATTTATAGTTACACTTGGGGTTCATCTGCATCTGAAAAACAAGAAAGCCTTCTGTCTTCACTCTCGCCACCATGTCCCCTTTGCCAATGTTGATCCTTTTTAATGTCAATTAAATAGTCATAAGGACATTGAAACTTCAGGATTAACAACAATATTGGCCAGTGGTATCTCACACAAAATGTTCAGCAGACATGATTTCGTAAACAAGGGCAGATGTGTTTGTTTTAATAAACTTTCGTCCTGAAAAAAAGCCCATTAAGGAAACAAAACTTTTTCCAAAGTTCACCAAAGTCTGTCTATCTCAAGAAGATGAATCTGATAACCTCAAGCCCTAGAGCAAACACTGATTTATTTAGAATATATACATTGCACTTTTAATAAAAATAATAAAGATGCCCCATATGGGTTTCTAACTTGCAGCATAGGTGCTGCATGTCTTTCACTAAGACTTTATATGTAGCTTTCAGCTTTTGGATCAGATATTAATCAATTTTTTAACCATTAAAAGTAAGTGATTTTAAACACAGATAAGGTGGTAAGCAATAGAAAAATAAAGAGTGTTTATCAATAAAGCTTTCCTTTGGGATAAATGGAGCTCTTTGAGAAGAAGAAAAAGTATGTGGGGTTTTCTGATAAAAAATGGGGACCAAGGTGAAGAATGGGGTTCCACAAGTCTGCAGCGTAGTGTGGATCATGTCCTTGTCATGTCCCTGTTAGAGTCTGAATCCAAGGGGGAAGACAAACAGCTGATAGAATAATAATAATAATAATTTTATTTATAGACCGCCTCCTCTCCCCAAAGGGACTCGGAGCGGTGCACAGGGAAGTTAAAAAAGCAAATATAAAATACATAAATAGCTAAAATAAGAATTAAAGAAATTGTCCCTGCGCTAAAACCCACTATATTAAAACTAAACTACACCCCCCTAAAAACCCAGTTAAAAACGGAAGACTAACCTAGGCCAGCCAAGCAGAAAAAGTGTGTTTTCAATTTTTGATGGAAGGAGCGGAGGTCCGTAGTTGTTCTAATTTCGGGGGGAAGGTCGTTCCAGAGGGCTGGGCCCGCCACAGAGAAGGCCCTTCCCCTGGGCGTCGCCCGCTGGCATAGCCTAGTGGATGGCATCCGGAGAAGTTTCTCTCTGTGGGAGCAGATCGGCCTCAGGGATGTATGGGGCAGAATCCGATCCCGCAGATAGCTAGGGCCCGTGCCATGGAGGGCTTTAAAGATGATAACTAACACCTTGAAGCGCACCCGAAAGACGACAGGCAGCCAATGCAGCTCGCGCAAGAGCAGTGTTACATGGGTAAACCTCGAGGTTCCCATAATTGCTCGCGTGGCTGCATTCTGGACAAGCTGAAGTCTTCGGGTGCACCTCAAGGGGAGCCCCATGTAGAGAGAATTGCAGTAGTCCAGTCGGGATGTCACGAGGGCATGAGTGACTGTGCAAAGGGCATCCCAATCCAATAGGGGACGCAACTGGCGTACCAGGCAAACCTGGTAGAATGCCCTCCTGGCCACGGCTGTCACTTGATCTTCCATGGACAGCCGGGTATCCAGGAGAACGCCCAAGTTGCGTGCCCCATCCACAGGGGTAAGGTGTTCGTCCCCTATGGCCAGTGAGCGGGAGAGTGACTCCGTTGGCTGTGGAGAAAACTGGGGAAGGGCAAAGTCAGTCTGGGCAGAGCAGGGGAGAGGTAGAAAGAGGGAGAGGGGATTCAGATGAAGACCAAGGCCCACCCCCTCATCATCCTAGGGCATGCAGGGAAGAATAGAGAAGTGAGCAATGTGGGTTGCGTGGCTTACGAGGGAGGAAAGGGTTCTCTTCCCAAAGCACACCTGGGGATGGAGTGTAAAGGAGAGGAAAATGGGAGAGGTGGTTGTGGGGAACAAACACTGAGTTCATCCGGTGTTAACTGCTTATCTGAGTTCCTGGCATCCTCCCAACTGGTTTGTTTTACTGCCATGCTACTTCACTTCTGAAACTCCTTATCTTGCTTGCTATTTTTTTTAAATTAGATTTATAAACCGCCCCCTCTCCCCGAAGGGACTCGGGCCGGTGTACAGGAAAAATTAAAAAACCATATAAAACATGCAATATATACAAAGTTAAAAACGAATTAAATTTACCTGTACTAAAATTTAAGAACATTAAAATACAACCCAACCTATGCTAAAATTCCCTAAAATCTAATATCCATATACGTATTTGGCAGATGATATATTATGAGAGTCAGGACTGTTACGCAAGACCAGCTTGCTGAAAAAATATGTTTTAAGTGAGCGGCGAAAGAGGGGAAGGTCCGTGATAGTGTGAAGTTCGGGGGGGTAGGTCGTTCCAGATTAATTACTTTATCTTGCCTTGTTGGATTTATAGTTGGAAGTTTTCTGCTTACAATGTTTGGATTGGAGTATTTTCAACCAAAGGCGGTTGTGTTTGTGGATGAGCTTTTCTTCAGGCCGGAGAGTTGAAAGGGATGTTGGGGGCACAGTTGGTGTTAATAAAGGGACTCATACCAATTATCTGGCTATGTTGTCTTTGTGTCATGCCCCAGCTAATCACAATCCTATTATAGATTGTGGAACTTCAGGATTTTAGCTGGACTGCTCATTTGCAACCTTGCCTCTCTTGTTGATACCTTTGTAATATTATAATATAGGTTATAAAGTCATAAAATGAATTAAAGCCTAAAGACAACAATGGCATCTCATATTCATTTTATATGAAACAAGATCAAGGATCGTCCAATGTTTTTAAAATAAGTATAATCTTTTTTGCATGAGCACAATGGGATAAGAGGAAAGGGTCCAGAAATTTGGTAGTGTAGCAATATTGACTTGGCTAACTAGAGATAGCATGTGGACCTAAGCATATTCAATTAAAAAAGATTGCTGAGAATCTATTTTTCAGGCCTCAATCTGCCAACTTTTTTGAATCAATACTTCTATTCAGACTAATCACAAGGTGACTGCTCTCTGCCAAATGGAGAAGACAGCAAAGTCTACAAAACATAGCTTTAAAAGGAAAATATGCTTACTTTCTTACCCCGACACTTGAAGAGTAAAAAAAGAACCATCATGAGAGTTTCATGCAACCACAACAATGTGAAATATCTATACTTTCAAAGCCGGACACATTGAAATCCATTTATGGCAGTTTAATTGTCACAAGCATAACACAAGGCTATGTAAAGATTATACAAAATGGATCTCACTTATTTAAGAAGAAAGTATATTTAGTAATAACAAAGGCATTTGCATTTTACAGAAAGAAAGCCCAATAACAAATCCTGTTTGTAAATCTGAAGTTTTCCCACTACTTCTTTCACTGCTGAACTTAAGGGGCTGCTGGTGGTGGAGGAACTGTTTAGGAGAAAAAGATGGAATAGAACTTTTCAGCAAAAATGCTAAAAATTGTAGTGGTTGTCAGTTGCGAAGTCATATCTGATCCATCAAGACCCCATGGACAACGTTCCTCTAGGCCAGGGGTTCCCAAACTTGGCAACTTTAAGACTTGTGGACTTCAACTCCCAGAATTCTCCAGCCAGCATAACTGGCTGGAGAATTCTGGGAGTTGAAGTCCACAAGTCTTAAAGTTGCCAAGTTTGGGAACCCCTGCTCTAGGCCATTCCTGTCCTTTACCATCCTCTGGAGTCCATTTAAGCTCACACCTACTGCTTCAGTGACTCCATCCAGCCACTTCATTCTCTGTCACCCTTCTTCTTTTGCCCTCAATCTTTCCCAACATTAGGCTCTTCTCCATTGAGTCCTTATTTCTCATTAGGTAGCCAAAGTATTTGAATGCTAATAATACTAAATACTAAAAATAACTGTCAGAGGCAAATACATCAACTGTAATATACATTGAAATAAATAGAATGTAAATTAGAGCCAATGTCTTTTTTACTGGTTTCAGCAATTCTTTGATTCTCAGAAATGCTGGTGTTCATCCTCTGATCACTATGTTTATTAGAAGGACTTCTCCATTTAATAAGATTGCCTCTCAAATAGGCAGTATGATATCACTGTCTATTTGCTTTCCAACCATTTTCCATCAGAAAAAAGAAAAACTACTGTGAACCCCAGCACATGTTTATCTTTTGCTCCAACTTCAACCAATTTTGATGTATTTATTTTGTATAATGACAATAAAGACTATGCTATACTGCAATGATAGTAAATGCCATTCCAATGAAGAGCCACCAGATAAAAAGATGGCTACAATGAAGACTAGCTAGATTGGACTTCCGGTTCCGGCTCCAGCGGCGACGGGCGAGCCTAGCGCTCGCTCGCCATTTTGTTTCTTTTTCTGCCCCCCCACGGGGGCGAGACGCCCCTTGTTTGGGGGTCTCCCGTAAAGCCGGCTCGACTGGGATGTTCCCCCTCACGGCGGTGGGGGAAGCGACCCTTGTCGCGGCTTAGGTGAAGGAGAACATGCTGCGGGGGGTTCTCCCTTCGCCAAAGGAAGACGGCGCCATTCGCAATCATGAAGAGGGCTAAACGGCTGAGTCGGAAGGCTTCCCGAGGCTTCAGCTGCGAGGGGAGAGTGAGTGTTTAAAAACTTTTTTTTTCTGCTGTCAGCCGGGCTGAAAGGACTGGGAGGGGGGTGTTTGTTCTTAAAAAAAACCCCTCGGACTTATGCGGCACGCGGAAATGGCTTCTCGCGGCGAGAAAGCGGAAATCTTTAATCCTGACTGTTTGCAGCAAGGGAAAGTGATCTGCGGTTGTTTGCAACAATGTCTCTAGGTCTGGCTGAAACAATCTATTTTACCACTCTCTCCTCTGGGCTCTGAGCTTGGGCGGTGGAAGATGGCTTCTCTTTGTCCCTGCCTGACTATTTCACTTATGGAAAATTCCCAGCGTCTCTTTGCAATTTGGACTTCCTCTGGATATTAATGAAGAATTTTTTTTCTTTTTGGATTTGTGATTTCTTTTCTGGAGTACCTTCGCTATTATACTTATTGAGTTGGAAAATTGTTTCTCTCTTGGTTCCTGAACTTTACAACTTTACAACCCTGAACTGAACTTTTGGCTTCTGAACTGCCTCACCAGCCCCACCCCAAAAACGCCATTTTAGTGGCATTGATTTTAACAACTAATCATGGCACAAGAAACAGCACTGGCAAGTTTAGAACAAAGGATGGCTTCTCTTGAATCTGTTATACAAACTTTGGTACAAGAAATTAAGGCCCAGAGGGCAGAAAATATTAACTTTAAGAAGGAGTTATTGGATACACGGAAACAAGTGCTGGAAAACACACAGAAGAACGAAGAATTGGAAGGGGGGCTGGTGGGGGCTAAGGGAGAGATTAAAAATGTTACTAATGAAGTTGTGGAAATGAATGGGCATGTGTCTAGGATTGATATGGAAAGAATGACATATTTTTTGAGATTTCAGAATGTTTTTGAGGAATCTGGTGAATGCCTCCCTGATCTTATGAGCACAATTTTAGCAGACTATTTACATAAACCTAAGGATGAGATCAGGGGGGACATTGACCTAGCCTACAGAATTAACTCAGCATATGCCAGGATAAATGAAGTACCTAGAGAGATACATGTGAAATTTGTTAGAAGGTCAACCAGAGAAGAAATCCTGAAAGTGCAGAGAGGTAGTCCATTAATCTACCAACAAAAAGAGGTTGCTATCTTGAAGCAGATCCCAAGAAAGATTAGAGATGCAAGAAGGAAATTTTCCTTCTTGTTTAAAACATTGTTTGATCACGGGATTTGGTTCAAGTGGGTGACACCCGAAGGGATGCTGGCGTTCTGGGAAGGAGGAAGAGTGAGGATTAAAACAGTTGCTGAGGCGGAAGCCTTTCTTAAAAAACATTCCTCTATCCTGGGGGAAGATCCAGGGGGGACGGAGGGGGCCACGGCCTCGCCCACTGGGGGCCAGGGAGGAGAAAAAGAAGATACAATTGCCAAGAGACTTAGATCGAAAAAATAACTTTGCCTTGATTTTTCTGATTAATTTTGCATAATATTTGTATTTGGATTTTTTGTAAATGTCTGACAGCATAGAAGTGAGAATTTAGGTATATGTACTTGCTTTCACTTTGTAGTGTTATGAAAATGTTTTTTTTATTGTTATCAATGTATTTTTTTTTTATATTGAAAAAGTTTTATTGGTTTTACATTTTTCTATAGGGTAGGGTAAGGGATACAAAGAAATTTTGAGAGCATTCACGAGACCTCAAAATACACAATAAAAAGATTTAAAAAAAAGCATTTTTCATAACACTACAAGGTAAAAGCAAGTACATATACCTAAATTCTCAATTCCATGCTGTCAGACATTTACAAAAAATCCAGATACAGATATTATGCAAAATTGTTCAGAAAAATCAAGGCAAAGTTATTTTTTCGATCTAAGTCTCTTGGCTATTGTATCTTCTTTTTCTCCTCCCTGGCCCCGAGCGGGCGGGGCCGTGGCCCCCTCCGTCCCCCCTGGATCTTCCCCCAGGGCAGAGGAATATTTTTTAAGAAAGGCTTCCGCCTCAGCAACTGTTTTAATCCTCACTCTTCCTCCTTCCCAGAACACCAGCATCCCTTCGGGTGTCACCCACTTGAACCAAATCCCAAGATCAAATAAAATTTTAGACAAGAAGGAAAATTTCCTCCTTGCTTCTCGAATCTTTCTAGGAATCTGCTTCAAGATAGTGACCGTTTTTTGTTGGTAAATTAAAGGGTTCTCTCTCTGCACCCTCAGGATTTCCTCTCTGGTTGACCTTCTAACAAATTTCACATGTATCTCTCTAGGCACTTCATTTATCCTGGCATATGCTGAGTTAATTCTATAGGCTAGGTCAATGTCCCCCCTGATCTCATCTTTAGGTTTTTGTAAATAGTCTGCTAGTTATCAATGTATTTTGAGGTCCCGGAAGGGCCGACGACTTTGACGTGAATGCTCTCAAAATTTCTTTGTATCCCTTACCCCACCCTATAGAAAAAATGTAAAACCAATAAAACTTTTTCAATATAAAAAAAAGACTAGCTAGATTGATGTGCAGTATATTGAATACTGCTGGATTTTCTTCCTCCCTGTACGTTAGCAACGGGTGGAGGAGGAGAGAAAAGCAAATAGGTTTCTTTTCTTTGCTTCTTACTAACAATGCTGATGACAGCTGTGTTTATCAGTCTGTAGGCAGTATGTCCATAGCATTCTTGAGTATCACAAAGCGTTCTCTTTTATGCAAGTAGTTTTTTTTTATTTTCCCCATTTCAAAATCATTCATTGATATACATTCTTATAAATGCTATTTAACATTTATCTATTCATCATTAATCTCTATACACATTCTTACATATATACTGTATAATACAGTTTGAATCGCTTTCTTGACACCCCGTGTCTCCATCTTATTTTGCAACAGCCTTACTCCTATCTTCTCAAGCTCCCTTCTCTGCCTTCTTATTTCCTCCTCTTATTTCTCCTCTCTTCTCTCTTTTTACTCTCTTTTCTCTCTCCTCTCCTCTCTTCTTTCTTATCCTCTCTCCTTCTCTTAATTCCCCACCCTTATTTTCTCTACTTTAGCCTTTCTTCCTTTCCCTTCTCATCTCTCCCCTTTCCGTTGTTGCCTTTGCTTATTTATTTTCTCTGATGGGTTCTGGGGGTGGCGTTTCAGCAATCCAAACTTAATATATATATTTTACCTTAAAATAAATTTCTATTTATTCTATTTATTTCTACCCCCTGAATTGCGTACCATCACGGATCTCCGTCTCTTCCGCCAGTGTCTAAAGACACATCTTTTTCAGCAAGCAGGCCTAGCCTAACCCTCCCGTTGAGACTATTTAGATAGTTTTAAATCGGGGATTTTAATTTGATTTTAGCATAGGATTATAATTTAATTTAATATATTTTTAAAATTTCTATTTATTGTATTGTTTTGTATGCTTTTAAATTCCTGTGCGCCGCCCTGGGTCCTTGTGGAGAAGGGCGGGATATAAATGTGATTAAAATAAATAAAATAATAAAAATATTGAACAATAATACACATAAGCATTGAACAAAGACTGAGGAGTTTAATGCCTCCTCCAATTTTAGTCAAATACATCCCAAGCTGATAAATCTTATACACATCCTACAGTCATCTTATAAATCCCTAGTTCTCAATATTTCTCCTACACTTCTAATAAGAGCAAAGTTTATATAGAGAAAAAGATTAAAAAACAATCATTGCAATAATTATTTCTATTAACCAAATCTTAACCACTACTCCCACTAAAATCTGACACTCTATTTCTCAGCCGTAAGTACCAGAAATCCCAACTTTTATTAAAAAGCGATTCACTTTTCCCTTTAAGAATATATATCATCCTGTCCGCTTCTGCACATCGTAGTATCTTATCCAGGACCTGTTGGTTTGTTGGGATTTCCTTTGACTTCCAATGTTGCGCGTATGTCATACCTGCCGCTGTCGTGATGTGTATTAATAAGTACCAAGCATCTTTAGGTACTTCTCTTGGCTTTATCCCCAGAAGAAATATAACTGGGTCCAATTGAAAATCAAATCCTGTGATTTCTAACAACCAATTTTTAATAGTAGTCCAATACCGTTTAACCTTCAGGCAGGTCCACCACTGGTGAAAGAAGGTGCCCCTGGCAGAGTCACATTTCCAACATTTGTCAGATGTAGCAGGGAACATTTTGGAAAGCTTTCTCAAATCATTTCAATCATTGTCAGTACAATCTTAGAGGATAAGCCATTATCACTAACATCATCAGCCTGGACATGGGCTGTGGCTGAAACACAGTGGTTGAGTCTTTATAGATTAGTGAAGTTTAATGAAGTTATGCCTTAGCCATGATTTGTCTTACTTATGTAACCTGCTAGATTTATTAAATAAGCTATGCTTAAACAAACAATGATTCAGCATAAAGAATTCAAATGGTAGTTTTTGAAGTCCACTTAATGAATTAAGAGGTAAAATTTGCAATTCTGTTTTCACAAATTGAAAAATAAGGTACCTTTAATTTAATGGGTAGTAATTTTTCCTTCAATGTTCCTTTTCCTTCAAAGTGAAATCCATCTGAATCTTATTCCTATCCTATCACTATCATCATATCTTGGAAAATGGATCAAACACACAGCCACTTGCTAAACAAATGACTGATTTTATTCTGAATACCACTTGTAGTTCTTGACCGACCATCAGTTCGGTCTTGGGGAGGGGCAGGGGCGGTGGGAGACGGGGTGGACATCATTGGTTGGAGGACCGCGGCTGCTGGCTACGGGCGGTTACGCGCTCCAACCCCCCATGCTCCCATCGCAGACTAGGTGGGCAAGAACCACAGACCCGGGGCCCTAGGCTGATGTTGTGTAACGCCAGGTCCATGGTACAAAAAGCCCCCCTCATCCAAGACCTTGTGTCAGAGGGGGACCCGGACCTGGTAGGTATTACGGAAACCTGGTTGGGCCACGAGGGAGGACATCCCCTCGTAGAAATGTGCCCACCAGGATACCGAGTCTTTCATCAGCCTAGGGCCCTAGGGAGGGGTGGGGGGGTGGCGATTATGGTTAGGGAAGGTCTTGAGCCAAAGGAGACCACGATCCCTCAGACGACTGGGTGCGAGTCCCTCCTTGTGAAGTGGGGCCTAGGGTGGCAGTTGGGCATGTTAGTTGTATACCTGGCTCCTCGCTATACGACAACAGCCCTGCCCGAGCTCCTAGAGGTGATAGCCGAGGCGGCGGTTGAGACCCCCAGACTGTTAGTCATGGGGGACTTTAACCTGCCGTCGGCAGGCAAAACCTCTGGGGTAGCTCGGGAGTTCATGGCTTCCATGACAGCCATGGACCTGACCCAAGTAGTTGTAGGCCCTACCCACGAGAGCGGACACACCCTGGATCTAATCTTCGTCTCGGGACAGTGGAGTAGTGATCTGGGAAGAGGGGATCTAGTCATCACACCCCTGTCATGGACAGATCACGCTCTCCTTCAGCTCGACTTTCCGATCGCCGCACCTCACTGCGGGGAGGCGGAACCGGACATTCCTATATGGTTCCGCCCCAGGCTCCTGATGGACCCGATAAGGTTCCAAAGGGAGCTTGGGCCAATTCCTGTGGACTTGCCCCGCGACTCGACTGAGGACCTAGTGGCCGCATGGTTAAGTGCGGCCACAGGGGCCTTGGACCGAGTCGCGTCCTTGCGGCCTCTCTTGCGGCGACGAACCACCTGGGCTCCTTGGTTCACCGAGGGGCTTAGGGAGATGAAGCGCCACAAGAGACGCCTAGAGAGCAGATGGAGATCTTCTCGCTCCGAAGCTGACCGAACACTAGTGAGAGACCATATTAGGACTTACTTAGTGGCGTTAAGAGTGGCATCCGCAGATAACCGCCCTGCCGCCCTGTTTAGGGTGACCCGCTCCCTCCTTCAACAGAGGCCGCGGGAAGCCCCTTTACAGGGTCGAGCAGAGGAATTTGGGATTTATCTGCAGGAGAAAATCACTCGGATTCGGAACGAGTTACCCTCCATCGACAGTGGTCCAGTCGAGCGGGCCGAGGCTGATCTTGTGACACCATCCTGGGAGGAGTTTGATTTTGTTACCACCGAGGATATGGACAAGTTGTCAAAGAGACTTAGGGCTACCACATGTTTATTGGACCCGTGTCCCTCCTGGCTTGTACTGGCATCCTGGGAGACGACACGAGGCTGGCTCCAGGGCATTGTCAACGCATCTTTGAGTGAGGGGTCCTTGCCTGCCGTCTTGAAAGAGGCGGTAGTAAGGCCCCTCCTCAAGAAGCCGTCCCTGGATCCAGCATTATTAGAGAACTATCGTCCTGTCTCCAACCTCCACTTTCTAGTGAAGGTTGTTGAGAGTGTGGTGGCCCAACAGTTTCCGCGACACTTGGAGGAAGTTGATTATCTAGACCCGCGCCAGTCCGGCTTCCGACCCGGGCACAGCACCGAGACGGCATTGGTCGCGTTGGTTGATGATCTGTGGAGGGCGCGGGATAGAGGACATTCCTCTATCCTAGTCCTATTAGACCTCTCAGCGGCTTTTGATACCATCGACCATGGTATCCTATTGCGCCGACTGGGGGGGTTGGGGCTGGGAGGCACCGTTTTGCGGTGGTTCTCATCCTACCTCTCTGGTCGGTCGCAATATGTGTTGACAGGGGGGCAGAGGTCGGCCTCGAGGCCCCTCATATGTGGGGTTCCTCAGGGGTCGGTCCTCTCGCCCCTACTATTCAACACATATATGAAGCCGCTGGGTGAGATCATCCGTGGTTTTGGGGTGGGATATCATCTGTACGCTGATGATACTCAGTTGTACATATCCACCCCAGACCACCCCAACGATGCCGTCGAGGTTATGTCCCGGTGTTTGGAGGCCGTACGGATCTCGATGGGTGGTAACAAACTCAAGCTCAACCCGTCCAAGACTGAGTGGCTGTGGCTTCCGGCGCCCCGGTTCAGCCAGATTATTCCAACACTGGCCATTGGGGGCGAAACACCGGCCCCCGTGGAGAGGGCGCGCAATTTGGGTGTCCTCCAGGATTCCCGGCTGTCTATGGAAGATCACGTGGCAGCCGTGGCCAGGGGGGCGTTCCATCAGGTACGCTTGATGCGCCAATTGTGCCCCTTACTGGATCGGGGTGCCCTACGCACAGTCACTCAAGCACTCGTCACCTCTCGACTCGACTACTGTAATGCTCTCTACATGGGGCTTCCCTTGAGGTGCACCCGAAAGCTGCAGCTAGTCCAGAATGCAGCCGCGCGGGTGATTACAGGAGCGCCTAGACACTCCCACATAACACCTATCCTGCGCGAGCTGCACTGGCTCCCTGTGGTCTTTCGGGTGCGCTTCAAGGTCTTGACGACCATCTTTAAAGCGCTCCATGGCTCGGGGCCTAGTTATATGCGAGACCGCCTCCTGCCCCATACATCCCTCAGACCGATACGCTCCCACAGAGAGGGCCTCCTCAGGGTGCCGTCGGCTGGACAATGCCGACTGGCGACACCCAGGGGAAGAGCCTTCTCTGTGGCTGGGCCAGCCCTCTGGAACGACCTACCCCCTGAACTCCGTACCATCTCTGACCTCCGCCTCTTCCGCAAGTGTCTGAAGACACATTTATTCCATCTAGCCGGCCTAGCGTAACCCCCTGTATTGACCATTAGACAGTTTTAAATTTGGGATTTTAATTTGGTTTTTAGCACAGGTTTTACTAGAATAAGTTTTTTAAATTTTATATGTTTTGTATGTATTTTAACATTCCTGTGCGCCGCCCTGGGTCCGTTTGGAGAAGGGCGGGATATAAATTTAATTTAAAAAAAAATAGGACTGGAATTTCAGGCACTAAGTGATGTGGTCATGAAGCGAGTCACCACATGACCAGACTTGATTTTACAACTATTTTTACCGGGGTCATTAAATGAATCATGTGGTTGATAAGTGAATCTGGCTTTCCCCATTGACTTTGCTTGTCAGAAGCTGGCTGGGAAGGTTGCAGGTTGTGATTCCTTGTCTACAGAGGTCATATGATGGCCACAACTTTGAGAACAGTTTAAAAACTCCCAGAGTTGAAGTCCACAAGTCTTAAAGTTGCCAAGTTTGGGAACCTCTGCCCTAGACCTTCCAAGAAATAGGGAGTTCAGGAAAATTAAAGCAGAAAAATAGATGCTCCAGATACTGCTATTCCAATGGAATAGGCAAAAGTCTTGCTGGGAATTTGTATTAAGTTTTTTTTTTTAAATACAAAGTATACGACTGAATATGTACATTTATATTTTTATTTGTTTGTCAGACTGTATATAAAAATACCACATTTTCTATATTGGTTGTTTAATCTGTAAAATTAAATTTAAATTTATAAAAAGACCTGAAATTTTCTGCTACTGATTTCACCTGCGTGAAGAAAGATATTTGACATAGGCATTTTGTGTAAGAAAATAATAAAAGTTTGGGTTTTTTTTAAAATAAAAAAGATGTGTTAGAAGAACATTGATAACTTCTGTGGAAAAAACGTCACAATTTTATTGCGATTAGTTATCCAAATATATTTGATGGCTATTTAAATCAAATTTAAATCTGCTCAATTCTAAAATCTTTCATTTTAGAATTGGGCATCTGCATAAAAACATCCAAATATCAAGCTAGAGGATTAGAATCTGTGACCTTCAAATATACATTTATAAAGGTGACATTTACCGATGAATTTCTTAGGTTAATTAAATGACACACTGTGTACAATATTAACCCCAGCTGAACATATAGTTCTTCAGTCTTTTTTAAAAAAAGATGTGCTAGAAAGTCCTTGTTTGATCCCTATTTATTCTGCTTACTTTGCAGTATTTTCAGTTCCCTAGATTCCAGAGATTATGAATGTATAATAAATGTATAAGTGGGCTCTTACAAAGGCAATAGAAAACTATAATGCCACTAAGAAAACGGCATGGGGCTAGTCATCAATTTGGACTATGATTGCATTTAGTTTAATCTGATTTTGACATATATATTATACAGAGAAGAAGTTTGGTTTCATCTAATGTTATGCCAAAATTTTCATTGCAATTTCTCAACATGTTCTTCCTTCTCAATTAGGTTTTTGCATTTCTACTTCAGTTTCAGGATACATGAGAATTTCTTTTTGACTTTTCTTTTGGATGTTTACCTTGCTATTGAATGGGATGAAGAGTGAAGCAAATGACAACAGATGTCCTCTTTCCTAAACTTAAATGAAAACTAATCGAATGAAAATTGACAGAGAAAATTTTCTGCATGTCACCAATTTCAAACAGTTTCCAAATGATGGGCAGTGGAATAAAGGGGGCGCTTGGTAAGAGTAGAAAAAAAAATACAGGGTTTTCCCCACAGGCACATAACAAGTTGCAAAAGATTCAGGTTGAAAGCTTAGGAATGCAAAAAGGGTAAGAGAGATGTGGCATAACTATAGCAACAGAAGATGAAAAACCATTTAAGCAGAACCTGCCAGAGTGGCTAAAGTTAAGGAAAATGATAGGAACGAAGGATAGTTGAGAAAGAACAAGGCTTTATCAGAAATAAAAAGGTTTAATGTTATAATGCCTTTAATGCTAGGTCAAAAGAAGAGGCAATACTTGACTCACACAAAAAAGTAGGACAGAAGAAAATTCAGGGAGCTAATGTATTTGTTAGGATTCTATCCTAGCTTTTCTTTATAACTCAATAATAATAATAATAATCTTTATTGTCATTGTAATAAAATTACAATGAAATTGGTTTGAGCGTTGTGCTAACATTTGCATCAGGTGGAATATAGACAGCAGTGATAACTATAACAGAAATCTCTCTAGGTAAATAAAATGGCCGACAAATGACAGTTGAGAATTCCACGTCTGCAGAACAGTGTGTATAAGCAACTCTACTGTTAGTACACCAGTTATTATGTGTGTAAATACACAGTCCTCCACCTTTGCTTTTACCAGAGTTGTTGTTTCTGTCAAAGTGGTGTGTGGTGCGGTTAGTTAGCTCTACAGACGCATCCGGTACAAGTGGATGAAGCCAAGTCTCTGTGATGATCATCACACAGCAGTCATGAATGAGCTTATTCGCTGCCATCCATAGCTCTAGTTCATCAGTTTGAACTCAAACTAATTTCATTAGGATATTCTTTTATTTTATCCTCTCAGAACTCTGTGAGGTGGGTTGGAAGTTGTCACCACAAATCATACAGTTAGATTCCATGGATAATAGTGGAAGTGTACCAGGGTCTCGCCAATCTTACCTCAATTCCACACTAAGTTCACCTAGTATAATTTCTATATATGCAGGTAGCCCTCTATTTACAATCACAATTGGAACCAGAATTTTCATTGCTAAGCAGTGTAGTCATTTAGTGAATCGTGCCCAATTTTACAATCTTTTTTGGCATGGTTGTTAAGTGAATCTGGCTTCCCCGCATTGACTTTGCTTGTCAGAAGCCTTCTGAAAAGATTGCAAATGACAACCATTGTAAATACATAACATTTCCCAAGTGCCCTTATTTTGATTACCTGATCATAGGGACACTGAAATGATGACCATGCAAACTAGTTGCAAGTAACATTTTTTTCAGCACTGTATTAACTTTGAAAGGTAGTTAAATTGTCATAGATCAAGGACTACCTGTACAGATGAAAACCAAGGTTACATGCTGATATGGAGTAAGTTTAACTGATCAAAGCAGGGGGAAATGTTGTTAACTAGCTTCTCCCATTTTTATGTTGATAAATGGAATCATAAGGCATCTGCAATACAAATCAATGCCTACTCATTACTTCAAATAGAATCTTATATAAGCTCCTTTACTAACACAATGTTGATTTTTCAGCAGGCAAAAACAGATGAAGGAAAGATTCAGTTGGGGCTTTCAAACAAACTCTACATCCATGTAATATGTGCAAACCAGCCAATACACTGGCAAAGATCCAGAATATTTTATACATTGCTTTTATAAATTGGGGATTTAGTTGTCACAGAAAAATGTATTTCAGTTACTTCAAGTTTTTCATGTATGGTCTTGTGAAAAACTTAATGGGATTTTTATTTTATTGACTGTTATGATTCACTATGGTAAGCCATGGTTTCTTTTCACTAAGTACTTCACTAAACTTGAAGTACTTATAGCATAAGCTGTGATTTATAAACTATAATGACTCAGTTACACATTCAGCAAAGCCAAAGTTGAACTAAAATCCATAATAATACAGAGTGTTAATATAGCCACTGTAGATATTTCTCTGGTTCAGACTTTTTAAAATTATAGTCACGATAAAAATTAAAAGGTTTAAGCAAGAATCAGGATAAAAACCAGATTTTCTTCAAAATAAAATTTCATAGAGGGCACTATACTATTAACAGTATCATTTAAAGTAGGCACTAGAATTTAATATAGTGGAAAGAATCCAGCTCTACCGCCTTACAATATTATTCATTGAAAAGACCCACAGGATCGTGCAAAAATAATCCAATT
The DNA here is from genome assembly GCA_039707465.1 of Rhabdophis nuchalis. Lineage (NCBI taxonomy): Eukaryota > Metazoa > Chordata > Lepidosauria > Squamata > Natricidae > Rhabdophis > Rhabdophis nuchalis. Next base: position 30,758,118 of record CM077649.1, on the reverse strand, counting down.
ACAATAAGTTCATTATGTACTGCTTATTTTAATAGTTTTGTTCCCAGAAAGAGGCTCTTGAGACATAAATTCTGTTAGTCTGGGAAGATAATACAGGATTTATAAATGAATAATAACAGGAGAGAGAAAAAATGTTAATTTGAAAGGTTGGGCTCTTTCAGCTAGTTTTAGTTCAAATATTTGGATAGAAGCCAATTCCTTAAAGTTGGGAGGAAAAGCTCCAAACAACATGTTTGTCATTGTGAACTGTGATTCAGCAGCATCTAAAAGACCATCTATGTGCTTCGGAAGGATTAGAACTAGGGAAATCTTTCCAACCTTTTGCCAGAAACTTATATTTGATTATAGTTTAGTACTTAGAATTTATACCCTCATTGCTGTGTTGGTAATTATAATCTATATATATAAAAGCCAAATACCAGTCATTCATCATGAAATCTCCAGAACCGTAAAGTCTACAAACTTGAAATTTGGCACGTATGTTCCTCTTGGCTTCTAGATGCTAAGAAAGGATTTTTCAAAATGACCATCAGATAATTAGTATTATTTATACAATAATTAACACGCTTTGATGCTAAGGAGTTCTACTCCCCCTCCCCACCTGAAAAGAACTTTGTTTCAACTGCCAGTTGCCTTATGTTAACACACTCTGATGCTAAGGAGTTAGACATTCTATTCCCCCTCCCCACCTCAAAAGAACTCTGTTCCAACTGCCAGTTGCCTCACATTCTGTTACCTCAGTTCAAGCTGGCAATGTTCCACTCCTACACTCAGGCGTGGTCTGAAGCTCCTTACAGTATTAAACATTGGTACCACACCAAAATGTCTATGCCTTCCACCTATGGAACTGCTTCTGGACTCAAGGTGGTGGGAGTGATATTCCCTTTTGTGTTTCAATCACTGACCACCACTGTGCTAACAGATTGAACCGGAGTGAACCGGATTTCTCCTACATTGCCCAATCACATAGTTTTGTTGTGAAGCACAAGTATTCACCTAGTAAAACATATATGAAAGGCACTATATTAAGGAAGGCTGTTCTGAGAAACAGAAGACCAATCTTTAGACAACTCTTGTTTTAGTACCATTTTTTAAAAAATTCAATCCATATGAATCTAATATCAAATTTCAAGTTTTCTAGACATGTTTATCAAGAGCAAAACTTGTTCCTCTGGCCTTTCATGCAATACACCAAATCATATTCTCAGACATTCTTATTAAGGCATGTCTTAGCTGGAAAATAATAGAGGAAGTTCTCAGTATATGAAAGTGGAATATATTACAAACTACTCAATCATCAAATCACAGCTACAGTTTACACATCATGCTAATTATGGTTTATTAAGTAAACAACAATTGGTTTGGATCACACAATACCTTAAGCAGAAACCAAACCTTATTGTCACTTAAGGTGTGTGAACTAAGTTCCAAAGGCAACACTGGAAAACATTGTCCCACTCTTCCCCCTACAGGATTGAGCTGCAAAATAACAACACAGATGTGACTGTGATTCCTCAGTGATTTCATATTGCAGAACATTTTGACTGTGTGCGTTTTCTCTAGTTTCTTACTCAGTTGGATGAAAGAGTTTGCTTTCAGAATCTTTTTCAAAATGTGAAAGAATTGCAGTGAAATTCTCAGTCAACCATGAGGATGTTGTTGTTTTTATCTAGATATGTAAGATGCCCTGTGTATAATTTTTATTTATTTACTTATTACTCCAATTTATAAAGCTGTCCAAGTCATATGACTTTGGGGTGGGAGTGTGGGTTACAAGCAATTAATAATAGTCTTCTAACAATGAAATCTCAAAATAAGAGATCACATAAGAGCCCTTCTTTGGGCTCTTTCAGATTGAAATATATAATGCGAGAAAACCGCTGGGAATAGAAAGATGTACAATTGCAGCTTAACTACAGTATGCTTTAAAAGGATCAGGATCAATTCACAAGAAATCCCCAAGAACTCTGAGAAGAAGGTAGAAAACAGAAACCGCGTTCACAGAGGAAGAAAGAAGAACTGCCCTAAAACTGTGTTCCTCGTTACTGGTTTTATTATAGGGTTACTTCTGCTTTCTTTAAGTTTTGGGTTTTATCAGCCAAAGGACCATGGATAATTTGGCAGCATACAAATGCTAAAAGTGCTAAAAATATATTATTAAAGACTGGCTGAATTAATGTGGATAATCAATATTTTTTATAGTCGAGTTTCAGGTATTTGCTTCAAAGAAGCCTTTTATCAAATATTTCATATCATCTGGTTGTTTACTGTTGTTTTAAACCCTAACTGGGAGGCCCCTGGAATGAATTCTGGTGAAGCTATTTAAAATTTTATACCACATATGGTATATAAGCCATCATTCTTAACTCCTTTTGTTAAAACCTTCATTTAAAAAGCATTTCAGTAACATTCAGCTCCTTATTAAATTTGCAGTGAAATAGGTGAAACAAATTGATATCTTTTAGCAATTTCCTTTTGTTGTTTGACTATGGGAATATTAAAAGATAATGATAATATGCATTGCAGTTAAACATGTACTGTACTTCTAGAACACTACATTAAGCTATTGATTCAATGCTTTTTGAATTGGAGCAAATTATTTGCTTTTTACTTCTTCTCAGACAGCTGTCTGGATAACAGCCGTCAGGGCACAAATATAAAACTTTATGGGAACGATAAGATTGGGATATAAACATTCTACTTTTAGTTGTGAAAGAACTTATCAGAGATATATCTGACATTGGAGTTATGCTCTGCTTCAGATTTTCTTCATGCCATGAATATTTCAATGCTGATATATTAATGAAGTGCTAAAATGAGCCTGTTCTTCTAGGAGCAGCATGGGTATATTCCTATATTAGAGGCCAGCTCTTTCAGAGAACCCTATATAGAAGAAAATTTGCAGTTGTCCTGAATCAATTCTGAATCGCTGTCAATAATCTCTCCCAATGACATCTTTTAGATGTTAAACAAAGGACATCTCGTGTTGGGTTTGAGCTCCCCTCCTTCACAAGCACAACTAGAATTGGCCACTCAGGAAGAACTCAAAACATCATATGGAGCCAACACACCATGTTTGGTCTTAGGTAGGGTTGCACTATCCCAGATGAATCCATGTATAATCTGGTGGACCTTTTGGATTTACAAGTCATGCTTGAGGAGCAGATGGCAGTTGTGGCTAGGAGGGCCTTTACTCAACTTCACATTGTGTGCCAGTTATTTCCTTTCCTACATCAAGAAAATCTTCTCTCAGTTACTTCTGGTTATTTCCTGTATGGACTATTGCAATGTGATCTACATGGGAATACCCTGAAGAATATTTGGGAACTGCAATTAGTGAAGAATGTAGTAGCGCAAGCAGTCCCAGGTGCAACTAGGGCTGTACATGTAACATCTCCGTTATATGAGCTGCCTTGGGTGCCACTTTGCTTCTAGGTCCACTTCAAGGTATTATCACCTTTAAAGTCCTTCATGGCATGGGCCCAGGTTATCTTTGAAACCCAGTGGTATATTAACCATTAAGCAGACTTAGCACATGCTTAAGACACCAGGCCCAAATGGGGGCATCACAAAGTTGAGAAAAAAAACCCAATGAAACTTGGCTTCATTTGTACAGTATGTACAAAGGAGGGGATCACCAAGATTTGTCAGTGCTTAGGGCACTAGTGAGCCTTAATGCCACTGATAAAACCTTCTTATCCCAACCACATCAACCTATCCCACCTAGTCAAGCAGGGAGGGCTTGTTGCAGATCCCATTGGCTAAATAATTTTGAATGGAGGTATCCCGGAAGAAAACCTTCTCTACCATTGTACCTGCCCCACAGAATATCTTATCTCCTGAGATAAGGTGTCCTCCACTCTTCTGGCTTTCTAAAAGAGCATTAAGACCTGGTTCTGCCAATTGGCATGAGGCTTTAACGGGGATATTTAACTCTGGTGATTAGAGATATAAGGTTACTCTCTCTGTAATGTTTTACAAAGTTCAATGTTTAACTTTGTTTTAAGTCTTTTTAAAATCAGTTTTTATTTATGCTTTTATACTACAACATTTTTATTGCAAATTGCCCAGTGTTATTTAAATGAGATATGTGGTACATAAATTTGATAAATAAATAAAATAGTTCTCAATCCTTCTATGTAATTCAGATTGATCAATTAGTATCAAAACCTACTAAGACAGGGCTGTCAAACTCAATTTCATTGAGGGCCACATTAGGGCTGTGGTTGACCTCGGGGGACCAGAAAGGCATGGCTGATTGGGTAGATGTGGCCAACTGGGTGGGCATGGCCAGCTTGACATGTTGACATGTTTCCTCTTTGCACTGGGTAAACCAGGCCGAAGCCATGCTCACCTGATGTTTCCTCTTTGCATTGGGTAGAATGGGCCAGAGCAATGTGGGCCGACCCCATACATTTTCCAGTACAGCCCCATGGGCAGAACCAACCACATTGTGGGCCAGATTCGGCCTGTGTGCCTTGAGTTTGACATCCCTGTACTAAGAGATCCAATACAACAAGAAGGATCATCCTCCATCCATTCAGGTTCCATCTCAAGCACTCTGTCTGAAAACAGTCTCATTAATTTGCTTCTTCCAGTGCCCAGAAGGATCTGTTGCACATAGATCTAGCATTCAGCTTGAGCTTCAGTTCAGTCACTGGCCCTTGATTTGTAATTAGGAAATTGGAAGCAGAATTGGAAGTACACTTCCAGTGTCTGGTCCTTATTATGTCCTTGTAACAACACAGCTCCCATCTTACACCATACATCATTAAGAATAGTTTCACAGTAACTGTACTCTTTATAGTTCCATGTCTTCCTACACAACTGACCACAAAAGACCACACCTTTTCTTCCATACTATTTATTGAGCTTTAAAAGAGCATTCAATTCAGGTTTTACCAGGTTAGTTGCCAGCCCCACTCCCCATCTTTTATTTCAACAGTGAACATTATTCTTCTATTTTCTATCTATCACCCTGGAACAAACTTCCCATTGAAATCCCTGCATTACTGACCTCACTTGGTGGCAGCTGCAGATATGTCCATCCTTAGATTCAGTCACCGTTACTCCAAGGCCACCACTATGTGTCCTGTAGCAGCATAATTTCTGCAACTATTGCCCTTCATATAATCATACAATATGAAACTGATGTAATTTTATTATCCTACTAGCTATAATGCGGACTTGCCCAAGTATTTATTTATAGGGGGAAAATATCCAGACCAAACGTAATTTCTTATATTGGATTTTCTCCCTTAGCAGAGGGAGCCCCTTTGTGGAGTACCGTGAAGCCATTACCATGGTCACTACACTGTGTTGCATAGTAGAAGCCATTTTACAGCAGTACAGTAGAAGTCATTTTAAGAAACAACAGGCTGTATCTTAACAGAACACACACACCGAGGGGCTTTAGGGGTGTCTAACCCCCACAGTATTTATTTCCAGAGAGTAAGTCATCTGTGTATGAAGTTTGGTTGAAATTGCTTGAGGTGTTCCAGAGTTATGCTGGAACACACACACACACACACACACACACACACACACACACGGCTGTGTGTGTATGTGTGTGTGTGTGTGTGTGTGTGTGCTGATACTTGAAGAATCTAAATGAACGGGATGTTTTTATAAACAGAAATATATCCCACTAGTTTAATTCAGGTAGGCTTTATTTCTGCTAGCTTTTTGTGAGAGGCTATAAGTTAGAGAAGACTAAAAGAGAGATAAATAGTTCCTGACATAGACCATGTAAGATCTGACAAAACAGGATAGTTGAGTCATATTTTAAGCATTTTCACTGGTATATTCTATACATTCCATCACTAGTACTAAATTTCATTATTTAGGTTATTGAGGTGACAGCTTCTGTGATACTTAAAATGAAAAAGACAGGCACAGAAATGTTGTGTCAAGCAGAGAGTCGTACCATATTATAAATCCTTCGGCTAGCAGACAAGAAGATGAATATCAGGGGTAGTGTGATCTGTTCAAGAAGAGTCTTGCCTACAGATGTGTCATAACATAACATCACTCCTGAGTATTCCGGATTAATTCATGAGCCATTCAAGTCAGCATTGCTACCATTCAAGACAAAGCAATTTAAGTAACAATCTTTAAAACTGAACTGGGGGAAAAACCCCTAGCAATATATTGCTACATTTTATAGTATAGCTATACATTTATATTTTGTTCAATATTCTGAAAAACAGAAAGCAAAGTCTCATTCTCATTCTCTTTAAGACGCATAAACCATAGCAGTATTTCTGCTTTTAAGATTGAGAAACTCTTTACAGCATTAATTTAAAACTTTGAAAACTGTTACCATCATGTTCGCAATAGTAATTAAAATAAGGATATACTTTGTGGAATTGTATAAGATATATCAGGGGGGAAAAGAAAGACACTACTTACTGGATTCTAAGTATCAGTTGATTAGTATCAACAGTTGTCATTCTTCTGCAACCTAACAATTCCTTAAAGCTTATTATTTGTTTTATCTGACAAGTCTTTTGTTGCCTCCTATAGATACTGAATAAAGAAGCTTTTTGAGTTGTGGCAGTTCAACGGAAAGCACTGTCATAGGGTGACAATAGAAGCATGTCTTTATGTTAGAGGCGTTTCAAACCATCTGTCCGTAATACATGTGAATGCTTAATTATCTTGAAAATATAGTCAACTTGAATACATAATTATGAGATGTGCAAGAGACAGAATACACCTTGCAGAATTATGCTATTACAATGCCAGAACAGGAAGATTCTGGGCCCATCTTCATGTACCCACATTTCAACATAAATATACCCCAATAACAGATTTAACATAATGCAGCATATACTTTATCCTCAGCATTTGGCAAGTCCAACTCACTTCAATTTTTTTCTAAATTGATGTAGAAATAATATTTTCCCATTTTTTACTGGTTTGGGCAGATCTACTCGCTTGATGCTTTCATCCCATGTCCGTTTTCACCTGGATAGAAGGAATAAACAGGTACAGAAATTTGTCTACATAATAACTTATAGGGGAAGGGCTCTCTCTGTGGCGGGCCCAGCCCTCTGAAACGACCTTCCCCCCGACATTAGAACAACCACGGACCTCCGCTCCTTCCGTCTAAAACTAAAAACATATCTGTTCTGCTTGGCTAGCCTAGGGTAGTCTCCCTTCTATGGGGTTGTTAATAATTTTAGATGGGGATTTTAGTAATTTTTAACTGGGAATTTTTAACGCAGGGATATCATTTAATCTGTTTTTATTATGTGTGTATATTTATTGTTTTATTTGCCCTGTGCACCGCTCCGAGTCCCTTCGGGGAGAGGGAGCAGTCAACAAATTAAATTTATTATTATTATTATTATTATTATTATTATTATTATTATTATTATTATTATTATTATTATTATTATTATTATTATTATTATTATTATTATTATTATTATTATTATTATTATTATTATTATTATTATTATTATTATTATTATTATTATTAACTGAGGGGAAGAAAAGAGAACTAGCTATTCCTACATGAAATAATAGTTGAGGAATTGGGATGATGCATATTTATTCCCAAGTAAGACTTTTTCATTTGTAATTACAAAACCTATTTAGAATTGCATCCTCAGAAAAAAGCAGCAACATTTTCCTTTTAATAGGATGACTAGAGTTTCTTTTTCCTATCTAACATGCATTACTCCTCCCTGCCCCTCCCCCATCCTTCTCCAAAAAAATATAATGCAGGAAAATGCATTCTGGAGAAGAAATTAAAGAAATAATCCAAAAGATGAATATCTCTTAATCTTTTCCTCCTATACATCCCAATACATTTTGTTAAAAATACTGAAGTAGGAAGTAATCTCTCTGAGCTACAAAACCACAGTTCCCATCTGACTTGTTTGAAATGCAACAGTTTGTAAATTCCACCCCACTCTTTGAAGTGGGCATTATTAGATTGATAAAATCTAACAGGGAGAAAAGAGAAGATGGCTTTCCCCATGCATCCCTATAGCTTGTCAGCATCTGGGAAGGGACAGCATGAACAACTCATATTTATTGTTCATTCTGAGATCCCTTGTGTGATGTGTCAGTTCTGGCCAAAGTGTAAGACTTTCCTACTTCAGATACATCCTAACTACATGTAACCTAGGGATCAGTGGTGGGTTTCAAATTTTTTAGAACCTACTCTGTAGGTGTGGCCTATTTTGTGGGTGTGGCTTGGCAGTCATGTGACAGGGTGGGAGTGGCCACCTTTTAAAATGTGGTGAAACTCATTTAACAACGCTCTTGCTTAGCAACCAAAATTTTGGACTCAATTGTGATGATAAATTCTTTCTTTCTTTCTTTCTCTTTCTTTCTTTCTTTCTTTCTTTCTTTCTTTCTTTCTTTCTTTCTTTCTTTCTTTCTTTCTTTCTTTCTTTCTTTCTTTCTTTCTTTCTTTCCTTCCTTCCTTCCTTCCTTCCTTTCCTTTCCTTCCCGTTGGGTCACTGGCAGCGGCGGGCCAGATTTACTTCCAGGTATGCCAGTGAAACCCACTCTCACCGGTTCTCTAAATTTCACCAACCGGCTCTCGCGAGTAGGTGCGAGCCTGCAGAAACCCACCACTGCTAGGGATGCTGCCCAAGTGTGTTGATAGGGGAGATAGCTAAGAAAGTATGATCAGAGGATCATACTTTTCACTGTCCTATCCACTTTGTGGCATGCCAACTGTCAGAATGGGATAGGTAAGCTACTTCTTCTTCTTCTTCTTCTTCTTCTTCTTCTTCTTCTTCTTCTTCTTCTTCTTCTTCTTCTTCTTCTTCTTCTTCTTATTATTATTATTATTATTATTATTATTATTATTATTTTGTACATTTATTTGCTTAAGCACTATTTTATCTGCTAGAAATAAAGCCAACTCTATATAAGAACAGTTGAGTAATACAATTTATACTTGTAAGTTTTTAGCAGGCAATCTTAAAAACCACTGCATTTCTATGCAAATTCAAAAAAGAAATAAATTGGAACTATTGGCTCAGTAACCAAGCACACAATTTGTATGCCTGAGAACCAAAAGCCTGGGGAAAACTCTCTTCTGTATTCTGTTAGTCACTAGGCAATAGAGGCAGTATAAATGGTCTGCCTTGGTTAAAGACACCTCTTTATCTTCCAGGTTTCCTAATGTCATATATTATATATAATGGAAATGGTACCTTTCAAAAAGGAAAAAAAACCAACAGAAAAAATAATGCAATCTTCCATTATCATTTGATTCCTCTTTTTGGTATATTCCAGGAGCAATATGTCATATTCCACCTGTCAGTCAAGACTTGTTAGTTATAAATAGCTTCTCAGAGAAAATAATTTTATGGTTGACATGAGCAGGTGCTAAAATTACATGGATCTGAAAAAATCTGTGCAAGTTAAATTTCCCCAAATGCCTGGAGAAGGGAGGGAGGGACAGGGAACAGGAGAGGGAGAGGGAGAGGGGGGAGGGGGAGAGAGAGAGAAGCAATGAACTGGATGTATCAAGGACGTAGTAATGCATCCTTCCAATAATTTGGGGCAATTTCCCATTTACACCGATAACTGATACTCAACTTATAATACCAACAATTACAAAAATATTTCTGTTGGTAAGAAAATCCAAAGAACTTGTGAAAGAACTATTTTATCAGTCTTATTAACAATGACATTTGGTTAGGGAGATAACAAATAAAAGAGAACATCAGGGTAGTTTGCTTTGCCTGTCAAAGCTTAAGTAACTATGATCAGTTGTCTGTGATCAGTTTCCATTGTGAATTCTGGAGGTCAGTCAGCGAGTCGATTTCTAAAAAGCTAGTATTAGAGTAAGGTTAAAGAGGACACAATAGAAAATTACATGGTGTCTTGGAGAGAAATGACCTTATTCCACTCCAGCACACTTTTTAAAAGAACAAACAGGGTTCAGGTTTGGTGCTGAAGTTTTATCATTATTATGTATTTCTTACAATGTTTAAACCCCAGCAGTACAATTAGTAGCACAATTCTGATAGTCATTCCATGTGGATACTATGGATAATCCCATCGAAACTGTTGAGAATCCAGGAGGATCAATACGGTTGCAAATCTCCTTTCTTGTTTTCTGCACGTCATCCCATGGGTTAGCAAAGGCAGATTCTATTCCATAGCTCGATTGAAATGTATTTAGAAAATCAGTTTCATCCAAGAGATCAATCACCATCCTCTGTCCTGAAAGACTGGATATAAAAAATAGCAAACTCCATAGTTGGAAATACCCTTTCCCAAAAATGTATCTTATCTATTCTTAATTAGGTAGGCAATTACAGAAACTCAATGGAGAATAGAGAGGAAGCTGAAACATGTTAATGACTACTCCAGATGTTTCAGCCATGACATACTGCATTTTAGGAAGGCATTGACAAACTAGAGTGTCCAAGGGAAAGTAATTAAGATGATAAAGGATGTGGATGAAGTCAAATACACACATGCACATCACAGTGTTGGAGGCATTGTGCATTAGGAGGCTTATGTTGAAAAAGAGAAATCTATGGGATAGCATGATATGTTAGGATAGGTTTCATATCAGATTTGTTTTGCTCTGTTCCAGAAAGCAAGACAAGAATCAGTAGGTTTAAATTACCACAAACTAGATTTCAAAATCAGGATGAATGTGCTAATGGTAATTCCTGTTTGAAAGTGGAATAGACTGCTTCAGAAGGTAGCGGACTCTTTTCTGAAAGTATTTAATTAGCATGTGAGTGGCTATCTATCAGAAATGGCATAATAGCACTGGGCAGAAAATTGGATGACATGGTCTCCATGGATTCTTTTAACCTTTACATTCTATCATGTGTGATTATAGAAGATTGAGTATTAAGCTATTTCATTGTTACTTCTGAAAAAAACACTGCTGCTACAGATTGCGAGATGTGAAGTTTAGACAAGCACAGTATCAATGGTAGCATCACTGAGATATTATAAACTTATTTCCTCTGTGAAGCCAACAATAACTCCCATACTTTTGGATGAACAAACAAAAGGTTTTATCTCAGATCATATTTTATTGCTTATTTTTGTGATAAATGGATGTGGCAGAAGTGTGTTTATTATCTATTATCTAAAAGATTTATATAGCCACCCGTCTTATATATCATACTCCTGGGTGGTTTAAACGAAAAATTCCCAGCTACCCAGTGTACAGCAACACATTCCTCACATTCAACAACCATCTTTCTTGGGTGTTTTGCCCAATGTTTGTGAAAAAACAAAGACTTCAGGGCTTCTTAGAAAGTCAAGGAGTATTAAACAGAATGGGGCCATTAAAATACCTTCTTTCTTTAAAAAACATAAGGAAAATTAGTTGCTAGTGACTGTCTGTAGTCTGATCAAAGATTAAAAATAATATAGAATTCAATTCTATTGTTTTGATTTGTCCCAACCAGAGGTGATATTCAGCAGGTTTTGACCAGTTCTGGAGAACCTGTAGCGAAAATTTTGAGAAGTTCAGAGAACTGGTAAATGCCACGTCTGATTAGCCTCGCCCCCATCTATTCTCTGCCTCCCGAATCCCAGCTGATTGGGAGGAAATTGATATTTTACAGTATCCTTCCTCTGGAGTGGGGTAGGAATAGACAGTTTACAGTATCCTTTCCCTGCCACGCCTGTTATATCCTCGACCTGCGACCGGTCTCGAGATACGACCGGCCGCAGATCTTCCAAGCTGCCTCTAGGGGCCTTGGCAACAGACAGTAGCAAGGCAGCCAACTGACAGACGCGCCTGATTGGCTGCGGCGCGCCTGGCCCTTGCTGCAGCCTGATTGGCTCCCCCTTTGACAGCTCCAAATATAAAGAGCTGTCAAAGCGCGGGAGCCCCTGTCTACCGCCTATTTCTTTCACCGAACTTATCTTTCATTGTAAGCTTGCCTAGCTAATAAAGGCTGTTGTTTTTGAGTAAACCTGGCTCGGACTCCCTCCATTCTCCACCGTGCAGAGAATCAAACACTGGCGACGAGGGCTGGGGCCAGGCAGAGCTCGAATTGCTGAGGGAAGGGAATTTTCCTCACAAAATTTTTTATTACATTTTTTTTCTTTTGCGGTACGATCGCTATGGGTTCCGTTCCTCCCTTCGCTCCGTTCGACTCGGCGAAGGAGTCCTGGGTGTCCTTTATGGCACGATTCGAATGCTTCGTGCTGGCAAATGACTACGGGGCGCTGCCCCCGGCGCGAAAATTGGGCCATTTCCTCGGCTGCGGCGGCACGGAGTTGTTCGCCACGGCTCGCACTGTGGCCGCGCCGGCCGAAGTATATGACGTGCCGTGGGACACGTTAATCGAACGACTCAGGGCCCACTACGCCCCGGTGCCGTCTAAAATGACCCACCGCTTCGCTTTCAGGAAGTGCCTCCAGAAGCCTGACCAGTCGGTGGCCGAATTCCTGAAGGCACTCCGCATGGCCGCTATTCCGTGCGTCTTCGCCGCGGATTTCTTGGCCGAGTCCCTGCTGGAACAATTCATCTGGGGCCTCAGAGAAATTCGCCTCAGAAGGCGCCTGCTGGCCCGAGCTGAGCTAACCTTGGAACAGGCTGTAGACGAGGCTCGGGCATTCGAGATGTCCGAGTCCTCGGCCCTGGACAGAGACTCTGACTGCCAACCGGCCGCACGCGCGTGCATGGTAGAGGAGGACGGGGATCCTGACGAAGACCCTGACGAGGATGACCAGGTCGCCTATATTAGGCCCACCGGCCGCAAGCCGCCCTTGCCGGCTGCCTACCGATGTCTGGGCTGCCGGGGTAAGCACCCTCGAGCCGATTGCCCGTTCAAGGAGGCCATCTGCCGCCGCTGTGGCCGAAAGGGGCACCTGGCCGCTGCTTGCCGCGCCGCCGCGCCCGCGGAAGACCAACCCTCCCCCGAGCCCCAACGCCGCTCCGGAGAGGACCGTAGACGACCAGCGGCCAACCCGCCCACCCAACGCCGCCGGGGCAGACGCCAGCAGCCGCAGCCGTCCGGCTGTTTTGCCTTGACCGACGACAACTCTCCGCTGGAAGCCCGGCCCGACCGTACGCGGCTCAGGACGGTTGTGAAGCTGGAGGGGGTGGGGGTCCGCATGGAGGTGGACTCTGGCTCGTCTCGGTCCATCATTTCCCGGGCACAGTTGGCCAAGCTACGCCCCGGCTTTTCCTTAGATGAATTGTCCCCCCCACTCACTGTTCTGAGGGACTATCAGGGATCATCTATCCCCACCCTGGGCCAGATTTCCCTGGGGGTGGAGTACGGGGGTTTCAAGGGGCCCTTGCCTATTCTGGTGGTTTCTGACCCCCTGGCGGCCATCATCGGCCTGGATTGGTTTCCCGCCCTTGGCCTGTCAGTGCAGGGGGTTCATGCTATTCCCGCCTCCTCTCCCATCTCAGGAGTTTTGGAGGAGTTCGCTGACGTGTTTGACGGTCGGCTTGGCTCGTACGTAGGCACCCCTGTCTCCTTAAATCTTGACCCCCAGGTTGCACCCATTAGGCTCAAGGCCCGCAGGCTGCCGCTCGCCTTGAAGCCCAAGGTTGATGCCGAACTTGACCGGCTGGTGGCGCAGGGCGTGCTCGAGCCCGTTGACCAGGCAAAATGGGAGACCCCCATAGTGGTCCCCATCAAGCCCGACGGGTCGGTGCGGATCTGCGCCGACTATAAGTCGACCATCAACCGTGGGCTCCAGGCGAACCCATATCCAGTCCCTGTGGTGCAAGACCTGCTCCATTCCCTGGGGCAGGGCCGCATATTTGCGAAACTGGATATGGCCCAGGCCTATCAACAGCTCCCGGTGGACGAGGCGGCTGCGGAGGCGCAGACCATCGTCACCCACCGGGGGGCTTTCCGTTGTCGCAGACTCCAATTCGGTGTGTCCGTCGCCCCGGGAATCTTCCAGAGCCTCATGGAGCGTTTGCTCCATGGGCTCCCAGGCGTGGTCCCGTATTTTGACGACGTTCTGATAGCTGCTTCCAGCATCTCAGAACTCGCCAAAGTACTGAGGAAGGTTCTCAGCGTTTTCAGGGGCGCGGGATTAAAGTTGAAGCGCAGCAAATGCGTTTTTGCCGCGCCGGAGGTGGAGTTCCTGGGCTTCTTGATAGATGCCCGGGGCATACACCCCACCCCCAAGAAGGTCGAGGCCATTAGGAACGCCCCTACGCCTGCCTCCAAGACGGAGCTGCAGGCGTTCCTCGGCCTCTTGAATTTTTACGCGCCTTTTCTTCCCCACAAGGCAACGTTAGCCGAGCCGCTTCATCGATTGCTCGATCGATCGGCGGCCTGGTGCTGGGGCAGCCGCGAGGCGCATGCGTTCGCGGCTGTCAAAGCCACTCTGACGTCAGAGGCAGTCCTTGTGCAATATGATGACAGGCTGCCCTTGACGTTAGCGTGCGATGCCTCCCCTTTCGGCCTGGGGGCCGTCCTGAGCCATTCCTTCCCAGATGGCTCAGAAGCCCCCATTGCTTTTTGGTCCCGGACAAGGGGTGTTATATCCTCGACCTGCGACCGGTCTCGAGATACGACCGGCCGCAGATCTTCCAAGCTGCCTCTAGGGGCCTTGGCAACAGACAGTAGCAAGGCAGCCAACTGACAGACGCGCCTGATTGGCTGCGGCGCGCCTGGCCCTTGCTGCAGCCTGATTGGCTCCCCCTTTGACAGCTCCAAATATAAAGAGCTGTCAAAGCGCGGGAGCCCCTGTCTACCGCCTATTTCTTTCACCCGCAGCTATGTGTGGTGGCCTGGCTTGGATGCGGAGGTAGCTGCCTGGGTCGGGGGTTGTGTCCCTTGTCAAATCACCCGCCCCGCCCCTCCGGTTGCCCCACCCAGGGAGTGGGACTTGCCCCGGAGCCCTTGGTCCAGGCTCCACATAGACTTCGCGGGCCCCTTCCGAGGCCAGACGTTCCTGGTGGTCGTGGACGCCTACTCCCGTTGGGTGGAGGTCATCTTGATGGCTTCCACTACGGCCGAGAGTACGGTCAGGGCCCTGCGCCGCCTCTTTGCGACGCACAGGTTGCCGGACATCGTGGTGTCCGACAACGGGCCCCAGTTCCAGTCCGCCACCTTCCAGGAGTTCTTGGCCTCGCAGGGGGTCCGCCACGCGCCAGTGGCCCCTTATCATCCGGCCTCCAATGGTCGGGCTGAACGGGCCGTCCGCTCGGCCAAGGAGGCTCTGGGACGGATGACCACAGGGGACTGGCCCGCAAGGGTGGCTGCTTACCTGTTAGGTCAGCATTCCACGCCTTGCCCTGCCACACGGAAAAGCCCCGCCGAGCTCTTGATGGGTCGCCGCCTGCGGACAACCTTGGACAGGCTGCACCCGGCTTACAACGATGTGCGGCCTTGCAACCTGGGGGCCCCCCCTCCCCGCCTTTTCCTGCCCGGGGACCCTGTGTACGCCCGCCACTATGCAGGGGACACTAAGTGGGTTCCGGCCACGGTGACCGAGCTAACGGGTCCCTGCTCTTTCAGGGTCAGCCTCCCGGACGGGTCCGAGTGGCGGCGCCACTTGGATCAACTAAGGCGCCGCCTTCCCACACCTGCGGACCCATCGTCGGAGCCGCCCCTCCCCGTTGCCCCGGTTGGGCCATTCAAACCGTCCCCTGAGAAACCGCTCGGGGCCTTCGCTCCTTCAGGCCCGGCCGAACTGGACGCCGCCTTCCGGCACACGCTGCACAAACTGTCTCAAGCCGAGGGGGACGCGCGGGCCCTTGCCCCTAAGGACCCGCCCTGCACAGCCGCAACCAACCGGCATACAGCAAACTATGCTCCGAGCGCCGCGCCCCCTCGCCCCGACTTACCAGCTCCGACGGCTCCGCCTCCGAGGGTAGGCCTCGATGACGTCACCACCTGGAGCTCCACTCCCCGAAGGGAGGAGCTCGCACAGGGGCAACCTGCATCTCCGACGTCTCACCAGCAACTGAGGCGGTCTGGGCGTTCCCGGCGCCGCCCCGCCTTCTTACAAGACTACGCATGCTCGTGCATCGGAACAGACAATTCCTCGAGCATGCGCAGACCGAGGGGGGAAAGGGGTGTTATATCCTCGACCTGCGACCGGTCTCGAGATACGACCGGCCGCAGATCTTCCAAGCTGCCTCTAGGGGCCTTGGCAACAGACAGTAGCAAGGCAGCCAACTGACAGACGCGCCTGATTGGCTGCGGCGCGCCTGGCCCTTGCTGCAGCCTGATTGGCTCCCCCTTTGACAGCTCCAAATATAAAGAGCTGTCAAAGCGCGGGAGCCCCTGTCTACCGCCTATTTCTTTCACCGAACTTATCTTTCATTGTAAGCTTGCCTAGCTAATAAAGGCTGTTGTTTTTGAGTAAACCTGGCTCGGACTCCCTCCATTCTCCACCGTGCAGAGAATCAAACAACGCCCATCAAGCCATGCCCCCCAAGCCATGCCCACCAAGCCATGCCAAGATCCCCAAGCCAGGCCCACAGAACCAATAGTAAAAATTTTGAATCCCACCACTTGTCCCAATGTAATGTGAAATACTTGTTATTAACTAAGATGCTTAATTGGAACTGAGGAGTAACTGACATATACTGAATTACTTATTCTAGCTAGGATCAATTTAATGTAGCCTCTCTATTCACGTATGATTTTTATGCCCTGGAAGTCAGAATATTAAGAGGGTTACCTCACCTTGAGGTACCTCATCTTGAGGACTAGTCAGAATTAGATGAATAATCATCACTTTCACTTAAATTTGTAAATGGATCAGTAGCTAATAATATTTAGCCAACAAATATAGAAATGAAAAATCACAATAGGTATTTTGCTTATTTTTAAAATAATTGAAGTGCTTCAATGACCATTTAAAAGGATGCAAATGACCAGCTGTCTGAAAGGAACATAAATCCTTCCATTCCCCACTATCCTTTCAGAGCTGAAGAAGCTTCTTGGATGAGAAGTGAAACATCTTCAAATAAAGAAGCAGGAAGAAAAAAAAAAGTCCAGTTGCCTCCTGAAAAAGAACCTTTGGGACAACCACAATCTGGATGACTGAGAATCTCTACAGACTTTTAACTGAAGAACACTGAGACTTAAAAAAAGACAAAGCGTGCATTTTACTCAGGTAAAACATATTTCTTTTTAAGATCCTGATATTTTATCAGTCAGTAGCAGCATACAAATTTTTTTTAGCAATTATGCAAAAATAATTTTTGAAGAAGAGAATATTAAAAAATGATACTAATATGTTTATTTTAAGAAATCAATATACATGGAAGATTTCGTAAAAAACATTATTTGACTACCAATGCTTTGAAACATTGCTGGATAGCGAATTGCTTCCCTTGAGCAAAACAAAGATGGTTTCTATGCTCTGAGTAACAGCTGTTGAATTCTAATGGACGTTTTCTTTTACCCTTGATTACAACTAATTAACAAATGTAACCTTTTCGAACCACACATGCGACATATTGTAGATGTGGCTGCTGATCATTCTGATAATTTGAGTCAAATTGTTTAAGCACAACTAGATCATTTCCAAAGTTGAATGTAAACCAGAAATTCAGTAGAGCTTTTACATTGTTGCAAAATAAAGCACAGCATGGTGCCCTAAGTAATTTTCCTAATTAGTTCAAAAGCATGTAAGAGATAGCAAAAATTGTAATTAGACAAAAATTATTAGCGATTCTTCAATTAATATCCTATTCATAGAACACTGGACATAGCCCTAAGGAGTGTGTAATGATATAATCAAATGTTGTATTCAACCATATTTCCAAATTAAGAATGTTCTAGGCTATATGCTGGAAAGCACCAGTTCAAATCCCTGTAGGGAAGTATGGCCAGCTGACGAGGGCTAAGGAGCCCGAAATGGATCCATCCTGGTCTCTTAATTAATTATTAATCATCCCTTAAATTTTTTTAACACATATCTAAAAAGACAGCAGCAATTTAATAGGTCTCTGTCTGGATGGTCTCTAGGTTGAGTCGAAGGGCAGAGAAGGTTGACAAGTTTGTCTCCTCCCTTAAATAGGCCTAACAGGAAGCTGTAACAAAATATCCACTTCATCAATAAGTCCTGTAGAAAGGATGATGTAATCAGGGAAGCTGGTTAGCTCAAGGCATAGGGAAACCTGCTTCGAATGCTGGAAAGCACCAGTTCAAATCCCTGTAGGGAAGTATGGCCAGCTGTCGAGGGCTAAGGAGCCCGAAATGGATCCATCCTGGTCTCTTAATTAATTATTAATCATCCCTTAAATTTTTTTAACATATATATATATATATTCCAATGCAATAAACAGAACTGAAGACACATTTTATAAAAGAAGTCTGCAAGTTAGATATTAGCTAGGTATCATGGTGAAGTTTATTAACTGGTAGACAAAGTGGGATTTATAGAACATATCATGAGCGGTGGTAGCACAGTGGTTAAAATGCAGTACTGCAAGCTACTTCTGCTGACTGCTGATTGCCAACAGTTCGGCAGTTTGAATCTCATCAGGCTCAAAATTACTCAGCCTTCCATCCTTCCAAGACCAGTAAAAAGAGGACCCAGATTGTTTCAGGCAATATGCTGACTCTATAAACTGCTTAGAGAGGTCTGTAAAGCAGTATATAAGTCTAAGTGTTATTGCTACTTAGCAAAGGAAAGAAATTCAGTACAAGTACAATATAAAACATTATCTTGTCAAGGCATTATTATTATTAATATGGTATCGGGCTGCCACATGGGATGTTTGCGCTAGTCAACCTTCCTCATATGGCATTTTTACTACAGAAGAGGAAGTTTTAATATATATTTTGCATTGTACTATAAAAATATAGTATTTGTAAAGGTATTAAATGTATATGTTGCTACCTCCATTTAGATGGATGGTGACCTATCCATAAAATTAAATAGTCCACAGCGTTATAGAATTATATAATGCTAAAATATTCATGGTAAAAGACAGCTATAAAATATCCATAACATTTAAGATCTTTCTAATCAAGCAATCCTAACTATAAGCCATTAGTATAATAATCATGTAATAAAAACCACAGTTCACCATTAACCGATACCAGCAACATTACATTCAGCCATCAAAGGCCCTCTAGAATAATTAGGCCATTAACCTTTTCTGGAAGGAAGCCATATTTTTGGGATTCTTGTACAAAATTGATAATATCAGCAGAATAAATATCCTGATGCTGTGCATATTATAGCGGGGGACTTTAATCAGGCTTATTTAAAAACAGTGCTAAATTCTATAAGTATGTTAAGCGTGCTACTAGAGAAGTAAACATATTGGACAAAGTATATACCAACATTAAACATGGCTATAAAGTTATAAAATTATCACATTTAGGACAATCAGACCATATGTCACTGCTTTTAGCACCCTCTTAGGAGACGGTCTCTGCCTATAATAAAGACAGTGAAATCTTGGCTGAATATGCTTCCCAACAAGTTCAGGATTGTTTTGAGAACACAAATTGGGACATCTTTTTACCACCATGACCTAGAGGAGTATACTGCAACTGTTCTGTGCTATATCAAATATTGCATAGATACTATCACTGTGAATAAATGTATTAGGATCTATCCCAATCAGAAGCCAAGGAAGTCCAGCTCCTCTTGCATGACATGACCAAGGCTTTTAGATCTGGGGCAAGATACAGTGTTGCCATAGCTAGTCTGAAGAAAGGTATTCAGAAGGCCAAGATGGATTATAAGAGGAAGATTGAGGATACTTTTCATAGTAATAATATGAGACAGGTGTGGCAAGGGATTCAACAAATTACCAACCATCAAATGACCAATGTCATCCCTGCTGAGGGGAATGGATCCTTTCTTTGCTCGCTTGGAAGTGGAGACATCAGAGACAGCTAAAGACAGCCCATTGTAGCCCCCAACTCATTGTGGAGGAACAGTAGATGAGGAGCATTTTGATGGCTATGGACTCTAGAATGGCTGATGGTCATGACAGTATCTCTGGCTGAGTGCTTAAAGACTGTGCTGATCCATTGGTTAGAGTCTTTTTTTTTTTTATATTGAAAAAGTTTTATTGAGTTTTACAATTTTTTCAGTAGGATAGGGTAAGGTGAGAACAAAAATATTTTGAGAACATTCACGTCGAGATCAATGGCCCCCTCCGGAGCTTCTTAACAAAACATGGATAATACATATTTCAATAGTACTACAAGGTGAAAAGAAGTGTATACATCATGTAATTTTTAAATTCTATGCTAGCAATCGTGTACAAACATCCAAACAAAAGTTATACTGTATTAAAAAAAGTCATTTTTTTGATCTAAGTCTCTTGGCAATTGTGTCTTCTTGTTCTCCTCCCTGACCCCCAGTGGGCGAGGCCGTGGCCCCCTCTGCTCCCCCACTTTCATCCTCCAGGCTTGAGGAGTGTTTTTTAAGAAAGGCTTCCGCCTCAGCAACTGTTTTAATCCTTACTCTTCCTCTTTCCCAGAACACCAACATCCCTTCTGGCATCACCCACTTGAACCAAATCCCGTGGTTAAACAATTTTT
This sequence comes from Rhabdophis nuchalis, assembly GCA_039707465.1. Classification (NCBI taxonomy): domain Eukaryota; kingdom Metazoa; phylum Chordata; class Lepidosauria; order Squamata; family Natricidae; genus Rhabdophis; species Rhabdophis nuchalis. The sequence goes on along the minus strand of CM077649.1, from coordinate 30,737,662 downwards.
TAGATAAGAAGGAATATTTCCTTTTCACCTCTCTAATCTTTTTTGGGATCTGCTTCAAGATGGCGACTTCCTTTTGTTGGTACAATAATGGACCCTCTCTCTGCGCCCTTAATATTCCCTCCCTGGTAGACCTTCTAACAAATTTAATATGTATCTCTCTGGGTAGTTCATTTATCCTGGCATATGCTGAATTTATTCTATAAACCAGGTCAATGTCCCCCCTGATCTCATCCTTAGGTTTATGTAAATAGTCTGCTAAAATTGTGCTCATAAGATCAGGAAGGCATTCACCAGATTCCTCCGAAATGTTCTGAAACCTTAAAAAATATGACATCCTTTCAAAATCCATCCTAGACATATGACCAGTTAAATCTCCAATTTCAGTATTAACATTTTTAAGTTCTCCCTTTGCCTCAGCCAGCCCCACTTCCAGCTCTTCAGTCTTCTGTGTATTCTGCATCAATTTCTTCTGTGTTTCCAAAAGGTCCAATTTAGAACTGCAGTGATCCTTTCTAAGTTCTTTAATTTCCAGTACCAAAGAGTGTAACACTTCCTCCATAGCCGTCATTCTTGCTTCCAAGCCTGATTGTTCTGGTTGCTTTTTAGAAGCCATGGTGAGCTGTTTAAATCAGTGCCACTAAAATGGCGTTTTTTGGGTGTGGCCGCTGGAGCAAATCCAGGGAAGAAGTTCAAATCAAAGTTGTAGCAAGTTATCAAATCCAGAGAGAAAAGCAAATTTCACAAACAATTATGAAGACAAAGAAGGCACTTCAGGGAAGGAATCAATTAATCATTCAAGAAATCCTCCATTAGTAGAGAGAGACAGTCCAGGTCACAAAGGGATGTCGGAAATTTTCCATAACAAATAGTCACTTAAGAACAAAGGGGAGCCATCTTGCCCCGCCCAATCTGGAAGCCAGCAGGAGAAAGCAACAGAGAAAATTGTTCCAATAAAGCCGGGCTTAGATACATTGTAGCGAGAAACAAACCGCAAAAGACTTTCACTTCTTCAATGAAGTCCGGTTGAGAAATATCCGCTTCCTCGCGTTTGAGGAGCCATTTCCAATCGCCGCTGTTATAAATCTGAGGGGGGGTTTAACAAACACCCCCCCCAACGTTTCTTTTAATCCAAACTGCCAGCACAAAAAAGTCAAAGTCACTTACTCTCCACCTCGCCGCTAAAGCCACGGCAAAGCCATCCGGCTCGAACGCTCCCGCTCTCTCCGAATCAGCTTATTTGTTACCGTCCTCCGTTGGCGAAGGGAACCAAGCCCCCTGCAGCATGTCTTCTTCCGATCCTATGGGGGGTCCCCCCAAAAAAGGGGCACCCCGCCCCGTTTGGGGCCGAAAAAAGAACAAAACGGCGGACGAGTCCCAGGACTCGTCCGTCGCCGCCAGAAGCCGGAACAGGAAGTCCATTGGTTAGAGTCTTGACCAGAATCTTCAATCAATCTTTATCCCAGTCTACTAGTCCATCTTTTTTGAAGACTTCCATCATTGTTCCATTGCCAAAGAAGTTCCCTATCAATAACCACAACAATTACAGACCATTGGCACTCACTCCTATCATCATGAAGTGCTTTGAGAAATTGGTCTGCTGGCACATCGTTTCTGATCTTCCACATACATTTGATAAACACCAGTTTGTATACCGAAGAAATAGATCTATTTCTACTTCTACAGAGTATGCCATCGCCATCACTCTTCACACTGCTCTGACTCATTTGGAACAGCAGGGGGGGTATGTGAAGATTTTAGCTCTGCATTTAACACAATACTTCCACATAGACTAGTGTTTAAATTTATGGATCTTCAACTTTCTTATTCAATCTGTTTTTGGATTATCGATTTCCTGTCTGGCCGCTCTCAGAGAGTCAGATTAGGTAATCATATCTCTTCAGCCCTTATACTTAACACTAGTACACCACAGGGTTGCATGTTGGGTCTCTTACTCTATACCAGTGATGGCAAACCTTTTTGTAAAGGCATGCCAAAATTGTGTGTGTGTACCCACACCCACAATGCAATGCACCCTTCCCACCTGCATGTGTATGCACAACCACCCCACATACATGGGAGAGTTTTCACTCCCCCCAGCCTCCGAAGGCTTTCCTGAAGCCTGGGGAGAGCAAAAACAGCCTTCCCCCATGCATGGAAGGCCAAAAATCAGCCAGCCAGTGCAAGCATGCATGCCAGAGCTGACAGCTCACGTGCTGGCAAATATAGCTCTGTGTGCCTCCTATAACATGTGTGCCATAGGTCTGCCATCATGGCTCTATACTCTTTATGTGCATGACTGCATTCCCCCTCATGATAATAATGCTATTATTAAATTTGCAGATGATACAACGGTGGTGGGCCCCATCTCTGGGGGATGAATCTGCCTATCGAGATGAGGTGGACTGGGTGCTTTTGTGATGTGGAGACAACTTGGTGCTTAACACCAATAAGACCAAGGAGCTTATAGTGGACTATAGAAGGAATAGATCAGACATACATCCCTTCCTTATCAATGGAGACTGAGTGGAGCAAGTGGGCAGTTTTAAGTTTGTGGCTGTTATCATGAAAGAGGACCTGACCTGGGGCACTCACATTGCAGCACTCGTCAAAAGGGGCTATCTATCCCAGGGCAGTAACTATATTGAAGTCTACTGTATAATGCAATTGTAATGCAATATCGGGTTTTCAATTCAGTTGTATAGAATGTGAAGGCTGTGTGTTTGTGTTTTATTGTTATGGTTATAATGTACACTGAAGATGGCATTTAATTTCATTGTACGAAGTGCAATGACAATAAAATAAAATAAACTATTGGAGATGAATCTCACCTCCAAGCCAGAAACAGAACGTTCACTCCGTTGAGAAAATAAGAGAGACTTGGTCAGTATGTGTAATATACATTTTTAATGAGCTTCTTAGAGAGTTAATATATTTTACTGTAAGACTAAAATGACCAAGGGTTTACACATTAAAAACAACTGTCACAGAATGATTATTATTAATGCAATCTGTAATATTGTTTAACTTTCTGAAATCTCAGCGTATTGGATATTCACATCCATTTTATGTTTCTTCTTCTTCTTCTTCTTCTTCTTCTTCTTCTTCTTCTTCTTCTTCTTCTTCTTCTTCTTCTTCTTCTTCTTCTTCTTCTTCTCCTTCTTCTTCTTCTTCTTCTTCTTCTTCTCCTTCTCCTTCTTCTTTTACCATTTAATAGTATATAACATAGCTTATAACAGTCTATCATCTATCTGCACATTACTTACCGAAATTAGAAAGTTAGCCTACTTAATAAGAATAAATCACAGTGTGAGTAAATAGGACCAAGGACTTTTTGAGCAAAGAAAGTAGAATTGCACTAATTAGAATAGCACTGAAATAACATTCATCACAAGTACTTCTCAACAAATGCAATGAAAACCAAGTAAATAATTGTGGTTCAACAATCATTGCTATCATATCTTTCTTTGATAGTGCTGTTCCATGTGCTGCTTCATCTGTTTATACTTGGTTGAGTAATTAAGAGTACAGAGTCTCTCTTCACTTGGGTCAATGCTATTAAGGGAAAGATGCTGAAATCCATTAACCTTATTTAAAATTTAATTGCCTCCTAGCCATTATTTGAACACATTTCTTCCCAGAAGCAATTAATTATAGATTCATCCCTTCATTTTTAAGTATTTACATTATTACTTTCTTTTTTAAAGAAAATGCTATAATAAGAAAATGGCAGGTATATGAAAAAGGTAATTTCCTAGCCTGTTGCAATGAGTTAAATGTTTTAAATAATTCTGGTTCACGATGGATAGAAATAAAAAATACATCTACTTTTTTCATCTTGTAGTTAAAAGGCAAATCTTTCTGAAATTTTCAGAAACAGGTCAGGATTCATATCCTTTCTTATTGTGGAAATGTGGCTTTATACAGGAATTGCTGGGAATGCTAGACAGGTTGTAGTAGACAGCACTCTGCTCTTAATGTTTTCCCTTTCTAATTAATAAGAATGTTACTTTCTATTAGCTTCTCTCCAATCTTTCAAATTTCAATTCAATTTTTGTAAACTCTTTTTCCTTATTCAGTTCAAACTGTTTTAAATATATCTGCACTTGAATCCCCAGCTTTGTTAGAAGGTTCCTTTGTGGTGACTGGTTTGTTGAGACCGCCCGGAAACTTTGATTAGATGCCTGTGTTTAAGGTAAAATAACCTTGGAATTTGATATGCTGTCCCATGAGATTTCCAACACTTCAGCATAGAGAAATGCTCTGTGCCCTGATATTATCCAAGCTACCCTGAAGGTAAAAATAAAAATAATTCTTTCTGTGAAAGTCGTCTTATTTTTTCTGCTGAAAAGAATTTAGAAAACAAGAAAAGAAAGAATTTAAAAAGTAACCAATTTCATTGTATTTAAGTACAATGACAATAAAGATTATACTTATTTATACTTACTACCTGTTTCAGCTGAGATATGGTACTTACTTGAGTATGCCAGGTTCAGAACAACAATTTCAATAAAGTTGAAAGAGAGAGAAAAGAGAAAATTACTCTGGACTGACCCAAAGGTGCTTTTTCTGGACTTTCTTGTTTCTTTTTTTGAAGAAGTTTTGTGTCTCATTCAAGAAGCTTCTTCAGCTCTGACAGGATAGTGAGGAATGGAAGGATTTATATTCCTTAAAGACAGCTGATCATTTGCATTCCTTTTAGAGGATCATTGAAGTACTTAGAGGTTTAGCTGTGTCCTCAGTGCAGTGCTCCTGGTTCCTGTAGCCTGTAATTTTTCCTCTGGAAATCCATTCCTACTCCCACACCATTCCAGGGGTGTTCATCCCAAATTGTACAGCTAAAAATCTGTAGAGATTCGCAGTCATCCAGGTCATGGTTGTCCTAAAGGTGCCAGGAATATAAATCCTTCCATTCCCCACTATCCTTTCAGAGCTGAATAAGCTTCTTACATGAGAAGCAAAATGTCTTCAAAAGAAAAAAAACAAGAAAGTCTAGTTGCCTCCTGAAAAAGCACCTTTGGGATAACCATGACCTGGATGACTGAGAATCTCTACAGACCTTTAATCTGGGCTGCCTTCTAGTGACCGCTTAACTCTAATTCAATCTTTATGGTTAAATGTAAGGGGTAAAAAGTTCAAAGACTCTTATAAAAGTAGCTGCAGTTCTCTCCTTAATAAAAAGGTCAATTTAGCGATGTCTGTAAACCCAACCATGTTCACAATCCATTCGTCCATTATTGGTGTTTCAGTAGTCTTCCATCTTTGTACCTACCTCACTACCTTGTTACTATATATAACACCAAATGTCCACGAGCCTTTTCTACTTGAGCATCCATAAGTCTTAATAAGAAAAGTCTGCTTCATCTGAATGCTAATTTTTTAAATTTTCTGCATCCCCATATGTATTCCTCTCCCATACCTCTTCTGGCTTTTTCACAAATCCATCATGCGTGACAAAATGTCTCTTCGTGTATTTTATATTCTCAACAGTGATTAGAAGTGCCTTCATACATCTTACATATCCTTCATATCCTACAGCCTTTTAGAAAGAAACTTTCGAAATGTTATTCCCCACTGAATTTAAGAATAAAGTAATCAACATATTTCTAGCGACATCATGAGTCTTAGCCAATACAAGATTTCTTCCTAACACATGTTAGTCCTGTCAGAAGAGGTTTTTGCAGGGTTAATTCATCAACATCATGTTTTTCTCTGGGTGTGTGTATGTGTGTTTGTATGTAATCTCCATTCATCCATGCACTTTAGGTTAAAAATGCACTTAAAATCAAATCTAATATGGATCTCAGGTCCTGGAGTTAATGATGGAAAAATGAGTAGCAATTTATCACCCAAGGCTTTTATGTACATTCCTAAGCCATTTACAACTGAAATCCTATTATAGGAAACATAATGCACACATTCACAATATATAATGCATTTTAATAAACATACTATTAAGATAAAATATAAGATTATAGTTGGATCACATCCATTTTTGCAGTCATCTGGATTGAATTAGTGGATTTAAACGATGCTTCATGTTTGCAATAGTGACGAATATCTGTAGCTCAGACATAGGATTAGGAGGAAACTTGGTTGTCTGAGCTTATGGATTGTTTTCCAAACATTTCGTTACCAGGCTAGATAACATCTTCAGCAGGGTTTAGGAGATGTCAGTGTTCTTCTGTTTATAAGGGCTTTAGGTATAGGTGTATCAAGTGAGGATCTTGCGATGGGTCAGGTACGTCATCAGTGAGAGTCTTGATATTGGGAGATTACTTCAGGTGAGGGTAAGCTGCCGGTGGGCAACCTTGCATGTGGTGGTTGAGGATTGGTGCTGTCTCTGGTTGGATGTGAGGTTGATTTGGATTCTGATGGGTTCATAGGCTGGTGGTAGGTCAATGTGTCTGTTGATAGGATTGCTTGTGGAGTGCCGCGCTTTTATGAAGTGTGGCAAGTGGTAGCTTGGCTGATGATTTTTGTGTTGCTTCAATTAAACTGGTGCTGTTTTGTGTCAGTGTGGGTAGAAATTAAGGATTTGTTACTATTACATGCATAATATAATGATAACACTCCTGCCTTAGCTTCTTCTCCTTTGAGAACCTTGGTTGCACAGTGGTTAGAGTGCAGTACTGCAGGCTATTTCTGCTGGCTGCTGCCTGCCTGCAATTTGGCAGTTCAAATCCCAACAGGGTCAAGGTTGACTCAGCCTCCATCCTTTAGAGGTGGGTAAAATGAGAACCCAAATTGTTGGGGGAAATATGTAAACTCTGTAAATTGCTTAGAGAATGTTGTAGAATACTGTAAAATGGTATATAAAACTAAGTGGTATTGCTATTGCTATTAAAATATGTTCTTAAATGCATCTGGAAGCTGAGTCGTGGCAACTGGACTTCTGTTCTTTTTGATTTGAAATGTTTCACTGCTTATCCAAGTAGCATTTTCAGAGACTGAATAAGCTACTTGGATAAACAGCAAAATGTTTCAAATCAAAAAGAAAACAAGTCCAGTTGCTATGATTCAGCTTCCAGACAAATCTACCTGGATTAATGAGGATTTTCATTGACATATTCTGATAATATCTTTATATCATGATATCATTAACTATATTTAGTCTTTCTAGAAATCTAGAACGCCAGTATTAAGCAGTGATTTCTCTCAATATTCTTGCTTCTTTCACTTATTCAATTAAGATTTTCTTTCCCTTGAAATATGTTACCAAACTGAGGAAAAATAATTAACATAGAGTATAATCATATTAGTTACATCTACATTTCATTAAATGTGTATAAATAAATTTTAATTTTTTGTCCTGCCCATCTCTCTCTCTCAAAGGACAAGTGAAGCTTTCACATTCATTTATGGAATAAGATCTACATTAAAAATAATATTATGAAGGTTATCTGTCATTTCTTTGCTGATTATGTTTGTTTTTCCAGTATGAAAGATTATATAGACAGTTCCTAAGAAATCTGATGTCATTGGGAATACCATCTCATTACCAAAGCAACAAGTCAATTTCTTTTGCATCTCTTAAATCTTCCACTGCTATCTATGAAAGACAATTCAGTAAAACCTCTCTGGATACTTTTAAAACTCCCAGAGCTAACATACTAAGTGAAAATAAAGTTGACATATTTAACTAATCTTGCAGAAGAAACTGAGCCGTTACATATTAGCAGACTTCAAGCAGAGACTAAATACAGTTCCTTGCATTTTGCAAAGACTTTAGTTAGATCATTTTCAATATTGTATCAACTTATTTTAAAAATGTATATTTTTATGGCCCTAACCTCCCTGTAAGATGTTTTTTGAATAGCTCTTATTTATTACATATTTTTGGAGTATAAGGGCTATGCTCTCTTTATTTCTCAAACATCAGTAATATTAATTTGTGCAATAAGGACCAAAGCAATTGTAAAATTCAAGCTACAGTTACATTGTCTAATGTCACCAACTGGAATTTGACTCAGTCCTCCAGAGGTCAGACATAAACTGTTGGAATGACACTAGAAGAAAATACTGAATCAAATTTTGTGCATGATGGACCCAGAAGCTAAGCTGACTACAGCAGTTCTTCTGGTTGTCATAGATATTAAACTCTGTCACAGAGCACTTTTAGAAGAATTTGGCAGTTTCTGAGGCACAATGTAGGGGTGAAATTCAGCAGCTTCTGACAGGTTCTGGATGTTCCAGTATGTTCCGGTAACATACATTTTGAGTAGTTCGGAGAACTGGCAAATGCCACCTCTGGCTGGTCCCAGAGTGGGGTGGGAATGGAGATTTTGCAGTATCCTTCCCGCCAAGCCACACCCACAGAACCAGTAGTAAAAAAAAATGAATTTCACAACTGGCACAATGCTCATTTGACGACTTTTTCCATTTTCATTTCTTTCTGCATTCTACACACACACACACACACACACACACACACACACACACACACACACACACACACACACACACACACACACTTTGTCTCTGTCTTTGCCTCTACCTCTGCCTCTCTATCTCTCTGTTTCTGTGTCTCTCCCTATCCTCCACCTCTACCAAACACAAAACTACAACTTTGGCAGGATACATGGATTAAAAAGCAACAACTACAATGAAAATGATTAATAAAAAATGAGCACATAATACATGCAAGAGAAACACAATCAATCTCTTCATCTTTACAGAATAACACTCTGAAGGAGAAAGGATTTTGGAAGGCATATGCTGTAACAGAGAAGTTCAGGGTGTTATCAGATGGCATTGTTTCATAGGGGGGGACTTAAAGCATGTGTACACTATTGAATCTTGTGAGATGTGCAGAGATTAATCTTTGCCTGGTCTTTTAATTGTTAAGCTTTGCTGTCTTAAATAAAAATATTGATCCAACTCAATATTTCAAATATTTGTTTTCCATTTTAACAATGGTCTATACTTAAATAAACATGAGAGATGCCTTATTTGTATAATGTTAAAAACATATCTTAATTTATGTAATAGGGGAATTGAAATTAGAAATTGGTTAGCTAATTCACTGTGATGTCCTTATTTCAGCTATAAAAGTTCTTATTTCAGACATCAGTAGCTATATAGAAATAAATCATATTTACACATTTATTATTTATTTATTTATTTATTGGATTTATAAACTGCCCTATCTCCCCGAAGGGACTCAGGGCGGTGCACAGGAGACAATAAAACAATATTCCATAAATACAGTACAAACTAATTAAAATGAATTAAATATACAAGCCTGTGCTAAAATAAATTTAAAACCCTACTAAAAACCATCTTAAAATTATGCCAGGCCGGCCATCTGAAACAAGTGAGTTTTTAGTGTCCAGCGGAAGAGGCGCAGGTCCGTGATTGTACGAAGGTCGGGGGGTAGGTCGTTCCAGAGGGCGGGGCCTGTCACAGAGAAGGCTCTTTGGTTGAAAATGTATCTTTTAGTACTTAGTTTATTACACTTTCCTGTCCAGATTATGGAAGTTGTGGTAATTCCCTTGGGGAGAGGATGCGGTATATAAAAATAAAATATTATTATTATTATTATTATTATTATTATTATTATTATTATTATTATTATTATTATTATTACCTGCTATTGCTTCTTTGTTAAGTGTCTTTTGATTATTGCTAGTAAGCAACCATGTACCTTTATCCAGTAGACTTAAGTATTTCTAGAATACAAGTTAGGTTTCAAAAACTGTTAATGGCGTTTAGCTGCCATTGAAATGCTGTTCAAAACAGATGAGTATCATAACACATACAAATAAAATTTGTCTGCATTTTCATAGATGAATGTGGGTTATAATATAAGAGTTCCACTGTTTACTTTGCGAACAGAATATTTTAATAATCTAAAGATAATAGGGTATGTACAGTATGTTGACAACAGAAGACATACTACAGAAATAAAGAAAAGAAAATTATTTTCAAAATACTGAGTTGCTCAAACTGTGAATCGCACAACAGGTAAATAATTTACCTTTGATTAATTAAGCAATTTTTGATGATCTCAACCATTCTCTTCAAATGTGCAGCAGATCAATTATAATTTATTTCTAAATTGACATGTACCTAAAGATATGCAAAAGAGAAGCAATTACACTGTCAATATTCTAGGCAACTGTAATTAGCTGTTCCCATTAGTGAGACTCCATTTTCTAGTATGCTAAGGGTCTGTAATTAGTGTAATTTAGATAATATTTCAATTACATAGATTGAGTCTATTATCTCTTCTAATATGAAACAAAGTAGATTTGGTAATTGCTCTTTTAAAAAGCCAGCCATCTCTATTCAATTTCCTTTTGTGTCCCTCTGCTCTCCTATATTTTAAATTTTTCATACTATGAAAGACAGTGACTTGCAAAAATGTGTGCTATGGCTTTGGAAGGTTTTTCCCCCCCACATACAGTCAGCAAGATGTAAAGCATTTTCACCCCATTTATTTAATTGGTCAAGATATGAACACCAAAAAAATGAGTGGGCTGATGAGTGCATAATTTCCAAAGAAGCAAAATGGCATTTTAGCAAGATGGCAAAAATCTCTCTCACTTCAACTAACTAAAAATGATGTATATCATTTTTCCATCCAGAAATGCTGACGTATACAAAATCTATCATTCACTAATGTCAGCTCATTGCAGGTAAATTGCATTCTGCATTTATTCTTCAGTCCAATTAAATAGTGCTAAAATTTCCTATTAAATGCTTAACGCAGACTCAACTAATTTTAGTATGAACCTAATCTATATTATACCAAATTGAAATGCTAGACTTATTCAAAATAGGGCAGCAAATTCTGAACATGATTAGGAATGAAGGATCAGGGGAAAGGATCAGTGTCAAGTATCTCAAATAAAACTTCATAAACATAATGAAAACTTAGTTGCATATTTTTGATATTACGTTTTCCTAGTAATTGCATTTTGCACTGACATTTTAGAATTAAGTATATTTGTAATGCAAACAATTGTCTTCATTCTAATGTTTCTTATTAGAAACTAAATAACCTAGAATAATTGGGGAAAATAAGTTCAGAATTTCATAGCTTGAACAGGTTTATTAAGCTATTCTTGTTCATATTAGTATGAATTCTGCTGGTTATATTGAAGTTGCATTATGTTCCCCACTTAAGAAGGAGGTAGAGAATTTCTCCATTTTTACATAGTATATTCTATGTTGTATGTTTAGTTACCATTGGAAGGCACTGTGTTACCAGTTTTATCCTTACTGGAAATTGTCAGATGTGATTTTAGTAGATGTTCTTTAGCTATGAATTATGTGGATTTCTGGAATAAGGGTAGGTGGGACTCTAACAGGATTTATAGTATGATATACTCAAATTAAGAGCTCCAGCCTACTATTTTCTGTTCCAAGTTATTCTATTTGCACATGTACTTTCCTATTCTCTCTCTCCACACTTCAATCAGTTTTTTATTTCCTCTTTTTTCCTTTCAACATTCAATCAGTTTGTCACGGCAATTATACAATTAAAAAAGATTGTTATGATTCTAAATATGCACCATACTTACAACATTGCATACCTTGTTCTAGTCATTGGGATATGTTAACACAATATTTTAAACAACATAACTTGCAAATGCAACATAATTATAAATACAACATGAAAAAAGGCTGAATTGGCTAAGAAGAAAGAAAAAATTGAGCCAGGGTGATTGCATGAAACACTGATGATATTTGAAAAAGAGAGAAATGAATAGTCTAAACAACAACAGTGATTGACAAATGACTTCACCTAACAGCATCAGAAAGATATAAAATAATAAGGGGAAATGGTCAAGTCTTGTAAGAGCAGTCATGGACTTGACCTCACTTCTTAGATAATCCACTCCTTCAGAAGTCTCTGCAATTGTGAGATTTTCTCTCTCCCCCCCCCCTTAATCTTTAAAATGTTCTTTAAAAGGAAGTTTGTACATCTTGATGGAATAGCTGGGTCAAGAGATGGTGTCTTAATAAAAAAAAGTGCACCTGCTCCTCCTTCAATGCAGCCAGAAAATACGCTGCCTGAAGGAGATATTCACAGCTTGGATTGAGCATCCTGTCATCCACTGAGCCATTTAACAATCAAGAAAAATTCCCCCGGGGGTCTGGCTAACAGAATCTTTGGGATTCACTGGCTCAAATTAATTCCTATAACTAAGCATAGCAATGCCACTATCACCATGACTGCTTTTGCCAAGCTAGTGGCTGTTAGTACTTCATCCTAAAAATATTGAACATATTCCTTTCCATGACCTAACCACAGATGATCTGCCTATGATTTCACACTAGGGAACAAATAATTCTGAATAAACCTGGGTGGCTACCTATGAATAGGATAATTGTGGAGAAGTAAGGTGATTATGTTATGCCCTTAATTATGAAACCCTACCCATGTTTGTTCAAATAATTGTTTTAATCATGTTTTTACTTAAGAGCATTTTTTGTCTTGGCTGACGGAACACAATACTGCAAATATTCATCTGTGGTTTTGTACCTGATCTAGAACAAGAAAAATGTACAAAACATTATCTGCTCAGTTTACTTTATTATTTATTTATTTATTTATTTATTTGATTTATATCCCGCCCTTCTCCAAAAGGACCCGGGGTGGCGCACAGGAATTTAGAATACATACAAAATACAAAAATACAAAAATTTAAAAACCTATTAAATATTTAGTCCTGCACTAAAACCAATTAAAATCCCCAATTAAAACTATCTACATAGTCCCAGCAGAGGTTATGTTAGGCCGGCTTGATGAAAAAGATGTGTTTTTAAACACTGGCGGAAGAGGCGGAGATCGGTGATGGTACGGAGTTCTGGGGGTAGGTCATTCCACAGGGCAGGGCCCGACACAGAGAAGGCCCTTCCCCTGGGTGTCGCCAGTCGGCATTGTCCGGCCGACGGCACCCTGAGAAGGCCCTCTCTGTGGGAGCGTATCGGTCTAAGGGATGTATGGGGCAGGAGATGGTCTCGCATATAACTAGGTTATAAAACGAACTTTCTAATCCTGTGCCTTTCACATGTTTAGTAGACATATTCAATATATTATTATTTGAGATTATGGAAATTGTAACCCTCACATAATACATGATACAAAGTTGCCAAGTTGCTGCAAACCTAAGCAATACAGATAGTTCTTACATTGTGACATCAATTGGGATTGGACTAGCTAAGTGATACAGTCATAAAGTGTAAAATGCAGTCCTGTCAGCTCCAGTTGCTGTCATTATCCTGAAACATAAAGATCATTGTCGGAGTTCCAGATAAGGAATGCTGGGGTGGGGTGGGGTAGGGGGTGCATGAAGGTGCAAGATGATTGCAAGCACAGGGAGGCCCAGGAAGGAGGGTACCAGGCACATGTGAGTATAAGGAGAGGGCTGGTAGGTAAATCTGTGAGAGCACAGGAAGGCCCAGGGTGCTAGCAAGCAAGGGGGAAGGAGAAGGTCATGATGTGAACAAAAAGGAGAAAGAAGGCATGGTGCATATTACAAAGGCTGGAGGTGGGGCAGATTTACTGAAGTGATTCCCAGCCTTCCCTGCTGGCTTCTCGGTTGACTTTGCTTGTGGGAAGCCAGCAGAGAAGGTTGCAAATCATGATCACATGCCCATCAGTTGACACAACAAGTCATAAATGTGACTTGGTTGCAATGGACAGAATTTGAGGACTGGTCATAGTTCCTTCCTGCAGTGCCATCATAACTTCGAATGGTTGCTGAATGAATGGTCGTAACTTAAAAATTACCTGCATTGGACTAAGGGATTTTGATGCTTCAAATGTATAAGCATCTGACATTCCTTCAATTTTCTCCTGCCTCTTATTGATATGCTGATGAACAATCTGTGCACTTTTGTGGGCAGTTTTAAAAATGTGTGTCTCTTATCTCCACTTGCGCTGTGTAGAAAGTTTGGCTCTACTCTGATCAAAATGAGGCATGTCACAAATCCACAGAGACTACTCATATAGCATAAATAATTATTATGTTGAAAATGTTGGAAAAAAGAACAGCTTTCTTCCTGAAAGCATTTTTTCTACTTTATCTAAACACCTGTGCAGTCACTAAGAGGTTATTGAATCATGTGAGAAATTATTGCCGGGATATTCCTCTCATAGCCTTAGTTAAGCAGTACCAGGTGCACAATCAAAACAAATTAAAAAAAACCTCTTGCCAATGTATACAACACTATAGTATACTTACTGTTTGTCCTACTGCCTCCATTGGATGAAATGTGTGGTTATATTAATTGGCTGGTTTCATATTAATTTTGGATTCTGCTGGTTTTTCTCTCTTAATGGGTTGTTCAGTAATTTAATATAGTGGCTGTACTCTAGTGCTTGCACGTGTATTTCTGGCCAAAACATGAATTACTCTTCAAAAGCTCATATTTTTGGTTCAGTGGTTTCATAGTTGTGCACTTATAAGAAGGAGGAGGTTTTATATGAAATATTTATTTAAGCAATTCCTTGACTGCTTTTCTGTCTCAAGGGATTCATCGTAAACCACAGAGTAACACTGGTATTATATATAATGTTATTTATTAATAAAGAAGCACTTTGCTACTACTAAATGTGATAGGCTCCCAAGAAGTACTTTTGCCAATTTTCATTTTAAAATTGCTACCCCGAGTTAATCAGAAATAATGGTACTTACTGAGAGTTATCACCAAGCAAGTGAAATGGTATTTCAAAGAATAATTAGCAAGTTTATTTTCTTCCTATTGAGGGCAAGGAATGGCCATGGGAAGAGCACTAGTTCTTAACTGCATCCTGGTTTTGATGAGACCATTTTGCCTGCAATTTTCTTTTGTTGTGAAATTATCCCTTTGTACTAGTTTTTTTCATTTTGATATTGCGATGAAGTATATGACCTACATCAATAGGGAGAAGATCAAAGATCCCTTATCATTCATGTTCATGATCCCAGTCCAGATTAAGTGCTTTCTAGTACAAAAAAGGGTAATTTCCCTTTAATTGTTTGAAAATCAATATTCCTGAGAAGAAAGAATTCTCCTGAGAATTCCCTTTTCCAATCAAGGTTTCACCATAAAGCCCCATTTCTGTAAATCCCATTGAATGTATTTTAAGTTTCATTCATTTGAATGTATTGTCCTCCTGGGACCAGAGCATATTTTCAAGGCTTTCCAGTACTCCTGGAGAGAAGCCTCTATCTTATCTCTGCTTTAAAAGGTGGAAGCCACAAGAAAGAAAGCATGCTTCCTAGGTCCCACAAGATATCAGAAGTAAATATAGGGGACCTTGTAAATATAGGGGACCTTGCTAGAACCTAGTCTTGAGACAACTAGTCTCTCAGATATTCAGGCCATAAAAAGCTTTAAAAATCATAAGTAACACCTTGAATTACACTCAGAAGCTAACTGGAAACCAATAGAACTTGCAAGGCAGTTACGACACATAAGCACACGTACTTGCTATTGCTGCATTTTGAACAGCTGTAGTTTCTGGACAGGGCAGGCAGGCCCAGATAGATTGCAATCACGTAAGTGTGAGGGGACCAGGGCATGAATGGCTGACTGAATGGACACCCAATTAA
Organism: Rhabdophis nuchalis; assembly: GCA_039707465.1. Taxonomy (NCBI): domain Eukaryota; kingdom Metazoa; phylum Chordata; class Lepidosauria; order Squamata; family Natricidae; genus Rhabdophis; species Rhabdophis nuchalis. The sequence continues at coordinate 30,722,114 of CM077649.1, read as the reverse complement.
GAAAAGGGTGCAACTAACACACAAGATGTAGATTGTGACATCCCTGCTTCAGGGGGCCCAAACAGCCCAAACCAGACTTATTAGTATCGAGAAAAAGTCTACTCCCAATGATCCAGGTATTGGATCATTGACAGCTTCATCTGTGCTGCATGGGCTGGAGATATAAAGCCTGGTTTCATAAACATATTGATGATATTGTAGCCCAGATTAGTGAATTATCCTGTGCTTTTATATATTGAATCTCTCTCTCTCTCTCTCTCTCCCTCTCTCCTCTCCCTCCTTTCTTCCCCCCTCCCTTCCTCCCCCCTCCCTCCCCCCTCTCTCTAGATCTTGATCTAGATATATAGATATAACAAGAGAGGGCAAAGCTTTGCACCCTGAGGCACCTCATATATGATTTCTCTCCTCCATCCCTGTAGCAATAGTTTGAATTGATTCCCAATAAAAAATATGAATCATTGAAGCACAATGTTTCCCACTCTTATCTTCACAACTGGTTCAGATGACTATGGTGGATCTCTCCTTGTTATCACCTAAATTACGTTTTTCCCCTTTCATTGGCATCTCCCATTGTATTAATGAAAATCTTGACTTTTCCTAATTATGACAGTGCAGCTACACACTGGATGGTTAGTTATAAAGTCATGACTGATTATTGAGCTGATCAAATTGATATAAATGACTTTTTGAAAACTAAAACAAATATAATGCTAGTGTGCATTTAACAGCCTATTAAGTCCACCTGGAGTATATTAATGCATTTGGACTATTGCTTCTTGCCCGACCCTCACCTTTAAATGGGTATAATATGATGGCAATGCAGATTTCATAAAGATACATTGCTGATTATATTTCCATTAAAAGACTATAGCTCAGGCTGATGTCTAATTTTCTCCTAGGCTAATCTACAAATGGGTACTTTGCTTCTGATGAGTTTATTGTTAAGAGATTACTTTGCCTGTCCTCCACCTCATTTGTGTAGCTGCAGACCTGAGATGAAAGTTTGCCCACAATCAATTCTTAGTTTATATTTTCAATTATGGGTTCATTAAAAAAGTGTGATACAGAGCAGCACGAGATTCATTTCAGCTACAGTAATTGACACAGAAAAAGATTTGCATGCTTAGATTGCACTTCTACTTCTGAAGCAGCAGAGGCGATTATATGTATGTATATGGAAATTCTTGGATCTAGCAAAAGCTTAAATGCTGATGCGGGATACTCCTTACCAAGAGGGGTTGCAGGTGGAGATCAAAATTGCCCACCAAGTCTAAGGATAGTTGATTAAAAATTCTGGATGTCCTTTTAATCACAATCGTAATGTGATTTCAAAAGTAGTTCATGTAAATTAGAGTTAGTTCAATTGTTAATGATTCCATTCAAAACTGACTTTATTAATGGCCATCACAATATCTAATGATAGCAATTCTCATAGCTGTGTACCAAAGGTGGGTTGCTCCCAGTTCGGTCACCTGCCCAGACACCTCTGTGCATGCGCAGAAGCATAGCACGTGGGTGAAATGGTAGTAAAAACTAAGGAAACCACTGCTGTGTACTATGTACTATTTTAAAAGATATACTTTTGTAGCTGCTGTGTACTATGTACTATTTTAAAAGATATACTTTTGTAGCCGTTGAGATTCACCCTACATTTAGTTTCAATGCAAGATCTCAGTTCTGACATAGTGATGGGTGAATAAAACCCCTTATCTCTAGCTACATATACCAAATCTGTACCAAAAATCTCTCCCTACCTACACATACCAAATCTGTAATTATCTTTGAATGCCTATATTTCATTCAAGTTTAGTTCTGTGGTAGAAAAACATATGTAACAAACAACATGGACCATGCACAGGCTTCCTTTCAGTCTTTGTATGTGACCAGGAACTGATCTACCTCCTGTCTTTGTCTAATCCTATGAAAACTCTCAAACATCCCATCTCTTTAGCAGTGGGCATTCCCAGTTCTATTGTCTCTCCTAAAAGGGAGTTTGCCTAACAATAGAAATTACCCCAGCACAATGATCTGCTTAACTTCCCCCAAAGTTTCCAGGCAAACTGATCCCTATAATTTCTCTGTTTGTAGCCTTCAACTCTATAAAAATATGTTTTCCATTGTTCAGCGTTCCCCTTTTTTATTAAAGTTGGGACACCACGATAGTTGAATAAAGAGATGGCTTTATTCAGTGCTGTGCTTCAGAATTTTTCACAACAGTTCAGAACTCATCTGCTTCACTTCTCTTCACTAAGGAGCCATTGCACCTTTTATACTCCATGGTGAGTTCAGAAGTGAGTTCCATATAATAATAATAATAATAATAATAATAATAATAATAAATTTTATTTATAGACTGCTTCCTCTCCCCAAAGGGACTCGGAGCGGTGCACAGGGAAATTAAAAAATACCAATAAATATACATAAATAATTTAGATAAAAAGCAAATTAAACAAAGATTATCCCTGCGCTAAAATCCCCCATTTTAAAATTAACTAAAATCCCCAAACCCTATTAAAAGACGGGAGACTAGCCTAGGCCGGCCAAGCAGAAAAAGTGTGTTTTAAGTTTTTGACGAAAGGAGCGGAGGTCCGTAGTTGTTCTAATTTCGGGGGGAAGGTCGTTCCAGAGGGCTGGCCCGCCACAGAGAAGGCACTTCCCCTGGGTGTCGCCCGCTGGCATAGCCTAGTGGACGGCACCTGGAGAAGTCCCTCTCTGTGGGAGCGAATCGGCCGTAGGGATGTATGGGGCAGGATCCGATCCCGCAGATAACTAGGTCCCATGCCATGGAGCGCTTTAAAGATGATAACTAACACCTTGAAGCGCACCCGAAAGATGACAGGCAGCCAGTGCAGCTCGTGCAAGAGCGGTGTTATGTGGGTAAACCTTGAGGTTCCCATTATTGCTCGCGCGGCTGCATTCTGGACAAGCTGAAGTCTTCGGGTGCACCTCAAGGGGAGCCCCATGTAGAGAGAATTGCAGTAGTCCAGTCGGGATGTCACGAGGGCATGAGTGACTGTGCAAAGACTATGCTACTAAAGTATAATACTTGTGTTAAAACCAAATGAAAAGTGCCAAAAGGATATTGTAAAGGAATACACACTCTTCTGGCAGGAGTGTTAATGTTTACACTCTGGTTATAGTATTAACTGCATGAACTCCTTCAGTTGGAAAAAAAGAAAATCTCTATTCATAGAAGTAGCATAGGAAGTCAGGTTACACCAATTGAGGCTTTCAGAAAGTGTCATAATTGCTTCCTGAATTTTTCTACATAGAGAAACATGTCTCTTACTGCATACCCAGGGAAATTGTCTTTGTGAGTAGAGGAAAAGTACCTTAATTTGTGTGACTTTACAATTTGAAGACAACTTACAAAGAGAAAGAAACCTTACTCTGAAGCCTTCTTAAGGGACATGGAAAGTTCTATGTATGTATCTCTATGCATAAGAATCTTGCTCTATCCTTGAAAAAAGGATACCATATTTCCCTGAAAATAAGACAGGGTCTTATTTTCTTTTGACCCCCCAAATAAGCTCTTGGCTTTATTTTTGGGGAGGTCTTATAATTTTGACTTGCAGAAGGCAGTGAGCGTGGTCACCACATGGCTGCCACTGTGTTGCAATATTTTTGTGGAGGGCTTATTTTCAGGGGAGGGCTCATTTTAGCACATGTGATAAAAAGGCCAATTGGGCTTATTATCTGAGGAGGTCTTATTTTCAGGGAAACAGAGTAGAATCTCGTTCTATCCTTGGAAAAATTCTGTAATGATGTGATTCTACCGACTATGTCCTCTCCAGTTTAATTGATTCATCAAGTCAGTTTCAACTCTTAGCAACTATATTGATTAACTGTGATACTATAATAGATACTATTAACTGTCCCTAATGTAATCCTCCAAATATAATTGTGTCCGTCCATCCATCTTCTTTCTTTCTTTCTTTCTTTCTTTCTTTCTTTCTTTCTTTCTTTCTTTCTTTCTTTCTTTCTTTCTTTCTTTCTTTCTTTCTTTCTTTCTTTCTTTCTTTCCACCCTTTCTGGCATTAGAACCTTGTCTAGAGAACTGGATCTTCATATAATGTGTCTAAAGTAGAATAATCAGACTCTGGCCATTTGTGTCTTGAAGGTTTTTTCCAACGATCTAATTATCATTGATCTTTTTTATTTTTTCAATGATCTCTCAAGACTTCTTGCTTTAGTCTATCTAAAAGTTGCTAAAATCTCCCAGCTTTCTCCTCAACTAGTTCATTCTGGATGCTATCTCCTTTCTTTTTAACTCCCTCCTTCTCCAAATAATATTGTGAATACTATTAACTAAGATGCATTATTTACTTATTATTTAGTTAGATTTGGTTTATCATTTCTTGTCCTGAATCGGTTAAGATCCTGTACTCAAAATGTTAATATAATCAAGCAAATATATTCAACTAAATACTCCTGATTGAAAGCTATCATATTATTTCACTTTTGATCATATATTTCAGACCACTTAAAGTTAAGAGCTATTTAAAACTTGGAAAAGATTTAACTGCTTTCCTATTTACAAATTTATATGGAAACAGACAGGCGTGTTTGGAAATGGCTTGTGCATTAGTATGATTTAAAAACACTCAGCTTTTTAAATAATTAACAACAATGGTTTTATGGACTCCTTTGTGCTTTAGCTTTCCAGGAAATGCAGCATATTGGAAAAGACTACAACATTTGAAGCAGCCAGTTAGACTTCTATAAGTCATTTAGGCACTGAGGCATTTAGCGAGTGGTTATGTAAAAAGAGTAAGATAATAGAGACAAAAAACCTTTCTCATTATGGTATACTTTCTTTTCAGCTTGTTCCTTATTTCATTCATAAGGCTAGTTTCCAATATGCTTGTATGCATAGGCACCTTTATTAGGCTAAGTGAATGCATCTCTTCATGAACTGAGAATGTTCTTCAGACAACCAGCTCAGTAGCAAAATCTCCTTTGGCTTGGGGACCACTGTCTTGTAGTCTTGACTGACAGTCTTCAAAAAGAAACTTTGGTACCAAAGCTCATAGGGAACATTCAGTTTGTGGTAAAATGTCATGAGCTGCAGCTTTTAAAAGTTTTTTTCTCAACAAGTTAGATAGAGGTGATTGTGCAAAATAGCAGCTGAATAAATAAATTAAATAAATGCAGCTGAATTTTGTTTTAAATCATCTATTTTTACATAAGGATCTAGCTTGTTTCATAATGAACCTATTTTTTCTTTCTTCCTATTATAATATCAGATTATATAGCAGATGCTGTATTTTGGAGGAATCATCTGTAGTAGTTTGAAAAATGAAGTAGTTTGAGAACCTTTGGAATGATCCATCAGCTTAGAACTGTTTATTTGGCCTTACAGAAGGGGTGTCAATGTAGTTGGCTCGTAATGTGGTTAGATATGGCCTGAAAAATGTAAGGGGCCAGCCCACGTCACTTCGGCTCAATCTACCCAGTGCAAAGAGAAAACATACCAGCAGTTTGGGGAGTGGCGTCAAGTTGGCCACATCCACCCAGTCAGCCATGCCTGGCCAGTCCTCCCAAAGTCAATCATAGTCCTGATGTGGCTGTCAATGAAATTGAGTTTGATACCCCTGCTTTACAGTATGCAAAGGAGCTGACCTTACCTAATTTTACAGGGTTTTGTTCTGACATACCTTTGGTTGATACCTAGTTATTTGCGGGATCGCATCCTGCCTCATACATCCCTTCAGCCGATTCGCTCCCACAGAGAGGGACTTCTCCGGGTGCCGTCCACCAGGCAATGCCAGCAGGCGACGCCCAGGGGAAGGGCCTTCTCTGTGGTGGGCCCAACCCTCCACAGAACGACCTCCCCCTGAACTTAGAACAACTACAGACCTCTGCTCCTTCCACCAAAAGCTAAAGACTTACCTCTTCCATCAGGCCGGCCTGGCCTAATTTTATCCAACCTGACTGTAGGGAAATTTTAAATTGTTAATTGGGATTTTAAGGAATAGTTTTAAGGTTTTTAAGATTTTAAAATTTTAGCGCAGGGTTAACTTATTTAATTCGGTTTTAAACATTTGTATTGTTACGTTTATATGATTTTTAAATTTCCTGTGCACCGCCCCGAGTCCCTTCGGGGAGAGGGGGTGGTTTATAAATCAAATAAAATACATAAATAAACAATGCAGTTAATCATCTTGATTATTTTATTTTTATATTAGTTCATCTAAATTTTCAGTGGCTTCATAAATGGAGAGAACCGTTTGATATTTCAAAATTAAATATAAAATTATCTAGTACTTTTTCTTCATAACTTACCATTTTTTTCTCTTGACAGCTCAGACAACCAGCCAATTACTCCTTATTCTAAGCAGCCAGCTACTTCTCACTCTGTCTTATTTCTTTTTTCTTTCCCATTGATTGTGAACTCCTTGAGGCTTTCTACTGCTAATATCAAACAAAGATCAACCAATCCTACATTTACAGAGACATTCTTTTCATACTTTTTCACTCTAATTCCTAGGCAGTGCCATTGTATTCAATGTAAATACAGTAGTGGTGTAGTGGTTCTGTATAATAAATTACTACAGTGTGGTGAGTAGAATAGCAGCAAATCTAAGGCAGGATAATAACGGAAACAATATAGGCATTAGCAATGACAAGAAAAAGGTAGACACTTGTGTAAGTAAGGATAGCCATTGGTGGCAGTGGGCAGGTGAAGCAATGACAGTACATGTTTAATCTACTGCCTTATGGAGTCAATGTGATATGGCATCTAGTCCTTGAAAGGAATGTATGAGTATAGCAAATGTGTTGCAGTCTCATCCAATTAGCATGAGTTCGGATTGCCTGCATATACATATAATGAAACTCACCATTAGTAGTGTAGCTCATTTATAGTTGACATCAAATTAAGAATTCAGATGGGATGGGGATTATATATGTCCATCATTCTTCCATCCACTCCTATGTGCCATTTTGCTTCCTTGCCTCCTCATCTACTAGTCCCAATCTAAAAAGTAATCTACTAGTGCCTCAATCTAAAAAGTCCTCCGATTAATATAGTATGATTAAATCACAATACAGTACCTTGCTCCCTGAATTTTCTCAGATGATAGGAGAAAACATGATTGCTAATGGTTGAACAGGTTAGGCCATGACAGGAGCATCCAAACAACTAGGAGCAGATCCTCAATTCATTGCCAACTTTATGTCAAAAAATTACACTAGGTATCTAATATTTATTTTTGAAAGATTTTTCATTTGAAATTTTCATAAGACAAGATTGTGCTTTTATTTATTTTTGGCTTTTCAAAAAGTATTCATTCTATCTATCTATCTATCTATCTATCTATCTATCTATCTATCTATCTATCTATCTATCTATCTATCTATCTATCTATCTATCTAATTCTTTATTAAAACATTATTTTTTCCACTGGTAGAATATCAGTTGTTCATATTGACCATGGGAAAGCATGAATTTTATGATTTCCTAGTTTCTAATATTCATTGTTCACATTCCAAAGAATTCAAACATAAAATGAAGTTTATTAAACTGTGCTGGTACATCTAACTTCGGATGTAAAATCCAACTACCCTAATGGCTTATTGTTGTATATCAATATTCAGCACATGTACTGTATAAAATTTCATTACATTTCTTTCTGAAACTGAATTTTTTGTCCAAGACACAGGTGATGACAGTATGAAAATTTCTGTCACTAAATACTGCTTAAGATAATTCCTATGTTACTAAAGATAATATAAACAAGTCTTATGTTACTAATGAAATCTGTTAAGTATACTTGCTTCTAAAGAAGTATTTTTTTTATAAAACTAAACTGAAACAAACATGTTAGAGTTATATTATTGACTTCAGTGAAACAAGTAAACAATTAGGTATGGTATGTCTTTCCTTTTCAAGGTTCTTATTTAGTGACACTAAAATAAGGCATGCTTTCTTAAAGAAAAGAACCTGTACCTTGTTCTGGTTAGTAGTGTCTAACTAAGAGGAACTCAGGCAACATACAGAGTAAACAACAAAAGTAATGGAGCAACAGTCACTGAAGAGTAGTACTGAAATCAGAAACAGCAGGATGCCACCAACCACATCATCAATAGATCATGTCCTTGTATTATGCCTTTCAATTATTTACAGACTTGTGGAAATAATGCTGCTGTTCAGTTTCTTACATACATGGGCCATCTAGATAAATTTGCAAATCTGATTGTGATCAAGATTTTCTCCAGCACCAACTAATCAGATGACGCTATGATGATGTAATTATTATTTAAACTTTTTTTAACACATCCATATTACAAGAGTCAGCCATTCTCATGCAAGATAGGACAACTCGCTCTACTTCCCAATTCCTTGTATATCACCATGATAGCAAGACTATATATAGATTAGTCATCATGTGTACAGGAACATGGAATGAATTCATAGACTACCAAAACATTATTTAAAAAGAAAAATATAAAATAAAGGCAAATGTGTGTTGTTGTAAAGTGGAGTAGAACAAAGAACTTATTATCCACTGACACAAAAGTATTGATTAGAATGAGCTCTGTACATTCACAAATTGAGTATACTGATCTCTTGTTGAAAATAGTCGAAACTGTCCAGATAATCTTTGACATCAATTTTTGTGGTAGAGTAGGGAGTCGCACTCGCAGCCCACGGGTCAGATGCATCTTCTGCTGGCCCCACCCCTGCCCAGTTTAGCAAAGGGGGAAAAATTTCTAATACATCACATAAAGTTTTACAGCCCTGTGATAGAGCAATCAAAATAATCAAGATGACATAACTGGGACACAACTGTATGATAAAGTCCTGCTTCTTTTGTACAAGTACCCTCCCGTAACATCCTTATCCTCCATCTGGAACATATTGAAATTGTATGAAGAAGTGAGTAGCATGGAAAAAGCATGGGAAAAATAACATCAAAGCAATTATTGGATCATAGCATTCCCTACATGCTTCATAAATTGATGACTGCCTTTTTACAATCATCCTTGATGGTTAGTTTGCAAGGAAAATATCTCAGTGAATAAGCTGTACAACTTCTAATTTTTCATATTTTCCTACCCCCATCTTGTTGTAATTCAACAGAAGCATGAGAACATTTGTACCTTTTTAGAATTTTGCACTAGAAATAAATTATTCTGCAATTAAGTGAATAAGCGAAGCCAAAAACATATATGTCTTAGCAAAATTTGATTCTTTTCCTTATTTTAATGACGTTTTGCACAATCTTACTAGATAATAGCTAGAATATGTGAATGGAAAGCCAGCCACTACTACCTATCTTCTATTCAGCAGCACCTAGGAAGGACTCCTATGCAGATTGTTATGTGAAAAATAAAATAAACAATACTTATGGGCATTATCATGCTATTACTCTTAATATGGGCTTAATGGGTAAATATGCTTCTCCATATATATGTCTACTTTGAAAGAGGAATTTAGATACTGTAGCACAGGGGTCTCCAACCTATGCAACTTTAAGTCTGAAGGACTTCAGCTCCCAGACTTCTCCAGCCAGCTTTCCTTATAAATATTGCTGTTGTAAACATTTACTGATAAATATCAGCATTCTTGGGTAAAAGTGCTTTTGAGTACCCCCAAATATTTCAGATATACTGACTATATGAGTAACTGTGTTCGTCATGATTATTACTGGCTTCATTTCTGCCATAGTGAGTATGCTTTTATTCTCTTTTACAGATTTTATAACTCTAGACATCCAATTACATTTTGTTTTATGCTAACATTACTGAGGACAAAGGGATCATTCCATTTTAGGCTTAATCATGCTGGAGGTTTTCCTTTTTACTGAATAAAGAGGGGGGAAGGCTTTTCATGCATGAATTTTCATTTGCTTCCACTGACAGATGAAAGGTTCTATGTACATCTTAATTTTAATTACTGGCTATTCTAACATTTGAATCATATGCACCGTTGCAGAGGCAAATCTTGAAAGCGAACAGAAGTTAAATGACATATATTTAGGGAGAAACTATTTCTAAGAAAAACTAATGGGATTAGCTTAATTTAAAAATAATAATATATTTGAATTATAAAATTAAATTAACTTTCAAGATTTGATGTGAATTTGCATTTCACTTTGAAGAAATTATTCTATTTAGTTTGCTTCTCTAACAGTGTACAAATATAAACTCCACTGAATCTTCAGATGAATCCAAAGACATGATTTCAAACTAATGCAAAAAGGCAATAGAAATTCAACTGAATTATCTTCAGATTGAATTATTTATTTCAACTAAAGTTTATCACAATACATCAAGGGTATATTAAAATGGAGAGGAAGTAATTATTTGAAGAACTGCCTTGGTGGCAATGTTGCAAAGCTCAACAATACTGGCAAATAGTTCATCATAGAATGTCACAATCCCTTTCATCCTGAAGTATTTTTATTAAATTTTGCCAAACCATACATTTCTTCAATATACTGAACTGTCATTGTGTATGTTAATAGATATAAAGTTTTTATATACTGCTTATTGGGAAAAAATCTTCAATCCCTCTTATGCAAGAATGACTATCCAAATTGTGGGAGGATGCTTTGATGCCTAAAATAACTTTGTGTTAAAAAGTAAAACTGATTCAAAATTTAATTCTATTTGGAAACCATGTTTTAACTATAGGATTACACAAGATACTCTGCCACCTCCAAAATATATATTTTAGAGTTTATTTAATATATATATGTTACAGTATTCTCATAATGAATTGCTTATTATTTATAGTTTTTTTCTTATCAAATTCAATAATGTTAATCAAGTATTTTAAAATTTCAATAGAGTCATTTTTTAAATTACAAATGGTGTATGAAATGTGTACTGCCTCAGCACTAGGCAAAACAAAATGTCTTACAAGCTTTAATTACTTATAGTGAAACTATTAATGATGTATTAGAATATACCAGCCATGTTATATTTTAGATATGTTGATTATCTGCATGTATTTTACTCTTTCTGAATCCTATTCCAAGTGGTAATCATTTATAAAGGCCTACATGGCCTTGGACCTGATCATTTGAGCATCTTCTACTCCTAGTAGAATCAGTCCATCTAAGTCATGCTGGGCGCAGTGGTGGGTTTCAAAGGTTTTTAAAACCTCTTCTGTAGATGTGGACTGCTTTGTGGGAGTGGCTTGCTGGCCATGTGACTGTGTGGGAGTGACCTGGCAGTCATGTGACTGGGTGGGCATGGCCAACTTGTAAAATGTGGTGAAACTCACTTAACAACACTCTTGCTTAGCAACCAAAATGTTGACTCAGAAACTCTGGCATTTGAAGCATGCAAGTCTTAAAGCTGTCAATTTACAAGACCCTTGTACCCCTAACCTTTTAGAAAAAAAACCCCCAGAGGTGTTCAAACTTGACAGCTTTAAGACTTGTGGACTTCAACTCCCAGAATTCCTCCTCTTGCTCTTCATCTTTATGATGTGTGGATGGGTGGGGAAGGGAGCTGGAACTGGTTCTAAACGGCAGTGTAGATTTGTGGAACCTCTTCTATAGAAGAGGTTAGAACTGTAAGGAACCCACCCCTGCTGGGGGAGAACGTGCTAACAGTCCCCCAGGGATTAGGGAGAAGGGAAAGCAAAAATAAATGCTATCTACTGGATCCCTTCAGTAGAAATCAGTTGCCTCAGTGTTTAGTTTCCCCGTCACCTGGAGGAAGTTGATTATCTAGACCCGCGCCAGTCCGGCTTCCGGCCCGGGCATAGCACCGAGACGGCATTGGTCGCATTGGTGGATGATCTCTGGAGGGCCAGAGATGGGGGTTGCTCCTCCATCCTGGTCCTATTAGACCTCTCGGCGGCTTTCGATACCATCGACCATGGTATCCTATTGCATCGGCTGGGGGGGTTGGGGGTGGGAGGCACCGTTTTACGGTGGTTCTCCTCCTACCTCTCTGGCCGATCGCAATTTGTGTTGGCAGGAGAGCAGAGGTCGACCTCGAGACCCCTCACTTGTGGGGTGCCTCAGGGGTCGGTCCTCTCGCCTCTCCTGTTCAACACATATATGAAGCCGCTGGGTGAGATCATCCGTGGTTTTGGGGTAGAGTACCATCTTTACGCTGATGACACTCAGCTGTATATATCTACCCCAAACCACCCCAACGATGCCATAGTGGTGATGTGGCAGTGCCTGGAAGCCGTGCGGATCTGGATGGGAAGTAACGGACTCAGACTCAACCCGACCAATACCGAGTGGCTGTGGTTTCCGGCTGCCCGATTCAACCAGCTAACTCCATCGCTGGCCATAGGGGGCGAACATCTTGCCCCTGTGGATGGGGTGCGCAATTTGGGTGTCCTCCTGGATGCCCGGCTGTCCATGGAAGATCAAGTGACAGCCGTGGCCAGGAGGGCGTTTTACCAGGTTCGCCTGGTTCGCCAATTGCGCCCCCTATTGGATCGGGACGCCCTTCGCACAGTCACTCATGCTCTCGTGACATCCCGACTGGACTATTGTAACTCTCTCTACATGGGGCTCCCCTTGAGGTGCACCCGGAGACTTCAGTTAGTCCAGAATGCAGCCGCGCGGGCAATTATGGGTGCTTCTAGATCCACCCACGTAACACCGCTCTTGCGCGAGCTGCACTGGCTGCTTGTTGTCTTCCGGGTGCGCTTCAAGGTGTTAGTTGTCATCTTCAAAGCGCTCCATGGCTCGGGACCTAGCTACCTGCGGGATCGGATCCTGCCCCATACATCCTCACGGCCAATTCGCTCCCACAGAGAGGGACTTCTCCGGGTGCCGTCCACTAGACTTTGTCAGCGGGCGACGCCCAGGGGAAGGGCCTTCTCTGTGGCGGGCCCAGCCCTCTGGAACGACCTTCCCCCCGATATTAGAACTACCACGGACATCCGCTCCTTCCGTCTGAAATTAAAAACACATCTTTTTCGCTTGGCCGGCCTAGGATAGTCTCTTCTGATTGTTTAGGGATTTTTAGTAAATATTTGGGAATTTTAGCGCAGGGTTTTCTGTTTAATATGCCTTTTAGTTAGTATTTATGTACGTTTATTGTTTTAAATTTTGTATTCTTTTTAACTGTTTTTAATTCCCTGTGCCCCGCCTCGAGTCCCTTCGGGGAGAGAGAGCGGGTTATAAATAAAATTCGATTCGATTCGATTCGATTAGTCCTTTAAGATAACCAGGTATAAGAAATTGATTGTACAAATTTGATTAGAACTGTACTTTGTTGATACAGGCTATAGCAACAGAATATTAAAAGGTGTTTTCTCTTCCCTTCCTATTATACATCAGGTAGTTAGGGAGACGCCATCTTGAGAGGTATTTTTTTAATAATTTCCTCAACTCATTGGCTTAAAACATTTTTAAGTGTCACTGTATAGTTTCTAAAATCATCTATCTGGCTGTTCATATTCATAAATAAAATTAGTCTCTTATCTTAAGGCTAGTTGTTTTCAAGCAGGCATTCAGTGATTGGGGAATTGATGTATGAACAGATGTATATCTATGCTGCCTACTGCTGTTTTGTTCCAGTTTTTTATTTTGATTTGTTTTATATGTAATGTTTTCCATCTTCTGGTGGATGATTTATTCTTAAGGTGTTTTTCTAAAGCTTTTCTAAATTGTTTATATTTATTTGATTGAAGTACAAACACTGTAGTATAAATATTTTGTTAAAAAACAAAATACATTAAAATGATTGCTTCTTAACCAATGACATTTACTTATCTATTCAATTTAGGGGATATTTAATTCCAAAGTGTCTACTGGCACTTAACACTGGGATAGCAATTTATGTATGGGAGAGAGAGAGAACAAAATAGAAGGAGGAAAGAACAACCTAGCATGTTGTCCTATCTATCTGCGGGATCGCATCCTGCCCCATACATCCCTGCCGCCGATTCGCTCCCACAGAGAGGGACTTCTCTGGGTGCCGTCCACTAGGCTATGCCAGCGGGCGACGCCCAGGGGAAGGGCCTTCTCTGTGGCGGGCCTGACCCTCTGGAACAACCTTCCCCCCAAAATTAGAACAACTATGGACCTCCGCTCCTTCCATCAAAAACTAAAAACACACTTCTTCTGCTTGGCTGGCCTGGGTAATTTAACTGTTTTTAGGGTTTTTAGGGGTTAGTTTTAGTTTTAATATGGGATTTTAGCACAGGGTTTTAGTTTAATTCATTTTAATATTGTATTATGTTTGTGGTTTTATATATGTATTTTTAAATTACCTGTGCACCGCCTCGAGTCCCTTCGGGGAGAGAGAGCAGTTTATAAATTTAATAATAATAATAATAATAATAATAATAATAATAATAATAATAATAATAATAATAATAATAATAATAATAATAATAATAATAATAATTATTATTATTATTATTATTATTATTATTATTATTATTATTATTATTATTATTATTATTATTATTATTATTATTATTATTGTGGCAAATTGCAGCAGGAAGAAAAACATGGATGGCACTTGCTGTGGATGGGGAAGGTCCCTTGTTCCTGCAGGTAGGAGGAGAAGGAGGCAAGTCTAGGGAAAAGGAATAGCTTGCAAGCATATACATTGAGGCCATGCTATTGGCCATGAACTCATACACGGTTTGCTTATATCTGTGGTTAGGACGGTATATTTTCTTCTGAATGTACAATCATATCTTTCATTGTATTACTTTATTACAGTATGAAAAGAATTTTTATTTTATTCTATGTGAAAACACATAGTATTTTGTTACCTAAGAATATATTTTATTTTACATGTTCATTAGTGAAATGCAATCATGGGGTTTTTGCGAATAAATCAGAATTACTGTGATAGCTTCTCTAGTGATAACATTAGGTTTTGTTTTGCTTTACAGTGATAGCAGTAAAAATATTGTTTGCAATATTACTGCTATTCTCTATGTACTTAACAGAATAACAGAGTTGGACAGGACCTTGGAGCCCTTTTAGTCCAACCTTCTGCTCATGCAAGAAACTGTATAACATTTCAGACAAATGGTTGTCCAATCTCTTCTTAAAAATTTCCAACGTTGGAGCATCCTCAATTTCTGGAGACAAGTTGTCCTACTGATTAATTGTTACTATTATTTAATATTTACTATTTATTAAATTTGTATACCGCCCTTCTCCCTTGCGGGACTCAGGGCGGTGAACAGGCATAATAAAACCACAAAACATCAATATACAATATACAAAATACTTTAAAAATCAACTAAATTTAGGGCCTGTTCTAAAACCAGGTAAAATTCTCTGATAAAATCAATTAAAATTGTTCCAACTATTGTATCGAGAAATTTCTCTCGGTTGCTTTTCTCCTTGATTAGTTTCCATTCACTGCTTCTTGTCTTGCTTTCAGGTTCTTTGGATAACAGATTGATTCTCCCTTAAAACTTACTATAATTTTATAATTTTATTTATTATTAAATTTATATGCCCCCCCATCTCACTGTCAAGTGGCTCTATCATAACAGGTAACTATAATTTTATAGTTTTCACCGATTACATATAAACATCTTAGTATCCTGGAAAAAGCAGCCTTTTTATTTCTTAATGAGGCCAGGTTTTCCCAATGATTGATAGAATGTAAGAATTGAAAAGTTAAGAATGACGCCCTTTTCATCTCTAGAGTTTTATGATATATTCTTCTCATTTGCCTTTCTATTTTCCACTTATTTCACATTTTATACATAAAAAATACAGCACGTCTTTTCAGAACACAATTTGCCTCTTCTTTATTTCCCCTAAATATCTATCCTCTGAACTCCAGAGAACCCAGAGGTATCAGGAATTAGTAAGATTTTTTTCACTCTTAACAGGAAGATGTCTTCTAACTATGTTAAGTTAATAGCAGTATAGAAATCTTGGAAAAAAGAAATGTCTAATACAATTTCTTCATTTTACGATCCACTATTGGGATTCCTTCCAATATGAATTCAGTACTCAAAATTCAGTTACAAGCAAGTTACTGTAGATGTTTCTATGTCTGTGTTTCCCTGCAGGCATATTTTATCCATGAATGAACCAATCACATTTTGGAAACAAATGTAGTTTTCTCCTTCAAAACCAGTCACATACAACTCGTCCTAATTATGAGATTGCAATATGGTATTTATATTATTATCAGACTATCAGAGAGAGAGAGAAGGAGGGGGAAGGAGAGAGGGAAGGAGGGAGAGGATGAGATGCATGCTGCAGTGTATCCTCACTCATTCCACTTACTGGATACATCTATATCAGTGGTGGATTCCTACCGGTTCAGACCCGTTTGGCAGCCTGGGTCACTAGAAACAGCAGTGACCCAGGCCCGACATGCCCCCAAACTGTTTCTGTCTTGAATTTTGCTTCTGCGCATGTGCAGAGCAATTTTTATTGCACTGCGCATGTGCGCACAGTATGCATCAACCGCACATATGCAGCGCACCCACGAGGGAACCGGCAGTAGTGACTGCTGGAACTTACCCCGATCTATATGTATAGTAATTGTCAGCAGTATCTAGTGATTGACTGTTGAAGTGTCCGTAAAAAATTATTTCTTCTACTGTCAGTATCTTCATTCCTATGTCAGCTAAGGTTATAACTATAGTTTGCTCAGTGCCTTTAATTGGCATATTATCAAAAGGCAGGTTTTTTCCCCTGTTCTGTTTTAACTGAGTTCCTAACTAGATTTTCAGGTTAGGTTTACAAATATAAAGCTGCATTAATTCTACTGTGCATGGATCAAGCTGTCAGTTTCACTTTCAAACGTTTTAACATTCTGTCTCATTTATATATAAAAAAAGTTGCAAATTCATCTCTCACAAAAAGCAGATGAACAGATGGCATTCACTTCTGACAAAACATGTTGGAATTTACAATATGAAAAATATTTATTTTTTAATAAAAGTTTTATGGCTACGTGTTATGCGAACTCACACATTCTGATTTATTTGGAAAATGATTTAAACAAGTCAAGGTTCCATGATATATAAAATTGACAGCTAACAGCTTTACATGCTAAAACTGACAAATTTATTCATATCAAGCAGAATATGTACACTGAGAGAGTGAAGGCATTTACTAAACCTGATAATTTCCTCCCATCTATTCTTTGTGGCAATTTGTCAGCTATAGGCAAATTTTAATTTACATGTGAGTGATTATTCTAGGTAAATAGGCAGTGGAAACATTTAACCAAAAGATATTTTGATTGTCATTAAGATACAAAAAATATGAAAGCAGTAAAACTAATAAAATAAAAGATAAAGTCTCCCTTGAATTGAGTTTGGTTCTTGGTGACTACCTTGACATCTTACTATATTTTTCTGATGAAAGTGACTGTCCACGTTTTCTATTTCATTTCCCAACCTAGATTATGGGTCGTATAATTATTAATAATAATAATAATAAACAAATACATTCAAGTAGAGCCTGGGTAATAATCTGACTGGGATGTTTTAATTTGGATTAAAGATTAATTTGCCTTCAGAAGAGCTATAGGAGACCAAGGATGCCAATGGTGTTCAAGTGTTTTGTGCACTTATATTTATATTCTTTGTAGACAGCTGGTAATTTTAGAGGGTTGTTGAAGTAAAATGTCTTCAGAAGAAAAAACAAGAAAGTCCAGTTGCCTCCTGAAAAAGCACCTTTGGGATAGACATGATCTGGATGACTGAGAAACTCTACAGACTTTTATCTATACAATTTGGGATGAATACCCTTGGAATGGTGTAGGAGTAGGAATAGACTTCCAGAAGAAAAAATTGCAGACTACAAGAACCAGGAGTACTACCCTGAGAAAACAGCTAAACATCCAAGTGCTTCAACAACCCTCTAAAAGGGTGTAAATTGCCAGGAATATAAATATAAATCCTTCCATTCCCCACTATCCTGTCAGAGCTGAAGAAGCTTCTTGGATGAGAAGAGAAACATCTTCAAAAGAAAAAATAAGAAAGTCCAGTTTCCTCTTGAAAAAGCACCTTTGAAAAAGCCAAGCAACAAAGAAAAAGGAAAAGACAAAAGGATTAAAGGACGAAGCAATTAATCAATCTAGATAAAAATATACAGATCTCTGCAATGCTGGTTCTCTTGGATGTGGAAACTTTTTCAGGGTTGAAAATTGGAACCGGAGCATTTGCAGTGGATCTGGTTGTTACCCTATCACGATCTTGGAACTTTATAATCCTGATGAAAAGTCACTCGGGGGTTACCTATGTAAAGGGTTGGTTTTTTTTGTTATTTATGGGGGCAGCTGCTTAAACTGGTATTACAAACAGCTATGGATGGAATGGAAGGAGACCTGAAGAGTTGGACTTATGAACATTGACGCGGAAAGGACTAATATTATGTTAGTGTTCTGGGAAAAAACTTGGGTCGAACTTTGAAATTTTCTTGCAATTTACTGTATCCTTCATGTGATAGGATCTGAAATTTTCCTATATTATTTCTGTTTCCTTTGTGAAGAGAGAAGTAACTTTGCTTTTTTCAAATATTAGAGTAATCTTTACATTTTTTTGTGTTGTTAAGTGGGCAATTAAGCAAATGGAGAGGGGAAAAATAGTAAACCTTTTGAATCAGGAAGGATGTAAACTTAAGCTAGGATATATGGTTTAAGTTTTATAAGTGTTAGGTTATATGATATGGTATTTAGATCTTAAGAATTATCTTCTATGTATTTTAATGTTCAACTAAAAGGGGGTGTTTATGTTGAGTTTGTTATAAGGTTTCTAATGGATTGATTATATACAGAATAAATATCAGATTAGGAAGTATTATGTAGCTTTTAGGTAAGAATGCTTTGATTGATAGGTGAATAGAGTAAATAATATTTGGGATGCTTGGAATTATTAGAGTGGTGTATAGCGGAAGTCAGGGGGGTGGGTTTGAATGGGAGGTGGGGGAGGGCTAGGGTGGAGGGCGGGGTAATATATATGTATGATTAATCTAGAGAGGGGAATAATGGGATATGCCTTTTTTTTTTCTTAAAGAGAAATTTATATTATGTTTTTTATATCTTTAATTAACTTAGAAGATGGTGTTAATGGGGTATTAATATACTAAGAGAAACTTATATTGTGTCTGCTGGGAGGCGAGGGGGTATAATATCTGAATGAGAAACTTATTTTAAGATGGGGTGAGGGGGGGTATAGTATTTGTATGTGATTTATATTACATGTCGGGGGGGGTAAAAGGGGGGAAAATTTGTGTGAATAAAACTTTTTCAATAAAAAAAAAAACAAAGAAAAAGGAAAATGGAGGAGGAAAAGAAATGATGATTAGAGGAGATGAAATGTAAACGTGAAGAGCGCCTCCGAAAGGTGTTGCAGGCTCAGGAGCAAGTTGAGCAGTTAGAGGAGGAAAAGAAAAAAAATGACTTGAATAAAAGTTGGCTCAACATGAAGAGAAGAATGAGAAGGTCTGAGAGGAAAAAATGGCAGAAGGCAAAGTTAAGAAAAGGGCAGTGGCTTAGAAGCTGGAAGAACTCAAAGCCCAGCACAAGCAAGAGGAAGAGGCCCATAAACAGAGCACTGCAACTGGAAGAGAAAGAATGTAGATATAAGGAATTGATGCAGAAGTAAAGAGAGGAGGAACAAGAAATAGCAAGAAAGATTGCAGAACAGCACCAGCCTGACCTGGAAAGAGAAAAAGAACTGTCTGCTAAGACAGAACTGGAGAAGAAGCAAGAGCAGGACAAGATCCAGGCACAGCGGAAGCATGAACAGCAAGAGAAGGAAAGTCTGCACGCTGCCAGAAGGAGGTTTTGCAAGCAGCTAAAGAAAAAGAGAGGCTGAGGAAAGAAATGGAGGAAAAAGAGCGGAAGTTGCAGGAGCAATGGAAGCAAAAAGAAGAACGATTGAAAACAACAGCAGTTCAGGCAATGGTTGCTTATAAGCAACTGAATGTGACCGTGAATATTGAGAACTCACCTATCTATCTGTAATTCATTTCCAATGACACCATAAGACCCCAACAACCCAAGATTGATCTAAATAATTATGCAATGGATTTGAACAGTGATGATTCAACAGTTGGTAAAAGTCAGCTCCGCAAAACCATACCTGCTTGGGCTTCTGGAAATCAACTAAGCCAAGCAATCCTGCATCAATATTATAACCCACCAAACATCAAAGCACTCTTTGGAGTGATGAAGAGACCCAAGTTGGAAAAAATCTTTGATAAGATTGCGCATGCGCGAAGATGGCGGTCTGCCACCGAGCGCTATGAGGGCCGTGGGAGTTGTGGGCGGCTAGGGCATGTCGCCTGGCCCGTTTGCCAACTTTTAGGGCCAGGCCCAGCGAGACGCTCACCCTGGCTGCCTTTTGAGGCCAGGACGAGCTTCCAGGGTGATCCGGCGGCTCTGCATGGGCCATCGGAGGGAAGCTGGCCGGAGGCTCCAAAACGCCGGGGAGGCTCCAAAACGCCGCGCTGCTCCGAGGCTTGAGTGGAGCGGCGCGTGGCGCGGAAGAGAGAAGGAGAGAAGGAGAGGAATGGAGGAACAGAGCGGAGTGGAGCCGCGCGGCGTGGAGGAGAGGAGGAGAAGAGCGGTGCCGGTATGAGCTGACGAGCGGAGCCGGGACAGCCAGTGGGCGGAGAAGTGACCAGCGCTGGAGCGGACATCAGAGGCCAGCGACTGTAAAGACCTGGGGAGGCCAGACAGAGCCGGACCTGGCTAGCTGAGGACCAACTGGACTGGCATGGGCCGGCAGGGTAACATCGAGGCCGCAAGGCCTGGCTGGGCCGGGCCGGGCCTAAGGAGATCTGGGCCTGGCAGGCCGAAAGATACCAGGAGCGCTGGAGGCGTTGGGGCCGAAGGAGATGCCACCGGGGACAAAGGTGGGCAGTGGAGGCTCCAGGCCGAGAAAAACTGGCCTCAGCTATTAGAACTCTTCAGCTGAGGCCCTTAAGACTCCTGGTATTGTGGGACTGGAGGAGTCCTTGAGGACTACAGGCCGGGACTAATTTACAACTGGAAGGCCAAAGCCACCCTCTACCCCCAGTCTGATATATCCATATGAACTAACTCTCCCACCTTCGATGACAAACTAACTATTTATGAACCATGATTAACTATCTTTGAACCATGCATGATTTTCATGAATTTATTAACTATTTATGAACTTTTTAGAGCCGGTCTAGACGTCTCCTGAGTTTAACTTGTACTATACATACTTTAACATCTATTTTAATATTCAATAACATCTAGAATTTTAATGCCCTGTCTAACAACTCCTCTGACCTTATATTTTATATATATTTATACATATTTATATATATCATATTTATGACATTCACCATGAAGTACTCTAAGGCAGACCTTTTCTACTGCGGGAGTCCCCCTACTCGCAGGTATGGCCCTCCACGTCAACGAGGGCACACCTTGATGAGGGATTCTGTATCAAGAGAGGTGGGCGGGACGCAGTTCTAGGGGTGTTTGAACAAAATTCTTAATTGGCTTTTAGGGGGTTCCAGGGAGGAGGGGAGGGATAGTTTACAATTTAAATGGGGGATTTAATTTGGTTTTAGCGCAGGTTTTGTCATTTAATAAGTTTTTTAAATTATAGTTGGTACTATTTTGTATATTGTTTTAAATTCCTGTGCGCCGCCCTGGGTCCTCTCGGAGAAGGGCGGGATATAAATTGAATAAATTGAATTGAATTGAATTGAAGATCAAGCTGTGTTATTTCAAGCGCACAAGCTCCGCAGTGCAGAATTCCACACCTTTCCAAGGGGGCAAATCTGTGCTTTCTGCCTTCAAGAGATTTGATGTCTGTTTGTATCTGGTTATGTTTGAAAAAGGAGAAAATGAGTTGCTTTTTAATAGTGTACACTCTTTCTTTTATCCATATTAATAAATATTATATTTATTATAATATTACTAATACTATTTATATTAATATTTTAAAAAAGCACCTTTGGGGCAACCATGACCTGGATGACAGAATTTCTAGACTGTTTTGTCCAATTGTTTTAGGATTATATCAAAGGCATCTATTACTATTAAACTTTGCTTTCTTTTGTTATAGTTATACTATTGCTATTTGCAGGTCTTTTATTTTGTGATTTTTCTCCAGTTCTCTCTCTTCTCTTCTCCTGTTTCCAAGTACCTTGAACTGAGATGGCACAGTGGTTAGAGTGCAGTACTGCAGGCTACTACAGCTGACTGCTAGCTGCAGTTCGGCAATTCAAATCTCACCAACTCAAGGTTGACTCAGCTGTCATTCTTTTGAGATGGGTAAAATGAGGACCCAGATTGTTGGGGGCAATAGGCTGACTCTGTAAACCACAGAGAGGGCTGCAAAGCACTATAAAGTGGTATATAAGTTTAAGTGCTATTGCTATTGCTATCCACTGTGCACACTTTTTGGGCATTATTATGGTTCATTGCACAGTCATCCTGATTTTCAACTAGATTTGGCATATTTATCCACCCATCAAGTAATAATAATAGAATTAGGCTTTGTGTAAACAAAGGATTGGCCTTGTTTCATGGTTTTGGGCAATTTATTTCAATCCATGGGTATCCATGATAAATCAATATAAATATTTTTTACTAACTTTGGAGCAGTACTGCAATAACAAATTCTTTTCTAAACTAGAATGTGCAAAAAACTAGCAAATTAGTATACTACTTAAGATTCTCTGCTACATAATGAGTCTGCCTGCCATAAACTAAGTGACAGATTTGATTCAGACATGGGGTGGGTAGTTGATCTTGATATTTTACTGCTACTTTCTTGTACTGTCAGCACTGATATAATTTCAGATCTGTTTAAATAAGACATCAATCCTGAGCATGTGTTAAACAACTGAAACTGATTTGCACATATTCTTTCTTATCTGCCACACTGATGCTTCAGCTAGTCCTTTTGCTAACTTGTTAGCAAATAGATTCAAAGGATAAAATCCAGATGCTTTTTTTTTACTAAGCATTCAATATCTTTAACTCTATGAGGTTGCTCTTGTTAAGTATATAACTGCTGCATTTCCTACTTTTATTCATTTTCTCCCAGTTGTTGAAATTTTATCAGGATTTTGGGATTGTTTGAGAACCATCAGCTTACAATATGCACTTGCAAGAATAATAATAATTTATTAGATTTATAAACTGCCCCCTCTCCCCGAAGGGACTCAAAAAGAAACAAAAATATTAAACCAAGGGTCTCAAACTCGCGGCCCGCGGGCCTACTGCGGCCCGCAGGATGGTATCAAATGGCCCCCACCGTGATATGAAAGTATAGAATAGAATAGAATAGAATAGAATATTTATTTCTATAACCGCGTCCTCTCCCCGAGGGGACTCGGAGCGGTGCACAGGGAGAAATTAAAACAACATAAAATATATACATACATAAATACAATAAAAACAAATTAAATCTAACTATCCCTGCACTAAAATTCCCATTTTAAAATTAACATTTCCTAACCCCTGAGGTAGAGACTAACCTAGGCCGGGCAAGCAGAAAAAGTGAGTTTTTAATTTCTGACGGAAGGAGCGGAGGTCCGTAGTTGTTCTAATGTCGGGGGGAAGGTCGTTCCAGAGGGCTGGGCCCGCCACAGAGAAGGCCCTTCCCCTGGGCGTCGCCCGCTGACAAAGTCCCTCTCTGTGGGAGCGAATCGGCCGGGAGGATGTATGGGGCAGAATCCGATCCCGCAGATAGCTAGGTATAATATTAGTGCGGCCCGCAGGGGGAGTGAATCCCCAGCCTCACCGAGACTCTGCGTCCAGCAGCCCCAGGTAAATTGAGTTTGAGACCCCTGTGTTAAACTAAAGGATGATTTCTTTATAATTATGGGAAATTGATTATAATTATGGAAACACAATGATGGGCTTCAATTAACTCTAAGATAATTCTCTCTAAGTATATATTGAGACAATTGACTATCCTGATTGTGTATTTAGGGTTAGGATTAAAAGGTTAAGTACAATATGTTGTTAGTTGGATTCTATCAGTCTTCTATGAGCCTTCCAGAAAGATTCTGCATAAT
Source organism: Rhabdophis nuchalis (assembly GCA_039707465.1). Taxonomy (NCBI): domain Eukaryota; kingdom Metazoa; phylum Chordata; class Lepidosauria; order Squamata; family Natricidae; genus Rhabdophis; species Rhabdophis nuchalis. The sequence continues at coordinate 30,698,172 of CM077649.1, read as the reverse complement.
CTACTATTCCTAGCATTTATTCCTTCCTAGAGTAACTAAATCAGTGCAAAAAACATAGCATGGCATTCCCCAAAAGAGGTTAACACTTGGTCTTTTAAAATTAAACATTTTCAGTAATATGGAATGGTCACACACAATAAATCCATGGCAAATTTTGAACTGAATTGGATCACAAATACTATTTTCCAAACCCTATAATAGAACTTCATCCAGCAGTCACAACACTGATTTTATGTCCACTGTTGACATTTGAACTCCTGCCAGTTCTTCAGTTGTATCACTAAGAAAAATGTCAAAGCTATGGAAACCTTAGGTATGTTCATTTTGCTGACAATGGACTCTATTTGTAAGATTGGCAGTGTGCCCTTAAAGCATATCACTTTTCCATTATGTGCAAAGTATTTTAATCTTGATCTCTAATCACCCATAATAATAATATTTACTGCAGCACTGAATCTCAGGAGCCATTATTAAGCCATTCATTCCATTATCAAATATCTCCTTTATTCTAGGAGCACCAGAAGTTATTACGCCTTAAGATTTTCTAAAATAAAAAGTCCTCATTATATATTTCAGTTCTTGAGTTACCAGCAAAACCAATTTTGGATTTCACTCCACAATCAATATTTTTATTTTGCTCTAATGGGTTTGCTTCCAAATAACTCGCTGTGATCTGTGTAATGTACCATAATGTAATCATTCATAGTTTGACTTCCCTTCAAATCATAGTAACATTCCTGCAGCAAAGATGTAGGTTAGGCATTAAATGTTGAACTATTATTTGTATGTTATGTATGCTATGAAACTGGTGGAGAACTGGTAGTTCTCGTGTACCAGCATATCTACCCAATTCAGAGTCCCTAAGCCAGTGATGGTGAATCTTTTCAGCACCGAGTGCCCAAATCAGAACACGCACATGTGCGCCGCAGCACTGGAAACACAAAGACCAGCTGACCGGTGTGCATGTGTGTGATGGAAGATGAAGTGGCATGTGCGCACCAGCCACCTGGTCTTCGGGTTTCTGGTGCTCTGGCATGTGCAAAGACTAGCTGGCCAGTGTGCATGCATGCATCAGAAACCAGAAGAACAGCTAGTAATGGTACATGTGTCCACAGAGATGGTTCTGCATGCCACCTCTGGCATGTGTCCATAGGTTCACCACCATCACGGACCTAGATGTATATGATTCATATGTTATATTCTACATATTAAAATTCACATTTTCAAAATTTTGGATGCAAAGATAAAAAAATTATGCATGACTTACATAAATATTGGAAACATACACAAAAAAGATTTCAAGAAAAATGGATTGCAAAAGGCATGTGCATCATGCAATAAAATTGACACAAAGGAAAATGAGTGTGAAAATATGTGCAGATATTCAGGCTTATGCTTTTCCACAAACTGATATAAAATGGAATTTAAAATGAACAAAATGCTAGAATAAGAAGACATTAAATAAAATGTGTGTGTGTTGGGGGGGGGGGGAATGAAACTGGTATATTTGACTAACCTGGTACATAATACTATGCTAGATTTTGGAATTATCTACCTTAGAAATAGAATGCAAGTCAATATATATCAAGATCAGAAATAGGAATATAGTTTATTCAAAATGTTGTACATTATATGGTTGTATCTATCATCATCCATTCATTCATCCATCATCTATACACCTATGCATTTATTCACCTACCCATCTATTCATCTATCTTCCAAGCCCAGTAAGCAATTTGTCTGTCAAGCCCTAAAAGATTAAATCAACAAACACGATTAAGAATATCTTAAGAATACCGAAACAGTGTTTGTCACTGTGGAGCCCTTTTATTCTAAACCCAAACTAAGAAATAATTCCAAACAATTGCTGAAAAGGTCATTCACTGCAAACAACATTTATTGCAATCACCACCACCACCATCAGAAAAATATATTTCTGTGTTCATTGCTTCAACTATCATAGTGTTGTAAATAATGGGCCAAACAGTTGTAAATATTTGAGAGGACCATAGATTATTTTGATTTATGTATCTTTCCTGTGCTTGACAAATATTCTTTTATACCTTGTATCCCACCAAGTGATATTGAGAAGTTACAGGTGTATGGTTAGTAAAAACAATACAAATTTATTTTCGCTGCATATCATTTATCAAAAGCTGTTCTGTGAAGAATACGAAAGCTGAATGTAGCTTAATTTCATCTGAAGCAGCTCTGCCTTGTAGAATATACTTTCTTTTGAGATATGGCAAAAGCCCCACCCTCATTTGGAACTTAACTCTTCTGGAGTTAGGCTGGAACTGGAAGATGGTGCTGTTGGTTGCATCAGAGTTGAATTGTTATGATACTAGGCTCTGATATTATTGTTTCTTTAGTGATTTTCTATTCCTTCTGGGAGCAGTCCAGAGTTGTGTCTTATAAGATGGGTTGTCACCAGAGGTGGGTTTCAAATTTTTTAGAACCTACTCTGTAGGTGTGGCCTATTTTGTGGGCGTGGCTTGGCAGTCATGTGACAGGTGGGAGTGGCCACCTTTTAAAATGTGGTGAAACTTAGCAACCAAAATTTTGGACTCAATTGTGATGATAAATTCTTTCTTTCTTTCTTTCTTTCTTTCTTTCTTTCTTTCTTTCTTTCTTTCTTTCTTTCTTTCTTTCTTTCTTTCTTTCTTTCTTTCTTTCTTTCTTTCTTTCTTTCTTCTTCCCTTCCTTCCTTCCTTTTTTCCTTCCTTTCCTTTCCTTCCCGTTGGGTCACTGGCAGCGGTGGGCCAGATTTACTTCCAGGTACGCCGGTGGAACCCCCTCTCACCGGTTCTCTAAATTTCACCAACCGGTTCTCGTGAGTAGGTGCGAACCTGCAGAAACCCACCCCTGGTTGTCACGGAAGAGGAATGAATGAAGATTAAAAAATGATAACATAAATTGGCATTTTGCTTTGCATCAACTTGTTATTGATGGATTAACTGACTTACTGATTCTACAATGCATACTTAAAGTCAGATAGCTGATCCTTAAGGAGGTTCTATGGATTTTTAGTAGCTACGGGTACCAGGTTGCTTACTCTTACACTAATGAAATAATATTAAGACCACAGTGTTAGATTTAAAAGTGTACTGTACACATAGATATTTTGTGCAGCAGATTCTCCATCCATCAGCTTCCAAGGTATCTGTAACAGAAACTATTAGGGTAGTGGTTAAGGCATCAAAGCAAAATCCAAGAGACATCTTAGCCCAAAAGCCAGTTATGTTGACCCAGTCACTTCTTTCAAATTTAGAAAGAAGACTAGGGCAAACCCCTTCCAGAATATGTTGCCAAGAAAACTGCAGAGGGAAATTGCCAGGAGTCAACTAGCTTGAATGCATAAATAAAATTTTGTTAGCAAAGCACATACAGATCTATCACAGCGATATATAAATGAATCAATCTCTGGGGGAAAAAAGACAAAAGGACTCAATAACACATTTAGAAAAACTCTAGCCTTCTAAATGTAATTTGATGGTTTCATTACATAGGTATTAAAATTGGCTCAAAATAGTTCTCATTTTAAGAAAGATTTTTTAAATTAAGCATCCAATGAATAGTGAAACATGAGCAATTTCCATTTATCCAGTGTCTTTTTCCTGTTGTAGCAGAAAGCAATTTGTCCTATTTGTGTTTTCATATGACTTCAAAGTACAATTGACTAGTATTAATTGGGATTCAATGTCTCAAGTAATCCGTAGGAGTAAGCTATAAGGCTATGCAGAAGCTTTGATAAGAACTGAAATTATATTCGCCACCTTCCTCTGCCAGAAGGAATTATAGGAAAGGCATGATTGATTTTATTCAAATAGAGATAGTTCAACAGGCATAATTATAAACCTATATATCTGTGATAAAAAATAAAGATAAATTTTCCTGAAGAAAATTTAGGAAAAAACACAGAACATAAATTAAGACCATAAATAGTAAATAAAGATACTGAAAGTTTTGATTCAAATTGTTGAATGTTTTGCTAATTATATTTTTAAATGCTTACATAAAAAGCCATCTGGGATAATATTTGCTTTTGTTGCATGTGGATATTTACTAAAGACTATGAATTGTGCCAATTATAAGTACATGATTTTAAACCTCAGATTAGGTGCTTTTCTATCAAAAATTAAACTGATTTTAAAGCTCCATACACCAATTACAATATTAATTTCAGCTGTGGGACAAGACAGGATTTCTATATTATTTCCTGACTTCGAAAGGAACAGCAGGAATGAAAATTGCAATGAATGAATGAATGAACGAACGCATGAATGAATAAATCATATGAATTTAAGAATAATGGCAATTCTATTTTTGTTCTCTTCCCCCCCTCCCCTTAGATTGGAAGATTTTCCATACAATTTCTTAAACTTCTATTTAAGTTTAGTATCTGTGTATGTTAAATTGAGCAAAGATTGTGGAGTTTGGGGAAGGTTGGTAGAAATAAACTATAATTGCAGCCAAAATAATCATATAATTTCTTCTTTTTGAATAAATAAAATATTTATTTCAAAACTTAGAGGTGATGCTATTCAGTAAATAGCAGAGGCTAAGGAAATGAAACCCACATTAGCCATTTTGGCATGCTAATAATTTTTAAATTATTCTCAAATGATAAAGAAGAAGAAAAAATATTGCTAATTGATACAGCCTAAGAGAAACAAGATTAACTGACAGAAATAAGTTTTATTCAGTCCTTTCTCTGCTTTTTTTTTCTTACCTCATTATCTGTTCCCATCACTTTCTCTCTTCCTGTTTCTTTCTATTTGTCATAGGCCAACTTGATGCCATATACCTCACAGACCCTCATGGCCTCATGGCTGTTTTCCTTCTCAGTTATTTTTGTAAATCACTTTAGTTTTCAAAGTCTAAGCAATCCTTTCCCCAAATGACTCACCTCTGGGACAAGCGTTAACAAGATATGTTATTTGTTGTTGTTATTTCAGAAAGCTGACATAATCAGCTTCCTTGGTAATATATAATCTCTCACACAAATCTGACTTATCTTACAGCTTTAAGAGTATTTAAAGAGAATATTGTTTGGTCTGCATTTTTAAGCATTGTTATTATTGTTCACTTATTCAGTCACTTCTGACTCCTCATGACCCGTTGGATATCATCTTGTCATATTTCTCAGACTCATATGTGAGACAACATTGCAACTTTAGCATCATCTATCATTCACATGCAATTCTCTGTCCTTTATTATAACAGACAGTTACTATCCTGTGGCTTGCTTCCCAGCTGGAATTCAAGGAAAGAGGGGGGGTGAATCTTGCTACCATCTCAGTTTATTGAGCAGATATAACTGTTTGTTTCCACTGCAAAATGAATTGTTTTTTCAGTGCTGTTGCAAGCCTTTCGTTTATTACTTTACAAGATAAAAAAAAGAATACAAATTCATTTGCAGACACAGTTAGTGTGTCATTGGAAATAAAACCTCTTGCAAAAGTAATATGCAATTTTCCATCTTCATGTTAAAAAATTGTAGCAGATGACTTGGAAGTTGCAGTGTGAAAGACAAATGTTGAAATGTCAGTGTCTTGAAAGATGGACGGGATGCTCAAATAAACAGGAATCGTCAGCATACTCGAGAATGAATAACAGCAACTTTTTAGCACATATTGCAAGCAACAAGAAGAAAAGGAAGGTAAAAACATACAGTAGACAGAACAAAGATAGGGTCTTCTAGGTGTCTGCTTCATTCTTCTTTAGTATGTTATAGGAATTAAGAAGTCAAAATTGCTCTTGGCAGGAAGTTTGAAAAAGAGTTTCAGAGGGAATGTAATTAATATTAGGGAGACAAGCAATTCTTGGTAGTGTAGTTTGGCCCCTGGCTAGGATAAATAATAAAATTATTAGGAAATTAAGAGAAATATTGCAGTATAAGTGAAAATGACAGAGTTCATCCTATGTATCTCCCACCTAAGAACTTACTGCTGATCACCATCAATGATATTAAGTTCTAAAATAATTGGAGAGTACAATTTACCTATTTCAAGATATTTCTAAGCAATCTAGATCCAAAAGTAAAAGAGAATGGTACTTATAGCCTTTCTCAATGGTCAGCGTACACATGCACATATTTTTATCATATTAAAGAAGATAGAAGATAAGTGTTTCTTCATATAACTTTCATGAAGTCGAATATTTATATTCCATATTTAAAAGCCCAGATAGATAACCAGCATACATTTTTAGTTGGTCATAATTGATTTAGTGAGAGTTATTTCCAGCTCTTTGAAGAAGGCTTTAATACCAGCAAAAGTGGAAGAAAAGAGGAAACCAGCTTCAAGGTGGATAAGCTCAATTGCAGTGAAAATGGGTGCACTATTGGAAGGCTTGAAGGATCAGATTATGGACAGATTGTCATGGAAAAAGCTAAGTATGTGGTCACTAAAAATCAGCCCTGATTGATTGCACATCAATCAATCAATCAAGTAAAAATAGAGGTTTCACTTAAAACAGATAAGACATGGGTCACAAAATGCCAGTAATATTCAATTAATTCATTATTATACACAACAGGTTCATTTACTAGAATGTAGATAAAATGAATGCAAAATCTGAGAGCAGTCATTCTGATAGGCCAAAGAAAAGATCTATGGGGGAAAATCAATACATTTTTTTCCAAACTAGTTTAAGAAAAAATTGCTTGGGAAAAGTGGAATATGGAAAGATGAATCAGATGGATGGGAACTTCACCTCAGATGGCAAGATAGAGAAGAAGAAACAACAAAAGAATTTATGGTATTAAAGAAAGAAACTACTAGTAATACCATTGATAACAACTCTGACACTCAAAGACAAGCCGATTAAGGAAGAAGGGCTTTGAAATGACAGGAAAGAATTTACAAATAATGAACTGCAAAGAGAAGTCCATACAAATTGGATTAAGGATATGATTAGAAAATGTATGCCACAAATGGCAGAAGACATGGTACTGTTTTATTACTGGAAAGATACAGGCTGATAGATAAAAGGTTATCTTAAAACCAATTGAGATTAGGGAAATTTAGTGACAACAGACATTAGATAAACAATTGAAAATGATAATAATGTATATATGCATAACTATAATAAATAGTAATTGGAAATGAATATTGAATGGCACCTACTAAAGGAGATGAGTAAGAGTTTGGTCATATATAAAAATTAATAAAAAAGAAATTATGATAATGAATATAGTTAAATAAAGGAGAGATAAAGATAACAAGGCCTATATAGGTATGAGTATAATATGGGAAAACTAGATATAAATTTTAAACAGGGATTTGAAAAGGACGATTAGAAACTTTTTGGATACTAAATATTATTGGTGCTTAGTTAGAATAGGTTATAGGGAATAATGATGTTGCAGGATAGTGAAATTAATAAATATAATGATAATACGTGGTTTTGTTTTAAGTTTTGATATATTTCAAGATGAAGGACGTGTAATACAATTATAATTAAGCAAGAAAGGAGGCATGAAAAGGATAATGTCTATAAATATATTTGATGCGATGTACTTGAAATAATATGAAACTTGGATGAATATTGAAGAGATGTAAGACAATATTTTGTAACCAGTGGATACACTTTCTATAGCATGTAAGATGGAGGATTATTGTGTATAAAAATAAAATAAATAAATAAATTTTATTAAAAAAAAGAAAAAATTGCTATATACTATAGAGAGAATATCATATAACTCTATTTACAATTTCCAAGATGGATCAAGCATATAACAGAAATGTTGGACACACCATAACTAGGAAGGATCATTTTAATGTAATAGAAACAAACAAACAAATTCATCTGAGCATTGGTTTTTAGGGTTAAAAAACTACTAATGTTTGATCAAAGTTCAAACGTCTAAACTGTGGTCCATGGCTGGAAATAGAAATAGAAGAAAAGGATATAAAATTTACTTTTTGTCTTTCATTAGAGATGCCTAGAGAGAAGATGGAGGTCTACCCGATCTGAATCTGACCGGACACAGGTAAGAGCCCATTTACGGACTTACATTGTGGCGCTGAGAGTGGCCAAACGTCATCATTGTGCCACTCTCATAGCATCCGCAGACAACCGCCCTGCCGCCCTGTTTAGGTTGACCCGCTCCCTCCTTCAACAGAGGATGCGGGAAGCCCCGCTACAGGGTAGAGCAGAGGAATTTGTGACTTTTCTGCAGGAGAAAATCGCTCAGATACAGAACGAGTTAGCCCCCATTGATGGTCCAGTGGGATGCCACGAGATAGATCTTGTTTGGGAGGAGTTTGACTCCGTTACTTCCGAGGATATGGACAGGTTACGTGGGCGACTGTGAGCCACCACATGTTTATTGGACCCGTGTCCCTCCTGGCTTGTACTGGCATCCTGGGAGATGACACGAGGCTGGCTCCAAGAGGTTGTCAACGCATCCTTAAGTGAGGGTTCCTTGCCTGCCTCCCTAAAAGAGGCTATGGTGAGGCCCCTCCTTAAGAAACCCTCTTTGGATCCAGCTTTATTAACCAACTATCGTCCAGTCTCCAACCTTCCCTTTTTGGCGAAGGTTGTTGAGAGTGTGGTGGCACAACAGTTTCCCCGTCACCTGGAGGAAGTTGACTATCTAGAACCGCGCCAGTCCAGCTTTCGGCCCGGGCATAGCACCGAGACGGCATTGGTCGCGTTGGTCGATGATCTCTGGAGGGCCAGAGATGGGGGTTGTTCCTCCATCCTGGTCCTATTAGACCTCTCGGTGGCTTTTGATACCATCGACCATGGTATCCTATTGCATCGGCTGGGGGGGTTGGGGGTGGGAGGCACCGTTTTACGGTGGTTCTCCTCCTACCTCTCTGGCCGATCGCAATTTGTGTTGACAGGAGAACAGAGGTCGACCTCGAGACCCCTCACATGTGGGGTGCCTCAGGGGTCAGTCCTCTCGCCTCTCCTGTTTAACACATATATGAAGCCGCTGGGTGAGATCATCCGTGGTTTTGGGGTAGAGTACCATCTCTACGCTGATACTCAGCTGTATATATCTACCCCAAACCACCCCAACGATGCCGTAGCGGTGATGTGCCAGTGCCTGGAAGCCGTACGGATCTGGATGGGAAGAAACGGACTCAAGCTCAACCCGACCAAGACCGAGTGGCTGTGGTTTCCGGCTGCCCGATTCAACCAGCTGACTCCATCGCTGGCCATTGGGGGCGAACATCTTGCCCCAGTGGATGGGGCGCACAACTTGGGTGTCCTCCTGGATGCCCGGCTGTCCATGGAAGATCAAGTGACAGCCGTGGCCAGGAGGGCGTTTTACCAGGTTCGCCTGGTTCACCACTTGCGCCCCCTATTGGATCGGGACGCCCTTCGCACAGTCACTCATGCTCTCGTGACATCCCGACTGGACTATTGTAACTCTCTCTACATGGGGCTCCCCTTGAGGTGCACTCGGAGACTTCAGCTAGTCCAGAATGCAGCCGCGCGAGCAATTATGGGAACCGCAAGGTGTACCCACGTAACACCGCTCTTGCGCGAGCTGCACTGGCTGCCTGTCATCTTCCGGGTGCACTTCAAGGTTCTAGTTATCATCTTTAAAGTGCTCCATGGCTCGGGACCTAGCTATTTGCAGGATCGGATCCTGCCGCACACATCCACACGGCCGATTCGCTCCCACAGAGAGGGACTTCTCCGGGTGCCTTCCACTAGACTTTGTCAGCGGGCGACACCCAGGGGAAGGGCTCTCTCTGTGGCGGGCCCAGCCCTCTGGAACGACCTTCCCCCCGACATTAGAACGACCACGGACCTCCGCTCCTTCCGTCTAAAACTAAAAACATATCTGTTCTGCTTGGCCGGCCTAGGATAGTCTCTCTTCGATGGGGTTGCCAGAAATTTTAGATGGGGATTTTAGTTTTTTAATTGGAATTTTTAGCGCAGGGAAATATTTAATTTGTTTTTAACTATATGTATGTATTATTGTTTTATTAGCCATGTGCACCGCTCCAAGTCCCTTCGGGGAGAGGGAGCGGTCAACAAATTTAATAAATTATTATTATTATTATTATTATTATGTTTTCTTAATTGAAATCTAGCAGGGTTATTTTCTATTCTCTTGCTTTTTCATTTTGTTTTTATTTCAGTTTTTTTCCCTATTTCCTTTATACTTCGATATTTTAGCAATAAATATAGAGATAAAGCAGAAAAAATAAAGGCATTTCTTTCAATTATATTCAGTGGCTCTAAAGCCAAGATACATTTTCCACAGCAAATAGTTGCTTCTGTGAAATCACTGCATGCCAGAAGCAAAAAAGAAAACCCCAATGAATCATTAATGACCTTTGAAAAATCTGCACTGGGAAACATCCTCCAGGAGAGAGCATTTTTCCAATGTCACTATGATTAAGGACAGGTGCAAAGAATGAAACCAATCTGCAAATTTTGTAATTTTAAGCAGTCAGTTAAAAGAAATGTATGGAGGCTGAGAAGAAAAATAACAACGCAAACGTCTGTAATCTCAATGGCTCATAATAGAATGCATAATAATTCTGACTGACAAATTATATTTGTGTAAAAATCAGTATCAATTCATTTTTCTTATCAAGAATAGGTTCTTCATACATAGTGATCATTGCCAATTTTCTTTCAATTTGGCTAATATATTAATCCAAAATCACAGCAGCCCACCTCCAGGAGTTTTATTCAAAGTAATTATAGGAGGCCAGGGAAGAGAGTATCCAACAAGGAGAATGAAACCTTTCTTTTACAAAGTAGTGAATTTCATTTCAAATCAAGCATTGGGCTGAAGCTCTGAACCAACTTCAGGAGACTTTACTAATGCAAGTGAGACAATATCTAACATCTCAGTGGTGGGATCCTGCTGATTTAACAACCAGTTCGGTGATCATATGTTTTGTGCTCGCATGCACGTGTGTGTGCAGTTTTACCAAAACTTATCTTCCACGTTACTTCTTGGGGAGTAACGCAGCTGAGGTGCGGCAATCTTGCTGCGCTAATCAGCTGAGAGGATATAGGTAAATAAAGTGCAAGAGTGGGCAGCCGGGCTCATGTTGAAGTGAACCGGTTCGCTCTCAGTTGATCGTCATAGCTACTGGTTCGCCTGAACCAGTCTGACTGGCTGCATCTCACCCCTGCATTAACTCCCGTTTCTATGGTACTCTGGACATCTATATGAAAGATTAAAAGGTCAAGATGGCAGTTATGTGTATGTGACAGATGTTAAAAGGAGGGAGAGGTTCCAGATGTTATGATGAAATAGATAGCTTGATACACATGAAATAGAATGTCAAATACAACTGATGAAGAAAATGGGTTTTAAAATTGAGAAGAAAATAAAATGTCTGGATATCCCTATGACAAATATGAATCGTATGTTATTTTAAAACAACTATTTTAAGACATGGAATGAATGCACACGTTAAAATAGGAGAAACTGCAATTGTCAGTGCTGGGAAGAATTTCTATAATAAAAATGAATGTCCTACCTAGAATGTCCTACCTGTTTGCCTGTTCTGACAGCTTATATATCATTGAAGCAGTTGCAAAAAGATACATCTACATTTGTATAGCAAGGAGAAAAAAAATGCAACTTAAAATATAAGGTGTTAAAGAATGAAAAATTAAAATGAAGATTGATCTTGTCTAATTTAAAATTTTAATTTTGCAGCTTGCTGTTTAGTTTGGATGAAAGAGTGGATGTTGTAAGACATGACCTGAGAATTGGAGGGCACAGGTGTATGTAGCATGAAAAGTCAAAGTTAATGTAGATTTAAAAAATCATTATGTTAGACCTGTTATATTACTTATTTCTTTAATGTTAATTTGCATTAATTTTTACCATGTTTATTAAAAACTTCAATAATATTATTTAAAAGGAAAAGAAAAAGTAACCTCTGGCAAAAGGTCCATTTATCTAATAAACTATATGGGTCTTTTTGCTGTTAAAAGAACTAAAAATACCAAAAATCTCATAAATTATAGAAAAAGTCTTTCCTAGGGAAAAGACCAATGCTTAGTTTGGCTTCATTCTTATGTGTTTCTAATCTACTATGGATGTTTTGGAAATGAAATGCCCATTGCCTCTCTTTCCATATCTTAATATTGCTGGTGTGAGTTGGATCAATGTTGATTTAAACAAACAGCTTTCAAATATCCTGGATAGACTGGACATACTCACAGGAAAAAAACCAGTGAAAATAACGATGGCATACTTATTCCTTTTCTTCCTTTCATAGGTTTGATAAGATGCTTCTTGTTGTGTATTCATTATTCCAGCCTACTAAATCTTGTTAATATCTAGTTTCCCTGGGAATTTTATAAAAAATCCTGTTCAGATCCATAAATCCATTTTTTTCCAACTGAAGCAAGAATATTGTATTTGGCAGATTAATGAAAGGATGAGTTACGGTAACAGCTTTGAAGTATTTCCTTAATTTTCAGCTACAGCAATATTAGTTCAGCTATGGAACCCAGGCCTGCTATGCCTCCAAAGCGGTTTTCCAGGTGGCGCTTATGCACCGCCATCTTGTTTTTTGCTTTTGCTCATGCGCAGAACAATTTTTATTGCACTGCGCATGTGCATGCACGCAGAACGCCCGCAATCAAAATGGCAGTAGTGCCTGCCGGAACCCATCCCTGACGTCTCCATACTGCTTACTGTACATCTATCGCTTGCTTTAAACGAGAGGTTCCCAAACTTGGCAACTTTAAGACTTGTGGACTTCAACTCCCAGAATTCTCCAGCCAGCTCTGCTTTCTGGGAGTTGAAGTCCACAAGTCTTAAAGTTGCCAAGTTTGGGAACCCCTGCTTTAAACCCTTATATGTTGCCTATCTTCCATTCAATAGATTAAAAAAATTAACAAAATTATTTAAAAATGGAAATATTAAAACAACAATTTATTTAGAGAAGCACATCAACAACAGGTAGTAATATTCATGCTTTTAGAAATAAGACATTTCTTTAAAAAAAATTACTAATTCCCAGAAGAAACTTAGTAATGACACAGACATTTCTTAGAATGGACTTTAAAATCTTAGACATTGACAACAAAACAACTGCCTCTAACACCATCCAAAAAGATTAGGAACTTTTGGAATATCAAAATGTGCTGTGTACTATCCATTACTCCTAGTCAGCCTAATAATAAGCCTTCATACTGACAAGAAACTTTTATTTACGCAGATCTTTCTATTACTTATTTATTAATGTAACTAATAAGTAATGTTTGTCTCCTGCTTAGCTTCAGAGACTTTAATTTATGGCTAGCATCCAACTGAAACTAAGAACATCCATAATAATAATATAACATAATAATAGTAATATAAAATTTAAAAATAATAAAAACACATATGGTTCATACTTCCCAAATTTCTCTTAAAAATAAGCAGATCTGTTCAAACTCCAAGTTATGAAGGAGTAGAAAAATATTCATAAGGCTTAAAAATAAGCCAACCACTCTGTATAGGCATGGCATATTGGCTGAGATTGATTGCTTGGTTATTATGTTGATGATACAAAGAATGTGGGATTCTGGCCAATTGCCTTTGTTGCAAAATCTGTTTTTGCACAGTGTAGTAGATTCTATAAAGGTAGGCAGAACATAACACCAATATAACAATACCTTTACTGTATTTATAAGAATGCTAATTAATAAAAAAGGTAGCTTGTCAAATCCCTCTCCTTGGAACTCAATTTTCAGTCTAGAGATTCAGTCTAGACATTGCACCCTCAGGCACAATTCCCAGTACAGTTTTTGATAGTGAAAATGCACTCCCTGAAGTGGTTACTTATGAAAGGAAAGTATTTCAGGACTTACCGTATATTCATGTAAGTAACTGCCTTGAGAAGCTGCTGTCAAATTGTCTTCTGCTTGTTTAATGATGAAAAGAAACTGCCAACGAAACCAGCACAGGATAAGATGTAAGCAATTTGTATATGCTATTGCTTACCTATGTAATGTGATCATTGTTTTTGATATTTATTTATTTATTTATTTATTATTTTAATCATATTTATATCCCGCCCTTCTCCACAGAGGACCCATTCTTTTAAGAACCTATTTAATTGTATAAAATATTAGTCTTGCTACCTGTTCTACATTTAAAGGAAAAAAATTCTTGCTCCGGAATAAAATATAGAATTCCTTTTCAAGTTAACCTGGAATGCAGTTTGTTCCTTAATTTCACTATAGGATACAAATTAAGGGGTGGAGCCTTTAACTTTAAAAGCCTTCTGTATAATTTTTTACAGGTTTTATTGTTGCAAAGCTTTATTATTTTCCTTTAATGCAGCTACTTTTAAAAGATTCTGAAAACAGTGAGCTTAAGCTACAATGACTATAAATACATTTAAATAAATCTGATTCATTAGTGTATATTCTAATAAATTGCTGTTCATATTCTGACATGGCGTATATAGTTTAATTAAAGTGCATTTCTCACAGTGCATTTCTTATTTTCCAACTATTCATGTGGTGACTAACATTGCATTTTTAGTAATTCTCTCTCTCTCTCTCTCTCTCTCTCTCAGGGGAATGTTGTGGGCTGCTCAGGGGAATGTTGTGGGCTGCACTGTCTAAATTAGGTTGTAGTACCAGATTTTTAAAATGGTTTTGTTACTTTCTATTTTTACTAAATAGAATATTATATACAAATTACTAAATTTGTATATAATATTTAGCTTTTGGTGGTGAGCAACAGAAAGTTTGGTTTCAGATAGGTCATCATATAAATATTTTAAATAAATAAAATCTCCAGGTTATGGAACAGTTTATTGTTTAGAGTTCATGGGGGCTTCCACCTGTCATCATTTTGTAAGATCTTAAGATAATGTCTTAATGTCTTTGGGTTGCCTACTGAGATTTGATCTATTTTTATTTGATCTAATTTTTTATTGTTTTAATTTAACTTGGGTGGTTTTAATTTGTTTGGGTTAAGATTTGCTTTTTGGTTCATATATTCTTTCTGTAAAACTACCCAGAGTGCTACCTAATAGGTACAAATGCATAAACACACAAAAATAAAATGTTGAAGGTATACTTCCTTGGTAGTTAAAAATGTTAACCAGCATGCATGAAAGTAAGCGTAATTGTAAAAATTTGCAAGGCTTGTGCTTACACCAGAATCCTAAAATGAGGCTTTGCTTGGCCAAATGAGTTCATGTTGTGAGATAGATAAACCTCATTTCCAAACAGGCCAGTGGTTGCATTCTTATCGCAGAAAGCTTGCTCATTTTGTTTTTACACAGATGCTGCAAATTGCTAATTTATTGGCGTGCTTTGATATGTTGATATAATTTTTCCATAATTAAACAACTACACAAAAAATATGCCAGCACACACAACGGAGAGTAATATATATTTTTTTTGGCTGACACTATTTAGCCTGCTGCTCTAGCTAAACAATAATAAAAGAAAATAAGGGCAGAGCCAATGACATATATTAGGAAAAGATCCAAGACAATTAACTCTGTTCCTGTTGTAATTTTTGATAAAATAGCGTATAACAAAAAATGATGGCAGGTGAAAAGAAATCTGCATAAATAACAAGTTTACCAAAAACACAGAAGTTTGCAATTTTATGGTTGCAAAAAGCAATGTTACAGTTACAGAAAACTTTACATAGCTGTAAAGGTTAATATTAAGAAATAGTATTACTTTCCTGAGCAATTAGGAAACAGTTTAAATGGAGTGTATGTTTAAACTTACGGAAGTTATATAGCCTAGATAGTACTCAAAAATAATGATAAAAATCTTATAGCAGTATTTGTTTTGTAGATTGCACAAAGTTATAACCCCAAGAATGCAGGGCTCCCAAATCACATTGTTTAGGAATGTATGTTTTAAATTTCAATACTTTTTTAGGTACACTGAAACATTAAACCTAATATTAAATCCTAGTGATGAAATGAGGGTCAATTTCCTACCTACTGTTCTAAACAATGCTTGAACTTTTTGCTTTATTGCATGTGGGACCTACACTTCTTCAGAATGACTTCTTTCTAAACCTACCATATATTTGGGGTCACCAGTGTGTGCGGTGTTGTGTGTCAATATCTCTAAGGAGGTGTCCCCAATGTCATGATTCAAGCTCCTTCCTTTTGTGCACGTTATACATATTTTGATTGTCAACCACCAACAAGCATATGGATTGAAGAACTTTGGATGTTTGCTAGAAAACAATGACAGCAAGATCTTTGTTCCCATAATGGTCTTCCGGACTATTTTCCACCTGGTTAAGGTTACTTTTGATACAGCTTTTTCAGCCTGTATTTATTGGTGCAAATGACTATTAGAATGATACACCATGAGATAACTGTTGCACTGACAATAGAGTCAGTATCTGCAGTCCCTCCCAGTCTCAGTGTAATGCTTAAAGTGACAGGTTCAAAGAATCAGAACCACTGGTTAGGTTCAGCATAGAACATTTATTCAAGTCTATAGAGAAGATCTGGTCAACTAAAATTCAATACTAAATTGGCATCACATAAAGGTCAATAGAACTCAGAAAGGGTTGTGCTTGGTGCACTTGTGGGAATGCAGTGACTCTAAGCTGATGACACATTTAATTCTGCTGCCTAGCTTTGCCTCCTCAATGGAAGGCATGTATGGGCAAAGTTGTGGATTTAATAATAATTCTTTTTTTCTGTTTCAAGAAGGAGGTGCTTTGGAGTACAGAGCTTGTTTTAACTTATGTTCAATATCTTTTAACATAGGATCTCATTTAAACCTATGATTCATCCTACCTATCATACTTCCAAACAAATTGAACAGTCTACTACTTCAATGTTAATTCTTTTGTATTATTTAAAAACTATAATATCATAACATAGATCAGACTATAAAACTATAGCGCTTGTGAATAATTACAGCATGTTATAGCAGAAGGGAAATAATAAAATTTCTAAAATGTCAAGAATAATTTAGGTTCTGACCTTAATCTAACCTGAGCCTTTTATTATTACTGTTGCTCTTCTTCATTCATTAATATTTGATTAGCTTTTACTAATTTTAAAAGAATTTTAATATTAACTTAAAGTATGTGAGAAATTACAGATCAAAGGTACATGTAGAAATTGGTAGCAAAATAACTGCTAGGAAAGCAAACTTTTGTGATGAGGTCTAAAGAACTAACTTACAACAACACTTCATAAAAGATATGGCAGGCCAAGGATATCTGGATGCAAAATTCAGGCAGGGCATTTTGCTTCGATGAACAGAAAGCTGAAGTTAGCAGGTCTCCTTCATCCTGCCTTTCCCTATTACATCTCTTTCAAATTGCTGTAACAATCTGAAGTCAGAGGCAGGCAAGAAGTGTGTGTGAATGAAGTGACTGTCACTGAAGACTATTTAGTGACTGCCTTTGCATGCTTTCATTTAAACCCCAAGAAGTTTACAGAAGTGCTCATTAGATTGGGCTTTTCTTGTATTGTCACTAGGATTCTTCCCTTGAGAAACTGTTGGAGAATTTAAAATAAATCACCATCTCTTTTTAATTCTATCAAATTTTCTACTGTAAAATTGTGCATCAGTAACACCCATTCTTGGGTCAAGGGGCCTTACTCACAGTCACTCATGCCTGGTCATGCCTGGACTGATGCAAAATGCAGTGATGTGTGCAGTTATGTGTGTTTAGACTTCTCCTGAATGAGCTACATCGGTTGCCAGTTTGTTTCTGGGTCTAATTCAAGGTGCTGGTATTGACCTTTAAAGCCCTACATGGCATAGTACATGGTTAGTTCAGCAGTCGATCCACCTATCCCACCAGATCTCACATTTGGCAAGCCCTACCGAGTAGGCCTCTTTTGCCATGGAGCCCATATGATGGAATCTTCCTTCCTGAGATAAGATTGCCTCCTCACTCCTGAGCTTTCAAAGATCCTCAACACCTGGTTATGCCAGCAAGGCTGTGGAACTAGCGAACTTGTGATGTTGCTCCCTTATTATTAATATCTTTCCATCTATTAGTCTCTTTTCCTGTTTTACTTCTACTTTTAATATAATTTCTAATTTGTTTTAATAATTATTATAACATGTATGGAATAATTATATATAATTATTTACTGTTTTATTGGATTATTGTGTGCCACCCAGAGTCACTTTCCATGAGATGGGCAGCCATAAAAATTTGATTTATAAATAAATACAACTAAATAAATGTTCAGAGAGGTGACTTGTTTTTAAGGGGGAGAGACTTAGATTCCTTACTCTCACCCAATATACTGTGACATAGATTATACAATATCTTTTAATCATAAGCCCCTTTGAAAACTATTTAAACCATCATGTTTCCCGGAAAAGAAGACTGTCATATTTTTTTGCCACCAAAAAATGTGCTTATTTTGGGGGGGGGGATTGTCCATTGACTCACCTCACTTGTGCACATCACCTCTGGCCTTCTTTTCACTGTTAGAGGCCCTTCAAGAACTTCTTCAGCTTCGGATAGTTGCAGCCAGGCCTCGCAAGGCTCAGCTCATTTCTTCTACAGCCAGCAGGACTTTCCTGAAGGCCTCTTATTTTTTTTAATTTTATTTATTTAAATTTATATCCCGCCCTTCTCCACGAAGGACCCAGGGCGGCGCACAGGAAAATTTAAAAACATACAAAATACAATAAATATAATTTAAAAAACTATTAAATAACCTATCCTGCGCTAAAACCAAATTTTAAAAACCCAATTTAAAACTACCTAAAAGTCCCCATGGGAGGTTAGGCTAGGCCGGCTTGTTGAAACAAATATGTCTTAAGACATTGGCGGAAGAGGCGGAGGTCGGTGATGGTACGTAATTCAGGGGGTAGGTCATTCCAAAGGGCTGGGCCCGCCACAGAGAAGGCTCTTCCCCTGGGTGTCGCCAGTCGGCATTGTCCGGCCGACGGCACCCTGAGAAGGCCCTCTCTGTGGGAGCGTATCGGTCTAAGGGATGTATGGGGCAGGAGGCGGTCTCGCATATAACTAGGCCCCGAGCCATGGAGCGCTTTAAAGATAGTTGTCAGAACCTTGAAGCGCACTCGAAAAACCACAGGAAGCCAATGCAGCTCGCGCAGGATCGGTGTTATGTGGGAGCATCTAGTGGCTCCCATAATCACCCGCACGGCTGCGTTTTGGACTAGCTGTAGCTTTCGAGTGCACCTCAAGGGAAGCCCCATGTAGAGAGCATTACAGTAGTCGAGTCGGGACGTCACGAGAGCTTGAGTGACTGTGCGAAGGGCAGCCCGGTCCAGTAAGGGGCGCAATTGGCGCATCAGGCGTACCTGATGAAACGCCCCCCTGGCCACGGCCGCCACATGGTCCTCCATGGACAGCCGGGAATCCAGGAGGACACCCAAATTGCGCGCCCTCTCCACGGGGGCCAGTGTTTCGCCCCCAATGGCCAGAGTTGGTGTAATCTGGCTGAACCGGGGTGCCGGAAACCACAGCCACTCAGTCTTGGTAGGGTTGAGCCTGAGTTTGTTACCACCCATCCAGATCCGTACGGCCTCCAAACACCGGGACAGCACTTCGGCGGCATCGTTGGGGTGGTTTGGGGTGGATATGTACAGCTGGGTGTCATCAGCGTACAGATGGTACTCCACCCCAAAACCACGGATGATCTCACCCAGCGGCTTCATATATGTGTTGAAAAGGAGGGGCGAGAGGACCGACCCCTGAGGAACCCCACATAAGAGAGGCCTCGAGGTCGACCTCTGCCCTCCCGTCAACACATATTGCGACCGACCAGAGAGGTAGGATGAGAACCACCGCAAAACGGTGCCTCCCAACCCCAACCCCCCCAGTCGGTGCAATAGGATACCATGGTCGATGGTATCAAAAGCCGCCGAGAGGTCTAATAGGACTAGGATAGAGGAATAACCTCTATCCCGCGCCCTCCAGAGATCATCAACCAACGCGACCAATGCCGTCTCGGTGCTGTGACCGGGTCGGAAGCCGGACTGGCGCGAGTCTAGATAATCAACTTCCTCCAGGTGTCGCGGAAACTGTTGGGCTACCACACTCTCGACAACCTTCACCAAAAAGTGAAGGTTGGAGACCGGACGATAGTTCTCTAATAAAGCTGGGTCCAGGGACGGCTTCTTGAGGAGGGGCCTCACTACCGCCTCTTTCAAGACGGCAGGCAAGGACCCCTCACTCAAAGATGCGTTGACAATGCCCTGGAGCCAGCCTCGTGTCGTCTCCCAGGATGCCAGTACAAGCCAGGAGGGACACGGGTCCAATAAACATGTGGTCGCCCTAAGTTTCCTTGACAACCTGTCTATATCCTCGGTGGTAACAAAGTCAAACTCCTCCCAAGAAGGAACCTCAAGACTAGTCTCGGACAGTCCCACAGGACCACTGTCGATGGAGGGTAGCTCATTCCGAATCCGAGTGATTTTCTCCTGCAGATAAATCCCAAATTCCTCTGCTCGCCCTTGCAGAGGGGCTTCCCGCGGCCTCTGATGAAGGAGGGAGCGGGTCACCCCAAACAGGGCGGCAGGGCGGTTATCTGCGGATGCAATAAGGGTGGCACAATACTCACGTTTGGCCACCCTTATCGCCACTAAGTAAGCCCTAATATGGGTTCTCACTAGTGTTCGGTCGGCTTCGGAGCGAGAGGATCTGTAGAGGATCTGTAGTGGATAACAGGTATATTTAAAACAAAGTGTTTGAAATCTTATTCTAGATACTTTTTCTAATTTTATATGAATTTGTACCATAGCCCACAAAGCCTAATGCAAGGCCCAGTAAGGCTTACACATGTACCACCATAAAATAATTTTGGATAGATTTACATATGGTGCCAGGTTATTCCCCAGCCCCCCAAAAGCCACATCATGGCTTAACATGATGTAGGTGTTTCATCTTGCTTATCTACTGAAGAGATTCTGCTTTTGAATATGATGGCTCATAAACCTATGGAGAAAGTGACTTATGAAGAATGACTGCTAGCCTATTAATCTAAAGAGGTAATTACTTATTTCCCATATATTCGAAATAAGGTATGTTTTTATTTTTAAATGTCATTAAGCTCAACTCATTATTCTAATAAAATAAGGTAGAATCCAAAAGGAGAAACCATCTATACAAGCCTGTTTAAAGAAAACAGGTAATCACAAATTTAGTTTTTTAGTTCAATTTCTTGTTTTCCCTATTTCAAAGATGACCTTCAGCTTGTTTTAAAAATTTAATGATTTTCTGTCATTCGCTTTCTAGATATAGCAATTGTAGCATAGTCATTGCTCACATTGCTTTACAAGCATGTAGACCAGATCAACCATACTAAAAATATTTAATATCTGCAGAGAGGTCAGCATAAATAAATCTTGTACTGAATTCAAAGTACAATACAAATGAGAAAACTGGTGACAGGGTGGTAGCTGGCATTGTTAGGATAACTAATACATTTTGGGTAAACAAGATGCTCTCTTGTTGAGTTAATAATCTTACTGGAATATATTAGATGCTCTTTTTTTGTCCAGAGCTTGTTTATACTGTTCACATGTATACATTAAAAGCATGGTACATTTAAAACAACGTGTTTGAAATCTTATTCTTGATACTTTTTCTTGTTATGGATTCACATATAGCAGAATGTATTTTTACAAAGAGAAAACAATGAGCAGTGTTCTCAATACATTGTAGTAACCTTCATTATGATAACCTTTTTACACTTCTGATTGTACAGGTCAGCTATCCACAGCACATTCAATTACCACATGACAGTGAAGAATGTATTAGCTAGAAAAATGGAAAGAGTCAAAAAGGAAGAAAATGTGCATTAGTTGTTGAACATGATATTAATGTATAGAACTCAAGGTAGAAAATCTGAACAAAAATGATTGAAAATGTACACACACTCTTTTACAAGAGATAAGAAAAATTTAGAATTGTACATATTCTGAGAACCACATATTAATAAAATACATATAGGTACATACAGATTTATATCAGAACAGAATTCTGTCCATCTGTGAATATAATAATGATTTTAGATTGATATTTTTTCCTGTTCAAAACTATAAGATCAATTACAAGGAATGAGGTTAAAGTGGGATATAGGTGGGGTCAGAACAAATATTGGGAGCCATCCCAGTCTTTTTCTGATACCAATGATTTGTTGTAACATGTTTTTTCTGTCTTCTAAGCATCGTGATTGGACAGTATCTATTGATTCATACCAGATGTCTTTTGCAGAAATGTTTTAAGGAATACATTCTATATAAAGTTACTGACTTACTTTACAAATAGGTAAATCAGTCTCAACTTATGCCAACTACATTATTCAATTACAATTATATCAATTTTGTATTCCATTGTTCAGATTTTCAAATGCATGTATTATCAATATCAAAATTTGGCATGTAACCTACTGCTAAAGCTATGTGAAGCTTCAATTCAAATATATAGTTTTAATATGAACTATTGCTTTCTAACTTAAAATTCAAAGTGTGTTCTGGAATCAAAGTTATGCATCAAACCTGATGCCCTTGACACAATTAGATGAGTCAGTAAACTTTGGATGATGTGAAACTTTTTTTCTTTGAATTGAATTTTCCAAGCACTTTACTCTGTATTAATACCTTACTATAATACTTTGCATTGGATTGATACTGAGACATGCACTCAAGTGCTTACAAGTAATTTGTACATTTCATATACAACTGAAAGAATAATAAGTATAATAATCCCCAGTGAGGTACTAGCTTGATGTAGTTGTGATGATTGTATGCTCGAGGAAGATAACTTCCTCAATCATACTTTACATAGATTCATACAGGATCAGTCATCACCCAGATAAACAAGGATTCTGCAATGTATTGGATTTCCTGGATAACTGGTGACAAATAGACTACAGGATTCAGGGTTGTTGCCAGAGCTACCAGGACCAACATCTACAGAACTACTGGAACAAAAATTGTTTATGCATCAAAATATACAAAAACTGGACACTAAAAATAATGTTTTCTCATTTCAAATTAAATCCAACAAGAAGAGGATATCTGAAAAGAAGGTACCAGTTTTGGATTAATGACATTCAAAGTCAGAAATAATAGAACAGAGGCTAGCCGATTTAATATTGATTTCTAATATAAAATAAAGCATTCATAAAAATAGATTTGGAAGAAATGCAAAGATCTGTTCGGAATTAAGAATCAAGGTCTTGTGAGATGCAACTCAATGTGTAGAGAGAAACCAGGAGGAGTCAGCAATAAAGAAAACCAACATAGGCATCGCGTAAAGGTTTTGGGCATTGTTTTAATTCCTAAACCAGGTAGCCTCTACCAAAGAAAGTAATAGAAAACAAAGAAGCTAAAGTACTCTGGGACTTCAAAAGTCAAACCAAAAGGCACTTGAAACTCTCCAAACTTAACAATGATCAATTAAGAAAAAGTCTGGATAGTGAACATGAAAACAGAAGAATAATTGAGAAAGTAAGACAAAAAAAATCACAAAGTAGAATGACTATGGCAAAAGGAAGCAAAGATAGTACCAATTGTAATACACCCCTTGCGTGAGATCCTACCTGAACACCGTTGGCATTGGAAAAATCACTAGCAACAGCTTTACTTAGAACAGCTTACATCCTGTGATAATACCTTTAATACAATCAAG
Source organism: Rhabdophis nuchalis (assembly GCA_039707465.1). Taxonomy (NCBI): domain Eukaryota; kingdom Metazoa; phylum Chordata; class Lepidosauria; order Squamata; family Natricidae; genus Rhabdophis; species Rhabdophis nuchalis. The sequence continues at coordinate 30,674,600 of CM077649.1, read as the reverse complement.
CATGTGCCTCTCCCAGCTCTTGGGGAAAACTCGATAGGTGAGTAAAAATGTAAAATGCAACCTAAACATATTGCTGCTTATGTGACCAACCACCACTATTAGCAGCAGCAGCATTGACAAATTCTCCATCAGTCAATTGCAGAAGGTGGTTCTACAGGAAAAGTTTCCATCCTGGGGAGATATCTGTAATACCGTCAACCATCCAAATTTGCCTATCCCAGCTCCTTGGTAAGGACTTAATAGGTAGACAAAAATGCCAAACCCAGTCTGAACATCTGGCTGATTTTGTGATGATGATGATTTTAAATTTAACAGACAGCAATTAAAGACAACAACTTAATCCAGTTATTGTTGCCATTGTTACTGCAAAGGAAGTATAATGAAAAGGTTAAAAGTCTACTGAAAAGGAACAGATAAAGATAAAGGTGTATTTTATAGCCCTATCTACGCCCCAAGCACTTATTTGCTTATTTTCCTTTTAAAATATAATCAAAGCTTTAGCTACACATTTAGCCAAGATTTATAAAGGAGATAACTTCTTAATGATTTTAAGTTAATTAATGGGTATTATAGAGGAGTAATGATACTTCTATTTCCCCCCTCATCTTGCATAATGATGGCTGGTGGATAGAAATGCATCTAAAGGGGATTAATTTGTGTACAATTGAGAATGTCTTCTCCTTAATACACAGAACACATTCCCGTTGTATTTTTTCAGTAGAAATAAAATGTTTAGCTACTACTGTAATATTTTAAAGACATAAAAGCCTCTCCCTTTTCATTCAAAGTGGAACAATTTATACAACTGTATTTATTAAGGCTTTCATTGCTCTAAAAGAGCAGGTGCATCACCTGAATATAAATTTGATTTAAACTGAAATTCAGCATCACAAGGAATGTTTTCTAAAGGTTTACTTTAACTGCTGAACAACAGATATAGTGATCACTTGATTTCTGCGTCATCACTGAAGTGAAACATGAAATAACATTTTTAAAGAAATTATAGGAAATTTCAGACTGAAATTCATAGGCAGCCATTCGATGTAGCTCACTGAATGAGCCTCACTGAATTCAGTGGGAATCAGGTTAATGGGAATTAATTGCAAGAATCTATTTGCTTTATGGTAAAGTTATTTATGCGGTGCCTATGTTAAAAACATAGGAGAAGAGAATAGTGGAGTGTGGCATTGGACTGAAATAGAAACAACTATCACATTTCCTTTGTACCATCTTTTTTTGTCAATCTTTGTAATCTTTAATATGTTGGCCCTGAGTGACTGTAGGGGAGACATTGTTGTTGTGTTGCCTTCTGGTATGATCTAGAGCAGGGGTCAGGAATCTTTTTGGCTGAGAGAGCCAGGAACGCCACATGTTTTAAAATGTAATTCCATGAGAGCCATACAATATGTTTAAAACTAAATATTAGTAAACGTTTGCATTTAAGACCAACACTTTTAAAGTATAATAAGTCTCTTAATTCTTTTTCTTTCTTTCTCTTTCTCTCTCTCTTTCTGTGTGTGTCTCTCTCCTCCCTTCCTCTCTGTCACTCTGTGTGTGTGTGTGTGTGTGTGTGTCTGTCTGTCTTTCTGTCTCTCACTCACTTAATCACTCACTCTGTGTGTGTATGTGTGTTTGTGTCTGTCACTCACTCACTCACTCACTCACTCACTCTCTGTCAGTCTCTCTCTGATTTCCTGCCTCCCTCTCTCTCTCTCTCTCTTTCTCTCTGTGCCTGTCTCGTCTTCCGGTTGCAGCCCCACTCCATGCAAAACATAGCCACGCGCATGCCGCACAATTACAGCCTGGAGCAGGACCACAGCTCCTCTCCCAACTGGTCCTTCCTTGCTCGAAGGGCTTCGGAGGGAAGCTTCTGCAGAAGCCCAGGCGAGTGAGAACAACTTCTCGCCATTACAAACTCTCTGAGGCTGTAATTGTATGGGCTGTGCATGCGAACCTATGTTTTCCACGGTGTGGAGCACCGGCCATGGAAAACATAGGCGTGTGCGCACAGCCCATATAATTATAGCCTCGGAGACTTCATAACTGCAGGAAGTTGTTCTCACTCGCCTGGGCTTCTGCAGAAGCTTCCCTCCGAGCAAGGAAGGACCAGTTGGGAGAGGGGCTTTGGTCCTGCTCCGGGCTGTAATTGTGCGGCACATGAGCGACTATGTTATTTATATAGATTTGTCTGCGAGCCAGATGCAGCCATCAAAAGAGCCATATCTGGCTTGCGAGCCATAGGTTCCCGGCCCCCGATCTAGAGCCAGCAGGTAGTAGCAGCTGGCAAAACTTAGCCGATCTTGGGGGAAAATACTAGGTGTTGGATCTGGTAAATACTTAGGTTGAGGATCTGTGAGAAATTTTAAGGTATTATACTGATACTGAAAGGTGTGTGTGTGTAGGAGGGTGGGGTTGGGGGGGGAAATCTGATAGTCACTTCATTGTTATGAAGAAAAATATAGTACATTGAATGATTCAGGTTTCCAAGATAGGAATAACAAGGCAATCAGAATATCTAAGCGGAGTGGGTTGATATCTGTAAGCTAAAGGATTTGATGAAAATTGGGGGGAAAGGTAAAGGATGAATTAAATTGACTAAGGCTGGAAAAAACTTCTGAAGTCATGCTGTAGGTGCACCACCAAATTTCTTAAGAACGCTACCAAGCTCTGAGGAAATTCTGAGGTAGTGATAATAATAATAATAATATAATAATTTAATTTTATAACCCGCTCTCTCTCCCCAAGGGGACTCGAGGCGGGGCACAGGCAATTAAAAATACAAAGAACAAAGTACAGAATACAAACTACAAAATTAAAAGTAAATTAAATTATTCCTGCGCTAAAACCCATATACTAAACTAAAAATTACCCCTAAAAACCCCTAACCTAAAAAGAGACTACCCAAGGCCGGCCAGGTGAAAAAGTGTGTCTTTAATTTTAAGCGGAAGGAGCGGAGGTCCGTGGTTGTCCTAATATCGGGGGGAAGGTCGTTCCAGAGGGCTGGGCCCGCCACAGAGAAGGCCCTTCCCCTGGGCGTCGCCCGCTGACAAAGTCTAGTGGACGGCACCCGGAGCAGTCCCTCTCTGTGGGAGCGTATCGGCCGTGAGGATGTATGAGGCAGGATCCGATCCCGCAGATAACTAGGTCCCGAGCCATGGAGCGCTTTGAAGATGATAATTAACACCTTGAAGCGCACCCGGAAGACGACAGGTAGCCAGTGCAGCTCGCGCAAGAGCGGTGTTACGTGGGCAAACCTAGAGGTGCCCATAATTGCTCGCGCGGCTGCGTTCTGGACCAACTGAAGCCTCCGGGTGCACCTCAAGGGGAGCCCCATGTAGAGAGAGTTGCAATAATCCAGTCGGGATGTCACGAGAGCATGAGTGACTGTGCGAAGGGCGTCCCGATCCAATAGGGGGCGCAACTGGCGTACCAGGCAGACCTGGTAAAACGCCCTCCTGGCCACGGCTGTCACTTGATCTTCCATGGACAGCCAGGTATCCAGGAGGACACCCAAGTTGCGCAAGATATCAATATAAAAGATAAAGGTAAAGGAGTTCCTGTAAATTTTACTCCGCTAGTTGTTCCTAACTATAGGAGGCAGTGCTCATGTATTGACAAGTTCAGCAGACAATGTTTTTTTCCTTAGGTGATTAAAGGCAGATTTAAGGTAGGGCTTTATTGAAAGAAACTGAATGCTAATGCTCTATCACTCACCATAAATGCAAAAACATCAGGGAGCAAATTTTGACATTTTGGATGGTATTATCTCTGAAGTATAAACTATCAACCTTACTTTTAAATCTGGTTCTTCTGAATAAAAGGATATTATAAAAATAAAATCCTTTGTTGTAGATATGAATAGCATGAAATGAAACTTGATTTTAATGCATTATATTTCTGAAGAAAAAAGAAACCAGCAGCCACAAGTAAAGCAGCCCACTTGGGATACTTAAAATTAATTGTCAGCGGCAGATGGTTAAGCTAGGTAACTCACCATGGGCTGAAATATATAGTTGGATGTCAACAGCATATTGATGATATCTCAGTCCATAGTGGCTGGTGATCACAATCCCACAAAGCAAGGGAGAAGGGCTGGGCCTCTAGCTTCCTATTATTAAGAGCAGCCACAGAGAAAGGAAGTGAACCGGGACAACAAAGAGCCACCTTCTCACACTCAACCCTGGGGAAGGATACTGCAAAATCTCCATTCCCATCCTACTCTGGGGCCAGCCAGAGGTGGTATTTACCGGTTCTCTGAACTACTCAAAATATCCACCATCAGTTCTCCAGAACCTGTCAGAACCTGCTGAATTTCACCTCTGCTCTACTCCCATTTATGACAGTTGCCCTGTCTCAGTGACATGTGATCCCCTTTTGTAATCTTCCCAGCTGGCTTCTGGCAAGCAGAGTCAATGGGAGAAGCCAGATTTTTTTTGAGTTTTTGAGTGTTATTGGTTTTTTATACCACCCTACTCTCGAAGGACTCAGGGCGGTATACAGCCAGAATAAAAACACATGTATAAAAGTTTTTTTAAAAGCTTTTAAAAGACATATTAAACTTTGGCTGAAATGTGCAAAAAAAAACCAAACTAACCCTGATTAAAATTAATAAAAAATTGAATTTAAAAATCATGTTTTATGCCAGCCCGGCTTGTTGGAAGAAAAAGGTTTTGAGACCACGGTTGAAGGTGCATAAGTCAGGGATAGTTCTTAATTCCGGAGGCAATTTGTTCCAGAGGACGTGCTCCCACGGAGAAGTCTCTCCCCCTGAGTGTCGCCACTCAGTCAACATTGTCTAGCCGATGGCACCATGAGGAGACCCTCTCTATGGGAGCGTACTGGTTGGTGGGAGGCTCTTGGTGGCAGAAGGTGATCTCGTAAGTACCCCCAGTCCTAAGATTTGCTTAATAACCACGTGATTCATTTAAGATTTGCAGTGATTTGCTTAGCAACTGTGGCAAGAAAGGTAATAAAATGGACCAAACCTCACTTAATAATTGCCTTACTTAGCGGAAACTGGACATTTTGGACTCAATTGTGGTTATAAACCTGTAACCTATTCTTTAGAAAATTTTGTAACTTGTAACTCAAACTTAAGAAAATCTTGCTTTCAGTTGTTGTTGGCCACCAAGGGCTTGATTCAGGGTTTGATTCAGGACCATCTTGATCCGTAGAGCAAATTCATCCCATAATCTTTCCAAATATGCTGTGATCAGAGATATCAGTTTAAAACTTCTGACTAAAACCATATCTTCTGATTAGTGGAATCTAATTCCCTTTTTCACTAAGGGTGAATATTTTGTTCCATGCATAAAGCATTGTTCTTCCAATGCCTGGAAATTCTAGAGAAGAAATATCACAAATAAAACTTCATTGAGACCCAAATTTGCATTGTCTGAGTCTGATCTACAGTCTCTCTCTCTCTCTCTCTCTCTCTCTCTCTCTCTCTCTCTCTCCCTACCTAACTAACCTACATACATATATACATACACACACACCTACCTATCTTTCCCTATCTATCTTTCCCCCATCTTTTTCCCTCTCTCCCTCTCCCTCTTTCTCTCTTTCCCTCATTTTCTATATCTATCTATCTATCTATCTATCTATCTATCTATCTATCTATCTATCTATCTATCTATCTATCTATCTATCTATCAATCATCATTTCTTTATGTTTTTGGAAAACTGGTTCTGTCATATTGTGTGCTCTGGACATCTGCAAGTGACAAATATATAGCCAGTCGTTTCTGTGGAACTTCCTTTCTAGTTCTACTTTTTTTTTGTTCTTTGTTGCACTTCTTTCATTTGGGAATCCTTTCTTCTTTCTTCAGCATGAAGTTTCTTTATATATGCATAGCATCTCCACCCACACAAAAACACAGAACACAAGCACAAATTCCTGGGGGCAGACAAATCTACCCTTATAAACCTTGCACTAAAAGGAAGACATACTTGCTCACAGGTGTTCCAATTAATTCAAAAACCTTTTAGTTGTCTACAGAATGATTTGTTAAGTGTGCCACAGAAGATGTTAACAGAATTCTGACTCAAAAGATATAAGAGATGACAAGGAATAAAATTAGAATAGTGAAATGTAGCTTTTTTCCAGACAGAAATGTGCAGGCCTGATTTTTGTTCTAAACAGATAATTTAGAATAAATGAATGTGAGAAAGAAAATGTGTTGTATGTTTGTTAGAGAAGGTACACGATAAAAATAATTGACTTAATTTATGGGATGTTTTGCATGAACACAGTTGAATATTAGCTATTGAATATGAAAAAAAAACACCAGTATGTGAATTAAAGCATTTCTGAGAATAAATTAAATGTTTAGCAATTGATTTGATATTTTAAAAAAGAGAGACAAGGAAGTTTGATATGACAAATACAGAAAGAAAAAAAATGAGTTGCTTGAAATGTACATGAATGTTTATATGCAAGTGACCCAATATTATTGGTGGGAATCTGAATAATTTTCAGGAAATATTAAAATACTTACTGCCCGTGCAGCAGTTCAAAAAGATGCAAAAGCAAGTAGATAAATAGGTATCACTTTGGCGGTAAAGTAAGTATTCTATATACTTCAATTTATAGTCATGCAGGCCACATGAGCATGGGAATGTCTTCAGTCAACGCTGTCTTCCTCAGCTCAGAAACAGAAATAAGTACAGACCCCTAGAGTTGGACATGAAATGTCATGACATCATCGGAAGTCATCTGAACAACAACTCCAGCACTAGTTTACATCATACAAGATGGTACTTAAAACCAAGGACTATGACTCAGTCAACCACACACCCAAAATCAGATCAGGACTCAGAAAGGTATTTAAGGGCCAGTGCTCCCCCAGACAAGCACAATCCAAGCATATTGAAGATGTCTCCTTGAATGGGGATGAAACATTTGCAATGAAATCACCAAGCTCAGAACTCAAACCAACAACATAATTTTTATTATTTTCTTAATATATTCAATATACCACTATGAACATTTAGCAAATAATACATTATAGATAGTCCTTGACTTACAATAACAACTGACCCCAAAATTTCTGTTGGTAAGTGAGACATTTGTTAAGTGAATTTTGCCTTTCTTGCTACAGTTGTTAAGTGAATCACTGCAGTAGATAAGTTGATAACATGGTTGTTAAGTGAATCTTGCCTGTCCATTGATTTTGCTTGCCAAAAGGTTGCAAAAGGGGACCACATGACCTTAAGAAACAGCATCTGGTCATAAGTATGAACCAGTTGCCAATCATCTGAATTTTCATCCCATGATCATGAGTATACTACAAAGGTTGTAAATGGGAAAAATAGTCATAAGCCCCTTTTTCACTTCTAATGGTCACTAAACGAACGGTTGCAAATCGCTGTTGCAAAACTGTTGTAAACAAAATCCCTGATTGTATCATTGTTAATACAAAGCCTATTCAATTAGCAATAAAAATGAAGCATTCAGACAATATCCCATTACTTATAACTGCCACTTTTAGTCACTGAGTATCTCCCTCAAATCAACTTGCTCCTCCCAAACATATTTAAGAAAAGGAAGAGTGTGCAGCCTACCAAAAAGTTTGCTAACGTGTTTCTGCCACGTTAAGGAAGGCTGATCTAGATAGGTGGGGAAAATCAAGAAATAAGACTTTCAGGGTAAGGCGCCTTTCCCATGTCTTCTTATATTGACATAATTACAAGTCTAAACTGATTATATTATTGTTTTAAAGCATCCTTTCTACTTTGGGGGATTTACCAGGAGCCAGTGAAAACCACAGCACAACTCCTTAATGTTTTCTGCGGTAAGAATCTTCTAATCTAAATGCATGTTCAGAGATGTGTGAAATATATTCAAAAAGTCCCATAAACTAGGCTGGCTTGAAAGTATAGAAGCAATGAAAAAAGAAGAAGCCACAAATGATATCTTATAATAAAATTAAGGCTGAATGATAGTAAGAGAAATGGAAATAAAAATGAATTATGTAAGTTTTAAAAAAAAGCTTTCAAATAAACCAGATGAGTGACTAGCGTACACATTGAGAAAAGAAAAAAAAATGCTATTGAAATTACAAGAGGGATATTCAGCCAATGCAAATAGCATTTTATCAATATCGTTCCAATTTCTATAGAGGAACTGACATCTTTCTAGAAAAAAATAGATGAAGAATATAAGAAGTACTTACAACTGCTCTAAAGCTGGCTGGAGAACTCTGAGAGCTGAAGTCCTTCAGACTTAAAGTTGCAAAGTTTGGAGACCTCTGCGCTAAAGAAGTTTGGAAGCTACTTATTTGTTTGTTTGTTTAGTTTCTCACTCGTGTACAAGATAACAGGTCAGAATAAACATGAATAAGAACACAGGAAATTTATTTTTATTTTATTTATTTATTTAAATTTATATCCCGCCCTTCTCCAAAGAGGTACAAATGGGTACAAATACGTTGGGACAGGGACAGTAGGCACGTTGGTGCGCTTATGCATGTCCCTACTGAGGGATATGGGGTGAGGTCAACAGTAGGCAGTTTAAGATTAAAGTTCTTTGTATCTTTTCCCTTTCTTTTCTTTTTTTTTTTCTTTTTCACTTTTAGCCTTCTTTTTCTTTTCTTACTTTATATTAGTCTGCATCTTCCTTTTAAAAAATTAATAAAATTATGTTAAAATTTTTGCCAAATTAAACAATTGTGGAAGAAACTTTCACAATATTAGGAAAAATAATAAGATATATCATTAAGAAATAGTATTATAATGCATGCTGGTCAGATGAAAATAAAGTCCATAATTTCTGAAAAACAAAGAAAAGTAAAAAGAAATAAAGAAATAGTTTTGGCTATTTCTACAATTTCTAACAACTGAAAAGCCTTATTAATGAATGAACAGGGACCAAGATTATACCATCTGGGCAGAACAGGTGGACTGTTTTGATAATAAGCAAAAGTAAGTTTTAAGCAGTAAACAATTATCTGTTTCTAAAAGCAACATAAAACAAAACAAAAACATGAATTTTTAAAAATGAAGGTAAGAATATAACCAATTTTGACAAATGCTACAGATACTAGCATTTCTAAAGCACATAAAAACCACATTGAAAATTAAACTGATAGGAATATACATCTTGAGCTGATACTTTATAATCCATGTTTCTACACTTTGAAATATTTCTCAGGTAATCTTTACCTGCAAAGATTCTAAGCTGATCACAGAGTGAGTGATTAAAGGCAATCTAAAATGATGTCATATTTACTAGATGTACCATAAGCAAGGATTTATCAAGAACAGGATTAGCCATGCTAATTTTATTTCATCGTTGATTAGGTAACTTCGGTAAATTGAGAAAAGCTATAAATACAGTATAATGGTACCTTGATTTTAACAAAGCACTTTGTCCAATTAATTAATGACATTCTAATTAACAAGTAGGGATGTGGGGACTCGGTGGCTAAGATGGTGGCTTGTCAATCAGAAAGGTTAGCAGTGCAGCGGTTCAAATTCCTAGTGTCACTTAACGGAGTTAGCTCCTGTTACTTGTCCCAGCTTCTGCCAACATAGCAGTTTGATAGCACGTAAAAAATGCAAGTAGAAAAATAGGGACTACCTTGATGGGAAGTGTTCTGTGTGCCATTGACATTTAGTCATGCCAGCCACATGACCACAGAGATGTCTTCGGAGAGCACTAGCTATTCAGCTTTGAAACAGAAATGAGCACCATCCCCTAGAGCAGGGGTGGGCAAACTTTGCAACTTTAAGTCGGAAGGGCTTCAGCTTCCAGAATTGTCCAGCCAGCAAAGCTGGCTGGAGAAGTCTGGGAGCTGAAGTCCTTCCGACTTAAAGTTGCAAAGTTTGCCACCCCTGCCCTAGAGTCTGGAATGACTAGCACAAAAGGAACCTTTACCTTTTAAATTAACAAGTAGCTAACTATAAGCTAAATAGTGTGCTAATTAAGCAAGTATAGACCTGACTCAAAAATCGTATTCAGTGAATATTTATCATGAGTTCCTTCATAAATTGGAGTACAGATGGTCAGAACAAGTGGGATAGGAACTGCCATCACTAATGATGCGGTTGTGAAATTTGACATTGTGTGACTTCATCACTTAGAGATTTTTGCAGTACCTATTGTCATTGTTAAGAATGTACATCATTAATTAAGCATCTCCTCACAACTTCCTGCTAGTTTTCAAACAACAAAGATAACAGACAAGCTGGCAGGAAATTGCAAGTCTGAGGCAAGTCTTGAGCTTTTAAGCACCCATAACATACGTGATGACCTTGAAAACAGTTTGGAAAGAGGGTTTTGGATTTAATATTCAACTCAGGATATATTGGTATGTGCTGGACACTATTTCTTGTTACTTGGCAACAATTTCTTTTCTCTTAGTAACAGAGTAGAGCTCTGAAAAAAAAAGTTGGGAGGGAGGATTGAAGACAAGCATGAAACCTACTCATATTATTGCCACTAGAACCTTCAATGTAGGTATACTGAAAAACAATGGAAATTGATTTTTATATTCATTTCTGGAAGGAGAAGGTGTGAAACAAAAACCTCCTCTATAGTTTATTGAGGAATTTTAGGGCTCAGTAAAGTTAACATCTTGATGCAAAATATATTCAATGAATAGTTGATCGCTGATTTTTAAACTTAAAATGTGGACAATATGTAACACTAAACAGTGAAGATAATTACAGGATATAATAAATTATCTGTGAAATTTAGAATAAGGAAGGACTCTTTTTAAAAAAAATCACTTAATACTACAATCATGTTCTATTAGCTATACATAGCATTTCACAAAATATATTGCATATCATCTCTTACAGATGTTTTAGACACTACAATATGCTGTTATTTTCAGGTGTATTTGAAAAGTGTGAAATTAAGGTAGGATCTTCAAAACTGCCTCCATTCTTTCCCATTCATTCCTAATAATATATGTTTCATTTACTCCTGGTTATATTTACAATAGGTTTGTTTACATTAATGACATTTACCTTAATCCCTTAAATTATATCAGTGGTTTGAACACGACTTGTTATGCATCTAATTCATATACAACTAAATACAGTTTTAGTAATTTACTATTTATTTATTTAATGATGGCAGCAGGCTTATATTTAATAAAGAAAGAAGAAAAAAAGATAATATATTGGGAATGTAAAGTTTAACTGTGGTTCAGTTTAAAGTATTACATTGATTCAGATTGTCATAGTGATCTGATTTGAAACAATGCTTCTAATCTGAACAATTGATTTACTGTTCTGCCTTAGAGCATTGAAGCAGGTTTCACTTCAATCAACTAAAAAAGAAAACAGCCATTTGTGATCTGGATCAAAGTAGTACAGGCCTTTTTTGATGGTTTAAACTAAGCTATTACTTTGATTTGGTTCTGTATTCGAAGAGGCTCATTGGTTTAAATTTTATCAAATGCTGCTTGGGAGGTCTGTGTAGCATGAGTACATATTATTTGTTACATACAGAATTTCTTTATCTTGGCTATATGCGTTAAGAACATAAAGTACATAAAATGCAATGAGTTACACAAAACAATAAAATTGCACAAATAAGATAAATATTGCAATTAATTTAGTATGGTAACATCTGGTCAATTAAAAACACTTTTCAATAGTCAGAACTTTGTCTGGTGTCTTTTGCTGCAGAGGTCTAATTAATAATAAGTAAATACTTTAGAAAATAGTTCAATTAAGGACACTTCCAATAACAATCAAACCAGTTAACAAGTTCTGTTATAATATCAGAGCTGAAATATACAACAGTTGTAAAGATCTGTTTCTTTCTGATGAATATCTTTCCAAATATTTAATTACAATTTTCAACTTCATCAAATATGATGCCAACATATTTGTATCAACATTTCTATGTTTTATGTTAATATCTCATATTTATTTCCAAATGATATGGGATACATAGCAATGAGATTCTTTAAAATCTTTGTTAGTGATTCCTACTATGACAGTTGACTTTCAATTCTAGAACCTTTCTTTCTACAAAAGTATGGAACTTGTTTTAAGATATATGGAGAATAATGTCTATTTATTTCAAGCTTCATGGTCTTTCAATAGCTAACCCCTCATCCAATAACCATTTTAGTATAACCACATATCTCACAAGTTTTCTATGGAAAAACAAATCATGACAAAGTGATTGTGGTCAGTGTAACTAACTAAAAACTTAGAATTTGCCTGTACTATTTTTCTTCTCAAACTTCTTAGGTATTTGCCTTATGATAACTTATTTCTTTGAACACATGTAGCTAGCTAATCTTCATAAATAAAGCAGTTGCCTAATCTGGATTCAAGCAAACATGTTACTTGTGAAGCAGAGGTGGTATTCAGCAAGTTCTGGCCAGTTCTGGAAAACTGGTAGTGGAAATTTTGACTGTTTAGAGAAGTGGTAAATATCACCTCTGACTGGCCCCGCCACCATCTATTATCTGCCTCCCGAGGAAATGGGGATTTTGCAGTAACTTTCCCCTAGAGTGGGGTGGGAATGAAGATTTTACAGTATCTTTCTCCTGCCATGCCCAGCAAGTCAGGCCATGCCCACCAAGCCACACCCACAGAACCGATAGTAAAAAAAAATCCCACCACTGTTGTGAAAGCATTAGATTATTAACTACATTAGTTAAAGAACAATTGTGCTCACTACAGAGCCTTCCAAAATCTTCTCTAACCATCAAACTAAGTATGTAGCTAAGATTTTTTTTATTTGGAACCTTTGTCAACCATATTTACCAAAAGTCTCACTAGCTAAAGAGCTGTTGTGTATATTTCCTTATTTTTTCACAATTTTAATACATCCCATCCTTGTATTATTATTGTAGAGCCTCCATCTGTTCATAGGCATGATTTGGTTGGGCATGAGAAATACGTTATAATAGCAGATACAGTACATTAATGTGCAGATCTGATGGGTTCCAGAAGGCGCTTGGGCCACTTCCTGTACCCCTGACCCGTGCCCCGATGGAGGACCTCACGGCCGCATGGAATAGTAGTCGCGCCCTTGTGGCCTCTCTTGCGGCGGCGAACCACCCTGGCTCCTTGGTTTACCGAGGAGCTGCGGGTGATGAAACGCCGCAAGAGATGCCTAGAGAGAAGATGGAGGTCCACCCGATCTGAATCTGACCGGACACAGGTAAGAGCCCATTTACGGACTTACATTGTGGCGCTGAGAGTGGCCAAACGCCATCATTGTGCTACTCTCATAGCATCCGCAGAAAACCGCCCTGCCGCCCTGTTTAGGGTGACCCACTCCCTACTTCAACAGGGGGTGCGGGAAGCCCCGCTACAGGGTAGAGCAGAGGAATTTGTGATTTTTCTGCAGGAGAAAACCACTCAGATACAGAACGGGCTACCCTCCATTGATGGCCCAGTGGGATGCCACGAGACAGATCTTGTTTGGGAGGAGTTTGACTCCGTTACTTCCGAAGATATTGACAGGTTACGTGGGCGACTGCGAGCCACCACATGTTTATTGGACCCGTGTCCCTCCTGGCTTGTACTGGCATCCTGGGAGGTGACACGAGGCTGGCTCCAAGAGGTTGTCAACGCATCCTTAAGTGAGGGTTCCTTGCCTGCTTCCCTAAAAGAAGTGATGGTGAGGCCCCTCCTTAAGAAGCCCTCTTTGGATCCAGCTCTATTAAACAACTATCGTCCAGTCTCCAACCTTCCCTTTCTGGCAAAGATTGTTGAGAGTGTTGTGGCACAACAGTTTCCCCGTCACCTGGAGGAAGTTGACTATCTAGATCCGCGCCAGTCCGGCTTTCGGCCCGGGCATAGCACCGAGACGGCATTGGTCGCATTGGTCGATGATCTCTGGAGGGCCAGAGATGGGGGTTGTTCCTCCATCCTGGTCCTATTAGACCTCTCGGCGGCTTTCGATACCATCGACCATGGTATCCTATTGCATCGGCTGGGGGGGTTGGGGGTGGGAGGCACCGTTTTACGGTGGTTCTCCTCCTACCTCTCTGGCCGATCGCAATTTGTGTTGGCAGGAGAGCAGAGGTCGACCTCGAGACCCCTCACATGTGGGGTGCCTCAGGGGTCGGTCCTCTCGCCTCTCCTGTTTAACACATACATGAAGCCGCTGGGTGAGATCATCCATGGTTTTGGGGTAGAGTACCATCTTTACGCTGATGACACTCAGCTGTATATATCTACCCCAAACCACCCCAACGATGCCGTAGCGGTGATGTGCCAGTGCCTGGAAGCCGTGCGGATCTGGATGGGAAGTAACGGACTCAGGCTCAACCCGACCAAGACTGAGTGGCTGTGGTTTCCGGCTGCCCGATTCAACCAGCTCACTCCATCGCTGGCCATAGGGGGCGAACATCTTGCCCCTGTGGATGGGGCGTGCAATTTGGGTGTCCTCCTGGATGCCCGGCTGTCCATGGAAGATCAAGTGACAGCCGTGGCCAGGAGGGCGTTTTACCAGGTTCGCCTGGTTCGCCAATTGCGCCCCCTATTGGATCGGGACGCCCTTCGCACAGTCACTCATGCGCTCGTGACATCCCGACTGGACTATTGTAACTCTCTCTACATGGGGCTCCCCTTGAGGTGCACCCGGAGACTTCAGCTAGTCCAGAACGCAGCCGCGCGAGCAATTATGGGAACCGCCAGGTTTACCCATGTAACACCGCTCTTGCGCGAGCTGCACTGGCTACCTGTTGTCTTCCGGGTGCGCTTCAAGGTGTTAATTATCATCTTTAAAGCGCTCCATGGCTCGGGACCTAGCTACCTGCGGGATCGGATCCTGCCTCATACATCCTCACGGCCGATTCGCTCCCACAGAGAGGGACTTCTCCGGGTGCCGTCCACTAGACTTTGTCAGCAGGCGACACCCAGGGGAAGGGTGTCTCTCTGTGGCGGGCCTTGCCCTCTGGAACGACCTTCCCCCCGACATTAGGATGACCACGGACCTCCGCTCCTTCCGTCTTAAATTAAAAACACATCTTTTCTGTCTGGCCGGCCTAGGATAGTCTCTCTGTCTCTGGGGTTTTATTGGGAAGTTTTTTAGTATAGCTTAGTTTTAATGGGGAATTTTAGCACAGGTTTAGGTTTAATTTGTTTTTTAAAGAAATGTTTGTATATATTTATTGATTTTTATTCTTCCTGTGCACCGCCCCGAGTCCCTATGGGGAGAGGGAGCAGTTTACAAATATTAAATATTATTATTATTATTATTATAGTAATAATGAAAGATAATGAAAGTAATAATGTGACCAATACTAATACTAATACTAATACTAATAATACTAATAATACTAATAATACTAATAATACTAATAATAATAATAATAATAATAATAATAATAATAATAATAATAATAATAATAATTTTTTTTTTAAATTTATAACCCGCTCTCTCTCCCCGAAGGGACTCGAGGTGGGGCACAGGGAATTTAAAATACATATAAAATCACAAACATAGTACAATATTAAAATAAAATTAAACTAACCCTGCGCTAAAATCCCATATTAAAACTAAAAATTAGTCGTTAAAAACCCTAAAAACAGTTGATTACCCCAGGCCGGCCAAGCAGAAAAAGTGTGTTTTTAATTTTTGATGGAAGGAACGGAGGTCCATAGTTGTTCTAATTTCGGGGGGAAGGTTGTTCCAGAGGGTCCGGCCCGCCACAGAGAAGGCCCTTCCCCTGGGCGTCGCCCGCTGGCACAGCCTAGTGGACGGCACCCAGAAAAGTCCCTCTCTGTGGGAGCCAATCATCCGCAGGGATGTATGGGGCAGGATACGATCCCGCAGATAGCTAGGTCCCGTGCCATGGAGCGCTTTAAAGATGATGACCAACACCTTGAAGCGCACCCGAAAGACGACAGGCAGCCAATGCAGCTCGCGCAGGAGCGGTGTTACATGGGAAAACCTCGAGGTTCCCACTTTAGCTTTTTAGGTTTCATAATGGCTTTCAGATTTTGCAAAGAAGGATTTGGAATGTTTAGAACCAGAAAACCTCAAGGAGGTAGCAGAACTACTGAGATAAACAAAGGTTCAGTGATATATCTTACAATATGTTTCACAAAAAAGAAGATTCCAAGTTTTGTTCTGACATGCTCTGTTAAAAGACTGCATTATGAGATAAACAGTCAAAATGGTAATGCTAAAATAAAAGGAGTTAAAATCTCATATGTGAACTAAATAGAAGAGTAAGAAAATGGAACCAACAAACCCCCCCCCCAATAAAATTAACATATTGGGGCAATTTTTAAAAGGCAAGGCTTTCCTAAGCACACTGAAGCACTACAAATCCTTTGGAGATGTCCATTTTAAACATCAAATTCAAGGACATCTAACCCTAACCATAAGAGGTTTTGTCTCCCTCACCCACCCCCACTGGGATTTTCCCATGTATTTTACCAAGAAAGGTAGAAAGTGCAAGCTCAAAAATCAGCCCTTCCTAACCATGCCAAAACTCTAAGATTGCATTGTCAATGTCCATTTAAATCTCCAAATTCATGAAGACCTAACAATAAACCTGAGTAGGTTTGCTTTCTCAATGGGATTTTTCCATGTATTTGGCAAATAAATGTAGATCAGGCAAAGTGAATGTCCTCCTAAGCATTCCGATGCACCATGAATCATCAATGTCATTTTGCTCTCTGAATTCAAGGACAAGTAAGTCTAAACCCAAGAGTTTTCTTCCCCTCAGAATGAGATTTTTCACTGTATTATACCAGGAAAAGTAGAAAGTGTGGACACACAAAGTCAGCCCCTTCCTAACCATATCAAAACCATTGGCAACGTTCATTTTGCTGTTTGAATTATGGAGACCTATCCCTACCCATAACTTGATTTGCCCCCAATGGGATTTTCCCATGTATTTTACTAGGAATTATAAATAAGGGAGCGTCAAAAGTTCAGCACTTCCTAAACCTACCTTTGTGTTCCGAATCCATTGGTGATGTTCATTTTGCTGTCCAAATTCATGGAGACCTATCCCTGAAACGTAAGTGAATTTTCACATGTATTTTACTAGGAAATGTAGATAAAAGTCTTGAAAGGCCATCGCTCTCCTAAGAATAACTTTCTGCTCCAAATCCATTGGTGATGTCCATTTACGTGGACATCACCAATTACGTGGTTACGTGGGCGACCGAGAGCCACCACATGTTTATTGGACCCGTGTCCCTCCTGGCTTGTACTGGCATCCTGGGAGGTTACACGAGGCTGGCTCCAGGAGTTAGTCAACACTTCTCTGAGTGAGGGTTTCTTGCCTGCCTCCCTTAAAGAGGCGATGGTGAGACCCCTCCTAAAGAAGCCTTCCCTAGACCCAGCTTTATTGGAAACTATCGTCCAGTCTCCAACCTTCACTTTCTAGCGAAGGTTGTTGAGAGTGTGGTGGCACAACAGTTTCCCCGTCACCTGGAGGAAGTTGATTATCTGGACCCGCGCCAGTCCGGCTTCCGGCACGGGCACAGCACAGAGACGGCATTGGTCGCGTTGGTGGATGATCTCTGGAGGGCCAGAGATGGGGGTTGTTCCTCCATCCTGGTCCTATTAGATCTCTCGGCAGCTTTTGATACCATCGACCATGGTATCCTATTGCATCGGCTGGAAGGGTTGGGGGTGACGGGCACCGTTTTGCGGTGGTTCTCCTCCTACCTCTCCGGCCGCTCGCAATTTGTGTTGGCAGGAGGGCAGCGGTCGACCTCTAGACCCCTCACTTGTGGGGTGCCTCAGGGGTTGGTCCTATCGCCGCTCCTGTTCAACATATACATGAAGCCGCTGGGTGAGATCATCCGTGGTTTTGGGGTAGAGTACCACATCTACGCTGATGATACGCAGCTGTACTTTTCTACCCCAACGATGCCGTTGAAGTGATGTCCCGATGTCTGGAAGCCGTACGGATCTGGATGGGAGACAACAGACTCAAACTCAACCCATCCAAGACTGAGTGGCTGTGGTTTCTGGCGTCCCGGTACAACCAGTTGATTCCATCACTGGCCATAGGGGGCGAACATCTGGCCCCCGTGGACCGGGCACGCAACCTAGGCGTCCTCCTGGATACCCAGCTGTCTATTCAAGATCATGTGATGGCCGTGGCCAGGGGGGCTTTCCACCAGGTACGCCTGGTGCGACAGTTGCGTCCCTTATTGGACCGGGACGCCCTTCGCACAGTCACTCATGTGCTTGTGACATCCCGGCTGGACTACTGCAATGCTCTCTACATGGGGCTCCCCTTGGGGTGCACCCGAAGGCTACAGCTGGTCCAGAATGCGGCCGCGCGGGCGATCTTGGGAACGTCTAGGTATTCCCATGTAACACCGCTCCTGCGCGAGCTGCACTGGTTACCTGTGGTCTTTCGGGTGCGCTTCAAGGTGTTGATTACCATCTTTAGAGCGCTCCATGGCACGGGACCTAGCTACCTGCGAGACCGCATCCTACCTCATACATCCCTGCGGCCGATCCGCTCCCACAGAGAGGGACTTCTCCGGGTGCCGTCCACTAGGCAATGTCAGCGGGCGACGCCCAGGGGAAGGGCCTTCTCTGTGGTGGGCCCAACCCTCTGGAACGACCTACCCCCCGACCTCAGAACAACCACGGACCTCTGCACCTTCGCCAGAAATTAAAGACACTCCTGTTCCATTAGGCCGCCTTGGCCTAAGTTATCTACCTAGCCTACAGTCTGTAAAATAAATTGTTTTAATTGGGTTTGTATGGGATTATGTTTTAACTTCTAAATTTTAGCACAGGGATAATTATTTAATTTGATTTTAACTATTTATATTGTGATATTGTTGTGTTTTTTAACTTCCTGTGCACCACCCCGGGTCCCTTTGGGGAGAGGGTGCGGTTATATAAATTCAAATAAATCAAATCAAATCAAAATCATATTTCTCTCTAAATTTATGGAGACCAAACCCTATGTGGATTTCCCTCAAATGGGATTTCCCCATATATTTTACTAGGAAATGTAGATAAGGTAATCTCACAAACTCAACACCCTCCTAAGCATAACTTTGTGCTCCAAATCCATTTTTGGTATCCCTTTTTCTCTCCCAATTCATGAAGAGATAGGTAAAGGTAAAGGTTCTCCTCACACATAAGTGCTAGTTGTTCCCGACTTTAGGGGGCGGTGCTCATCTCTGTTTCAAAGCCGAAGAGTCAACGCTGTCCAAAGATGTCTGTGTAGTCATGTGGCCGACATGACTAAATGCCAAAGTGCATGGAACACTGTTACCTTCCCACCAAAGATGGGTCCTATTTTTCTATTTACATTTTTACATGCTGTCAAACTGCTAGATTTGGCAGAAGCTGGGACAAGTAATGGGAGCTCACTCCATTATGCGGTGCTAGGGTTTCAAACCACCAAATTGCTGACCTTTCTGATCGACAAGCTCAGCATCTTAGCAACTGAGCTACTGCATCCCTGCATGAAGACATAACCCTAACCCTAAGTGGATTTGAAAATGATTTAGAACATCCCTCTCCTGCACTAACACAAATGCCGGTGTAGGTATACAGCAAAGTTACAAGCTATTATAATAAATGGACAGAGTGTATGTAATATGTACAACTATGTAAACAAAATACATTGTACACCTAAAAAGAAGTTATTTCTGTGGCTTTTTATTTTATGCATGTATTAAACACATTTATTTTATTACTTTTATTAAGCAGATTCATTTTATCACATATATTAATGTTTATTTATTCAATGTTATTACATAGTTACAAAGAAAAGACTTGCACAGACAAATACGGCATAAATCAAACCCCATACAAAAATTACAAACACAGCAGCACTACAAAATGGAAAGAAAATAAAAAGATGGCAAAACATCTTGAGGGTAAAGCTTTCCAAATGTTACTCTTTTCTAATTCCTATTATCCCAGAGACATAGTAAAATTGGCAGTTTAGTCCAACTAAATCCGAACAGGTCTATTGCCTGCTGCAAGTCTCTCTTTTTAAAACAAAACAAAGATTGGCATTCTTTGCTATGCCAGGGTTTAAGCCTCTGCTATGATAGTTGATTTATTGATTTATTTAAAACATTCCTAGGCTGATTTAAGAGGCAAAACCTGTAAAGGCACCGCAGCATGGGAATTGTCCAAAAACAGAATGTGTTAGCCTGCAGTTTGGATTGAATACTTTCAAACTGTTGCCAAAATGCATCAGTCTAAAAGGAAATTCATGAGTTGGCTTTGAACCAAGATAGTAGGTACACATAAGATGCGAAGCTTAAATGGTAAGAGTGGATTTCACCTCTGCACAATTACAAGTTCCCACTGAGAAAGGAAGAAGTAGCATTTGTTACTATTCTGTGGACTGTTTTTAATAGACTCTAATCTGAAAAAAAAAACCATTTCAAAAATCTTTCTATATTTGTCTGATAATATAAGCCTGAGGTGAAGAAAAGGCAGATGTGAAGCTATTGATAAACATCTAACCAAAGCACCAATGATCTTATTATCCCAAAATTAAAAAGAAAGTGTATTCTTTTATGGAAGAACAACAGTTCCATTCAGATCTGTTTTTGAAAGTATTTTCTGTACCCTTAAATACACCAGTATCTTTCTGGCGTAAGTTAAAAAAAAGAATAGAAATGTTTCTTTACTGAAGTAGCAAACAGAAAAAATACAGTTGTTTACATATTGAAAAATTGAAAGAAATGCTTTAGCAAAACCATTCATATATCTATGCTACTTATTTTACCCAATTTTAACATGTTAATATTTTTATATATTAATATTAAAATTGTATTTTGGGAATAAATTTAATTTAATGCATGAATAAATATTTCTTAAAATTAGAAGTGTGATCTTTTCATTAATACTTAAGTATCCTTAAAGGAAAATATTTTATTAACCAAGTAGAGAGCACAGAAGCAATATTTTAAAATATAATCAGGAATATTATTTTTATGCTAGATAATGTCTCATTTATAAAATATACAGTATTGCGAAAATGGCTATATTACACATTTAGCAATCCAGTTAACATAACATCATAAACGTTAAATTGTTTTTAAAAGTACACTTTTCTATTTTGTGTTTCATATCCTCAAGATGCAAAATATATGAGAAAAAGCCATTCACAACTAGGATTATCACAAACTTCAGATTTACTTCTTTTTATCCTAAATAAATGTCCACTTCTAAGAAACCTGGAGATCAACTATCATGACAGTGAAAATTGTTCTGCAAGATAGGCTGTCTGGTTTTTTTGAAATTAGGTCCTGCCTTTAACATCTTTCGTAATCAGGGATATAGTTATAATAGAATGTGTGGATGATCTTGACGAATGGGAGGGGCTTGATGAAGGGAAGAGATGCAATCTAGGAAACAGACAAGAGAGGCAGGAACCCCCAGTGGCTTAATGGTCTAAAGCAGGGGTGTCCAAACTTGGGAACTTTAAGACTTGTGGACTTCAACTCCCAGAATTCCCCAGCCAGCTATGCTGGCTGGGGAATTCTGGGAGTTGAAGTCCACAAGTCTTAAAGTTCCCAAGTTTGGACACCCCTGGTCTAAAGGAAGAAATCTAGGAAAGATCTGCCCTAATGGATCAAGCAGTTAAAACTAATATTGGAAAGTTTATACTTTTGAACTTGCAAGATTCGGTTAATGTACCTTATAATAAAATAGAATTGTTGTGTTTTCTATTTGGTTTACCTGGGAGGATTGACAATATTAGAAACATCTTGGAATCATAGAAAATTAGTTCTGGAGGAATAGTTCTGGAGGAAGACTCATTTGTCAGCTAGGCCAACAGATTAATTGATGAAGAAACTTGAGGGTCGAGCATTTTCATGGTTATCCAAACTCTACTTGAAGAGTTCCAGAGGGAGAGAAACTAACTTCCCTTGGTAATAATTTCAGTTGTTCAACTGCTCTTATCATCAAGACACACCTCCCAATGCATATTTAAAATCTAGCTTAGTTAATCTACCACTAATTTAAGTCCATTAATTCTAGAACTGTTCCAGGGGGAGAAGAGAAGAAGTTTCTAAAGTGATCTTTAAAAATAGGTCATTTGTCCTTTTGATTTAAGCAGGAAAAAAAGTCTCTTTTCTGCACATAGATTTTATGGGACAATATAGAATAAAGCTAAATACTACAATGGAATGTGAAAATGGATGTCTAACCCATAAGGTATACATTTTGCTTTGTGGAGTAATTGATTTGAGAATATGCTTAAAGTTATATCAGTGCTGGGTACCTAGAGCTACTTAGCCTCAGACCCATAAAATGTAATTATCAAGGCTTATATGATCTTCCAAAAAATAATGACTCCAAGTAGCTTAATTATTCATTCCAATAAAGGATTAAAACACAAAAACAATTATAAAATTAACAAAACAAAAATCAATGCCACACCTTATACACAAGAGTGATCAAAGTAGTCTTAGTTCCAAACTTTGATTTGCCTCTGCTTGGCTCATTATTTTAAAGGGTAATCCTACTCAGCTGATCTTATCTCTGAATTTCAGCATTGCATATATACAGTATTTGTATTCAATGTATAAAAAACATTAAAACAATTAAAATGTACTGTAACTAATATACAGCATCTGTGGAAATCATTTCAGGTATGTTAAAGCATTTTCTTTTCAAGTTAGAATCTATCCTTTTCTTTCTGATGCTTAAGACTTGCTAATTAATAGAGATTAAATTTGTGACATTGCTGACTCTAATAAATGTTAATTGTTGTTATTTCATAAAGTGAGGATCTGTCGAAGATGGCATCCTGCTTAAGAACCCTTTCAGGGATCATTTAATTTATTTCAGGAATCAGAGTAAATAGAACAACAAATAGAATAAAGGAACAGCTTTATGTGACTGAGGTCTGCTACTTCCTCTTTGTTTCAATCATTTGTTCAGGATTCCCTCTTGTGGCAATATTTGGAAGCATTCATGTGGTGTCTCTTGAACTTCATTTTCAGCTCATAGAGTCATCAATGTCATATGATTCACTGCCATAATCCCAGTGTCAACCTAAGAACCACCTGATGTTCTTTTCTTGAAACCCAATTGCACTGATATTTTAATGTCTGCACATTTACCCTAGGATTTCAAGGCTCAAAATCACCCAAGAAATATGAGTTATGTATTAATAGAAAACGTTTGGTTCAAAAAGGAGAGACTATTATTCAATAATATACAATTCACATTCAAAGATTCATCATCATCACCATCATCTTGTATTGCTTTGGTTTAAATAGTAGCATATTCATCTATTAAGTACAAGCTATGTTAATGGCAGGTGTCCAGAGGTGAAGAATACCAAATTGTATCATTGCTTCTTGGCTATAAACAGTTGTATAAGGCTATTAGTGTTTTTTTAGTATTAATGTATTTGTGAATTTAACTATTTGAAGGATTTAATGTAAGATAATATACACTTCCTAAATTAATGGGATTTTTGTCTTCATTGTTCCTTCCCCCAATTTCTGCTTTCCAAGAATTCTGACATCTGCACATATTTTACTTTTAAGTCAGTGAAGGTTTACAAGGCATAATAACTTTTTACATGCAATATACATTACTAGGACATGTGCCAGCAAGCAAATGAGATGATGGATTAAAATTGCAAAATGTGACCAACTGTAGAGATACTCCTTGAATATTTGTATATGAATCCAAAGAATGGGACAACTGTACATTTTAGAAACAAAGCAGTTGTGTTCCTTGCTTCATTCAGAATATATTGAGTATCATGATTTACAGTATATCTCTAACATTCTAAGGTGTGTCATATCAATTTGTTAATAAATAATTTTCATTCTTAGAATGCTGGGTGGTATAATGCTATTTAAACACTGATGTTAAAATTTTCATATGCAGAAATAGCTACATACCTGGTTCAGTGGAGAGTCCTTTAATTTAAAGATTTAAAAATTATAGCAAAAAAGAAATGGAGAGAGACAAAAAATTCTTTCTAAATCTAAGTATGATAGAAGGAACCAGAAAGCACACAGAACTGACATGTATCAGGAAAAGACTATCATCTACTGTGCCACAATATATTGACCTATTATTTCTGGATATTTGGTTTGATAGTGATAACTGCTTGTAGATAGAACCAACTTTCATGACAAAAACTGTCAAAATAAAAGCTTCTATGAAGTAAACTAGAGTAATTATAGCTGTAAAAACAATCAACTATAATTAATTATAAAATGCTAAGCACCTTAGCAGGTGGGACACTGTGGATCAGTGGCTAAGACGCTGAGCTTGTTGATCAGAAAGGTTGGCAATTTGGTGGTTCAAATCCATGTAACTGAGTGGAATTTGTAACATGGCACATAGAATAGAATAGAATAGAATAATTTAATTTATAGACCGCTCCTCTCCCCGTAGGGACTCGGAGCGGTGCACAGGGAAAACTAAAACCACAATACAATAAATATACAAATATAATTAAGAACAAATTAAATCTGGGCCTGTGCTAAAATCCCCTTAACATGCTAAAATACCCAATTAAAACAGCTAGACATAGAACTCATGGATGGCTCAAATGTGAATTAGACATGGGAAGTTACAAAGAATAAATAATAATTTAAAATTTCTCTCTGCTAGAGAGACATTAGCTGAGAATAGGCTCCAGTTTTCTGAAAACTCAGAAGACTAAACCTCTGGTCATGGTAATTGACCCAAATTGAATCCTACAACATTATCCTGGGCCATGTATGCCTTAATTTTAAATACTTTAAAAACTTTTTAAAGGAATTTATTTAATACTGCCACTGAAAAATATAGTCTGAAATGCATCATATTCTAGACAAACTCCTTGACATCTACTACTTTTGATATGATGTTGCCAAATGAAGTTGTTATCCTAAACTATCATGTTATTTGTTTGGCAGCATGATTTATAAACCAACAATTGGCAGCATGGGATATGTAATAAATGAAAAGACTAAAATGGTTTTTTCAGAAACTATGACTAAATAAAGATTAACTTTGATGTGTGAATTTATTGTGGACAGAACATCAAAAAAATTGCAGTTAGGATGCACAGAAGAGGTTTGCTGTTATGAAGAATTGAAGCTGGCTGAAAAACACATTCTCTATTTACTGCAAAAGAAGTAAAACAGTCTGATGCTTTTATTAACAATTTGTACTTGCTTTCCTTATTTCTTTCATATAATAGAAATAATAATTTCTCACCAGTACTGGTAGGGATGGTTTCTTCTACTGAAGCTCAGTTACTATCATAATTACATTAAAAACTTATTGAAGAATAAGACTTAATATTTGTTAGCTTCTTTCTGGCCCTATTTCCATTGTAATTCCATACCATGACCTATACTTCATTTTAAAAAGCAAGATAAATTGCTTCTCACTCAAGCAGATAAGTGCTTTATGCACTGGTCCAACACAGACAAGATAATTGAACAAAATTAGCATTTAGAATATGGATGTTAAGGTGACAAATGGTGTATGAGAATGGCATGAAGAGATAGAATTGACTATCTAGTTAGAACCCCAGGGTTGAAGGAAACAAGGATGCCTAGAATCACTTTTATCTCTTTTTGCAGAAATCATGGAATTTTTCCTGACTGAGCACTGATAGATCCAAAGAACTGTGGATGCAGAATAGATAAACAGAAGATTGATCACGCCCAGAGAAGATAAATCAGTATGAAATAAAATGAAGGCAGATGTCAATATGTCATATAATATTTCAATTGCAAATACCAAACTAAACACCAGTACAATCTCTTATTATAAAACAAGTAATATGAAAGTGAGTCCTTCTCAATGAATGGCTTAGCATAGAAGTGTTTCAGGAAGCAGACACCATTGTGTGATGTTGTATGATGTCTTAGGAAGCTAATAAATATTTTTTAATATTTTTAAAGAAATACAAAAGTTCTGAATAGTTCTCACATAATAATGCAGATGATGTGAATTTGGAAGTATTGTGATATTTAGATGATGAGTATGATGATGCTTGAAGATGTTGAGCTGCAGTGGCAGCAACTGCAGCATTTAAGTACAGTTAATTTGTACCATCTAGTCCATATTACCAAAATTTAGAAGAGAATCACATATTACAGGCCAAAAACAAAAAGAAGTGTAACAGATCTTGCTTTTAAATCCCTATGAACCATTGATTTAACCATATTTTGTAACTAATATTTCTGGCAGATCCAAAAATATTGAGGGAGAAACAAAGAAAGGAGAGAGGAAGATTTAACAATGGTATGGGAAGAAAATCAGAGCAATGCTCCCTTGTATACTGGCAACTTCTGACATCTAGGTTTCCCCCCCCCCCCCTTCCTAGCAGTAGGGGAAACATCACAATTCTAAGTAGCTAGGCTGCTTTCACATACAGCCTAATATGATATTGTGTCATAATTTGCAGTTATATCTTGGAGTTATGTATGAAACTTAGCTAAAGCACTTAGACCTATATACTATTTCATAGTGATTTAAAGCCCTCTCTAAGCAGTTTTACAGAGTCAGCCTATTGCACCATATAGGTTGGGTGCTCATTTTACTGACCTTGGAAGCAGAAGTGGTATTCAGCAGGTTCTGACTAATTCTAGAGAACCGGTAGCGGAAATTTTGAGTACTTTGGAGAACTGGTAAATACCATCTTTGATTGGCCCGACCCCCATCTATTTTCTGCCTCCCAAGTCCCAACTGATTGGGAGGAAATAGGGATTTTGCAGTATCCTTCCCCTGGAGTGGGAATAGAGATTTTACAGTATCTTTCCCCTGCCACACCCACCAAGCCACACCCACCAAGCCACACCCACCAAGCCAAGCCATACCCACCAAGCCACGCCCACAGAAAATTTGAATCTCACCACTGCTTGGAAGAATGGAACAACTGAACTGTTCTGAATGAAGTGAGTAGTGAGTTAACCTGCAGTACTGAATTCTAGCTACTGCATCACCACAGGTCTCATGAACTATTCAGCAAACCAATGTTAATATCCTGCCCATTATATGGCATGAGTTCTTATAAGAATGTCACTGCAAGTTATTTTAAAGCACTTATTGGCTTCTACATAAACTGTGCTTAATAATAACTCTGTCACTTAAATTAATTCAAATATGCTTTTATTCTTGATGAACTAAAATTCCATTTTTTTTCTAATCTGGTGATTTGGAGCCTGATATTTCAAGCAACACCAGCCTACTCAACTTTTATTTTTGGTTTAGTTCCCTTCATTCATGTATTTTCCTTGTAATATAACAATAATGTACAACTAATACACAACAAGAGTCGTGGTGGTGCAGAAGTTAGAATGCAGTATTGAAGCCTAATTCTGCTGACTGCAGGATTAGTGTATTGCTTACTTGACTGTAGTCTGATGTTAACCTTGGAGTTAACCTATGCAGAGTTAACCTATGCAGGCTTAAGTCCAAAAATGCTAGGGAATTTCTAGAAGCCTGGCACTCTGACAAATCAGCCATCAATAGACACATAGACATTAACAACATCTATAGACCATGCAAAAGACATCATCAACCAGCCCCAAAGAGAAAAAGACTCCAGCACCTCTCCAACAGTAATCAGCACTCAGATCATCATAGATTAACTCCAAGGTTAATTTCAGGCCAACAATCAAGTAAGCAATACCCCAATCAAGAAACTGTCAAAGATCAATCAGTAAACAGGTCAACCAAAGAATCTCTAAGACTTCTCCCACTCACACAAACAGACAAGCCACGAGAATATCAACTGAAAGCAAACAATACTCCTTTCTAGCACTGATGATGTTACCTAGTTAGAGTAATGAAGCATTTGTAAGAAAACAAGCAAGCTCAGAGAGCACCAAGGACCCCCTTCTGTTCCATCTCTATATCTTGGAATCAGATATTTGCCTTTCCATTTTCTCACCCATTATTTCCAGCTCTCATTGCCATTGTCTGGTTGCATGCTCCCTTGAAATAGCTATGCTCTTTAATCTTGCCTATAGGCTATTGATAATCTTCCAGGGTTCAGGTGGGAATGCCCATTCAGTTAACAATTTATTATTTCTTCTCAACCTTGAAGTCCATTTTGTGTGGACTTCATCTGGCACAACTGGGAATCCTGGAACTTTAAGTCCACACATATCTTATAGTTGCCAAGGTTGTGGAACACAGCACTAGTAATCAATTTGAAATAATGTGAAGGACCATAACTTTGTTAGTTGTTATCAAATATATTACATTACACACACACACACACAGCAAATACCACTCACTAATCACAAAGTCTCCAGAACTGTAAAGCCTACAAACTTGAAATTTGGCATGTATGTTCCTCTTGGCTTCTAGGTGCACACTAAGAAAGGATTTCTTGAAATGATTATCAGCTAATTAGTATTTTGTATATAGTAATTAGCAGCTCTGATGCTATGGAGTTCTCCTCCTCCTCCTCCTCCTCCTCATCTGAAAAGAACTCTGTTCCAACTGCCAGTTGCCTCACATTCTGTTACCTCAGTTCAAACTGGCAGATGTTCCACTCCTTCACTAAGGAGCACACTTTTTAATCAGTTTGATAGAGAAATAATTGTAAATTCAGTGATATTTTTTCAAATAATTTTTATTAAGAATTATCAATGGAATGAATAAAAATAAATACAAACTAAAAAGTAAAAATACAGAAAAGAAAAAAGGCTTGTGAGAAAAAGAAAGAAAAAAGAGGGGGAAATAGTAATTCTGTGCATTTCTAGTGAATGAGATATGGGCTTCTTGATGCTATCTTAGTTCTAAACAAGTAGTACAGAGCAAAAGATTTGCTTCTCATTCTTCAATCATTCCCCACTGCCTTGCAGCATCTGCACTTTCCCACATTTTCAATTAGTTTCCAAAATAAGATGGATAAGAGAACTTCTCCTTTTTGGATTTAGAAGCAGGATCAGCCTGGCACATAGTAATGGAAAGAGGTGGAGCAAAAACAAAAGCAATATCAAAGTTCTACATCACCCCCAATAAAACAAATTGAAAAACAAGTGAGTAGAGCAGGTATTCTCTACCTGGAGGATAAAATGGGAAAACAGAAGCTTTGTTTTCAGGGAAATGAATTGGGGGTAAGCAATTTTTTTTAATTGTTCTGTGGATTTTTCTGCTTCAGGTGTCAAAATAACATGGCTAATCTTGTGCATTGGGGACCCTAATATTTTTTTGGTGGGAGGGAGAGGGAGGTCAGTGTTAGATTTCGAGAACAGAGGGAGTTCAGACACAGGCTAGTTAGAAAAAGTAAAGCCGTTTATTGGCAATAGAAAAAGACGCGAACTATTTACAAGTAAAAGAACTGCGGTAGACAGGGGCTCCCCCGTTTGACAGCTACTTATACGCAAGCTGTCAAACGGGGAACCAATCAGGACGCTCCAGGACCTAGTTTCCCACCAGCCGCGTCTGAGCCAATCAGACGCGACTGGCAGTTACAGACTTGATACTGTCTGTTGCTATGGTCCTTCGGGGAAGAGTGGAAGACCTGCAGCCGGTCGTATGTCGAGACCGGTCGCAAGTCGAGGACTCAACAGTCAGAATGTTAGTTATTGTTCTGTCAAAAGTAGCAACATATGGGCCAACATATTCAATTCATATGAGTAATGAAGCTTTTCATTTGGGAAATTCCTAATCTTGTTTCTGGCACATAAATAATTATTTTCTTGTGAAAAATTCCTGACAGTCTTTTCTTGAAGGTAAGTATATTCCACTACTCCAATGATTCTGGGATGAAATCCAGCAGGTTCTGACTGGTTCTGGTTTGAGTAGTTTGGAGAACTGGCAAATACCACCTCTGACTGGTCCCAGAGTGGGGTGGTAATGGAGATTTTGCAATATACTTCAATATACCTGGAGTGGGGAGGGAATGAAAGATTTTGCAGTTTTCTTCCCCTGGAATGGGGTGGGAATGAAGATTTTGTAGTATCCTTTCCCTGCCATGCCTACCAAGCCATGCCCACAGAACCAGTAGTAAACATTTTTGAATTTCACCACTGGGTGGGTTGCTGTCAGTGTTACTGCCGTTTTACAACCCGCAAACAACGTGAAAGCATGCCAGAAGCACTGCACATGCATGCGCTTTTCAATGTAAATTGTTCCACACGCATGTACAGAACAATTTACACTGAACTGCGCATGCTCAGTCACAAAAATTCAAAATGGCAGCACCCAAGCAGCAGCAAGGAAACCAGTTCGGGGGCATGAGGCCTGCGTTGCTGCTGGTTCTGCAACCCAGGCCTGAATTCCACTACCTGTTCAGCCAAACTGGGCCAAACCGGCAATAACCCACCTCTGCACTACTCAGAAATAAAATTACATTAGTAAATGTTCTATCTTCTTTCATTGCTAATTGGATGGTCTTTAAGGAAGCCTCTCCAGATTTATTCTTGCCTAAAAGCAACAATTTTCTCATTTTTCTTTCCTACACAGAACATTCTGCACTCTTAGTAATCCCATCTTTACTTCATTGTCTTCTGAAGGCATTGTAAGTCTGTGCCAGCTAAAAAAATAAAGTCTGGTAGGAGCTTTAAAGGTTTGTGAAAGCTATTTTAATACAATGTGTTATTTGGAAAAGGTACTATTTGATTTTTGCAATGATATTCCAGAAGGAATTGAAAACTTGGTTATTCTCCCATTATTCTTGGTTATTCTTGGAATGCAATGGTGATGGTCCCGTGTAAGACTTGGTTTTATTTGGTATGGCTTTGCTTTTATACGTACATCTCTTTGACTTTTTATTTTATTGTTCTAACTTTTTATAGTTTAAACTACAGTTTTTATAGTTTAACGAAGACAGGGAAGTTTTGCATTTTTAAAAATATTTACAGAAATAAATATTTTAAAACCATATTTTTTCTCTTTTGGGACTTTACTAGCAGGTCAATCTAAAGTACATAAGGAATACATACACACACACACATTGTATACAGATCAAAGATGGGACTTTTTTTCTATATAAAGAGAAAGAAAATTGGTTATTCTTGGGGGTCTGTGTGTCCGCATTATGTAAGGGACACGTTATTTATTTAATGTAATTTGGCAACTTGCTCAGAAAAGAAGATAAGGACATTATTTTGTGTTCATGGCTTTTGGTTTAGGATCACCAGGATGAATATGTGATCAAATTACATTTCCCCTTTTTATCTCTATTACAAAGTCAGTATGGACAGTGACAATTTGTTTTTTTAAAGATAAGGTGTTGACAAAGTGATAGTAAGTGATTTATTGATGACATGACCCATGTACCCTTAATTATGCAAGTTTTATTTTTACCATCCCCCCAAGTAAAAGCTGTAATCAATCAACTGCTCTTTAGTATGCTTTATTCTTAAAGTATAAAAGGTTTCTATGGTCTCATTACAATTTAGATTACTGTATGAAAGTACTTTACATTTTGGACGCTTTGCTCTCATAAGGAAATATTTCATTAATCAAACATATTTTATAAAAAAATTATTACATTTTTTCTAATTAATAATGCATACAATATAATTGCCTAATGTGACAGCTGTAGAATTGGTAGATTTGCGAGAGGGATCTGAATTTTAATAGGGATTATGTTGAAGTAAGTGAAATACAATGCACTGATAGTTAAAAGAGGCATTTTACCTCAGTGAGATCAGAGTCTGAATGTTATCTATTTATTCTAGTGTCTCGTTACTCAACTGACACAGTTATGCTTTAATCTCATGCTGCTGCTATCTTTTCTCTTTGGTGTCTGTTCACTTCGTATACTCTTATTTTTCTGAACGGAAATGGGAGATTAGAGCTCAAACCAGCAGAGAATAAATGGCGAATGGAGTGAGCATAAATTGATTATTAGCATTACTAGAAGATTCTACTATCCTTTATCATTAATTTTCTGTGATTCATAGAAATCATGCCTTTACTTTTATGAATGTCACCCCTTTATTATTTTTGCTTTCTGTTATTGTTGCAACAGACAGAAATTTCATTACAATGAAATTCTGGGTGACGTCAAGCTGTTATAGGAGTATTGTTCTAAGATGACTATGAGTCATCCTATATATAAAGAGTAAAGTTAGGTGGCCTTTCAAGATCGGCTGATTGTGACAGTGAGACACTGTTCAGGACTCTGATTGGGTAATGAGAAAATGTTGTGCCAATTTCCTGCTGCATTGGAAGAGTGCAAGGACAACATAGGAATATAGTGAGGTATTTTAGATGCATTAGCCTACACATATATTGTGGCAAATGATTGGCAATCATTCTCCAGGGTTACACATAGTTGCACAATTCTTTTTCCTCTCAGTTATTTTTGAGGAAAGAGAAAATACTCCAGAAAATGTTTCAAATGGAGTGTGATGTTCTTGTATTTACAGTATTTAATAAGGAGGCCACAGGCCATGTGAATTGTTGTTTATTATTTTACACTCATCTCCCGTAGGGGTCTGCTGCTGACATGACTATACAAAAACAGTCAGCATAACAAAGCATTGTTTCGCACCACCCTTTTCAATCAGGCATCTCTCAGAAGATTGGATTACAATTTCTATGATTCCCAACCAACACATTATGTTTTTGTGAAATTTGTATTGAAACAGTTCTGGAAGTGGCACTTCAGGATACTGGTGCTGAGCTATACTTTGACATGCACACCAAGACTCTGGGAAATCATTTAAAAACTTATCATAATAATGAATGGCCAAAGCAGTTCACTTTTTAGTAGAACAGTTTCTAAAATTGCTCAGTCATGCAGCTATCCAGATTGTGCTGCTGTCACTGCTTATTATAATAAATTGACCCATTCCCTGGCTGGGAGCTCTTTGTTCCCTCTCTTTAGCAGTGGACTTGATCTTCAACTCCCGTCTTTCTCAACCTGATGCCCTCCAGCTAAGTTGCACTACATCTTCCAGAATCCTTTATGAGTATTAGCATTAGCGGTGCTGGATTCCTCAGCATTTTAATCCAAGACATCCAAAATGCATCAAATTAGGGCGCACTTATCTGTTTTATGCTAAAATACAGGTGCCACACTTAAGAAGGATCTGTGTGAAGCAGAGCTAGACACAATTCAAATATAGCAACTGGGGTGAATTTAAAAAATGCAAATGAATACATTGTAATTACTTTTTAATGCTTCTTAATTATTTTGGCGTTGAGAGTGAAAAATGATAGGAAATTCCCAATACGTATCCTAAAACTCAATATGCATCTACACGCTAATGCTGTGCTTTGCTAATGGTCATAGATGTCATTGAAATCTTGTTTTGATTGTTCGTACTGCTCTCTTTTACATGAGAATATTTCCATTTCATGCTTTGTTTTTAAAACATATGCTTGCAGAAAAATTCTATGTTGGGAGAGGTTTTATACTTGGTGGTCAAAAGAATTCGTAATAAATATAACATACAGGTTGACGTACAACCACAATGGAGCTCAAACTTTCTGTTGCTAAGCGAGACATTGGTCAATATGTGACTTTTGTCCCATTTTATGACCTTTCTGGTCACTGTTGTTAAGTGAATCACTGCAATTGTTTACATTGGTAATATGGTTATTAAGTGAATCTGGCTTCCCTATTGATTATGCTTGTTAGAAAATCGTAAAAGGTGATCACATGAGCCCAGGGCACTACAGCCATCAAAAATATGAGTCAGTTCTTAAGCATCTGAATTTTGATCATGTGACCATGAGGATGCTGCAATGGTCATACGTATGAAAAATGATCTAAAGTCACTTTTATCAGTGTCATTGTAACTTTGAAAAGTTACTAAATGAACTGTTGTAAATCAAGGATTACATGTACTTTATTTTGAGTAGTCATAATATATGGCAATATATGTTCAACTTGTGGTGTCATGTTGCTCTCACGTGACGTTTCGTGACTTTTCCCCATTTGCAGAGCTGGGGTGGGAGTGGCCTGTACGTGACACATCTGGCCATTTTGACAGCCCTGATATATGGTGAGAGCTTATCAGGTGTTTCAAACTGATACAACAAAATAAAAATTTAAACTCAAGTGGTACAGCATCACATATCACAAACCCTACCACATACGATACATTCCCTAATCCCATCTGAAAGGCTGTGTGCCAGTCCTTGTTGATGATTAATAAAGCCATCCACTTGATTTCTTTAACCTCTAGTAACATCAAGGCTTGACTGTGCTGAAAAAAAAAACCCAATATTTTGAAGCAAATCCAATTGAAATTGGAGTAAATCCAATTGAAATGGCCACTTTTGAAATGATAAATAAATAAAAATTTATTTTTTGCTGCATTTTTAAAACCATCATCTTAAACACAATAAAAAGAATAGCTTTTTAAGCTATAGTGCTTTTCTGAAAGTTAGAAACACATGTTTTTGCAAAGATTAACTTGAAACACATAAGCATACATGCATGTTATGTTACATTTAGGAGGAAAAAGTATTAACAATACAGCCGGCTGTTAACACAAACTCATCCAAAAGCAATAAGCAAAACAAACCTAGTGAACAATGAGTCTTTCTGAAATAAAATACAGCTAACAAAAAAACACAACCCTTTAATTTTTTTTGCAAAGGTTTAACTGAAGCGATGTAACTGAATACATACATACATTCATAGTAACTTTAGACATGTGAGCACGTCCTGCAAGGCACGGTCACTTAGGTGCCTAGTAACTGCTCTAGGTATGCATAAAGCATACTTTGCAAGAGTAAACATCAGTCTTTAGTAAAGGGAACATTGATTACATGTCCTAGCCAGAGGCCTTTTTTTCAAGGACCATGGAAGCTGATTTATTTGATGTAAAATTGATCTCTGAGCCTACGAAGTGAAAGGTTAGGAGAGAATGCAGATAATGGAGTTATACTCCCATATTGCTGTAGGTTTTACAGATTTAAAAAAAATAAAGATTAAGAATTTCAGATTAGTTCCAAACTTAACTCCCTGTTCTTATTTTATTTTTCATTTTCATTATTTTTTAGAAGCTGTGAGGTCTCAAGATGTTAAAATGACAAAGATTCTGAAATCTTAAAGACCCATTATTGCTTGATGTATTGTCTATTTGACAAAAAAAAATAATTGGCAGCTATTCCTGCAACAGAACTCATTAAAAGTTTTTTATTGTAGAACTTCTGGATCACAAGACCCTTTGAATCCTTAGCATGGTAGCATTGGAAGTGATCTTACAGGTTTTCTAGGTCAACTCTCTGTCCAATGCAAGAATACTCTTGGACAAACCATCTTGGACAAATAGCTGTCCAACCTTTCCTTGAAAACCTCTGGTGATGGAACACCCAAATGTCCATGGGGCAAGATGTTTTTCTGCTTAATAGCACTCATGGATAGGAACTTGCTTGAATTTGTATTAATCTATTTAAGGTTCTGCCAATTGGTTCTTATCCTACTCTTGAGCACTACAGAGAATCAATCCATATCCTCTTCCCATACAGTCCTTTAAGTATTTGAAGACTCCTATTATGTCTATACTTTTACCCTTCTCTTCTTTAGATTTAGCATATCTAGTTCTCTTAATCATTCTTCAGAGAATCTAAGATCCTTATCTTTATTACTCCTGTACTCTCCCTCAGCATCCTTCTTGTATTGTGGCAACAAAAAGTGACTACAGTATTCCAGGTCCACTCTGACCAATGGAGAATAGAGCAGAACTATCACTTCTCAAGATTTATTGATGCTGTCCAGAACCATAATAGCTCTTTTGGCAGCTGTACTATACTGCTGGGTCATCTGCATCTGGCATGCAGATCTTTCTTACAAGTACTATTCAAAAGTACAATAAGCCAAGTACTACCCATCAACCACTTGTAAACTGATTTTTCCTACTCAGGTGCAGAAGCTTTCATTTCTCATCACTGAACAGCAATTACATTTCACATGAAGTACCCTCGTTGAAGCAGCAATCTTCATATGTTGCACTGAGGTGCACACTAATCCACTCTTAGTAATATTCAACTTAGAGGCCAAATTGCTTGTTAGCCAGAAAAGGCTAACATGTCAAATGGTTACTATTACCAACCATAAGATGTTAACATTATTGCATTGAATTTCATAATACAATATACATAAAACAACATGTATTTTATTTTGTTTTTCTAACTGGATAAAACAAATGAATACAATTTAATAAAGCAAAACAAGATATTATCCAAATTAGTGTAACAGCAAAGATGGAACAGTAAAGGAGAACACTCATTGATACTGAGGTAGTGGTTTTATGCAGCAAATAGTATTAGGAATTAGTTATTGTTCCAAATGTTACCAGGAAAATGTTGTTGTTTTTTTTGTTAAAAAGTAGAATGTAAATCCAGACTTGGGTAATCGTATCAAAATACTGCTGGGTTTTTTTTTTTAACATAGTAAGGCATAGTAAGTAAGTAACATAGTAAAGCATAGTAATCAGAGGTGAGTTGATACCGGTTCTGTCCAGTTTGGCTGAACTGGTAGTGGAATTTTGGCCTGGATCACAGAACCAGCAGCGACCCAGGCTGGCCAAACCTCTGAACAGGTTCCCCGGTCAATGTGGTTGTGGTTTTATTGGCATTTTTTTTAAAAAAATTAAACATAAATTAAAACGTTGGACAAGTGTAAACTGTCCTGGCAGAATCTATGCCATACATACTAAGATATCAAGTTTTACATTTGGTTTTTTTATATTTGATCCATATCGTATTTACAAAAAAGAAAAAAGTAACCCATTTCTAGCTGTGTTGGTTTGTGTTTATCTTATACATTCTCGCGTTTATCATTTCATACATAATTCTAGTCTCCATTCTATGCATCTTGGCTCATGCCTATTTTGGGCTTTCTCTTTTATATTCCAACCATTGATATAATTTATCCCAGCTCTTATAATATTCTGATTCATCTTAATTCTTCAATTCCCACATCAATTTATCCAGGTCAAGATTTTCCTAATTATTTTCCCTTCTTATGAAGTTTCCCTGTTTTTCCAATGTTGGGCAAAGATCATTATTGCTGCCATGATAATATGAATTATTAAAAAGATAACCTCCTTGTTGTATTTCTTGTTTATAATTCCCAAGAGAAATAGTTCCAGTGTGAATTCTATTTCCTCTTCGGTAATCTCTATCAACCACTTTTGGATATTCTGCCAGTATACTTTGGATTTTGGGCACAGTATGTGCCTGTTCTTGGTCACATTTCCAGCAATGTGGCGATGAATTTCTAAACATTTTGGCAATTCTTGTGGGTGGAAGGTGTCACCTATGAAACATCTTATATATGTTTTTTTTATACTGTATTGACAATGTTATTTTCTTGTTCCTTTCCCATAGTTCTTGTCATCTGCCCAAATTATAACCAAAGTTTATCACCCATGCAACTATTGTCTCCTTGACCTGCACTTCTTCCATCTTGTATTCCAATAAAAATTTGTAGATCTTCTTTATCAATTTATCATTTGTCCCCCAAAGAATCTTGTCTATTGCCATCAACTCCCCACTAATGCCCCACTCTCTCATATCTTTCAAATAGCATGATTGGATTTGAAGATAAGACCACCATTCCAGATCTATCCCTGTTCTTTTAAATCTTGCCTCAATCTTAATATCTGTTCTTTATCTAATATATCTCTATAGGTGACCTGTTTTTCCCTGATTAATAAGATTGGGATACACTACTGCTTCTAGTGTTAATAGCCAAATGGGTACCTTGGTATACATTTTCCCCTTAAATGTAAACGTTTCTCTTCAATTCCATGTTTCTAATAATGCCTGTGTGATGAAGTAACTTTGGAAGTATTGATAAGCCACCTGTTTCCCGTACCACAGGAATGCATGCCATCCTAAATGCAAATCATGGCCCTCAAGTGGCCCTCAAATCTATTATTTTTTAAATCAATCCATTCTTTTACCCAGGTTAGCATTGCTGCTTCATGGTATAATTCCCATTCTGGTACAACAAATCTTCTTCTTTCCTTTACATCTTGCAGAAGTTTAAATTTAATCCTGGGTTTCTTCCCTTGGTTTTTTGGTATTTTTTAATGTTCTGTGCATGCGCGGACCTATTTACAGGCAACTGTGCATGCGTACGGAGCACATGTTAGGCGCGTGTGTGCATTGAACCAACAGTAACACCTGCAGCAACCCACCACTGATAGTAATATATTGAGGGGGAAAGAAAACCTATGTACTTGCTTTCAATCCAGTTTACATTCTTAGTCTTCAACAATATTTTCTGGATATTTTTCCACTCTCAAATTTGTTAGGAAATGTGACTACCAAGCCAAGTCCCCAAAGACATTCAGAAATAAACAGACAGGTGGTTCAATTCTAGAAAACTTGAAAAGTAGGATTTGACTGTAATAGTCAGACCCTTTGGTGTACAACAGGCAACCTTGGCCTCCTAACCCAAACGACATGTCTTCTGCAGCAAACCATGTGACCATCTCCCACTGAGCCTGCTGTACTAGTGTTGCCATAAAATTGACAGACAAACCTAACAACGGGCCTCTCGGTTTTTCGAAGGCATACAACTCCAAATGAAAATTTAAAAATACAATTAATTGCTCGGACTTGTCTGCTTCAAAGCATATTGTACCATTTCAAAAGGGCTGTTAGGTAGTTTTTGTTATTGAGAAATATGCTGCGAGGAAAGGCAAATAGCTATTCAAGTTAAGAAGAAAGACTCTATAATGCGAGGAAGATCTTGCTAATCCAACCCTTTCAATAAACTTACAAATGGAATTTGTTCCCAGCATTTATTCTGACTGAAGCACTTCTTTCAAAAAGGAACAGTAAAGAAGGACACTCATTTGGTTCACTTAAATTTAAATCCCATGGTTTATTACAGTTTACAGATCTACTTTAATGTTTCTGTCACTATAGATAGATAAATAATATTTATTTCATAATAATAATATTGATTAGCCAGATAAAATAGAACAAGTCATATTTTTCAGAGTATAAAATGCACCAAGATTTTGAAGAGGCAAATTAAAAAAAAAGTTCTTGCAGTCTGCAGACCTCCCAAAAACGTCCTGTTTTTGTGAAAATGGGCCCATTTCTTGTCAAAAAAGGGCATGCATAGTCTTTAGGACGCTTTTAGAGTGCTCGGGGGTAGGTGGGAGGGGTTGAGTGTATACTTATTAATTACAAAACAATGTAAGGTATCAAAATTTTCACTATTGGACAAGAACTTTAATTTTTATTGAATGTTTCACTTTTTAAATAAAGAACTATACCTTTTTCAGTAAGTAGTAGAATGATGGGAAGCCAGTATTCCCCCAAATTATACCATCTGGTATAATTAGTCAGCTTGAAGGATAGTTAATGAAGTATATTATGCACAATTAAATATGTGCATGTATATATATTTACCTGTGAAATATATGCATAGATTGGTCCATAAGAAGCAATGTAATTTTTCTTTCTATTCCCTGTCCTTTCTCTTGAAACATTTTCATCCTCAGCTAGTTTTATGTTTGCTGACATCTTGGAAAACAAATGCACAGAAGAATGAGTTTTCTAAATGTCATGAAGGAGTTTGATAAGTGACATTAGGGAGCATTAAAAACAAGCCATATCAAGCTCCAACTGGATTTGAGGTCTTTCTATGCATGCAAAACATATACTGGTGGAGGAAAACCCTTATTAAAATTCAGCTATTCAAGTCCATTTGAATGTGGAGGTTCTCAGCCATGCATCAACTATGACAGATGCCACCATTTCCTGAAATTCATTCCTTTACATACACTCATTAGGGGTGTCTGAAGAATTCATCTTAATCTGTTTGTCCACTGAGAGAAATGAACAGCTGTTAACTTTTCCTTGCAGACATTTTTGTAGCTTTCCTCTTAGCCAACTGTCAGGCAAAAAAAACCTTAACATCTAACATATGTAATTTTATAGAAGCTCTAGCTATCATTGCATCAGTATTATTTTGTAATTGTCCCAAGGGGGTTGACTGTTTACAAAGAAAACTTTGAATGCAGCACTCAGCAACCAGCTGAAATGCATTTCACCTGGTATACTCCTCCACATACACACGAATTACATGTGCTCTTTCAAAACTATTTATTTTAAGCATTTGTGAATTATACTGGCTCCTTCCAGGGCATCTCTAAACTATCTACTCATATCTTTGCCAGACTCTCTTTCCAACTCCTGGGAAGAGTCACTTCAGTAATACAGAGTGGAATACGTCTTCCACTCTTCCTTGGAGAAATTCTTTTTGTAATTTTTCAACAAAAAAAGTGGCAACCACTTGATCTTGGCCAGATGGTAAAAATGAAGTTTGTGTTATGTACCTCAAAGTTAGAGAGCTAGAAGAATATTGAAAAGGCACAAAAGGAAAAGCACAATAAAACAAAAGAAATGAATGTTTTCTGATTTCAGCCCTCTGCTCTTTAATCGAAATTGATTCTTCTCACACAGGCTATAATGAGGTTTCTGTAGGTGGCATTCTTCTTTACTTACTTTGCTTTTGGTCATTCCTAAGGTACAGATGAACAAATACCAAAAGCACAAACAGTAACACTTTCCCCTTCTTTGCTTAAAAGTGTATCTGAGATGGGGACTTTCTTGCTCCTTTTTGATTTCTCAGAGTTTTGCCCAGGTTTCCTTTCAGTGCATGTATAGTACTGCTTTGAATGTGATTATGTCAGTGAGTTTCTATGGCTTTTTTACTTTCTGGGAATTAAAAGAAAACACATAAATATGATTGAATTATGCAGCAACTATGAAATTATTCTCTTAGAGTTGTGAAACATGCAACCATAAATTATGTTCTCAGAAAATGGGATTGGCATTCCATTCCCACCAACATTTTTTCAAGACCAAAAATAGCCACCAGCAAAACTGAGATAGCATTCTGATTCCTTTTCAAAAGCTAGCCTTCTCAAATGCTTCCTGAAATAACAAGAGGATCATGTGATGCTG
Organism: Rhabdophis nuchalis; assembly: GCA_039707465.1. Taxonomy (NCBI): domain Eukaryota; kingdom Metazoa; phylum Chordata; class Lepidosauria; order Squamata; family Natricidae; genus Rhabdophis; species Rhabdophis nuchalis. The sequence goes on along the minus strand of CM077649.1, from coordinate 30,633,820 downwards.
TTGTAATTTTTTCCTAGAGTGTATAACATACAGGTCGAATGGCTCTAATCTCATGGTTGTGGAGCTTTACTGACAGGCAACAGAGTTTCTATCCTGTTCCTTCCCAGTTTTTTCATAACCCAGTTTTTTAAGATAGTGTTAGACCTTCCCAAAAAAATTGCTGCACTTAGAAACTCTTGGCGCACTTGCATATTAGATTTACCATATTATTCGGAGTATAAGATGCACTTTTTCTCCCCTAAAAGAGGGTGAAAATGTGGGTGCATCTTATAGCCCCACCTGCCCACCAACCTCCATCCTTTGGCCTTTGCCACCCAGCAATTTGCCTCCTTGCAGCAAACAACTGCCTGTTTCAGTATCAGATGCACTTTCAGCACAGCCTGATTAGCACAAGCAGCTCATTGTCGGTTGGATTGGCCTACCGACCATCATGTGTTTCAGGCTGCCAGGATTGCCATTGCCTATTGCTGCCTGTGTGTGCCCCATTTTTGCCCCCCACATTCCAGTTTTTGCCTCTGCATGCCCCATTTTCTACCCACTCCAATCTCTGTTGCCCGGAACAGGTGGAAAATGGGGCACACTGCGGCTGAAAACAGGGCGTGCAATGGCTGAAAATGGGATGCGGAGGCCGAAAATGGGGCAGGCAGCAATAGGTTATGGCAATCTCTGCAGCCTGAAAGAGCTGATCATTGAAACAGAAGCTAAAACTGAAACAGGCTGTTTGCTGTTTGCTATTTGCTGCAAGGAGGCAAATTGCAGAGGCAGATTTTTTTTCTTGTTTTCCTCCCCAAAAGCTAAGTGTATCTTATCCTTTGGAGCATCTTATATTCCAAAAAATCTAGTACTTTTTCTTTAGTCTTACTCTTATTCCCAAGAATTAGTCTGCCTACTAAGATCTTGATCTTACTCAGATCTTTGGAGCCCTATAATGGTTTCCCACCTAACCAGGCTCTGCTTACTTATCACTCAGGATGTGTTGTCACCCCTGGCAACACATCAGGGGTGGTTTTCTGCTGACGTTACTGCCTATTTGGTGCACGTGTGATTTGCACAGTTGCCTGTAAATAGGTCTGCACATGCACAGAATATTAAAAATGTCAAAAAAAAGTTCGGGGATCCGTTTGACGACCCAGTTGCAATTTTCACTACCAGTTCGCCTGAACAGGTGTGAACCAGTAGCAACCCACCTCTGCAACACATTAACTTTTATAATTGGGGTAAGTTACAGCTACTTGCTGCTGACCTTGACTGCAAGATATGTGCTGTTAGTCTCTGTTTCTCAGTATGGTCTAGTCACTGGACAGCTGCTTTCTGACTCTGTCAAGTCATCTGCTGCCAGATTCTGCTGTTGGTGGTACTGTCTATTAAAACTGCCCCTACTATCTGCTTTTGTTTTTCAAATTTCCAAAACCTTCAAGCTTCCACATCTTCAAGCATAGGGAGAATTCAGGAAGTCTTTGCAAAGGAGGACAGAGCACTGCTAGGCCAGAAAACAGTAAATGGATAAATCTGTGCTACAATTACAGTTCATCTCAAATAGTATGAGTAGATGCCTCCACCACCTTGTGTTTATGCAAATATAATTGGTCTAGTGGTTTTTCTATGGATAAAGAACATTCTGTGGAAAAAAAATATAATTCCAGACTATAAGAAATTTTGCCAAAACAAAAGGTAAAATAACGTAGAAGTATGAAGGCCTACATATTTCTTGTTTTAGAATTGCAGCTCCCCACCCTCTTTGGTGATTAATTCTAATATATCTAAAACTTTTCATATTAGACTAAAAATTCTTAACGTCACTACCATCAGAAACATTTCATTCTAAAGGCTCTGCGGAGACTTATCCTTTGCTTTAAAGTCAAATACTTTACAGCCTTTACCATTTATCACCAGTAAAACTACACTGCAATTTCTTTCTATTTGAAGTGAGCATATTCCATCACAGCCTTTGCCATTTCATTTGGGAAAGCTTTGGGGAAACCTAGCTTCTCTTCAGGGCCATTCAAAATGACTGTGACATTTCAAGCTTGTACAGAAGACATCTTACCAGTTCCAAATGAAGTGACTCTGTGTCTAAAGACCAAGGCTTCTTCAGGGATGCTATCATTTTCATTCACCAATACTTCTTTCTGGCCTTAGTCTTTTCATTATAATGTGGCTTTAGATTTTAAAAAAGGATAGCTAGCGTTGGCATTTGTAGGAAATGAAAATGTTATTCTAATTAATTTGATTTCAATCCAGAATTTAATACTCAGCTTGGTTTGTACAAGACAAACTTTCCTTTGGTATCTCTGTAGTTCAGCAAATAGTCATAAATAAATTATTAAATTTAGTTGAAACACTATCCAACTACTGTTAAAAAAAAGCCAATAAATGTTTTAATCCTATTTTTCAGTGTATTTCCTTTCCTCTGTTGTAACTCTTTCATGTATATTTCAAATTGAAGATTAGTTTCAGACTGGTAGATGCAGATGGAGTGAAACTTGATCCCCTACTTCCTCCATCAATTTTGTATCTACAACACATTATAGCAAGCTTCAGTATACTCGGTAAAATTGTATCTCCAAAGCCAGAATGTTAATTATTTCCTCAAATAAAAAAGCCATTAGGCAACTGATTTGATGGCCAATCTCAATTTTTTCAAACATTGCTCAACGGCTGATTTTTCAACTCATAGCACACTAAGCTTACATTTATTTAAATTTTCTTAAATTAGTTATTTCTTATAAATATTGTTTTCCTTTGCAATTAGATTTAATATATACCATTATATTTCTAATGAGGTAACTAGGATCTCCACAGACCAACCCAGTCACATAGTAATGTCTTACCTGGAATTCTTGCTTCAAGATTGACTAAGAAGGAAGTACTATAAGAAATTGTTGATTTCTCTTTTACACATAGTAGAACCAAAATGAACACAAATTATTTTACTTGAGGGTGAATTATGTGAGGTTTTGATACATTTTCACCAATGGGGATGAGCCCTCAAAGCACACTTAACCATTGGTGTCAGCCAGAACAAGCAATGATTTACAGCTATTTTGGAACTGTAACACGAGAGATAGACTATTAACTTTTAGTAACCACATACAGTAGATAGAGCTTTTTCAGGATGATCTGTGTCTAACCTGACCCTTCAGGCTCTTCCACTGGTGGTCATTCATATAGCATCCTAAATAGCAGCATTGATATAGAAAAAAGTAAGGTAACTTAATTGGTGTTATTCAATGATTTAAACATCTATTATAAAAATGTTAGAAATGTTGAGAGATTGGTTAAGTTTTTCCATTTCAGAGAAAGTTTGAAAATAGATTAAGAATAAGCTTTTTTTTAAAAAACAAACAACTAAAGCAGCACTTAAATCTTTCATTTCTTCTATTTACTTTTGCCAAATATTTTGTGAGATATTTAATTTCTTGAGATATGAGCTAGTTCATTTTCTTCCTTTGTATGTCTGCTCACCAATCTAATGCTGCTGCTGTTGCAGTGTGTTCCATGTTACTCTGCTAGCTTTTCCCTTTTAATTAAATAGTTTTTACAATGATAGCTTTCTCTGTGGATGTTCACATAGAAAGAAATAAGTTTAATCATTGAATAGGGTTGGCCCATGCATTCCAAGCCACAGGCTTGCCGGTATTATCCTGTCATTTATCTGCCATTCTTTCTTTCAGAGCAGACATATTGGTGCAATATTTGACCAAGAATAGTGCTGGTCTCCCTGCTGAAAAGCTCTGACATTCCTTTCTCCCTGGATCTCAACAGACCAAGTAGTGCCTTTAATTGTGGACAAGTAAACATTTGTCTGATGGCTTGAGAATTTTGTAACTGAAATGAAACAGAAGCTGTCACCACAGGTGGGTTAACAGCTGCTGCCAAGCATCTCTTCATCTTTCAATCTTACAGAAATGCCACATAGGAAAGAGGATAATTTTCCAAGTCACAGATGCTGGTGAAACAGTGGGGGAAATGAAATGTTTTACATGAAACTAAATTACTAATAATATGAATTAAATGCAGTTATAAAGTAGTATTCTTCCTCTAAAACACACTTATCTTCCCATCTGCCCCACTAATGGGCACCTACTGCTGCCTTTTCCTATTAAGGAAATGCTTATTAATTATTAAAAAAAACATATCAACTTGTAAATCATCCATCTCCCCTCCAAACAAATGCAGATCTTTGCATCTACTATTCCATAGACTTGTTCAGACTGAAACAAAAACAAACAAAAAAACACAAGGAAAACAATTAGGAAATGGAGTAAATCTGCCAATGGTTGTTTTGCAGGCTTTGATGTTAGCTTTATTATTATTTTTCCAATACAGTTCATATTTATAGAAGACATTTACATTTTATTTCTCATAATGCATTTTAGTCCATTGCTTTATTTTGCTATTGGATGTTTGCAAGCTTTTAAAAATGCCCTATGAAAGAATAAATGTAGTCCTTCTTCTACAGCAATGTGTGCTTCTAATGCCAGCAACTTTCAAATCTGTCATATCATTACATATATCTCACTTATTTTTAACTAGTTACCAAGAAGTAAAACTTCCCATAGGTCACAACTGAGCTCTATTTTCACATTTTAACTGTTAATTAGAATGCAATGAAAGTGGACAAAATGTTTAAATTCTCCTGAACAACAGTTGCTGCAACATTGAGCAGCTATAAATGATAACCAGCTGTCTCAACATTTAATCATACAGTTCCGTTATTGCATTTATTCAAGTAAAGATTGGATATATTCAATTTTAAAAAGTTATTCTGCAAGGTTTTTTTTCCCTTATGACACCTATCATTCTCTCAAACACAACCAGGCAATTACTTTTCATGAGAAAGTACTTCTGCTTTATTTTAGCTAATCTCATTTTTAGGTTCCATTTTTACCTGACATGTTTCTCTTGTCTGACTGTCTTTAATCTGTTACACACAGATTCTGATAATGTACATTGATATCATGATATCTGCCCATGTATATTCTCGAAAGTAGAATAATATTTGTAGATATTATGATTCAAAGTAAAAATATGTAAAAACGTACGCTATTAGTAAGCATGGAAGGATCTTAAAATTCATTCATGCAAAGCTTTCAGTGTTCATATTATTCATTTCTTCTCACCAGTTGCCCCCCTTTTGCCCTGTCTTTTTCAGTCAATCAATCATCTCATCCCATTTTCCTCTGAAAGTGCTTAAACAGAACATAAAACATGGTCACCTAATTTTTTTGAGCAAAGGGATGGATACGCCTTTGGCGACAAGGGGACTAATTTGTCCCCAAGGAAAGTAACCTTATCCTGAGCCAAACATGCATGCTTCCAAAGCCTCTTAATCTCAATCACAAATACAACTTCATTTAAAATCAATGCCAATAAATACCATATGTAGCTTTTTGTGCAATCTGGGGTCTTACTGAAGATCAGTGCTTAGAACAGTGATGGCTAACCTTTTGCCAGAAATGGCATGAACTTCTGGTTTCTGGCACAGATGCACTTAAGTCACTTTCCAGTGCTCTTGTAACTTCTAACAGTGCTAAACAAACAGTTGTAAAAGGTTGATCTGTGTCACTTTCCTCTTCTCTTAAATTTAGCATATTCAAGGAGAAATGCTTACCTTCCCTCTTTTTTTCCACTAGTTGGGAAATTGGTGTTTAAATAGACTTACTAGTCTATTTTAAATGCAGGAGAAATAACTTTTAAATGGAATGACCAGAGAGCGATCTTTGCATTTTGTTTGAAATTTGGCAGAAAGGAATGAAGAAGGTCGAGATAGCAAGACTTTATAATCACAACATCTTACTTTGTTGTTGACTAGTTATCTGGTTGCTTTATTTTTTATGAATTTGTTTTATAAAAAGTCATTTTACACTGACTACATGATGATGCTGTATTGCAGGACCTCCTGAGCAGGATAACATATACAGGTATATGCTACAAAAATCTAGTCAACAACTAGGTAGCGGCAAAGAGAAAAGCTCTAATCCCTTGCTATTGTCTGAATTTTGAACCCCAGATATAATATTCCCACTTCTAAACAATGTAAGATCACATGCTAATTATATCCAAAAGAAGGAAGATTGGATTCATGATCTCCATGGATACATAGGCTTTTAGTTAAAACTAAATAAAAGGAAATGAGGATTATGAGCCACAGAAAATAGATTTACCTCATCCAATCACATTCTTCTCAGGATGTGAGCGCTCCTGATGAAAGACTCAAAATACACACACAGAAACACCAGTAAACAAAAGTAATGACTGTGAATCCTGGGTTAAAAACTTAGCTCAGCTTTAGATAATTCAGTTTTTAAAGCAAAACTCTCTAAATAAAGCCAGCTGGTCCAGACAAAGGAAGATGACTTCGTAGCTCAGTGACTTTAAAAGGGTTATATGATATATTATCAAGCACTTAGATGAGAAAGGATTTTCTCTGATGATGGTGTGGCAGAATGAGCCCCTTTAATTAACATCTCAACTCTGTATGTGTCTGAACCAGTTCATATCCTAAGCTATTCTGAGGGGGGGGGGGACATGTGACAGCATAGTTACAAGGTGATAGTAGCAGTAACTTGGTAGATGTTGTTAAGAAAGTATGTCTTCTCTGGCTCAGCCTCAATCCTCTGGACTAGCATTTTCCAGACATTCATATGTAGCCAGCCAGTGTTTGTAGCCCTATAAGTAAAATACTTTGATATAAAAGACATTATAAAAGGCAATTATTGAATATAGACAAAGCTAGCTGAACTTTGAAACCAGCAGGACTAAATGCTCATAGGATTCACTGCTTTCAATGGTAAAAGTAAAGGTTTCTCTCACACATACGGGCTAGTTGTTCCCAATTTTAGGAGGCAATGCTCATCTTCGTTTCAAAGCCGAAGAGCCAGGGCTGTCCAAAAATGTCTCCGTGGTCACGTTGCTGGCATGACAAAATGCCGAAGGCACACAGAACACTGTTACCGTCCCACCAAAGGTGGTTCATATTTTTCTATTTGCATTTTTACATGCTTTCAAACTTTCTAATCTATTTTCATAGATTAGCAGATGTTTACTGCCCCTTTTTATATGCTATAAACTTTAGAGGGTAAGAGATAGAGATATGCCATATTTTTGGGAGTATAAGATGCACCTTTTTCCTTCAAAAAAGAGTCTGAAAATCTGGGTGCATCTTATACATTGAATACAGCATTTTTTGCCTCCCAAAACCCTACCCGTTTCACCAAAATGGCTGTGCATAGCTTCTCGGGACCTTGCAGACTGTTCCTGGGGGTTGGGAGAGCAGAAATTAGTGAAAAATGGACCGTTTTTGCTCAATCCCCCCCCCAACCTCCTGGAGCACTCTATAAGCCTCCTAAAGGCTATTCATTCCTTAAAAAAATGCGCTCGTTTTTACAAAAAAACCGGACTGTTTTTGAGAGGTCTACAGAGTGCAAAAACTTTTTTTAAAATTTGCCTCTTCAAACTCTTGATGTGTCTTATACTCCAGTGTGTCTTATACTCTGAAAAATACAGTAAGTAACCAGTGGAAGGACTAGTCTGCAAGCTGATGCAACCTCCATGATTTTTTTCCCCAGTATATAGAAGGGACTCCTCCGAACCTCTAAGCATGTCCAATAGACAGAATCCAATATATAGTTCATCTATTGAGAACAATAGTTTACATGACAACTTGGAAAAATAATAAAAAAAAGAACCAGAGAGGAAAAAACATCCATCAGAAATAACAGATAAATTGACAAAATGATGAGAAACTCTTTGGAATGAGAGAGATTCATTTCTGTGACTTTACTAGGTAATAAATCACGCTCCTTCTATTTTGGCTCAGTCAGCCTGAAAACAAATGGCTTGTGGCAAATGCTTGTTCTTGGTGTATGATATTTACTATTTGTTATTTCAAAAAGTCACTGGAGAGGAAAGGACCAATCCTTTGATGACATTCTCTCCAGGCAATTGCCAGGATAAGTCTCAGTAGCCTCCTGCCACCACAAAAATGCTTGGCCTAGATCAAATGAAAGTTGGTGTTAAAGGAAGCCTGTTTACCAGACTTTATTAAGCCACAGGAACAGGCAGACTAATATGTCTATATTACAAGGCAGACAATGCCTTTCATTGCCAAACAAAGACATTCCTATTAAGAACCCAGACTCAGCTGTTTGCTAGGGAACAGAAGGTATTAGCTGAGAATTTCAGTTCCTGCAAGGAAACCTATGGGGCCCTTTAAATTTATATCCTCCTCCCCACACCATCACATCACACTAAGTACATAGCACCCTTCTTTTTGTCCATCCTCTTAAGGGCTACCACTACTGGCATGCTGTGATCCAAGACTGATAAAAACACAGGCATGATAAAACTTACAAAAGAGTGGGGCTTTTTGACTCAACCTTTTAGCAAATCAGCAATTACTAAAAATAACTCTTGCCAACTGGGAAGGCTTCAAAATTGAATAAATGAACCCAAGCTGGTGTCCTGGCTATGATTCAATTGTAAAAGGCTTTTTAAAAGCAGCAGTATTCCCCGAAGGCCACATCACAACACATAGAGAGAGAATTCAGCCTTTCATCATTTTTAAACATTTAATATATCCATAAGTTACAGCAATACAATAGGCCAAAGACCAGCTATCTGGATTCTCGTTTTGATGGCAGAAAAAAAAAATCAGTAAGATTTCAGAATAGATGAAGCAGAACACTTATTGTATCTGCTAAAAATTAATTGGCTCCTGGTTGACAGTGGGTTCAAATACTACTATTCCAATGTGAATAACAACCAAAGTTTCTACCCTGTGCTTTGGCATGAGCCGTCTAAACCAAAGAGCGTTCATCTTCCATTACTATGGTTTTTCTAAACCAGGTTTTGCTGGTCTGCAATTCTCACATTCTTTTACCTATTCCAGTGCTGCAGATGTTAGAGTTTAGACTCTAAAGTATATATTTAATGTTCATAACATTGGGAATCTGCATGACAATAACTTTTGGTCAAAGCAAGCAATGCCCAAAACTGCATGATTCTAAGTGCTATTTTCATGAAATAGTTAAATGACCAAAGATAGTGAAGCTATGGATCAAAATCCCACTCCCCTGTACATACGTGGGACATCAACATACTGTCAAAAAGATGATATCCACCATCTTGGTTCTTTTGGCTCCCCACCATTGACATCACCATTTCCTCCAACCACACCTGTGCCTCATATTTTCCTTATCTGGTTAGATAACTTCACATTTTTCTCCTGTTAAAATCATTTCAGACCACTGCTTAAATATATTTAGATCTTGTTAAGGTTTCCTCTAAAATACTGGTACTTCCTTCACTTTTGTGTTCTCTGTATACATTATTTTGTTTGTAAAATTTATTAGCTGTTCATCTTACCACAGGGTAATGTTGTGCGGCTTATAATATTGGAAGATAAAACTGTATGAAACCTGATAATATACTGTACATACAATACTATAAAAATCAACCTAGCTAAAAGGATGGGTGGGGAAGGAGTATGATGAGAAGGGGGGAGGGAATTGTTAATTCTAACTGTTTTCTCAGATTCTTCATCTAAATCATTGATAAACAGATTGGATATCAAACGTCTACAGTAGTGTTCTATGGCATTTCACTCAATACTTTCTTCCAAACTGAAGTAGAATCATTAATATAAACTCTTTGAGCATGATCATTCAGCCTGTGAGTATATGTAAGACTAGTATCATCTTGGTCACAATTTACTATTTTGTTAAGGACTATAGCATAAGGTATTTTGTCAAAGCTTGGCTGTCTTCTACAGCATTCCCCTGAACTACAAAGCTAATAGCTCTATCAAAGAGGGAAGCAAGGTTGGTCTGGCAAGACCTGTTTGGAATAAATGCATTTTGACTCCTGTTAATTTTAGCCTGGCTATCCAAATGCTCATAAACATGCTACCTGATAATCTTGTCCAGGGAAGATGTCAAGCAATAGTCAACTGGCTAAAATTTCTGGGCAATCTCTGATGGATCCAGAAACAAATGATCTTTCTAAACAATCTGGTTTTGATCAATGTCTCCAGAGAAAGAAGAAATTGCTCTCCAACAATGTTTTACTAATAGTGCATGCCATTAGCAGTGAAAGTTTAACTAAAATTTCCATTTTTATATCATCTTTAGATTTAAATCATGGAAACTGCAGATCAATTTAAGATGATGGTGGTGCTGGTGCTGATGAAGATTATGATTATGCAATAAAAGACTGAATAGTTTTACATACCTGCTAGTCAAATTGTAATAAAGATAGGAAATGAGTTCAACTCATGAATTTCTTTACAATTCTCATCTGTCTTAAAAATATTTAAAGCAAATTGTACGTGAGACGGAATCAAAACTGCAGATTTCAAAAGTATTTTGAAATTCTATCAAGCCATCCATTGTTTCCCTATCACTTTGTGGTTAATGGCTGTTTTTCTGCTTTTTTAGTAAGGGCTAGAGTCCCATACTCAGCACATTAACTGGATGCTATTTTATTGTACATGGTGTAGATCTTAAACTGTTCTCGGACATCAATCATACAAGACTGATGTTTGGGATCATAAGTGAAGCTTATATCAAATTTTAAAACACAGAAAACTACAGTTTGTTTACTTCATGACACAACCTTATTATACATTTTTCCTTTAGTGAGGTTTCATGTACATTGATTCAGATAATGCACAGGATGCTTACCTATCTGCCTGTCACTTCTCCATGATTATAATTTAACACCTGAAATGCTTTACGGCACTGCATTGTATTTCTATTTCTATACTATAGGCATTTTATCTGGTCAATTTTAGGTGATATATCCATAGTCTCCACAGAACTGACATAACATTCATAATTAAATTAGGGATGCTAACACACTGTTAAGAATCCTAATCTATATTTCATCTAAGTTCCCCCACTCCAACTCTTCAAAATGGAAAGAAAAGGATTTCAGTACCATCTACTCTGGTGATATCTCCATATTGTCAGCCATGACCTCTACAATTTAGAGGTAGAAAAACCTATTTTTCAGAACATTGCTTGACTATAAAAAGGATTTCCAGTACCACATTTCAATCTATGCAGTAACAGAATGACTTCACTGCCCAATGTCTGATGGTGGCCCACTTTCTTGCGAAGGTTGTTGAGAGTGTGGTGGCACAGCAGTTCCCTCGGCACCTGGAGGAAACTGCTTAACTAGACCCATGCCAGTCCGGCTTCTGACCCGGGCATAGTACCGAGACGGCATTGGTCGCATTGGTGGATGATCTCTGGAGGGCCAGAGATAGAGGTTATTCCTCTATCCTGGTCCTGTTAGACCTCTCAGCGGCTTTTGATACTATCAACCATGGTATCCTATTGCACCGACTGGGAGGTTGGGACTGTGGGGCACTGTATTACAGTGGTTCCCCTCCTACCTCTCCAGTCGGTTGCAATTTGTGCCCCTAACATGTGGACCTCTCCTGTTTAACATCTACATGAAGCCGTTGGGTGAGATCATCTGTGGTTGTGGGGTAGAGTACCATCAGTACGCTGATGACACTCAGCTGTACATATCTACCCCCACCACCCAAATGATGCCATCGAAGTGATGTCCCGGTGTCTGGAAGCCATGCGGCTCTGGATGGGAAGTAACAAACTTTGGCTCAACCCATCCAAGACTGAGTGGCTGTAGTTCCCGGCGTCCTGGCATAACCAGCTGATTCCATTGCTAGTCATCGGGGGCGAGTCACTAGCCCCCGTGGAAAGGGCCCGCAACTTGGGCGCCCTCCTAGATTCACAGCTATCCCTGGATGACCAGGTGACAGCCGTGATCAGGGGGGCTTTTTACCAAGTACATCTGTACGCCAGTTGCGTCCCTTTCTTGACCAGGACGCACTCCGCACTGTCACTCAAGCGCTTGTCACGTCCCGCCTAGACTATTGTAACGCTCTCTACATGGGGCTCCCCTTGAGGTGAATCCGGAGGCTCCAGTTAGTATAGAATGCAGCTCGTGCAGGAGAGGTGTTCCCATGTAACACCTCTCCTACGCGAGCTGCACTGGCTGCCGGTGGCCTTCCGAGTGCGCTTCAAGGTGCTTGTTACCATCTTTAAATCACTCCATGGTACGGGGCCTAGTTATTTGCGCGTCTCCTGCCGCACACCTCCCAGTGACCGATCCGCTCCCATAGGGAGGGCCTCCTCAGGGTGCCAACCGCCGGTCAATGCCAGCTAACGGTGCCCAGGGGAAGGGCTTTCTCTGTGGCAGGGCCATCCCTCTGGAACGACCTACCCCCCGAACTTCGTACTATCACAAACCTTTCCCTCTTTCGCCACTCACTTAAGACATATCTTTTCCAGCAAGCTGGTCTAGCTTAGAGCTAGAGCCCAGCCGCGACACAATCTGACCCAATAAGTAAATGGATTTTAGAATTTTAATTGGAATATTTTAGCACAGGTTCTAAGTTTAATTGTATTTGAGTTATTACTACTGTATTTATTGTTATTTATTGCTGTTTTTAAATTCCCTGTGCACCGCCCTGAGTCCATTTTTGGAGAAGGAGCGGTATATAAATCAAATAAAACTAAACTAAACTTAAACAGAAGTCAAAATGTATGCTGGAGGAAAAATAAATATAAAGGGAAAATGCATTATATGACTGCAATTTATTAAATTACCAACGCTTCATATAATCCAAAGATTAGCCAAATTATATACAAGAAAGATTCAAAGGAAATGAACTAGTAAATTGTTAACCAGAAACTGTTTTCTTTATGCCATAACAGAAAAATAGAGTTTATAAAAGGGATATCTGAGCAGAACTGAGCCATTAATCCAATGCTTTGCTTGACTGACTATTTCTATATAATCTAGTTGATGTTTTTATTTCCACTGAAAGGATGCTACACCCAATTCTTAGCCTGGAGAAGTTTTAGGGGTGTCAATTCTTACCCAATATTATTTTGGAATGAAGACAGAACAGACTAATGCTTTGTATGATACATTGTTTGCCTATATGTCGCTATATGAATACTTGAAGCAGTCCCAAAAGTGGCCCCAAATCCCACAGATCTGCCACTTCTATGGTAAATATCACTGTCATGTCTCTTTCAGCTGTTACTTATTCATGCATGTACATACATATGCATATTCTCATGTTATTAGCTTTCAAATAAGAATTGTTATGCAAAGTGTTTTTGAGCCTCTTTTCTATGCCATTAGCCATGATTTCTTTTCCAACCTATGCATAAATTTCATATATTTATTTTACTGTTATTACTTATTCCCTCTACATGACCAAACAAAATACTGCTTTATCATTTATTGGTACAAAATTCTGTATTTGTAACCTACATTCCCTTTTCTTATTCAATCCACATTCATTCATTCTTTCTTTTTATCAAACTATTTCTTGTATTATCAGATATTATTCTTGAGTACTTCATTTCATTTCATCCAATGACTTTCACAACTTAAAATCTCTCCATTCATTTTGCAATCTTTAGTCAACATTCTACCAAGGTACAAAAATTGATCTATTTGCTCTAATTTTCTTGCCACTAATGAATATGTAACTACCCAAAAACTAGAAGGAAAGAAATGCAATCTTCCAATACAATGATTTAATCAGCATACAAAAATATGCACTAATTCACCCTTCTCACTTATGTTAATACCAACATTCTTTATAAATTTATTATAAACACATTAAACTTTCTTTAGACATGCCTTCTCTGTGTTGAACCATTTTCTAAGCATTGTGTTTACTTTTATTCATGCTTTATTTTGATTATGTTCAATTGCATAAGGAATCAATCTTTCTGTTCATACAAAACATTTCATAATTCAGAATTAGTCACTTTATTTTTACTTTTTATAAATTAAACAAGCAGAATAAAATATCTTTATTTCATTCATACAATTTTTAAAGGCCATTTTTACCTCTTCTCCCTTTTCAGCCAGAATTCTGTCAAAACTTTCCCCAAGGATACTTAACAAATTAATTCCCTGGTGAGGGGGAGGCAGGGGGGGAGAAAGGAAAGGAAAAAAAAACACATTTTTAACCAATTCAGTTTTTACAGCCATCATTAAACTTTGACATGTAATGATATTGATCAGTCCTTGAATTGCATCAATGAACAGTCAGCTCATAAGCAGAGAGTGAACAACATAGCATCAATTGAGGACTGTAAATCCAGGATAGCTTTGTTTTTTGTTTTTTCCTTAAAATTTTTGCTTTGCCCCATGCTCAATAAATCCATTACTTTTCATGTGAAAATAAATTATATTTTTGGGTATATATAATTCAAAATCTTTCCTCATCCCTAAATCATAATATTCTTCCCAAAACCACATTAGCGAACGATGGACAATATACAAAAACAAGTGATTATGGATCAAACCCAAATCACATGTACAGGTAAATCAATTCTTGACTTAATAACAATTCATTTAGTAACTATTCAAAGTTACAACAGCACTGAAAAAAGTGACATGACTACACTTATAGCATCACTTGTATCATCACCATTAAGACACTTGGCAATTTATTCTGATTTAAGATTTCTCTCAGCCGGTATAGGCCAGACCTGGTAGGATCAAAGGGACACACATTCAAATGTGACAAAACTCTGTTTTAATCCCCACAAACAGGCCGAAGCCTCAGAATTTGAAGAGTAGGTTACAAGTTCCTTGTAAAGTCAGTGCTGGGAGTGTCCACCTCCCACTGCTTTTTCAAGCCTTTGGCCCCCACCCCTGTCTGTCTGGCAACTCACACCCTTCAGGAACCACCATCAGACATTGGGCAGTGTATGTCTGGCTGCCGATGTCCATCTGGCAGCAAAGTCCTCCTCGCTGTCCAGGATGGGCCACGCGTGGCTGCTACGGAAGGCCCCTGGGACCAGTCAGCTGGGTGGCGCAGGTTTGACAGGGAATGCTCCAGCCGTGTGGTGTCATCAAAGGTGGATCGCCACCAGAGAGCTGCTGCCTCGCTTGTTGCATCCTCCCCCCCCCCCAGGTATGGTGAGCCGTGGGTCAGAGCTCAATAGTTTCTTTTGTCCCAGAGTCACATGATCCCCTTTTGCAACCTTCTGAGAAACAAAGTCAATTGGGAACTAAGATTCAGTTAACAACAGCCTGACTAATTTAACTACTACAGTGATTCACTTAACAACTGTGGCAAAAAGGTTGCAAAATGGGGCAAAGTGCCCAAACAAATGTTTCAATTAGTAACAGAAATATTTGGTTCAATTGTGGTCATAAGTTGAGGACTACCTGTATAAGAACTATATTATTTAAAAATGATTATCCTCCTCAGTAATAAAAAATGCCAGAATTATGTTTTTTGTCCTAATTAACATCAATAGTAAAAATGTTTCTTTATTATTTATTTAATATTTATGCTACCTAACCACCCTATAAGTTGACTCTGAATGGCTTACAAGTTTTAATATAGGTAGAAAATAATTAAAATATTAAAAGCATATAGATTAAGATTTTAAAAACTATACTATATATTTATAATATTTAAAAATATATTATTCTTTCTTTTTTCAAATTACAGGACATTAATTTACTAAGTATCTTTCCTTTGTGCAATTCAGTGTATATTGTGTATTAGGTATATACAGGAAATTAAGTTTTTCTTTACAGACTTCAAAGCTTTTTAGTCCAGGGGTCCCCAATCCAGTGTTGTGGCCTGCCAGTTGGCAGCAGATCTGGCAGCAGATTGAGACAGTGGTGAAGTGAGGGAGGAACATGGGCCAGTCCTGGAGTCTGGAGAAGGCTCTGACATGTGCTCTGTGTCAGAGGCAGAGATGGGACCAGGTCCGTCTGACAGTTATCAGCTGCCTTCAGAGTCAGACATCATTGGCGAAGAGGAACAGCTGGAGCCTGTTTCCAGTGTGCACATGTGCAGAGCTGCCAGGAGAAAGGAATAGCTAAGGAATAAGGGTCGCCTCAGGAGTAAAGCCATAAGTGGACAGTGAATGGTCCCTCCCATAGGGAATAAAGAGGAGTGAAAGGAAAGGGGTATTTGCAGGAGACAATTAGGTCAGTTCATTAGAGTGAAGATCTGTTCCTTACTCTTTGCCAAGTATTGTCTGCTACAGAGTGGCATTTGGAAGATATCGGCCTGGCAGCTCTCCAAGCCTGATAAAGGTCTGTAGTTGTGCAATCTCTTAAAAGACTGTTGGCCGGGACTTTGCTGGAGGGGAATTCAATTTAAACTAAAAAGGCATTTTATGGTGACGAGGAGTCAGTTTTATGCTTTTGAGAAACCTAGATTAGAACATCTGGCCCCGATCCGTGGCATGCCAGAAACTGAGCTGTGCAAAAAGCGAAGTGCTATCCATGGGATGCAGGCAGCACATGAAACCACACAGCCCTCAGATCCACAGAAAAAGCTCTCCCCATGGAACCAGTCTCTGGCGCCCAAAAGGTTGGGAGCCAATGCTCTAGTCCAGGAGTCCCCAACCTTTGCAACTTTAAGTCAGAAGGGCTTCAGTTCCCAGAATTCTCCAGCCAGCATTCTGGGAACTGAAGTCCTTCTGACTTAAAGTTGCAAAGGTTGGGGACTCCTGGACTAGAGCATTGGCTCCCAACCTTCAGTCTGCGAGCTGAAGTCCTTCAGACTTAAAGTTGCAAAGGTTGGGGACCCCTGCTCTAGTCCCATGCAGTTGTCTTTCATGGATACTCAAAAGTTCTTTAATTTTCCAAATATTCTTTAGAACTTTTTTTCATATTTTTATATAATTTTAAAATCTTGAATCTTTAATAATGATATATTAAAAGACCAGGTTTTTTTTCCTTATAACAATTGATAGCTACATGATTAGATATTTCAACAGCACCTGTAGGATCTATACTACATTAATTTATTTCATCAGCTGGAGATCAAGATACTAAAATATAATAAAGTTGAGGAAACGTCAGATGTAGAGGTGAATAAAAACTACAGTCATACAGAGAAAGAAATAAATGTCATCGTATAAACTCCATTGTAAAAATTGTTCATGTGCAGGAAATAAATTTAAATGCTGTAATATTACAATCTAGGGAAGGACATAAAACCTGATTAAAATATCTGTCTTAATTATATGATTCACAACTAAACTAAAATATATTCAAGGCACCTGTGTAAAACATTCCTTAATTTGCCTGTGCTAATTAGTAAAAGCTAAAAAAAGTTTCAAAAATATTAATTATTGTTATTAAAAATATCTTTTGCATCATTTATTTTTTTGCTCTACTTGTTTTGAAGATTAGCTACAATGTCAGCAAATTTTGTGAGTTCTAGTTCTGTTTTAGGCATAAAAGGTGGCTGGGTGCTAGGTTCCTTGATAATTCTTACAAATTTACCTTAATATTACCAAAATCAGAAATTAAGAGTCTGATTATGCTTTTTCTTTATATTTAATGCTACAGCTACTGTTCAAAACTCACAAGCTGATGCTCTACTAAATACTTATATTCTGTTTTGAATTCAGGTTTTTTCCATGAAAATAGTTTTCATTCTCATTAAACCTGGTTATTTCATATAAATTTATAAGTTAGAACAACTTTATTATTTATGCCTTATTCCAAATTACTAAAACTGCATATTTTATTTGAGACTTCAATAATCATTCATCTGTGACTAAACAGACAGACAATTTTGTACTGCAGCTTCAAAATAATCTAAACCATCAGAGCAAGTTCATGCATGTCTAATACTTTCTCATTTGGTTCATTTGATGAAGCTGGCTCAGGAATTATGCAGTTATTAGATAATCTCAAGTGTTATGTTGCTATTTTTTAAATAACATTTTCATATGTGAAGATGCTCATTGAAGTGTATTGCCTGTTTAATTCTTCTTTCTGTTCACTGTGCATTTTCAGAATAGTTTTTTTGAAAGCAAAGTGACTTCCCAAAATTATGCAGGACAAGGCTAAGGCTTGTCAGAGTTGTCATCCTGTTTGTTGCTTAGGCATTTTTAAGACACTTGATTAGCTTTTCATGCTGTAACAAAACAATAGAAAAGAACAAGTTTTCCTAAATCTTG
Source organism: Rhabdophis nuchalis (assembly GCA_039707465.1). Classification (NCBI taxonomy): domain Eukaryota; kingdom Metazoa; phylum Chordata; class Lepidosauria; order Squamata; family Natricidae; genus Rhabdophis; species Rhabdophis nuchalis. The sequence goes on along the minus strand of CM077649.1, from coordinate 30,615,815 downwards.
CAGCCAAGTTAAAAGTGCTCCAAATGTTGACTCCTTTGTCAACTCTTACAACAAAGGCCGTAAGGGCAAAACATTTGTTGTATAGTAACACGATAAGAAGTGAATAAAATGCAAATACCCTATGCTTAAATTCTATTCTTGTATACTCTGTAGATTGAATTCTACAGTCAGTCATATATTTTAATTTGAAATAAGTCAACAGCCAACACTAGTGAGAGGGACTGATAGTACTCTCCTATAGTACTGAAGAGAAATAATCCAAGCCTTAGAGTAATGTTGAAAAACCATTCAATATCAAAGGATTATAAAGTGCTTCTTCAGGTAATATTTTTTGAATTTGCATACTTGTTATAGATATATTAAGATAATTAATAAAGGAGATTCCAATCTGCCTCACCAATTATTATTATGATAAAAAGGCTGGATAAAAGAATAATAACCAGATATCTTCTACTCTGCCTATTCCTTCAAAAGAACAAAGCATTCTAACTCAATGGTTTTTAAAATATGTGAGTGCTGCAAATTCTCCAATGAAAAACAAATTCAAATGAACATTGTCCCCATTCATAATTGAAATTAATCTTTTTCTGATGGATTGCCTTCAATTTGTATTGGTTTTCACCCATACTATACAATATTGATTCATAGAGAAATTTTGTTTCATAGAGAAATCCTGAAAGTGGATGCTTTTTTATATTTCTCTACAAGATTGCATATTTCAATTAATTAATTGGAAAAGTATTTGCCAAGTATATTCTTCGGTTTTGTTGACACTGGCATTACAAAAAAACATCAATATTTCGTCAGTGGAAAAGTCTATTAGACATTTTGTTTTAAAACACAACCAGATTTTTACTAAACAGTGACAGCATTAAATTAATTTTTAAAAAAGCACAATATGATGATCTTTACTATATTGTCTGCTCTAATCCCACTTTATAATGCCTTGGTAAGGCCACTCTTGGAATACTGCATTCAGTTTTGGTCGCCATGATGTAGAAAAGATGTAGAGATGCTAGAAAGAGTGCAGAGAAGAGCAACAAAGATGATTAGGAGACTGGAGACTAAAACATATGAAGAATGGTTGCAGGAGCTGGGTATGTCTAGTTTAATGAAAAGAAGGACTAGGGGAGACATGATAGCAGTGTTCCAATATCTCAGGGGTTGCCACAAAGAAGAGGGAGTCAAACTATTCTCCAAGGTACCTCAGGAAAAAACAAGAAGAAATGGGTGGAAATTAATCAAGGAGAGAAGCAACTTAGAATTGAGGAGAAATTTCCTAACAGTTAGAACAATTAATCAGTGGAACAACTTGCCTCCAGAAGTTGTGAATGCCCCAACACTGGAAGTCTTTAAGAAGATGTTGGATAGCCATTTGTCTGAAACGGTATAGGGTTTCCTGCCTAGGCAGGGAGTTGGTCTAGATGACCTCCAAGGTCCCTTCCAACTGTGCTATTGTATTGTATTGTAATCCCAGATTTTTGTATGTTTATTTGTGTGTGCATATTACCTCTATTCCCATATTTATTTCTCTGATAAATCTGGGATTTTCGGCTAGTCCCAAGATAATAAATAACATCAATATTAAGTGAATGAATACATTTCTAGATAGTCTGGGTTTGTGTTGAGAGTTAATTTTTCAAAAATGTACATAGATTGCATTTTTAATGTTTTCTACCAACTTAATTTCACTGTAAAAATGATGCATGACTAATAAGCAAGTGGCAGCAATCTCAAATATACACTGTAATTTCATGGTGTGATACAGTGTTTTGCATAAATCACTTCAAACTATCATACTTATTCATGTTATTTATTTTATTTATATTGCATATCACACATACTTTGATATCTTATACCCCATATCTTTTCTCTGGATAAATCTCAGTCACTAACACTTGATTAGAAGTAAGAAATAAAATACGTTATTCAAAATAAAGAAACAATAAAAAGAATGAGGTTATTGTTTCAAAATGTTGGGCTTTCAGAGTTCTCCCCACCATGTGCTTGGAGATGGGTTTTTTAAAGTTATAATCATCATTGCCAAAACTTAATCTATACATGTAGATTGGAATATAGACATTTTCCATGCATTATTGTATAGACACGCATCTTCTTTGATGCAGCTATTTCTCTTTTCTAGCTATTTATTTTCTTTGAAACTGTTTGTCAGGGAATTCTGAAATGTGGTCTCTGCTGACAATAATTATCTTATTACTTCCTAGGTATGAACACATCTCAATCTAAGCTAGCAGCTCAGAGAGCAAATAAATGGTCACTTAAACCCTTCAGGGAGAAGTGAATTGTTCTCTTTGAAATTCTTAGTAAGCAGTTTCAGAGAACAACATTTTGCCCTTCTCCAGCAAACGATACATCTAACTGAAGTTATATACCCAAAAGTTAAGATTTTGTTTAGTGCAAACTCATTCCAACAAATACAGGTGAAACTCAAAAAATTAGAATATCATGCAAAAGTTCATTTATTTCAGTTATGCAACTTAAAAGGTGAAACTAATATATGAGATAAGATTCATTACATGCAAAGCAAAATAGTTCAAACCACGGTTTGTCATAATTGTGATGAAAACCCCAAATCCACAATCTCAGAAAATTAGAATATTACATGCAATCAATAAAACAATAATTGTACATAGAACAATATCGGACCTCTGAAAAGTATAAGCATGCATATGTACTCAGTACTTGGTTTGGACCCCTTTTGGAGCACTTACTGCCTCAAGAAGGCGTGGCATAGAAGCTATCAGCCTGTGGCACTGCTGAGGTGTTATGAAAGACCAGGATGCTTCAATAGCGGCCTTCAGCTGTTCTGCATTGTTCAGTCTCATGTCTCTCATCTTTCTCTTGGCAATGTGCCATAGATTCTCTATGGGGTTCAGGTCAGCTGAGTTTGCTGGCCAATCAAGCACAGTAATCCCCCGGTCATTGAACCAGGTTTGGTGTTTTTGGCAGTGTGGGCAGGTGCCACGCCCTGCTGGAAAATGAAGTCAGCATCCCCATAAAGCTCGTTTGTGGAAGGAAGCATGAAGTGCTCCAAAATCTCCTGGTAGATGGCTGTGTTGACCCTGGACTTAATGAAGCACAGTGGACCAACACCAGCAGATGACATGGCTCCCCAAATCAACACAGACTGTGGAAACTTCACAGTCTGGACTTCAAGCATCTTGCAGTGTGTGCCTCTCCATTCTTCCTCCATACTCTAGGTCCTTGGTTTTCAAATGAGATGCAAAAGTTGCTCTGATCAGAAAAGAGGACTTTGGACCACTGAGCAACAGGACTTTGGACCACTGTGCTTCATTAAGTCCTGCCACCCCTATGCCTAGTTTTGGGCCAAGTAGGCATCCATACAGCCTCCTGGGACTAAAAATGGGCCACATGGGAGTGTGTCACCTCTGCGCCTTGTTTTGGGCCTAGTAGGCCTCCATACAGCCTCCTGGGACCAAAAATGGGCCACCTGGGAGTGTGCCAACCCCCATGCCTAGTTTTGGGCCTAGTAGGCATCCAAACAGCCTCCTGGGACCAAAAATGGGCCACATGGGAGTGTGTCTTGTGTGAGGGAATGATGGAGGCTTATTCGGTCGCTGAGGAAACGACTGTTGGAAATGTGAGGGGCATCTGCATAACGCATCATAAGAAGCAGCTGAGTGGGAGGAGCTACAGGGAGGTGAAAACCTCAGAAGTGCATACCTTTTATGTTTGTGCTGCTTGCACATGACACAGGTGTGGCAGCCACACAAAATGTACGTATGATTGCGTCGGAAGTTCTTGGGAACGTTCTATGAAAATTTGATGCTGATCGGTGCAGTACTTTCTGAGATTAGCAGATTTGCACAAACTATTTTACATTTTTATTTATATAGATTAGAAAATGTATTTCCACAGCAAAGAGCTGAAGATGGATTCAATCAGAATTCTCTATATCCATATGAAATAAAAGGTTGGTGTATAATTCGTTTGATCATTTCAACTTCTAAATGAGTTTCTCAGTCAATGCAATTGCCAAGTTCTCTAGCTATCCAATTTTACCTCATGAAGGGATATTTAACTTCCATTTTTTCTCAAAAGATAAATCCAGAAGGAACATTATAAATACTCCATTTCATTGAGATACGTTCTAACTTTAAAAGTAGGGAAGTAAAAGCAAAATTCAATGGCAGGTAATATATTGTCCTAAAATACACACACAAACGGCATGTAAGTAGATTTTTCACTGTATTTTTTTTATAAGCCATACAGAGATAATCTTGGATGTTTAATCTACAGTCAAGTCCAAAATAATTTTTAGTACTTAAGGCCTTTCTAAATAATTTTAAAATCAATTCTAATGTCATATTTTATTTTAAATATAAGTGGATAAGTTTGTGAAATCAGCAGTGTCTGAAGCGGGTGGGGAAAACAAGAAAGAAATACTGAGAATCTGTGTTTTTGAGAAACACACACATACACACTATAAATGGACAGAGCTTGAAATATAATGGTGAGACCTTTACTTAACATTATTTTAATAAAAGCATTCTATGGCGGCTGCTGAAACTTGCTTGTGGTGAATCTTGCTCAGATGGATTATAACTGCTTAAAGAGAGTAACAGTCCTAGATGATTCTCCTTATGTATTAATGTTTGATCAATCTTATGTTCAATTCATTCTTTTAAATGAAATTATGAGGCTTAATTGGGTCTAAAAATGTAGTTAAACCATTCTTAAGGAAGAAAATTTCTTCAACTTATTAACTAACTAAACTAATTAACTTATCCAATGCCTCTCTTTCCCAATCTTAGTTTGCAAGAGGTATCCCAATCATGAAATGAAATAAACAGATAAATAAGGAATGATTGGAGGTACCAGAGATTTCCTCTAATGTTTTCCAAGTAACAAATATTTCTTATAAAGGGATATGGAGTAGAATCAGCAGAAGATCCAAAAACAAGGCAAGGCAAAGGCGAAGCAATCTTTTTCAATTACTACCCATAGTATAACTTGATTGTTGCACAGAAAGGTGGTTACCCCATTCCCCAAATGAAAAAGAATTTAAAATATACATTCAGAAAAAACATTCCTAAATGGTAAGTAAATTCTCAAACATATAAGAAAAAACCTTGCTAAAGCAGCTGATTTAAAACAATTGTATTTTTTTCCTTTTCACATAACAAACATCTGCAATATACAGTATCTTGCTGTTTCATATCCTCAGAGAATACTGAATATAATGGAATTATTGGGAATACAAATAAGAATACAAGCCACACTGTATTTTTAGAAACTAATCAATCACAGAAATGCGTAGCCTTTTCCCTTTCTGCTTTTGACAAAATGAAATCCTGTAAAGACATATGTTGGAGAATTATTAAGCAGTGGAAATTTTCACTGGAGGTTTTCAAATAAAAATTGAATAGCCATTTGTCTTGAATCATTTGAGGATTTCTGCCCTGGACAGAAGTTTTGATTGGAAGATTTCTAATGTACTTTCCAACCAGTGATTCTATTATATATGCAGCATTTTTTTCTGGACAGACCAGGTAGAATGGTTTTCCACTTATGGGAATTTCCCTCTCATCCTGTCTCTCATCTGGTGACCCCTTCTCTCACAAGATGGCAAGGTGTCTTGATACCCAAACCAGATTCTTTAGAAGTAGTCAGAGGAATAATTTTTGCCAATTCATTGAGCTGTTTTTCTCTTTGTGTGGAAGAAAAATTAGAATGGGAAGCAAATACCCCAGTTTTTCCATTACCTTATTGGCTATTGAAGGATATTTTAAGCTTCCGTCTTTATCATCCACCCAAGCCACAGACAACATCAAGGAAGACACTCAGGAGGTGGTACTGCACCATAGTGTAAATCAAATAAGAGGAAATATTCTTAATTTATACTTCTTGCTAAAAGCAGGAATCTTTATTGCTGGCTTTATACCATGGATGGGTTCCTGCTGACATTACTGCCGGTTCGCTCCGGGTGCATGCACAGTTGCCCATAAATAGGTCTGCACATTCACAGAACATTTAAAAGGTCAAAAGGTCAAGATGTCATGGCGACTGGGAAACCGGTGTGGGGGCATGCCGTCCATACCAGTTTGGAGACCCAGTCGCCATTTCTACTACCGATTCCACTGAACCGGTGCAAATTGGTAGGAACCCACATCTGCTTCATACAAATTTGTACTGAGATACAGTAATGAAAACAATGTATGGTCGGTTGGAGTTGGGTAGCAAAGAATGAAGAGTAGTTAGGAAGCTAGATATAGATATATAAATGTCTAATGCAATTCTATCTCTTTTTTATGTATCTGAATCAGTGGTGGGTTTCAAATTTTTTAGAACCTACACTGTAGGTGTGGCCTATTTTGTGGGCATGGCTTGGAAGTCATGTGACAGGGTGGGAGTGGCCACCTTTTAAAATGTGGTGAAACTCATTTAACAACGCTCTTGCTTAGCAACCAAAATTTTGGACTCAGTTGTGATGATAAATTCTTTCTTTCTTTCTTTCTTTCTTTCTTTCTTTCTTTCTTTCCTTTCTTCCTACCTTTCCTTTCCTTTTCTTCCCGTTGGGTCACTGGCAGCAGTGGGCCAGATTTACTTCCAGGTACGCCAGTGGAACCCCCTCTCACCGGTTCTCTAAATTTCACCAACCAGCTCTCGCGAGTAGGTGTGAGCCTGCAGAAACCCACCACTGATCTGAATATATACTCTATTACCCATCATTATATGTTCATTCTATGTTCTGCATTTTTTAAAGAATTGCTAGATTATCTCTCTTTCTGTTTTAAACATTTAGTCTTCCTTTAAATAAAGCTTTTAACACTGCTTTCATTATATCCCAAGTTGGATTGAGAAATATCTTTGAAAGGTTTGTGTTTTTCTCCCTCCTGTGCGTGTGCGCGCGCTCATTTGTGTGTGTGTGTGTGTGTGTGTGTGCTTGCCTTGATTTTAGCTTTCAAATGACAGTATATTCATCTATGAAAACATTTTAAAAGTAAATATCATTGGAACATGTTTTGAAGATGTTATGTGAACTATTTAAAATTCTTTCATAATGAATCTGAAACAAATCAATAATCATTTTTGAATATATAAGTGATTTTTTTTCTAGTAGTAAAAAGTAGTCTCCATTCATCTAGAATCTCTGCAGTGGTGAGTTCCGTATCCCGTTGCAACCAGTACGGTGCAACGAGGCTGGGTGCCCACCACATGAAGGCATGCAGCATGCACGCACACATGTGCAGCATGTGCATGCGTACTTACCACCCACGATGCTTCATGATGCCTTCATAACATTCCAGCTGCTCGGTGGAGTGTCGCACAGGTACTGTATGATCTGTGCATGTGTGTGGAAAACCTGAAAACCTTAAATACCGGTAAGGAGTGCAGGTGGTCAGGTGGGCCCTCTGGAGCCCCGTATTGGAATGCTCCCTGGTGCTCCCAGCAGGCACTGGTACATTCGTACCAGGGCATACCGGTCGGAACCCACCACTGAACCTCTGAATCCTAATATATCATTCAATTGTACCTTTACTTTTGGTATGTTGGATTTGTATCTAAATTCCTACTGAGAATGTGGAAATGGTAATTAAATTCCTTTGCTTTATAACTCAATTGGATGCAGATTAATCATTTATATATTTTGAGATAGATATAGCACGATAAACATGCATGATAAGTGTAAAAAGCAATTTTATTTGATTATGCCATCTGTTTAAATTGTTTGACATTTTATTGTTAACTAGATTTGTTGCAAGGTGTTTTACTTTGTTTTTGTTTTTCAATGTTGAATTCAAAAATTATATAATTTTATTATGGGGCAGCGCTTAGATAGATTAATGAAAATTATTATTTTCATGTGATCATTACTTGGAATGACCTAATAAAATGTTACTAACATGAGTGGGTTTATTCTGGATACTACCGATAAATTCTACAAATAGCGGGTTCAGAAATGCCATTATATAAATGCATCAATACGGTATATTTGAGTAATGTGTTGTCCACGTTCTCTTACAGTAACATTATTATAATACTATCTTAAAATACTTACTATTTTGGTATTTTAACACAAAGCATATAGGAACATCTTACCAACTAACCAACTATGTTCCCCCAGATGCTTCAGGAAAACCAAGTCATTGGGCATTACTAAGCAGTATAATTTGTGTGGTACTGAATTGTATTAATCTATTTAGCAATCTACCATAGCATTATTTTTTGCCTATAAATTTTAATCTACTGATATCATAAAAATAATAGAGTGGAGTGGGATAGGGTGGAGTGGGGTGGGGTGAAGTGGGGTAGAGTGGGGTGGGGTGGGTGGGGTGAAGTGGAATGGAATGGAATAGCAAAGTTGGAAGGGAACTTGTTTCCTTTTAGTTTATCATTAAAGACTAAACCATGGCTTAAATATGTATTTACAGGTCTAGGCTTTATCTATATATTTATATAATATATATGCCCATCCATTTCACAACAGTGACCTGGGTGCCATACAAAGAAGCCAACAGTTACAAACTATAACCCATAAAGCCCATGGTAAATAATACATCCCAATCATAATGAAACATCAACCTTAGACCTTGCCTAAGCTCGTATGTTTGCAGAAACAGCCAGGTTTTCAGAGCCTTACAAAAACTAAAGCAGGGACCTCAATCTCAGTCAAGAGGTGGGGAGGGGGAGAAATACTGTTCTAAAGGCAAGAGCCATCACCTGATTTCAATGAAAAAGTGTTTTGCTCTATTAATGATTTCCTATTATTTACACTGCATTGGTATGTGCTAATCCAAAGGTTCTGATATAAGTTCCCACTGCGTAGCCAAATGTCTTATTTCAGAAGAGTCCAATGTCATCCAGAAAATGGGGTTCTGAAACTCAGAAGACCCTACAATGAAAGAATACATAAGAGAATGGAAAAATAATCTTGAACAGATTTCTGGTGGGAAGTGACATCAGACTGATTGTATACACTGCTAAAGTTATATATATTTAGAACACTATTTTAGGAAATCAAAAGAAAAGAAAAGAAAACCCAAGACTGTTAATTAGCATTTTAATCCATCTTTCAGTTCCAAACTTTATGGAGCAACTGTGCCTTCTCAATCTGGATGATTGAATGAGGTATCCATTAGATCATTTCAGGGACATATTTTTGGAATAATAAAAAGAAAACTTGATGGATCTGAGGATTTTTCAATACCGAGTTCTTCTTTCAAGATAAAAGCATTGGCAGACCAAAGATAAATAGCCAGAAAACCTCTGAAACTAGAATAATTTATTTGCTTAAATTGCAAAGAGCACAGATTAATTTATTATTTAAAAGACTTTTAGCTGACAATTTGGTCATAATGAATAAATCTGGAACTTCTTAGATGGAAATATTCAATGAATCTGTTTTTACTTTTGTAACCAAAAGCAGATCTTCCAAAAACCCTTAAATGTATCATGGCCTGGATCTATATACTGCTAATATTCTCCTTTCCCCATACATGAACACATTAATAGCAAATTCCATGAGGAAAACTAACGCCTATTGAAGAAACAGAAACTCATTGGAATAGCTACTTACACCCACATTTGGAATCACCTGAATTGATTCTAATATGGAAAGCTACATAAAAGTTTTGAATCAATCAATACATTGATAAATCAGGGCTGTAGTTCTTTCTACATTTCCTTAGATAAGAGTATATCATTTAATTCAAAGGAGTGTACTTTTTAGGAGAGATACTATATAAAATATTATACAATACTTATATTATCTTCCAATAAATACAACACAATAACTGCCTATGTAGTTATCAAACTAGTGTTTAAATATATAAAATATATGTATTTGAAGAAATACCTTTAACACACTTGGTCCAGTAATAACATCTTCAAGCTAACATAGATACTATTCAAGTTCAGTTACTACTTTCTCCTAGAAAAACTTCCTTTCTTTTTATAACCCTGTGATTCCTTTACTGAGGTGAAGTTGGGGTGACTGAATGGAGCTGAATATTTACTGGCTGGATGTCCTTTCTGATGCCTATTCAAAGTTCGCAGCAGATATTTTTGTGCCCTGAAAGAGAAGCATTTCTTTCTACCTAGGATTGAACTCCCAAGCTTCCAAGTACAAGTCAAGTGCTTTCATCTTTAAATCACCATGCCACTCTTAGCAAGTCTTATATTCGAAAACTTCTCTATGCAAGGTTGGATTTTTTAATTGAAATATGATGTGCTCCTAGACACAAACGTTTATTTTTAATCTTAGTGCTACCTTATATCTTAGGGAGGGACGGAATCTATCAGGACACTAGGGTCAAAATGGCACATAATTATCTACCATGTTATTTCTATCTGGATTTTTCTTTTACGGGTGTGTTTCAAATCATGCATAAAAGTAATTTATTATTGTAATTTTTTTTGTAATTATATTCAAATTTGTATACCGCCCTTTCTCCTTACGGGACTCAGGTCGGTGAACAGTAAAAAAACAATAATAAAAACATCAATATAAATACCTATGCTAAAAATAAATTAAATACTAAGCCTGCTCTAAAATGCACAATAAAACCCCCAATAAAACCAGATTAAAAGCTACACCAGGCTGACCGTACAAAAAAGATGGGTCTTCAGGGCTTGGCGGAACAGGTGCAGGTCCATAGCTGTGCGGAGGTCAGGGGGCAGGTTGTTCCAGAGGGCAGGAGCTGCCACAGAGAAGGCTCTCCCCCTAGGGGTCACCAGCCAATATTGACTGGCTGACGGCGCCCTGAGGAGGCCCTCTCTGTGGGAGCGGACTGGTCGAAGGGAGGTATTTGGTAGGAGGCAGCCTTGCAAGTACCTAGGTCCCTTACCATGGAGCGCTTTAAAGGTTTTTACTAGCACCTTGAAGCGCACCCGGAAAGCTACAGGCAGCCAGTGCAGCTCGCGCAGGAGAGGTGTTACATGGGAGCATCTGGAGGCTCCCAGAATCCCCTGCGCGGCCACATTCTGAACTAGCTGGAGCCTCCGGGTGCACCTCAAGGGAAGCCCCATATAGAGAGCGTTACCGTAGTCCATAACCCTTGACTTAAAACCTGTTTGAATTTAGAAATGTGTATTTTGAAAAAAATTTGGAATTATGATTCAAAATGAATTTCCAGAACGGTTGTGTGGGTTTGTGTTGCCATAAAAACAAATGAAGAGTCTTGGGGCACTTTACAAATCATTATAAAGTTTTCTATTTTCATTTAATTGCCTGTATCTTATCAAGCCTGACTGATCATCAATTTGTTTCTAAAATGTGACAACAGAAATGATGGGGAGGAATATTTTAACCTTCCACTGATTTAGAATAGCTACTTTTAAATAAAGACATTTCCAAATAAATAATTTTCAATTCAACAATAGAATCAACATCAGTGCCTATAACTTGAAGGCTTCAGTAGAGAATGTGTACCCCCGAAAACACACTCCAGCTACATGCAAATATTGGGCTTGGGTTTGAGTATAAAAAACATGTTTTGGGTTAAAATAAAATAAAATGAATATTAATTTATTTATTCATTTATTTATTCATCCATTAACCAATTTTATGCTGCCCAATTCCCCTTAAGCAGTGGTGGGTTCCTACCAGTTGGAACTGACAGTGACCCAAGCCTGCCACATCCCAAAACTGGCTCTCCGGGCAGCACCATAGGCAGCGCCATCTTGTTTTTCACTTCTGCACATACACAGAACATTTTTATTGCACTGCGCATGTGCATGCAGTGTGCATCAAGTGCATGCATGTAAAGGAAAGTGTTCTCAAAGTGATATGTTACCCAGACTTAATTACTGATTCAATGATGACTATATGACTAGCCTTAGTCTTTCCAAACTGACATTGAAAAACTTAAAATAAATAAACAAAAATCAGGAGCCTGGTCTCATACAGTTCACATAAAAATGTGTGAATAATTGCATAATTGCAGGGTATTGTGCCAGTTAATTAAGTCATGCCCTAAATTACGTTGAAAATACTTGAGATTCTGACATGTAAGACTGTGAGAAAATCCACATCTTATAAAGCAGGGTTACAAAGTCAGATAAATATAGTGCCAAAAGCTGCTTTTTCAGCATTTTTAACACTCTGAGTAATAGCTAAAGAAAATCTTTTGACATCTACGTTTATGTACTGTAAAAAAGAACAAGTCGATATAAAATGAACAGCAAGCACTGTAGACATTAATTGGTTTTCCAAGATGAAAACGGTAGACTTGAAAACCTGTGAATACTCTTGGCTGATTGAACAAGAGTCTAGACACCATTTAATAAAAATCTACTGAAATCAAAGGCTAAAACATTTTTACAACCTTTTTACCCACTTCTCCATATTGGAATGTTGTAGAACATTTAACTACCTTGGTAATGATTCCAAACATTCTGAATGACACTACTTTCAGAAATACATTTAAAAAACTTATTAAAAAATAACAAACAGTTTGTAATGTTTACTACATGCCAGGATCTCAGCATGCCCATATCATCTATTATTGTAGTTTGCAAAGTGGATTTGTGCCAGCGTCCACAAATCAGGGCTGGGAGATCTGGCAATAACTTTAGATTAGCCTTCTTCGACCTTCAGATAGAGAATCAGATTATTTAGTGCTTCAAGTATTACTACACTGACACCAACTTGTAAGGCTGGAACTGGTTTAAATAAGCTGTTTGCCTTCGCCTGACAGCAGTCATACAGACATTTCCCACCCTCAACAGATTAATCTCTATTAGCTGCTAGCAAGGGGCAGAACCACTGAGATGACAGGCAATAAAATATCCTGGTATCAGTTGGAAAGAGGCGAATTGTGTTATGTCAGGATTAAAAACCATCTTTAAAAGGACACATAATAACTGTAAACATAAAACATTCCCTTTATGAACAATGGGTCTTAAAACGTATACACTTACACATCCTAACGGGATTAGAAAAGCAATTGCCTTGCATTTGCATCAACTCATAATGCTATGGAGCAGGGGTGGATTTCAAATTTTTTAGAACCTACTCTGTAGGTGTGGCCTATTTTGTGGGCGTGGCTTGGCAGTCATGTGACAGGGTGGGAGTGGCCACCTTTTAAAATGTGGTGAAACTCATTTAACAACGCTCTTGCTTAGCAACCAAAATTTTGGACTCAATTGTGATGATAAATTCTTTCTTTTTCTTTCTTTCTTTCTTTCTTTCTTTCTTTCTTTCTTTCTTTCTTTCTTTCTTTCTTTCTTCTTTCCTTTCTTCCTTCCTTTTTTCCTTCCTTTCCTTTCCTTCCTGTTGGGTCACTGGCAGCGGTGGGCCAGATTTACTTCCAGGTACGTCGGTGGAACCCCCTCTCACCGGTTCTCTAAATTTCAACAACCGGTTCTCGCGAGTAGGTGCGAACCTGCAGAAACCCACCCCTGCTATGCAGGTAGTCCTTGACTCACAACCACAACTCACATACTGTGTTAGACTATTATAAGAGGCTCTGCATAGGGCTACCCTTGAAGACCATTGAGAAACTACAACTGGTGCAGAATGCAGCCATGCGTGTAGTAAATGGTGCCAGTTACACGGCACGCATAACACTCACTTCTGTGTGAGGTGCATTGGTCTCCAGGGTGTTTCTGGATACAATTCAAAGTCATCTTGAAAACCCTACATAGCTTAGGACCAGCGTTCCTGAGAGATCATCTTTTTCCAGGAATGCCCAACTAGATCAAAAAGGATGGGCATGCTGCAGATCCTGTAAACCAAAGAGTATCGGCTGATGGGGACCAGAAGATAAGCTTTTTCTGCAGTGGTCCTTGCTTTATGGAGCATCCTCCCTTCGAAGATTAGAATGGCCACCACCCTGTTGGCATTTCCTAAAGCCCTAAAAACAGGGCTAAAAATGGTATGCTGGGGTGCTTGATTGTGTCAAGAACCCCATTCCCTGGCTGCATTGCTAACTGGTCAAGTATCTTAGTCCCAAGTATATTTAATCTGGGTGTTTTCAATGGGTTTAGTGTTTTTAATGTTTTAAAATGTTTTTTATATTTTTAATTGTAATATATTTTTGAATTGTAAACAACCCAGACTCATTGGCTATAGAAATTAAAGAAAGAAAGAAAGAAAGAAAGAAAGAAAGAAAGAAAGAAAGAAAGGGAGGGAGGGAGGGAGGGAGGGAGGGAGGGAGGGAGGGAGGGAGGGAGGGAGGGAGGGAGGGAGGGAGGGAGGAAGGATAGACCATGCAGAATATGGTTATAATTTGTGATGAGGTAAAACATGTCATCATGTGACCAAATCAATGTTGTAATATTTTGCAGTGTTTGTTAAGCGAATACCACAGTCATAAAATAGTTGCCATGCTTGTTAAGCAGAGGTGCAGTCATGCTATAGTTGTTAAGTAAACCCATTGTTCATTAGGGGCTTCTTTTGCTGAAAACCGGAAGTAAATATCAAAGCTTTTGTAAATCATGGTCATGTGACCAGAAGATGCTGTATCAGACTGTAAATGAGGGCTGGTTGCTGAGCACCTGAAATGAAATCATGTGACACAGGATGGGGGTGACAAAACATGAACTCTGGAACTGGTCATAAATGCCTTTTGGGGGGGAGGGAGAAGTTTCCATCATACATCTGAAAAGTCACTAAGTGATCAGTTATAAGTCAAGGATTACTGTAGAGCAGTTTTCTGATTGCTGAACTGATGAAATAAGGGGTGCTGCAAATTCTGAATGATACCCAGAAGTAATAATCTCAAATTGTTTTCTAACCTAATAATAATTTGGAAAGTCTGATGTAATTATTGTTGTTGCTTCGGGGGAGGACAAAAGATCAACATTTCCATGTTTCATCATTGTGAAAGCAGGAAAGAAAACTGAAAAAGTTCAGACACCATCACTAGATGCCAGCTCTAAAGATGCTCATCCTTCCAGGTGAAAACAATATTTTACCAAAGTGAATGAGGAGAAAAAGAAGAGCAGGCATTGTGTTTTGTCACAATGTCATAACTTTTTATTTTATCTGTGTTTAGTGGTCTTCTCAGTGTTCCTTCTGTTTTACGGTAGTGACAGCCACCTGCACCAAATAATGTAATGTGAAAAGCAAGTGCCTTCGTGCTGGCTAGAGACCACATAATTTAGCACTAAACTATCTACTGGTTCTTGGAGGGAAATCACTCTAATAAAAAAAGATTCCTGGTTCCAGAATTTCTTGCCAGAATTTTGAATACATGATATAACCAGCAGCAGTACCTGGAATAGAGTACAAGTTTACATTTTGACCATATTATTGTCGGTTTTCTACATTTATTCTTATTCTTATCATTTATTTTTACCTGCCTTTTGCAAATGACTCAAGGAATATCCAATATGCCTTCCTCCTATTTTCCCTACAACAATGATCTTGTGTAGTGAGTTGGGCTGAGACAGAATGACTGACCTAAGGTAACACAGCTGGCTTTCATTGCTAAGGCAGGAGTAGAACTCACAGTCTCCCAGTTTTTAGCCTGGTGCTTTAATCACTAGACCAAGCTGACTCTCATTCCAAGCAAGCTTTTTAATGTTGAATTACTGAAATTATTGTGTACAAAGCATACCTAGCATGGCAAGTAAACAAGGAATACTCTTCTTGTAAATTAGAATTGTGTGTAGGATGTAGCAAAAATATTTATTAAGCCTGATAATACTGCTATTAGCAGTTCTTGCAATAATAGATACACATCTTAATTTGAGCACTATGTAAAATGAATTATGGATGAAAAGAATCAGATAAACAGATTGTATCCAAAGAGAAACTTCTCTATTAGTCTCCACTTCTACATGTGAAATGGCCTCATATTTCAGCACAGACATCTCATCCAGATTAGAGTCCCTTGCCTATTTCTCTGCATCACCAGACCTCTTGGTTTCTTTATCTTATCTGTCCTGCCTCATCAAATCTTCTTCTCTGTGTAATGAAAATGTCAATATAGTGTAATGGACATAGAAGAAGAGAAAAACAGAAGAACAGGTATGAAACGGTATGAACAGGTCTGAACTTCATCTAATTTTTCCCTCTTTCTCTTTTTTTAGCCCATATTCACTTTTATTTTGACCACATCTGCCTTGGGCATATGTTCTTCTGAGAGATGAATGTAAGTGCTTGGGAATATTTCCTACTCCTGATTGGAAAACACAAGAACCTGCTATTTGACATGCTCAATCTAAAGCAAAAGTGTTAAACTCACAGCATCACATTGCTGTCATGTGATGTTTTGCTATGTGATGTTTTTTTTCCCTTCGTGGACCTGGTGGTGATAGGCATGGCCTGTGCCGGACGCATCTGGCCCGTGGGATGCCCCTGATCTAAAGTGTTCATTATTCAACGTCATTAATAATACTTGATGCAATTTGTTGGCAAAAAGTAAAAATATCTACTATGGAAGAGCTTTAGCCATTTCATCTAGAAGGGGTTTGGGGTTTTTTGCATGAATGTGCTTTTATTGACATATTGATATTTTCCCCCCCATTTTATGATTTGAGCATGAATATCCTGCTGATTTTCAGTGAAAAACAAATAAATAAAACAAACATTGTAACAGAAGAGAAGGAAAAAAACCTGGGTCCCAAATCTAAACCTTGTCTCATTGGAGACAATATTACACTTTTTTAATGCATACAGAAGGACAACCTTAAACACTCAAAGAGCCACTAAGGTCCTAACTGGAAGACACCCCCCCTTTCAATTCTGGAACCAACCGGAAGTCTGGGTCCATAGTCTCCTCCTAGCACAACATCCTTTTTCCTCTACCTGTCCTAACTGAAAGCCCTATCAATTGTGGAGCTGATCGGCAACAGGGAGCTGCAGCAGAGGGATGAAAGAGCCACATGCGGCTCCAGAGCCATGTGTTGCTGATCCCTAGCATAGGGAGAAGTTTTGCACTAGCTTGTAAATAATTAAATATGCACAGCCAAGCTTGAAGGAAGTGATGCAGGAACAGCAACAAAGCACCATATTGACCATATGATATGTGCCATTCACAAAACACTCTGTAGAATTGGAATAGGAAGGATCTATCCCTAAAGCTAATTCTTGTGATCTTGCAACAATGTGGTTTTTAATAGGTATAAAACATCTGTATTGCAAAAATAGATGACTATTGAGTTTTGCAGCTCCGAAATGTTATACCTAATGTTCGGGGCAGAATATACAATCAGATGCTACAAAACATGCTAAAGTTTAAGTGATTAAGATATATCAATATAATTACAGACAAAGATCTACCACTTTGTACATAATTAAAGGTAACAATCTGGCAAAGAAACAAACAAATCTTAGTAAAATCCCATTATCTCTTCTGATTTAGAAAGACTAAAATCATAGTGATGCTGAATATACAAAATTGTTTCTGGAAGCATCATTTATGTATTCAGGCAAAAGGAGAGAGAAGACAGCAATCAAGGGATAGCAAAAGGAAAAGACAGAAATTGAACTTTTCCAGTACTGAGATCAGACACACTTTATGTCAGAGCTGCCACAGTGTTATACCAGAAGCTCTAAGTGATGCCAAGAGAATACAATAGTGTTAAACTCTCAAAGTATACAATGATGCCTTCAAGGCTAACCATCTTCTTCTACAATCCGTATGCTTTTCGACACTGATTTGAGGACACCTTTGAAATATTAAGGTGATTGACAGTGAAATACTAGGCTGCAAAATAAGTCAATTTAAACGGCACAGATCACCATTTATGTTTTGCACTATGCATTTAATGAACAAAGACATTTACAACTGTAGTCTGCATGCATTTATCTGGGAGTAGTTCTCAGGTCTAATAGTAATACTGTACTGAACTTCAGAATAAATAATAAAGCCAGGCAGGGCTTGAGAAGAGTGCTCTGAAGGGTCAAGAGATGTCACATAGAAATAATTTGGCTCTCCTTAAAGTAGCTTCATCTTTTTCTGGGATTTTGTAGCTGCTGCCTATAGACGCAGCATGTTCCAGGGTGAGAGGTTATATTTCAGAAGCTTCAAACAGATGTTATATGCTGCTATACCTTTATTTGATTGATCTCAAGATGGCGGCGCGCTTAGGCACAGCGGCTTTGAGCTCCTGGTGTCACAGCAGACTTTTCCATCAAAAACTCACTCTGAACCTACTGTGAAACAAACATATCAACTGGTTGTGACACATCAGTTAAAGAAAAAAAAGGATTACTTGGATTTATTAGGACAAGTAAGAAAAACAAGTTTAAGGCAGAGAAATCCTCAAGAAGAAGCCTAGCCTAGATCTGGGTAGTGGAGAATTTTTAAAACCCATGTTGTATCGTAAACAAAGCCTTGATGAAACAATGATTGCAGCTTCTTCATGAAATTTATGTTCTGTAACAGTGGCACCATCATTATCTCTTGGGAATATACAAGGGGCAACTGCAAGAACTGAAGTGAAGAAGCAGAGAGCACCACCCCTACCAGTAATTCCATCCTTTTCTGTTGGGAAAGCTGAGAGAGAAGAAAAAAAAATGCCAGGTGCGATTCCTCAAAGTTCATTGCAACAAGAAACGGAAAAGAAAGGGAGACGTGCTCCTCTTCCACCAACTCCTAAAATGCCAAACAGATTTGAATTTTACACACATAATAACTGGTGTACTGACAGTGGGGTTGCTTATACACACTATTCTGCAGACGTGGGGTTCTCAACTGTCATTTGTCAGCCATTTTGTTTGCCTGGAGAGATTCCTGTTATGGCTGTCACTGCTGTCTGTATTCCACCTGATGCAAATGTTGGCACAGCACTTGAACAAATTTCATTGTAATTTTATTACAATCTTATTACTATGACAATAAAGATTATTATTATTATTATTATTATTATTATTATTATTATTATTATTATGTTTTAACTTCTAAATTTTAGCACAGGGATAATTATTTAATTTGATTTTAACTATTTATATTGTGATACTGTTGTGTTTTTTAACTTCCTGTGCAGCGCCCCGGGTCCCTTTGGGGAGAGGGTGCGGTTATATAAATCCAAATAAATCAAATCAAATCAAATTATTATTATTATTATTATTATTAATTTATTTATTTATTGAATTTATATGCTGCCCATCACCCAATAGAGCAACTCTTTGCCAAAGCATCATTTTCTTTCACATCAGAAATGCTGCATAGCCGTATTAAGAACCTATTGAATTGTGTTGCAAGGAAAACTTCCTTTGAAAAATGGAATATATTTAAAACATTTTTGTGGTTAGAATACCAAGCAAGTATCTAAAGTTTATGGATGTGTTTGCCACAATATTGTTCGTAAGAAGTCAGATAGAGATTTCACTGGAAATCTTCCAGCTTGCTGAAAGAAATATCTTAGAATAGCCATCCAGCATCTTGTATTAGGTGTGCCTTAGAACTAATTAAGACATGCAACATATTATCATCCCTTGAACTCTTGGCATTTAATTTGATGTTTTATTGGCTGATAGATTGCATGTATACATACTTTCCACTAAGAATGATTATGTTTGACTGGCACTGGAAAGGAGCCAGCATGATATAATGATGAAGTTATTGAGTGAGGAGTGGGAAATGTTTTACTCCACTTTCAACCATGGATATTCGCGAGGCTTTGGGCCAGTCATTATCTATCAGGTCAACCTAAATTACAGGTTGATGATTCTGAAGAAAGATTTTGTACCATATTTAGATGTAATGTAAATGTTGAAAAATGACTTCCTGTACACTCCTTGTCAATCCTTACATTCATAGTAGAATAAGCATTAGCCATCTAGTTCAGCTAGTCTGCATAAATCTTCATTTATTTATTTAAGTTCAGAAAATATCAAAATAATTAACTGGGGGGAAAAATGATAAAACCAGGCAAAGTAGGAAAACAGAGAAAGGGAAAAGTTGGAAGGAGAGAGGAACAACAGGTAAGTTTTTATATTATCACTATATTTCTATGAAAAGAACACAAAACTTTCCACTAAAAAACCATATTAGGGGTATATCTATATGTCTGTCTATCTATCTATCTATCTATCTATCTATCTATCTATCTATCTATCTATCTATCTATCTATCTATCTATCTATCTATCATCTATTTATCATCTACACCAGGCAATCTCTACTTTATTCTGCCCAATGAAGAAACAATTTGGTGCACAGGGAAGATGTATCCCAGGGGTGTCAAACTCAAGGTTCGCTTAGATCCTGACCACAGGGCCACCCTGGAAACAAGTGAAGGAAGTGAAGGCCCATAGTGCTTCTGCCAGCGAAAACTGGCAGAGGGTTGCAGCAGGCTGTTGCAGTCAAAAATGGACCTCAGAGCCTGTTTTCACTGGCAGAGCACTTGGGCTGCCCAGGAGCCCCAACACGTGTGACATCAAGCTGGCAACATCCGCCTGGCCACACTCCCCCTGCCCCTCCCTGAGGTCAAACACAACCCTGATACAGTCTTCCATGAAATCAAGTTTAACATCCCTGATGTATCCAATACCAAAATACTAAATTAAATATTATATATTAAATATTAGCTGTCATATACATACTAATAACTGATGTAGTCAACAAATTTTAAAGATGCATGCATAAAATAGTTCATCAACCATGAATATGAGTTGATATGTTTAATACTTCATCTACCATGTCAAGGTATAAAGACTAAAATTTTGGGGTTCCACATATATTATGGAATACCTCCTACCCTATATCTCACTATTACATGATTAAACAGAAGAACTAAAAGTTCTTCAGACAATGAACAATTCAAAACTTTTTAATATTCTTTTTCTTGCATACATTTGAGGCTTCCAAACTGGGGAGAATCTTAGAAGTCTTGTGGGACAATAGAAGGAAAAGAGAAAAATGGAAGAAACAAAAAGGATGAATACCAGTATTTCTCAACCTTGGCAACTTTAAAATTTGTGCAATATAACTCCCAGAAATCTGGGAGTTACACATCTTAAAGTTGCCAAGGTTAAGAAACAATGATCAGAGGTGGGTTCCTACCAGTTTGGATTGGTTCAGCCGAGTAGGTAGTAACTTGGCTTGCCACGCCCCTGAACTGGTTCTATTAGTGCCACCATCTTGTTTTTTGCTTCTGCACATGCGCAGAAGCTTTTTTACTACTGTGCATGAGTGCATAGTGCACATCAAGCGTATGTGTATGCAAAGCGTGTCACTGAGCAAACCAGCAGTAGAAGAAGCCGGAACCCATCCCTGACACTGATGTACAGTATATAACATTTATTCTTTTGCACAGTTTGTGAAAAATGTAGTAGAGCCATTGTTCTCTCTCCATTGAACTTAAGAACCAACATGGCCGACATGCTGAAGATTGTTCTATTAATTCTTATTTTGTTCATGCAGTTGTTTTTAAAACATAATGTGGTTGAAATAAATATAAAATGACAGCTAACTTCAATGTATTAATTTAAATCAGAGTTTTTTATTTTTAAACTATAGCATGCATGTCATGGGTGAAATGCTAAGGTTCGCCCAAACTGGTAGTAAAAAAAAGCTTTAAAAAGTGAAAAAAGAGGTTCTGTGACACTCAGCTCTGCCATGCAATCATCGGAACCTTCCCCCCCACACACACACACATTTGAAAGCATTTTTTTTTACTATCGGTTCCAGTGAATGTAGTAAAAATGCTTTAAAAGGTGAAAAAAGAGGTTCCGATGATTGCTTGGCACAGCTGATTGTCATGGAACCTTTTTTCCCACTTTTTGAAGCATTTTTTTTACCATCTATTCAGTGCAGGGGTCTCAAACTCAATTTACCTGGGGGCCGCTGGAGGCAGAGTCTGGGTGAGGCTGGGCCGCATAAGGGATTCACTCTCCCTGCGGGCCACACTAATATTATACTTTCATATCATGGTGGGGGCCACAAGATACCGTCCTGTGGGCCGCAATTGGCCCGCAGGCCACAAGTTTGAGACTCCTGATTCAGTGGAATCGGCAGGAAAAAAATCCTTTAAAAAGTGAAAACAATGGTTCCGACGACCATGCGGATCAGCTGTGAGCCACATGATTGGTGGACCCTCTTTATTCCACCTTTCAAAGCATTTTTCCCTACCTATTCACCCGAATTGGCAGGAAAAAAATGCTTTAAAAAGTGGGGAAAAGTTGGCCACACTTACCCGGTCACATGACACCCTCCACCAAGCCACGACCACAGAACTGATGGCAAAAATAATTAGATTTCACCACTGATGCATGCCCTTCCTGGGGCTTGACTGTCTAAACCATTCTTAAAAGTATCTGTATTCTGGTCTAACACAAGGTACTCTTCTGTGCATCATGTTGACAGCTATACTAGGAATGCTTCCGTAGGCACAGAACCTTATGCTATTACTGTAAAGCATAAATATTTCATGTATATTCATTGTGGTTGGTAAAGCATCAAGCCTTGTGTGGTTTTCAATCTAGCTCCAAAGTACCATTTTAAGCAGAATTGCCAATCTTGTCAAATGCCTGTATTATAAAGTTGATATGTGCAGAGGAGCAAAATTAAAATTCCATGTGAATTATGTTGCTGGGAATCACAATTTTCACAATTCAAATCAGTTTATTATGTAGTTCATAGTATCACTTTTGCTGAATTCACGAATATGGATTATGTCATCAAAAGAATATTTATCTGGCTTTCAAGAAATCTGATTCAATCTGTAATTTAACACTTAGGGTGTTGTGAACCTTCAGACTCAGGTTAGCAAAGCTTGAATCATAGCTTAGGGCAGGTTCATCAATTAAAGCAATGAATTGGATGGGTAATTCCCAAACATTTCAGAACCTACTAAAACCCCTTGAGTGATTTGATTGTCCTTTTCAGTTTGGATTCTTACAGAGAGTGTGAACTATGGACTTCAGCTATGGAGAATGCCAAGGAAGGCTGAGTAGTATCATAGGGTGTCTCATATGATTAGCTGCCCAATGACTTTCATTACCTCATGAAAGTGTGCCTGTCAGAGTCATTGGGGAAATGGAATGTTATTTTGTTTTTGTTTTTCTGTTTCTCCCTATTTTCACTCACCCTGCTTAATTGGCTTATTTAACCCATAGGCAGAATTCATTTGCCCTTGCTTAAGTGTGTGTAATCCTATCTGCTTCTTCGGACAAATTAAATATCCATTTTCACTTTGTTGCATGTTGCTATTTTTAAAATTACAACAACCAAACACTTTGAATTTGTTTTACACAAATCTTCCAAGTCTGGACTATACCATCTGTTTTCAATTTGGGGGCATTATCACCAATTCTTATTAATTCTAGATTTCATGGTGTAACTTAGGCTTCATCAAACATTTTACAGTTCTCCTGTTTATTAATGGCTGAAAGTCTGAGTCCTGACATGTTCACTCATTCTAGAACTTTCTAGAATGGGGAGACTTTTACAAGGTATATACTGTAATTTGGCATATGTTATTCCATGCTACTTTTATCCTCCACCTTAATAGAAGCTCAAGATCTTTAAAAAATTACAGATAGAGTAGAGATGGGATTGACTTACTTTCCCTACTGGTTCACAAATGTGAGCACACTAGCACATGTACACCGACTTCTGTGCATGCGCAGTGCTTGAGCATTACGTTGCGGTGGATGGGTGGAGTCTCCCGCAGGCTCCATTACCGGTTCGCCTGAACTGGAAAGAACTGGCTGAATACCACCTCTGACGTAGAGAAGAATTATTTTAGTTTGACTAGAACAGATATAACATTCTTAGCATGGAAGAATTCTCCTGGCTCTAAGTTCATTTTGTTGCTCTTCTTAAGGTGCATAGACTGCAAATGGTTCTTAATCATTAATGGTAATTATTTGTTTTCTTTTAAGTAGGGCTGTGTGCCAGCTTGTCTTCACATGCCTGTCTTTGTGAACCCAGTGAGATAAACACATGGGTGGACTACTGACTTCAGTGGACCAATAAATGTGTGCATGTATCATTTCCACTCCAAAATACCAGTCTGACAGATCTGCTACTTATCTTAGTCTGATCCACATGGATGCATTATTTCAGTTTCAGTAGGTTATCACTACTCTGCTTCTCTTTTCCAGCCTGGCCCTGCTGGCCTGCCTTTCTCTGGGTCCACAGCGTCTCAATGACTCAGGTGGGCTATCGACAGCAACAGTTCATAAAGGCATCCATGTGTCACTTTCTTTTCCTAAAATGCCAAGTGAACAAGCTTGGTCCTGCCAAAAACTCTTGCCAAACCTGTTCCACCAGAAGACATCATTTCAGCCTCAATAAATTGGCACTTCTTTTCTCTGTGCATCAGAATCCTGGCTTAAGCTTGATAAAAGCTTCCAAGATGCTCAACATGATACAAGTATGAAAAAAAAGTCTGTGCTGTAGTAGGAAGAAGCCACTTTAAACAATAGATTTCTCTGTGTTAACATGAACTAGAGACCCTTCTGACATCCGTGGCAGTTATTTCCTCTTCCCACCTTTCCTACTCTTTAATGTCTTGTACTTTCACCCTTGGGGTAAGAAAAGAAACTGTTGGTTATTAATATAGCTGACATTTCTGCCCTGCCATAGCTTCCCCATTGTGCCACACTACTCACTATTAGAAGATCTATCTTTATTTGCATTTACCGGAAGGCTGAGGTGTTTTGATAGGCAAGCTTTCAAATCACATACACATCATCAGCAAGCAACAGCTTTTGCAGCACTAAGTCATACAATTGGCATCCTTCAGGGCATTCCCATAGCTTGCCTGCATGCCTAATGTGGCAGCAAGGGGAATAAAGAGACAGAGAATAGAAATATGGATTTGTATTATTTTTAAAATCTTACGTTAGAAAACTCTAGGAGTTGCATAGTCCCAAGGAACTGCAGAACTGCACCTGAGGATTGGGAATCTTAAAGTCTCTCTATGTTACAATAACTGAATGGATGCCAAGCTGATGCAAACAGACATACTGCTTTTAAGAAGGGTGGGGAACAGTGGTGGGATGCTGCCGGTTTAACAACCAGTTTGGTGTGTGCACACATGCGTACACGCCTGAAGCATTTGCACGGAGCACTGAAAATGGAGCATTTAAAAGCTCAGCTGCTTACTTTTCAAGTCTGCAATGGTAGTAGAATAGCAAGGGGGAAAGAGCTGTTGAACTATTGAGATGAGCTAGAAAGCAGGAAATAAAGGACAGGATAGGGTGGGGTGGGCGGGCGGGCAGGCGGGCATGGACAGCTGAGCGTCAGAGCTACAGGTTTGCCCAAACCAGTCTGAACCAGCTGAATACCACCTCTGGTGGGAAGCCCTGATACCAATTGTTCTGCTGTAGTTTCTTTCTCTGTGGCCCCTCTACATATTATTATATTTAACTTTGCCAATCTATTACTCAATGATTAACTATTATTGAATAATATTGGTGGCAAACTGCAGAATTGATATAAATAAGTCTAACTGTGTTGAGGAGTCTTTCCCCAAAGGGACCAATTTTGTCACCTAGCTATGCCAATATCTTCTGGCAACTTAAAAAGATCAGAAATAACAAAGCTATATCACCTCACAAAAGCAAGTTAGGGAATCATTCTTCCAAGTCCTGTCCTAAAGACTTTGTCAATACATCCTGGCCAGAAGGCATCATGTGAGGTCAGAGATGATCAGCTTATTTCTAAAATTACTTCCTTTTCTAAAAGTTTTTTTAAGGTTGTTAAAACAGCCTTTAAAAAACAAATTGAATGCCTTCATTACAAGCTCTTTGCTAATCTTTGGATAATATAAAAACAGTTGTAATACCCATCCTGAACCCTGCTTTTCCTTTCATAGAGACATGAATATTGTAGATATATGATAGAACTATTTCCAAAACGTATTGCAGTGAAAGCCTTAAGCATTTAGCTTGAAATTAGTGTGCTAAATCTGTTCTAATTTACTATCTCTGCAATTTTCATTCCATTTTGTTAATAATTAAGCCATTTCAGGTGTTTTGAATTTTTTCTATAATGCACAGTCCCCCATCCTGCCCCATCCTGTCCCATCCCTTCCGTCAAATCTAAAGTGGCTTGAATTGGGTTGTCCTTGAAACAAATCATTCCTTCTTTGTATCTCTAACTCAAATATATTTATTTCATTAAGGCTTATTAATGATGTTCATTTACTTTGAAGTAAAACCCCTTAATCAGGGGTGAAATCCAGCAGGTTCTGGAGAACTGGAGAGCGGAAATTTTGAGTAGTTTGGAGAACCAGCATATGCTACTTCTGGCTGGCCCCAGATTGGGGTGGGAATGGAGATTTTACAGTATCCTTCCTCTGCCACGCCCACCAAACCATGCCCACCAAGCCACACCCATAGAACTGGTAGTAAAAAAAACGAATTTCACCACTGCCCTTAATGCGATGGTAATGTGCTTTCATAGTAAGTTCTTGAGTTCATATAGCACCCTGTCCATACAAAAAAAACCCCACCCCAACCTGTGCATTTTTATAACATATATTTCATTTGGCTTTGGGGGGCCTTTGGAAATCGAATAGATTTTTTTAAAGAATGCATATTGATAAAAACAGCAGTACTCACAGGGTCTTGCTGCTTCCATCAAAATGAAAAAGCAGCAAATTCCTACAGACAGATATACAAAAGGCTTGTTTTATGCATGTCATGGCACATGGACAAACGTTTTCAATGTGCTTCAGTGCTGCTTTCATCTGCCTGCCCCCTCCCCTTTTCCTCACTGAAGAAACCAGTAGATAAAATAACAATTTATGTTCTTCCACAAGAGAGGGAGGGAGGGAGGAGGGAGAGAGAAGGAGAGGGAAAATCAGAATGGAAGAATCAAGACTATTCTAGCACAAAAGAATATTCCTTACAGGGATTCTGATCTGGACAGGAATGGCAATTAGAAATGGGCTGTAAAATATATATTGCCTTTTTAAGGATAATAAAGAAGTTTTTGCACACAAAATAAAAGGTAACGCCTTGGGTTTCTTTCTTCTTTTCCTTTCAAGCAACAGGTAAATAAAAGCAGATAAATCGTTCCCCCATTTCTGCTGACACATTATATGATTTTCTCTTCCCAGAAGGCTATTTAATAGGAGAAAATTTGAGTGGCAAATGTCTAACCCAATTTACTGTTTTATCTATCAATATATTACTACAAAACAATAAACAAAGTGTTGGGAGAGATTGATGTACTTAATAAATGTGGTTATTTGACATAATGAGGCAATAAGCAGATTGTTTTACAGTAGTGTATGTTTAGTCTGGTAAAATGTAATAGAAACTGTGGTTTCTTTAGAGAATTCTTAGAGAGCAGACAGCTCTTTTAAATCATCTCATATTAAAAACACTCACAGGACCTACCAAGAGGATTTATAAGAGGATTGCAATAGGTCTGGAGAACATTGGAGAACAGGAATTCCCTTTACTGTTAATTCATATTATTCAGAAAGTTAAAACGCATTCTTCATTCTCTTGATGAGTATTCCTCCATGCACTCCATGCAAAAGACCAAATATTTTGGTGACTCTTACAATTGAATGATCTTAGATCTTTCAGTTGACAGTGAGAAGGAAGAGAAAATCACCACCCTTGCATCTTGACAGACAAAGATGCTGCAGCTGGCAAAAACAAAAGCAATTAATAATAAAATGTAAAAGAAGATTGCCATCCATGTGCCATGGTATGTAACTAGACAGTCAGTCTACATTTAACAATCTAAGGCAGTCATGGCTAACCTTTTTCTCCTTGTGTGCCCAAATTGCATATGTGCACGCTATTGCGCACATGGGTGTGTCCAAACCTACAATACAATGAGCCCGCCCCCTGCACATGTGTGCATGACACACCCTCTTGTGCATGCAAGCATGACCACCACCCCCACGCGGCCTACTTGGCCTCCCCTGGCTCTGGAGGCTTCCCTCAAGCCTCTGGAAGGGCAAAAATGGGTTCTCCTGAACTCCGGAGGTCCTCTCTGAAGCGTCCTGGAACCAAAAACAGAGCACAGGGGGTGCACCACACCCCCATGCTCCTCCATCTCATGCATGTGCATGTGACCCTGTCCATGCATGTGCGACCCATGCAATCACACGTCTCTCGCATGCACAACAGAGACCCAAAAATCAGCTGCCTGGCAGGAGGCACGCACGAATGCACAGTAGCGCTGAATTGGTGACAGCTTGCATGCCTGCAGAGAGGGATCCGAGTGCCCTAGGTTCGGCATAATGGATCTAAGGAATTTCTTTTTGATATTTTTTTTCACACAAGAATTTGTGCTAATAAAACTTCTCTATTTCAAGTTCAAGTTTCAAGTTTATTGGATTTATATCCCACCCTATCTCCCCGAAGGGACTCAGGGCGGCGCACAGGCAAATATTAAAAGCAATACAAAAATACAATATAACTACAATAAAAATATATTAAATTTAAACCCGTGCTAAAAACATCTTTAAAACCCATCTAAAAACCCTTACTAAAATCCCTACAATTTATTCTTAAAATCTAAGCCAGATGGAAAAAGTAAGTTTTAAGCTCCCGGCAGAAGAGGCGCAGGTCCGTGATGGTACGAATGTTGGGGGGTAGGTCGTTCCAGAGAGCCGGACCTGCCACAGAGAAGGCCCTTCCCCTGGGGGTCGCCAGCCGGCATTGGCCGGCAGACGGCACCCTAAGAAGGCCCTCCCTGTGCGAGCGGACAGGACGGAGGGAGGTGTGTGGTAGGAGGCGGTCTCGCAAATACCCAGGTCCCGTGCCATGTATAACGATGAGTGATATTCAGAAAAGCCTCCACGTATGTATAACACTCTACTGTTTCATGGGATACCATCTGAAGAGAACAGTAGTGGTAGTTTATCTTACTGAGAAAACTGAACTTATTTGGATGCCAAACTTGGAATTTGTTGTTGCAATTTTGGTTCATCCTGAGTGATGACTGGGTCCTTGTCTTGTTTGGGGATTGGGGTTCATTCTGTGAGTTTTGAACAAATGGATAGATACCTCTGCAGTGTCAGCCACCACATCTCAGATGGATCCCTGACTCTTATAGATGGTTAAGGCCTCTCATGATATGGCAAGAGGTTGAATTCAGGAGATAAATGGTGCTATATTTAGTTATCTTCATTCACCTTTAGATATGTCTCTGGTCTTCTCTCTTCAGAAAAGGTCATGGCAAATGTGGGGAAATAGCAGCTCTGCAGATAATAAAGACCTAAAGAGAGTGGACTATTTGCACCCTTGGTGTCAAATTTGAGATCAGTATACACATGGAAACTGCATTGTTGGCTCCTGTGAATAACTAGGAGAAAAATGGATCAGAGCAATGAAAGCCTCTTGGTTTTCTTTGATCCCTCAGTGGTTTTTTATATCATTCAATAGGATGTGGCACCAGCCAAGATCCCAGGGCAGATGGCAGGGGGTAGCAATCATCACTAAGAATTCTGTTTGTTTTTAGGTGCCCTGCTGCACAAGAAGTCAATTATGAAACCCTGTTTTTGAAGATAGCCTTGAAGGATCAGTTGCAATCAGTTGAGATGGCCACCATATCAACTTCCCTGCTGTATAGTAACCTCCCTTCCTAAGTCGAGCATTAAAGACTTACTTGTTTCATACGGCCGGCCTGGCATAGTTCGTTTTTGTTGTTGTTTTAATAGGGTTTTAAATTATTTTAGCACGGGTTAAACGTATTTAATTTAATCTTAAATTGTATTTATATGTATTTTATCTTTTTATTATCCCTGTGCACTGCCCTGAGTCCCAATTCGGGAAAGAGGGCGGTATATAAATTAAATTAAATAAATAAATAAATAAATAAGTTGCTGGAGGTCATTTTAGAGTTGATTGTGGAATTCCTCAGGTGGGCTTGGAGGACTCAATCTGCAGACCTTAGAAAGAGCTTAACAGTTCATTGCCACCATAGTGACCATGGGTCTATTCCAGGGCATTCATGGCCCAATTCAAAACAACAGCCATACACCAGAATGGGATGCTTGTCAGAACAGTGGCAACGAAGAATGAGTTATCTTTATCCTCTTTGTCATGGTCAGATCATACCCACAAACTTTGAGATTGTCTTATGCTACCTCCCTTCCACAGAGAGATAGACCCATTCAAATGGTCTGCACTGGTGCCTGATGGACATGGCAGGGTTATTAAGGGAACTGGAAGTTCTTCCTGAGGTTCTGCTACACACTCTGGCTAAAGTGTTTATTTATTGACTGGCTTTTTATGTTGCCCATCTCATTGCCTGTACAATGACTCTGGGTGGCTTACACTATGATAAAAACTAAACCAGCAGTACATGACAATTAAATTAGAAGAATTAAATAGAAAACTAAAATCAAAATGATAAGCATCTTGGGGGTTGGGATCTTCTCTATATGATCAGCCATCCCCAATGTACCAGGCCCATGCAAGGGCTCCAGGCCAAGCAGCAGAGTCAGATTTTCAGCCTCCTGGAAAGCTAGGAGTGTAGGGATGGACATCACCTCCAGCAGGAAAATATTCCAGAGGCAGGGGATGCAGCAAAAATGCTCTTTTCTTGGTCTCGACCAACTGAAATTATTTGTCACATGGGATCTGAAATACACCCTTGTAGGAAGTTAGCACCCACCCCTCTCCTAGAAAAATGAAATATCCTGGAAAATATTTAAAAGGCAGAATATTATATTTCCCTGGATCAGAAATGGAGAAACATGTTTTTAGGCAGGAAGCAGACTCACCCTTAATAGCCCCCATCTTTGTCAATGGGCCATTTAAAAAGTCTGGGCCAGTCTATTCTACATAACAAAAATCTCCCCCTTCAGGGATTAAGGCATGATAGTATTAGTCCTTTACCATCTCACCACAGGGCACCTTTGAAGAAGCAATGCTCAATCAAACTTGGACTCAAGACAGTCTACAAAATTGCCCCTGCATAGCCCCATGGGAGTCTGACAACCAACCAGAATATAAGATCAAGATCAAAGGCCAGAGAGGGCATAAAACCAGAAACTTTCAGCATCTCACTCTTTCTTCTTCTTCACCCAACATCTGGAAGCATGTGCTACCCCCTTTCTGTTCAGGAGCTCAAGCCATGTGATCCTGTCCACCATTAAACCATCTTTCCAAGCAGTCTCCATGTTTCCAGTATCTTTTTCTCCACTTGGAACTGAACCCAGAAGAACATTTCTTCCAACACCCTTTCCATTGGAGAGAGTGGAGTGGGCTAGTCCCACAGGGGGTGGGGGGTGAGATAACTCCTCAGATACTATGGCCCCATGCTATGGAGACCTTTAAAGGTGGTGACCAACACCTTGAAATGAATCCAAAAGTAAAAATTGTTGACCTCCCTGGAATAGGGAGATAGCTAAGGCTTTGGATAGGATTGCACCCATGACCTCTCTTGGCCCATTGTTCCTGGCACTCCCCATGGTTTACAGAGGAGCTTTAGGATTTTTACCTAATCAGCCCTTGAAAAGTGCCATTTTCACTAGCTGCGAAACTGTTTGCATTACCACTAGAGATCTAGCAGCTTTGCCCCTTTTTGGCTTCAGTAAAACATTAAAGATCTTTTCTTCATGCCACAGGAAGAGGGTCTGTTAAAAATGAAAGTATGGGCCATGGATACATGACATTTGTATTTTTTTATTTATGTTTTTGCTTATGTTATTTGCATATGTTCTTCAAACTCATCAAATTTGCAGATGACACCAAACTGGCAGGAATAGCCATCACTCCAGAAGATAGGCTTAAGATACAGAAGGATCTTGACAAACCTGAACATTGGGCACTATCTAACAAAATGAAATTCAATTGTGAAAAAAGTAAGGTTCTACATTTAGGCAAGAAAAACAAAATGCACAGGTACAGTATAGGTGGAACCTTGCTCAATATTAGCAACTGTGAGAGGGATCTTGGAATCCTAGTGGACAACCATTTAAATATGAGCCAGCAGTGTGCAGCAGCTGCCAAAAAAGCCAACACAGTTCTAGGCTGCATAAACAGAGGGATAGAATCAAGATCATGTGAAGTGTTAATACCACTGTATAGTGCCTTGGTAAGGCCACACTTGGAATACTGCATACAGTTTTGGTCGCCATGATGTAGAAAAGACGTGGAGACTCTAGAAAGAGTTCAGACAAGAGCAACCAAGATGATTAGGGGACTGGAGGCTAAAACATATGAGGAACGGTTGCAGGAACTGGGTATGTCTAGTTTAATAAAAGAGGGACTAGGGGAGACATGATAGCAGTGTTCCAATATCTCAGAGGGTGCCACAAAGAAGAGGGAGTCAAACTATTCTCCAAAGCATCTGAGGGCAGAACAAGAAGCAATGGGTGGAAACTAATCAAGGAGAGAAGCAACTTAGAACTAAGGAGAAATTTCCTGACAGTTAGAACAATTAACCTCTGGAACAGCTTGCCTCCAGAAATAGTGAATGCCCCAACCCTGGAAGTCTTTAAGAAGATGTTGGATAGCCATTTGTCTGAAATGGTATAGAGTTTCCTGCCTAGGCAGGGGGCTGGACTAGAAGACCTGCAAGGTCCCTTCCAACTCTGCTATTGTATTGTATTGTATTAAATTTTGAAGTGTCATTTATTGTTTTCATTGTTAAATGCCCTGACCCTTTTTTGGGGATGGATATCAGCCAAACAAATTAAACAAACAAACAATTTCCTCAATTTACAAGTGTGCTCCATTCAAGTATTTAACACAGAGCGAAAAACATCCCTTTATTGAAGTGGAATTCATGATTATTAAAATTTGTGTTTTCATTTAGTTATTTAAATATTTATTTTTTATTCATTTATTTTTCACACTCTCAAGCAAATATACTTCAATGAGGAATATATTTGTTTTAAAAACACTAGTAAACAAAGCGGAATTGTCTGTGTTGGTGACAGAACCAAGGAATAAAAATATGCAATCAGTAAATTGCAAACGTCAAAGTACAGCTTGGGTGCAAAGTGTATGGAGCAACCTTGTTTTAGTGAACTTCAATTGAGAAGCTGCAACCTTGAATAAAACAGGAGCCAGCTTGATGAAGTGTTTTTCTTTCCTTTTCAAATTGCTACAGTTATGAAAGGAAGGTCATCTCCACCCTTTAAATTACACAATAAAATGACCAAGGCCTTTCCTTTTAATCTTTTTGTAATTACTTAATTAATCCTAGTAGCAATTAAGCCTGAATTATAAATACATGGCTTTCAAAATACATGGAATTATAAATACATGGCTTTCAAAATACATGGAATTCAAAATTCCTTCCCCCCCCCCCCCCAGAAGAATGCATATGAGTAAGGTAATGCACCAGTTGCAACTCAGCTTTTAAAACTATCAAATAAATAAATAAAATAATAGAAGGCAAAGACCATGATAAGTTTGCAACGCAAACTGAAGACAAGTACAAAAATCAGGGCAGATAGGTTGTGTAACGTTCCTGTGGGAAACAGAGCAAAAACAGATGGTCCAGTGATTGAAACTGGGATTTTTTTTTGATGGGGAAAAAAAGTGTTTGCTATAGTTTCCATTTCAATAGAGCTACTCCTGGCATCCTGACAAACTTCCTCTGTTTCAACCTTACTACCCCCTCCCCACCAAAAAACCCCCACAAAACCCTTGCAAAGCCTTTGACTCTGCATGATGTACCACTGAGTAATCAGAGCTGATATATCTGCCATTGCAATTACTACAGTTCATTGTGTTTTGCCTTAAGGATGAAAAAATCTGCTACTGAACATCAAGGTATTTTGATAACTTATTTCTTTTTTTTTCTCCAACCAGAGATATTTGACTAGAAGTTTCCAGATGAACAGCTCCTAATCCTTTCAATTAAAAAGGCATTGTGCGGCCATCCATCCATCCTTCTTTAATGGTTTTTTCTGCAGAAATAGCAATAATAACAACTTAGTGAGAAGACACAGAAGGAAAATGACATCATATATGCTCCTGTACAATTCCTTGAAACAATAAGTTAACCTAGCCCTTAAACAATCTCAATCTATTTGCTAGCCTTTGGCTATCCATTTAATTGCAATGTTTTATGGTGACTCTGTTTTGGCTACAACAGAATATGAGTGATCATCCTTATCTCTTACCTCTTGCGCGAGCTGCACTGGCTGCCTGTCGTCTTCCGGGTGTACTTCAAGGTTCTAGTTATCATCTTTAAAGCGCTCCATGGCTCGGGACCTAGCTATCTGCAGGATCGGATCCTGCCTCATACATCCACACGGCCGATTCGCTCCCACAGAGAGGGACTTCTCCGGGTGCCGTCCACTAGACTTTGTCAGCAGGCGACGCCCAGGGGAAGGGCTCTCTCTGTGGCAGGCCCAGCCCTCTGGAACGACCTTCCCCCCGACATTAGAACAACCACGGACCTCCGCTCCTTCCGTCTAAAACTAAAAACATATCTGTTCTGCTTGGCCGGCCTAGGGTAGTCTCTCTTCGATGGGGTTGCTAGAAATTTTAGATGGGGATTTTAGCAATTTTTAACTGGATTTTTAGCGCAGGGATAAGGTTTAATTTGTTTTTAATTATATGTGTGTATTTATTGTTTTATTTGCCCTGTGCACCGCTCCGAGTCCCTTCGGGGAGAGGGAGCGGTCAACAAATTATTTTATTTTATTATTATTATTATTATTATTATTATTATTATTATTATTATTATTATTATTGTTGTTGTTGTTGTTGTTGTTATTATTATTATTATTATTATTATTATTATTATTATTATTATTATCCACAATGAAGTATTTTGTAGACAGGTTGGGTAACAGCTCTGGTAGACATTCTGAAATTTCTTTTAAATGGGTTATTTAAAAAAAATAAAACTTATTAACACATGATTTTAAAATTACAATGATTTTGTTTTGTGTCACTTTACAGAGAAATGTGGGAAATTAATTTCAAAGTTAAACTAGAATGTTTTATATATCATAAGTTCATAGCAATTAATGTGTTACAAAATATTATATAAACATCAATGAACAAAAATTCAACTGTTCATAGACAATGATTTTCTTTAGCATGATTTAGTAGGGCACAAATGACCAATTTCTTGTATCCTCACTGCCAAGATACATAATTCCATGGATTTTATGGCCATTGATTTGTTGTCAGCAAGGAGACAAAATCTGTCAGGGTAGAGCTCTGTGTACTCATCCAGACTGTCTCCTTGTACCAATGGATGTTGATAAACATTTCAAGGGGATATATTGTAAAGTTGTAATGAAATTGTAATTGTGCTTCTGACTATTAAATACACATGCATAAAAATAAGTTTTATGGAGTATGTGGGCAGAAGGAAAAAAGGTGTTTTCTTTAATTAAATATTTAAATGTATGGATCTTTCTGGCTTCATGGATAATGGGATTGCATTCTCTAGCCTGTGGATTAAGAAACAACATTAAAAATCACAGTGCTGGAATGATTCAAGAAGGCAGAAAGGGGCATTTGGTGTACTTTTGTGTAGCTAAATACTTTAAGCTGATTGAGGGGTTCCTGCCTTTTCCAATTTTTTATTCATTCTTATCCATACAATAATTCAATGTTATTTGTACGAGACAGAACTGTGAATATCAAGAACATTGGTCTAATAACCAATTCCATTATCTATTGCTATAGATTTCATTATCTATTGCTATGTACCTGTAGTGTGTGTGTGTGTGTGTGTGTGTGTGTGTTTTCACAGATTATCAAGTTCCCAAGTGATATTGGTTATTTTAACTTATGAATTCTCATATCTATATGTATTTAAGTTATAGGTATATAAAAAGGAACTTGCCAGATTCATGAAGTTTCATGAGCAAGGAAAGTAATAAATGCCTCCTTTGAGTACAGAATAGATTCATACATGCTAAAAAGAGACAAAGGTAAGGCCTGTATTTAAAATGTATCATCCTGGTTAATTTATAGCTCATTCTCAATTATTCCATTCCAGTGGTCTACAAATTTTGGGAAATTATTGCCCTCCGAGTTAAAATGTGTTAATTTTACATATTTTGATTAGATGAATTAGAAAACAGGTGATAAAGGTGCTGGTTGGCTAAAATTTTCAAGGTACTTCACAATAAAGTTTTACACACAGGCAACTATATTTGCCTACAAGGAGGGAGGTGTCTAATGATGATGCTTTTTAACTTCTTGACAAAGTACATAGAACATTGATAATGGTACCACATGAAAGTATATAAATTTATCTTCACTTTGAAACAGGAAGGCAGATAACTATGAAAAACACATGGAAAACTGGCTTAAAATTTGGTGCAAATAAGTAACTGAAAATTCACTTCTTACACTCACATTTAGATTATTTCCTTTTGAACTGTGGGACAGTGAGTGATGAGCATGGGGAGAGATTCCATGAGGATATCTCAGGCATGGAAGAAAAATACCAAGGGAAATGGAGTCCATCCATGCTTGCCGATTACTGCTGGAATCTCCCCAGGGATGATCCTACTGCAGTTCTCAAGAGAAAAGCCAAAAAGTGCTGTTTAGATACCAAATAAAGATGGAACCTTGTCATTTAATCTGATGTTAGAGCTTGCTTTTCATGCAAAAATGCAAGAAATGAATGGAAAGTTTTATGTTATTGGTATCAATAAAAAATATACATTTATCATGATTGGTGTGGCACCACTCTCATTGCTATATCACATTTTGCAGAAAAGCTATGGATAGCTTTTCTATAAATCACACACACACCCCTTGTAATTTTGAATTATTTTGATGTGATCACCTTTTGTGACCTTCTAACAATCAAAGTCAATGGGAAATCCAGATTCACTTAACCATTTTGCTAATTTAATAAATGCAATCATTTACTTAAGTGTGGCAAGAAAAGTCTCAAAATGGGGCACACTTACTTAAATGTTTCTCTTAGCAACTTAAATTTTGGGCTCAATTTTGGTTGTAACCCAAGGACTACCTATACTTGTCATGAATTAAACATCAATTAATACAGTTAATTTACCTTTTTATAGAATAAAAGATAATTCTAATTATCTTTTATTCTATACGATAATTCTAGATTTCAAAGAGTCAATGAAGTGTTTTATGACTAAACTGAGATAATTTAATCTGATAGAAAAACAAAAACTTTTCTGAAGGCCTCATTTGAATGGAATAAGATAGGAAAAATGTAGCAATTGAGGTAACGATCTAATTATGTTATATGTCATGAATTAACAAGATAATGAAAACATGGTGGAATGGAGTCAATAGCCACTTTCCTTCAAATTGAACAAATCAAAGTCTTAATTTACAACTTGAGAAGATTTTTGTGATGTCCTTTTCCTACTTTCCTAAAGGACTTAACAAAATCACTAAATTGAAAAAAAGTTAAACTTAAATCTGTCAAGGATTCTTCCTAAAGTTAAGCTCCTGAAAAGCAGGACGTAGAGGCAAAAATCATGTGAGCTAGTAAATTAGTCACTATGACAAAACACTTCTATTCACTGCACAGTGCTCAAAGGCTGAGAATCCCTTAATCTTTCATACAGATTATGCTGAGAGTTCATGACAATCTAATTGACAATTAAATCTATAAGAATAATAATTTAAAACAGAATGGAATTTGTTTTCTTGGCATTGTGCTTAACCCTGCCTCTGACTCTAAGAAAGAAATGGAACCTCATTCTTTAGTCGGGCATTTTTACTTTAAATTACTTTATTACAGGTAATCTTCCATTTATGACCACAACAGAGCCAAAATGCGATGTTGTTAAATGAGTTATATCCCATTTTACAACCTTTCTTGCCACAGTTGTTAAGTGAATCATTGCAGTTGATAAGTTAGTAATCTGGTTAAGTGAATCTGGCTTCCCTATTGACTTTGCTTGTCAAAAGGTTGCCATGACCTCGGGACACAGCATTGATCATAAGTATGAACCAGCTGCCACGTATCTGAATTTTGATCACATGATCATGGGGATGCTACAAAGATTGTTACTGTGAAAATTGGTCATAAATCATTTTTTCAGGGCCGTTGTAACTTTCAATGGTCAGTAAATGACTGTTGTAAATTGGGGTCTACCTGTATAATTTCAGATGTTTTTATTGTATCAGAATTGTTTGCGTTTTATTTTGTATTGTGCTTACCTGTCTTTGTGTCATTCTCTTGTAGACAAGAAGATAACTAAAAGCCACCTCTTTACTGTATTGCAGAACATGGTAGCCACAATCATTTCTGAACGCATACACAAACATACATACATATATTTCAGAATGTATTCCTGGTCTGATCCCAGATCCTTCACTCTGTATTGCAGTACTATCTCTCAAAAGAGAAGGGTTGAATTATGTCTTACCTCTAGCTTTTATAGTGTTTATTGAGGTTGGATCCTTGTTTACATTCTGTAAATTTCTACTTATCCATTCAACAAAATCCACCATATTGGGGAGACTCTTCCTGCCATTATCTGAATTTAGATACTGGTTGACCTATCAGAATAAAGAATAAAGACAGAATACATAGTGAAATAGTGCAATAGTAGATTTCTATAAAAACAAGAAAAGTATTGGTGAGACAGACAAATCAGAGTGAAATGCTACTGATTCAGATCAGTTAGGACCAGTTCGCCCAAACCGGTAGTAAAAAAATGCTACCAGTTCAGGCAAACTGGTAGATCCGATGATCAGTTTTGCAACAAGCAGATGTGCTGATTTAGTAATTGCGCAGCACAGCTGATCATTGCACAGCTGATCATCGGAACTACTGGTTTGCCCGAGCCAGTAGCATTTATTACTAATGCTTTAATTCTGCTTTCTAGGGAATCTAAATCATGTGGCACAGCTGTTGCCCCCCCCCCATTGTTCTACTTACATTTGCAGACTCAGAAAAGGTTTCTTAATCCTCATTTTTCAGCGCTGCGTGGTAACGCCTACGATGCGCATGCACGCAAAGCACACACGCATGCGCAAAGCAAACCAGTAGTGAAGCAAACCGGTAGCAGACTTCAGAGCATTTCACCTTTGAGACAAATGTTTAATAGAAGAACCAACACATTCTGGAAAAAGAAACTCTTCTCGTGTCTCATCCATGCTTTTTAAAGCAATCTCTGTAGATAAAGCTTCTTTCTGGCACCTTAGAGGAACATTCTGGAGGAGATGGCCTTCAGTCCTAAATCTTAGGAGACATTTATGTCCCAAAGCTGAGAATCAGAGTATCCAGTGTGTTTTGCATTGAGCCTGCTTGGAAGTCGTTAAGAACTTTAGAGGTTCAGTTTCACGGCTTGACCTTCAAGGAAAAATGCTACCATTAAACTTCGGCAATTGTTTGGTTTTTTGTTTTTTTTTTCAAAAAAGCTAATGTCACCTTGAAACATTAGCTCTTTTTATTCTCTTAATGTACTGGAAGGTCAAATAGATACAAATTAAAGGAAAGATTTAAAAAAAAAAGAATGAGAAAATGTTTTTTTTAAGCTGAGCTATTGCACACCTGCAGCTTATTTTCATGATCAAGGGAGGGAAAAAAACCCTTTGAAATTCTAGGGTAGTAATGGAAATGCTGACTGATTTACACCAAAAGGTGCTGGTGGGAGCCATTATATGTTATGTTTTGCCGTAAATTCTATTAACACAATGAAGGTATCTTAATTAAACTGCTTTTAAACAGAATAAATTATTAAAAGAATCAAATTCTTTAAGTCTTCAACTGTGGTGGCCCAACAACTGGGCAAATCATGGCCTCGCTCTGTACAATTGAAAGCCGAAACCAGCATCAGAATGGCTGTAATTAGCTACAGCATATATTCCAATTAACAGGGGAATTCCTTTTGCCTTGCTAGCAGCAACTGCTGTTGAAGAGCTTTTATATGGCACTTGACTCCGTGGAAATAGGCTTTTTTTCCTCCCCTATTTTGGCAGAGATATACCATGGATTGACTGTCTTCCTGTTCATTAATGGGTTTACATGTAATTTGGCAAATAAAAGCAAGGACCTCCTCATGAGAGGAGTAGGACAAAAGCCAAAAATGCTCACAAGGAGATATCAGTTTGAGATCAATACTTTTTGTTTTTAACTGTGTATTGCACAATGGAACATAAAATCTGGTTTTTAAAAACACTGGTATGTCTATGGCATAATTGTTTAGAGTCAGCAAGTTGGTAACTATCCAGAATCCTGGCAAGATGAGTCTGATTAAAAACACACTTGGAAGAGTTGCCTTTTGACGTCCTCTGATGCTTAAGTATTTAGCCACTGTAATCACATCAGCGTATCAGAAAAGCAAATAAATATACTTTAGGTCATGGGTATCAAACGCACGGCATCACATTGCCGTCACAGAGCTGGGGGTGGGCATGGCCTGCTCGTGATGCGTCTGGTTTGTAGGCCGCCAGTTTGACATCCCTGCTTAGGCAGATGGTCAATCCCTAAAACTATTTCTGTGAAGCTCTGAAGCTTTAGTGAGGGACTTTAGATCAGTTTTGTAGGGTAGGACAAAATGCTGAGGCTAGTTTTATTACTTAAAGTGAGAGTGTTAAAAATGAACAGTATATCTAATTTCTTCTTAAACGTACAGAGCTCACATCAAAGGCACAATGAGCAAAGTACACTAACTCTAAACTCCTAGTTTCCACTCTTTAACACGTACACAAATCTTTAAAAGCCATCTACTTTCCCTGTTCTTCAAGATAACAAAGTATTGCCTGTTCATTAAATACAAGATGATTTCTTCCCATTTGTTCCCTGTAGGAAACAAAGCTTTATAGTATGCAGTAATATTATGATTAATGATAAATATTCAAAACAATTGAATGAAATTTTCTCTGAAAATCACAATCATGTCAATATTTTTATGGTCTATGCATGCAACTTTTTGCTGTGTTTCAAAACAGAAGGGGGAAAATATATGTTTTCTTGGACTTACTGCTTGTACTGCACCGACCATATAATTCTTACTGTCTCGGAATTGTCTTATACATCATGCATGCACTGGATTTTAGTTTGTCCAGCATGCCTATATCCAATGTATTTAAAAAAATAATAATAATATACGCAGCTTAGTTAGTTAGAATATCACAGCTTCTAAATAAGCTTAATAGCATTTTCCACTATAGTTATTTTCAGTTTAAAGGAGCCAATTTTAGTATTGGAGAGGAGGAAAAAAATCTCCAAGTATTTTATTAAGTAATAAGATTGGGAATATTTGTCCTATAGTGACTGAATGTTTCATAATATTTGCCTTTTACACAAATCAAAGATAAACTGTCATCACATTGTGATATATATTTATATTTATATTTATTATATTTATACCCCGCCCTTCTCCAAGAGGACCCAGGGCGGCGATCTGGGGTCGGTAAAATGAGGAGTCAGATTATTGGGGCAATATGTTTGTAAAGTGTCTCGAGAGGGCTGAAAGCATTGTGAAGCAGTATATAAGTCTAAGTGCTAATGCTATTGCTATTATTGAAAAGAGCTATTAGATGGCACTGAGCTGCCTTAGGGATGTCTGAAAAATATTCACTTATATTTGCATACATGGACTGATTATTCCAGACAATTTTTGTTTTCTTTTGTTTTTCTGAGCATTATACCAGCACAGAATAAATATGTATCAGAATTAAAAATGAATAGAATGATGAAATAAGCCTTCCTTTTGTTTTTGCCCCACATAATAATTTCTCTGCAAACATTGTAAACTTTTGAAATCCATACATTTAGCCAAAAAAGCCACCTTTTTTTCTCTCCTCTCTCTGTCCTCTGCCATTTCTTCATAAAGGGGGAAAAGAGATCAGTATAATTTTGGTCTCTAGTTGCAGGATTTGGCTTAACATTTTATTTTTATTTTTGTGACACTATGCAAACATGCACAATTAGCAAGTCCTTTCCTCACTGCTGAAAGAAAGAAAGAAAGACAAACCTGTGATGGATAGGAAAAAAAATCAAGAACGTTAGATGGTGTTTACTGCTGGTGAGTGAGGGGATATTCATATTTGCTTTTAACTTTTATAGCTTCAATGTCAATTACAGTATCTTAAGACCATCCTAATTCCAGGTGAATCTCTCCAAGTTCTGAGATCATTTCCCATACTATTTTTCTGAGCTGATTGATGTAATCACATAAGTAAAGAAAAGAAAAACTTTTTAAATCACTTTTTATCTCATATGTGTCAAGTTATATTCTAATGACATGTTTTGTTCTGTGACACAGTGGATTCAAACTGAAAAACATACAGGGGAAACTCGAAAAATTAGAATATTGTGCAAAAGTTCATTTATTTCAGTAATGCAACTTAAAAGGTAAAACTAATATATGAGATAAGATTCATTACATGCAAAGCAAGATAGTTCAAGCCTTCAGCTTTTCTGCATTGTTCAGTCTCATGTCTCTCATCTTTCTCTTGGCAATGCTCCATAGATTCTGTGTGGAGTTCAGGTCAGGCAAGTTTGCTGGCCAATCAAGCACAGTAATTCCATGGTCATTGAACCAGGTTTTGGTGCTTTTGGCAGGGTGTGCAGGTGCCAAGTCCTGCTGGAAAATGAAGTCAGCATCCCCATAAAGCTCGTTTGCAGAAGGAAGCATGAAGTGCTCCAAAATCTCCTGGTAGATGGCTGTGTTGACCCTGGACTTAATGAAACACAGTGGACCAACACCAGCAGATGACATGGCTCCCCAAATCAACACAGACTGTGGAAACTTCACACTAGACTTCAAGCATCTTGTAGTGTGTGCCTCTCCATTCTTCCTCCATACTCTGGGTCTTTGGTTTCCAAATGAGATGCAAAAGTTGCTCTCGTCAGAAAAGAGGCCTTTGGACCATTGAGCAACAGGACTTTGGAGCACTGTGCTTCATTAAGTCCAGGGTCAACA
Source organism: Rhabdophis nuchalis (assembly GCA_039707465.1). Lineage (NCBI taxonomy): Eukaryota > Metazoa > Chordata > Lepidosauria > Squamata > Natricidae > Rhabdophis > Rhabdophis nuchalis. The sequence goes on along the minus strand of CM077649.1, from coordinate 30,573,153 downwards.
CAGCCGTCAACCAGGAGATTTTGGAGCACTTCATGTTTTCTTCTGCAGACAAGCTTTATGGGGATGCGGACTTCATTTTCCAGCAGGACTTGCACCTGCCCACACTGCCAAAAGCACCAAAATCTGGTTCAATGCCCGGGGGGGGGGGATTACAGTGCTTGATTGGCCAGCAAACTCACCTGACCTGAACCCCATAGAGAATCTATGAGGCATTGCCAAGAGAAAGATGAGAGACATGAGACCGAATAATGCAGAAGAGCTGAAGGCCGCTATTGAAGCATCGTGGTCTTCCATAACACCTCAGCAGTGCTATAGGCGGATAGGTTCCATGCCACGCGGCATTGAGGCAGTAATTGCTGCAAAAGGGGCCCAAACCAAGCACTGAGTACATATGCATGCTTATACTTTTCAGTGGTCCGATATTATTCTATGTACAAACATTGTTTTATTGATTGCATATAATATTCTAATTTTCTGAAATTGTGAATTTTATATTTTCATGAGCTGTACGCCATAATCATCACAATTATGACAAACCACGATTTGAACTATCTTGCTTTGCATGTAATGAGTCTTATCTTATATGTTAGTTTTACCTTTTAAGTTGCGTTACTGAAACAAATGAACTTTTGCACGATATTCTAATTTTTCAAGTTTCACCTATAGAAAACAAAGCATTTTGTTTTAAATGGAAAGTTACATTCCCAAATTAGGTTATGTATACAAATCTGGAAACATAGATACTATAATTTATTTAAATTTAAATTTATATTAGACAGATTCAATAACTTAATAATCATCCTGTTTTTTTATCTAACATTTCTATGATGTAACATATATTTTTTACTTTTACTTTATTTTCCTAAACTTTTATCCAACCTTTTCTGATATAAAAAGAAAAAAATATATCGCTGTTGCATTGAATTATCTCATGTTTTACACTTTCTAGGTGTGTGATAGCATTCTTTGTTTTAGCAGCAGGATAACTACATGTTTTGGAAATGTACACAAGTATTAATAAAAGTTTGAAAAACTTTAAGCGTTCACATATTCATTTAGTTGACCTATGTTATAGTAATATGATTAAACACTACAATTAAAAAAATCAAAACTAATACAAACTAAGAAAAAAAGCATAAAATAAAAATATAAATGTAGAAAAGAAATAAAAAATCCTAGTAAACTATTAATTTCATTCAGTTGTGTTTCATTCTTGGAGACTACCTGCACCACAATCAGTCCCAGCAGTTTTCTTGGCAAGATTTTTCAAAAGTTGTTTAAGATTGTCTTCTTCCAAGGACTCAAAGGAATGACTGGCCAAAAGTCATCCAGCTGGCTTCATGCCCAAAATAGAACTAGAACTCAGTCTCCCAGTTTCCAGCCTGATGCTTTAACCAGTATACCAACCTGGCAATTTTCTCATCTTTTTATAAACTAAGGATTTGTTTAAAATTACTCATTTCAGTCCTATGAAGAGTTGTGAGAGATAATAACATATTTATTTTAATCTTTATCAAATATACCAACTTTATATTCTTTCCTTTTATTTTTAGCATTCTTGTTCTTCAATTACTTCAAATAATGTCTTAGAACTTGATTTCTTTACATTTTTTCTCTTTTTCCTTCTCTCAAAATTCTTCAAAACTTAACAAAACAGGTCTTTTTTTGTAAATGCAGTATAAGAAAGATTGCTCTTTTGGTTTATTATTTGTGTACCCCTTTTATTGATTTTATTTTTCTATTTTGAATATTTTTCTGTACCATTTTATAACCTGTCATTTTCAAATTCACTTTCAGGTCATTTTTGTCCAATAAAACTTCCATAATATAAACAGCAGTCTTAAAATTAACTGGTCCATTGTTCACAAATATCTCTCAATATGTCCAATGCTGAAGTATTTTGTGTTAGCCAGTCAAATTTAAATGTTCTTTTCCTTTAATTGTAACTGTTAGTTTCTTCTGGTTCCATCAAATTTACAACCTCACATCCTGTCATATATTTTTTTTAAATCAAAACAATAGCATTTTTTCATGGGAAGCATTTGTATAATTAATTTCAAAATCTTATTTCAAATCTACCTGAACCCCTAATCTTTCTGTACTATTCCAAAATGAATGTTCTAATTTAAAAACTGTATTTATAATTTCTTTCATGAAGGATTGGAGCAGACTGATCCTGTACTTTGGAACTAAAGCTTCCTAATAGCTGAAAAGCAATTAATTGGCAATTTCCAAAAGTGGTGATTTTAGAAGTCTGTAGAAAAGGAAGTCTGTAAACTCTGTGTCCATAAATATGCTGTCTGGGACTTGGACAAAGATGGCATTCCCTTATCATACAGAGCTCAAAACCCAGTGGAGATTGCTGTCTTGTAGTTTCCTAACGAGAAGCAACTGTTTGGAGTGGCTTGTGAGAGATCCGAAGTCATCTCCCAAGGATTTCTGCTTTTCAGACTACTGCATGAAGCAGCACATTTCTTATCCAGAAGCCACTCAATGAAGTTGCCCAGTTACTGAACACTGTTCTTCATTGTTTATTTTTTTCAGTAAGTTGATATATTTTTTCTTTTGCCTTTTAAATATATATTACTTTGCGGAGACTTAGACCATTTTCTCCGATTGGATGGGCTGATGTCCACAGATTTAATTTGATCCTTCTGCTACCACCCCCTCCCTCTACCCGAACTGCCCACCGCTTTTGTATTTTGTACTTGTCCCTTTAATTAATTAATTGTCGATTTTACCATCTTTACCATCTTTTACCATTTTTACCATCTATTGTATAATGGGCCCTTATGCTCACTGTTTCAACTATGGACTTGCAGTGTATCATCTTTGGGGATTCTCCCCCCCCCCTTTTTTAGTGCCAATGCCGTCTAATGTTATCTTATTCAAGGTCAGTTCTCCTTCGCCTGCGGGAGTCTACCCTCTCGCAGGCTTGGCCCCCTAGTTTATCACGGGCCCACCTCGAGGATGGACTTATTGCTCCTGAGAGGTGGGCGAAGCGCAAACTCGGGGGGTTTTTATTTAACTTGCTAATTCGGATTTTAGGGGGTTCCAGGGAGGAGGGTAGGGATAGTCAAGTGGGTAGACAGATGGAGATGGAAACAGCAATTAGTAGTAAGGGCCAGGATAGCAGTCGACGGCGGGAAGCGGAAGGCGAAAGGCAGGGGGATACTCGAGTCGTTCCTCAGGAGGGCATACCAATTCAGAGGGTCGTGGGGAGGGGCAGGACCGAGGGGAGACAATTTTTATCCTCCCGGTTGGTGGCACGCAGCCGTTGGTTAAAAACGGTCGGGTGCCACAACCCTCGCAGGCTAGGTGGCCAGGGAATACAGAGCCAGGGTCTGCGGCTGATGTTTTGCAACGCCAGGTCCGTTGTCAACAAAGCCCCCCTCATTAGTGACCTTGTGTCAGAGGGGGAGCCGGACCTGGTAGGAATTGCGGAGACCTGGTTGGGCCACGAGGGAGGTCATCCCCTCGTTGAAATGTGCCCACCAGGCTACCGCGCATTTCATCAGCCGCGGGCCCTAGGCAGGGGTGGTGGGGTAGCGGTCATTATCAAGGAAGGCCTGGAGCCGAGAGAGACCATTGTGCCGCAGACCTCCGGCTGTGAGTCCCTTTGCATGAAGTGGGGCCTAGGGAGGCAGTTGGGCTTGCTGGTTGTATACCTGGCTCCCCGCTATGTAGCAGCAGCCCTGCCCGAGCTCCTGGAGGTGATCGCCACGGTGGCAGTGGAGACCCCCAGACTTATAGTTATGGGGGACTTTAATCTGCCATCGTTGGGCGAATCATCCGCGGTAGCTCGGGAGTTCATGGCTTCCATGACGGCCATGGACCTGACCCAAGTAATTCAAGGCCCCACTCATGAGGGTGGACATACGCCGGACCTCATCTTCGTCTCGGGCCAATGGAAGAGTGATCTGGGTACAGGGGACATAGACATCATACCCTTGTCATGGTCAGACCACTCACTTCTCCGACTCGACTTTCCGACCGCTGCTCCCCTCCGCGGGGAGGCGGAACCAGAGTTACCAATCTGGTACCGCCCCAGGCGCTTGATGGACCCGGATGGGTTCCAGACAGCGCTTGGGCCATTTCCTGTATCCCTGACCCGCGCCCCGATGGAGGACCTCACGGCCGCATGGAATAGTGCGGCCGTGGGAGCCTTGGATCGGGTCGCGCCCTTGCGGCCTCTCTCGCGGCGGCGAACCACCCTGGCTCCTTGGTTTACTGAGGGGCTGCGGGTGATGAAACGCCGCAAGAGATGCCTAGAGAGAAGATGGAGGGCTAGCCGCTCTGAATCTGACCGGACACAGGTGAGAGCCCATTTACGGACTTACATTGTGGCGCTGAGGGTGGCCAAACGTCATCATTGCGCCACCCTCATAGCATCCGCAGAAAACCGCCCTGCCGCCCTGTTTAGGGTGACCCGTTCCCTCCTTCAACAGAGGGAGCGGGAAGCCCCGTTACAGGGTAGGGCAGAGGAATTTGTGATTTTTCTGCAGGAGAAAACCGCCCAGATACAGAGTGAGCTAGCCACCATTCATGGCCCAGTGGGATGCCACGAGGGAGATCTTGTTTGGGAGGAGTTTGACCCCGTTACTTCCGAGGATATGGACAGGTTACGTGGGCGACTGCGAGCCACCACATGTTCATTGGACCCGTGCCCCTCCTGGCTTGTACTGGCATCCTGGGAGGTGACACGAGGCTGGCTCCAAGAGGTTATCAACGCATCCTTGAGTGAGGGTTCCTTGCCTGCCTCCCTAAAAGAGGCTATGGTGAGGCCCCTCCTCAAGAAGCCCTCTTTGGACCCAGCTCTTTTGAACAACTACCGTCCAGTCTCCAACCTTCCCTTCTTGGCGAAGGTTGTTGAGAGTGTGGTGGCACAACAGTTTCCCCGTCACCTGGAGGAAGTTGACTATCTAGATCCGCGCCAGTCCGGCTTTCGGCCCGGGCATAGCACCGAGACGGCATTGGTCGCGTTGGTAGATGATCTCTGGAGGGCCAGAGATGGGGGATGTTCTTCCATCCTGGTCCTATTAGACCTCTCAGCGGCTTTCGATACCATCGACCATGGTATCTTATTGCATCGGCTGGGGGGGTTGGGGGTGGGAGGCACCGTGTTGCGGTGGTTCTCCTCCTACCTCTCTGGCCGATCGCAATTTGTGCGTGCAGGAGAGCAGAGGTCGACCCCGAGACCACTCACATGTGGAGTGCCTCAGGGGTCGGTCCTCTCGCCTCTCCTGTTTAACGCATATATGAAGCCGCTGGGTGAGATCATCCGTGGTTTTGGGGTAGAGTACCACCTGTACGCTGACGACACCCAGCTGTACATATCTACCCCAAACCACCCCAACGATGCCGTAGCGGTGATGTGCCAGTGCCTGGAAGCCGTGCGGATCTGGATGGGAAGTAACGGACTTAGGCTCAACCCGACCAAGACCGAGTGGCTGTGGTTTCCGGCTGCCCGATTCAACCAGCTTTCTCCAACGCTGGCCATAGGGGGCGAACATCTTGCCCCTGTGGATGGGGCGCGCAATTTGGGTGTCCTCCTGGATACCCGGCTGTCTATGGAAGAGCAAGTGACAGCCGTGGCCAGGAGGGCGTTTTACCAGGTTTGCCTGGTTCGCCAATTGCGCCCCCTATTGGATCGGGACGCCCTTCGCACAGTCACTCATGCCCTCGTGACATCCCGACTGGACTATTGTAACTCTCTCTACATGGGGCTCCCCTTGAGGTGCACCCGGAGGCTTCAGTTAGTTCAGAATGCAGCCGCGCGAGCAATTATGGGCACCTCTAGGTTTGCCCATGTAACACCGCTCTTGCGCGAGCTGCACTGGCTACCTGTCGTCTTCCGGGTGCGCTTCAAGGTGTTAGTCATCATCTTCAAAGCGCTCCATGGCTCGGGACCTAGCTATCTGCGAGATCGGATCCTGCCCCACACATCCTCACGACCGATTCGCTCCCACAGAGAGGGGCTTCTCCGGGTGCCGTCCACTAGACTTTGTCAGCGGGCGACGCCCAGGGGAAGGGCGCTCTCTGTGGCGGGCCCGGCCCTCTGGAACGACCTTCCCCCTGATATTAGAACGACCACCGACCTCCGCTCCTTCCGTGTAAAATTGAAGACCCACCTCTTTCGACTGGCCGGCCTTGAATAGTTCTCTCTGTCTTTTAACGATAAATTTTAATGGGTTTTTTAATTGTATTTTTAGCACGGGTAATTTATTTAATTCTATTTTAGTAATGTTTGTATTATCGTATATTGTTTTAATTATGCCTGTGCACCGCCCCGGGTCCCTGTGGGGAGAGGGTGCGGTTAATAAATTCCAATTTATTATTATTATTATTATTATTACAATCTCAAGAATTTATTTTTTTCAGTAAGTTGATATATTTTGTCTTTTGCCTTTTAAATATATATTACAATCTCAAGAATTTATTTTTTTCAGTAAGTTGATATATTTTGTCTTTTGCCTTTTAAATATATATTACAATCTCAAGAATTTGAGTTTCTTGTGCTTAAAAGATCTGGGGACTGAATGTAGTATCTATCTTTTTCATTAAGCAGCTTAAACTTTTTAACAAGCTGTTTATGAAAGAAGCTTGCTGTGTGTGTCATTACTAAATCAATATTACTGCCTGAATTCTTGTATCTTTTGGAAGGATGCATTTCTCATCCCTGGAGATTCGATTAAGATGACTTTGCACTATGAATTTGGGACTGGAAATGTACATTCTGCCAATTTTTCCATCCATTTAAACTGATATGGTATTATATGCACAAATATCTATCTCTTTATTAAAGAAGGATAGATCAGAGGTTTTTTTTTTTTTTACAGAAATCCATCTTTGTCTGAACCAAAGCATTGGTTCAGACAATGTACAAACTGATGTGCAAGTCTGCATAATCTCAAATCAAGAGTATACATATTTCAAAATATTTTAAGTGATGAATAAGTTGCTTATTCATCTTATGTGTTTTCCAGTAAATGAATACATAGTCCTTATTTTTAATAAAATCTCAAACAATATGCTGTCATTCACAGATTTTCTGTGTGCATATTTATCTTTTCATGAAACTATTTTCCTTTTGTTTCTATTTTGGAACAAATAATATCTGCACCATGTGGCATTCGCCATGCCACAAAAATTATTTGTCCTATAAGAGAAAATAAAATGTAAGTCTTCTGTAAAATAAAAGCCAAATTTCTTTTGGCAATAATGCAACTAATAGGAGATTAATTTCAATATTTAAAAAATGAAAATGTATGTCCTCCAATAAGAGATCCAATTTGGTCTAGTGGGTAAAGCACCAGGCTGCAAAGTGGGCCATGAGTTCTAGTCCTTCTTAGGCCATAAAAACCAGCTGGATAACTTGGGCCAGTCACTCTTTCTAAGCCTACGTCACAGGATTGTTGCTGTAAAAAAAATAGGCAGAGAAAAATGTGTTAAGTTTGTTAAACTTATTAAGACCCTGCCAGGTTTTGCATCATTTTCCTATACTTTTTATGTAAACATGTTAACACAAATTAACAGTTTTGTTAAATAATTCTTTACCATAGACCTATAATAAAATATTATTCAACTCAATGTTAATTTATTTTACATCTTTCTGCTGATGGGAGAAAATCTGTTCAAATGTGTGCAAAGACTTTTCAGTGTTTAAAAGAACATACATGTAAGCCTTATAAACTACCAATTGTAGAATTAAGGGAATAGCTTTTACCACTTAAATTGAAAGTATTGCAATGTCTCAAAACTAATTTGTTTAATAAATTCACTGTCATTCAACTGACATATATTAAAATAGCAGCTTCCAAGTGGTTTGTTAATGGCTGTAGTAGTAAATTAAACCTGATTGAGCTATGATCTGTTATATAAGAAATGTCTGTGCTTCAAATTTGAGTTTGTTGAAGTAATGGTGAAGAAACCAAAAATAGTGAAGTCTAAGAGATAAATGTACACTCCCATTGTGCAGAAAATGCAGCAACAAACACCAGGGATTAATCAAATTTAATTCATCCATGTGTATTCTAATTATAGTTTACACTAACGATTGCTTTTACAGAATGTATTCTTACATAATTGAGGCTATAATATCTCATTTTAATCTCCTGGTCAGAACTGATATGATTTAAATGATGAAAATATTCATGGAACATGGTAGAGACATCTAAGTTATGACCATAACTTAAATATTCGTTATAACTATATATTAAAAATAAGAAGTAAAAATGACCACTGACTTCACTATAACATATAACTTTTCTAGGATGTCCTGTAAAGAGAAGAGCTTAGAGTTTATATATAGGAATAGCCACCCCTTTAACCCTGCTTGAAGCTTAGTCAAGTGCACCAGATTTTATCCAAAAACTAGACAAGGTTTTATCTACCTGGTGCTGACTCCATGTTAAAAAATGTCAGCTTTTAAAGAATTGAAATAGGTAAGAATGTTGTTCCCAAGCTCTCTCAACCCTTTCATTTTAGGGCTGACTAAATTCAGTTGAATATATTCTATTAACTCACTAATTATACACTTGGGTCTTATATTAGTATGTGCGTGTATGTGTGTGTGTGTGTGTGTGTGTGTGTGAAATACTAATATAAGACCCAGAGTGTGTAATCGTACATATATAATACAAAGAATTCTTGTGATAAACGCATTAACCTTTCTATTTTAATTGTACTTTAATAGTTGATAATTGTATGAATACGAATTACAAACAAACCTGTAGCTGAATAAAGAAAAACAGTACAACTGAAAAGAAATTAATAATGAAACAAATAGAACAACAGAAACCGTAAGAAAAAAATTGTGTTATTGCTTCAATAATTGATAACAGACTGAATCAGCTAAAAAAGCAGATTATCAACTTTAATATAAACAAAAAATTGGCAGTTGAAACTTTTTGATTTCTCTTGATAGAAAGTAAAGCAGAATGTAAAATATTGTAGCTGCCCAGATTTTTTAAAAATATGGTTCAGAAAATAATTGTTTCTTGTCTGCAAGTACCGTAAAATCTGTATAGATATTTTTTTGCTTTTAGAATTAAATTTTAAACAATTAAACTTACAGATATTTGTCTACATCTATGGAAAGACTCATCTCGTGTAGAGATAAAACTCATGTAGAAACTGATCTTGCAATACACAACTGGTGGTTTACTGTATAGCTGATAACATGTGATAGAAAGACACATATACAACAGAACTACTTTATGATAAAATAACGTGACATAGTATTATAAGTGATTCTTCTAAAGTTGTCCCACAGCGTCAGTCAATAATTTTGCTGATGGTTTGCATCTATCTTTAGGAATGAAATAGAAATTAGTATTAGAATCAAATAAGGACATCAGAGTTGGGGTAAATTTAATCCAGCTCAGAAATAATTTAGCACAGAATATCATAACATATGTTGTTTTGCTCATCCTAATAAATAAGATTCTCAAGTTGGAATGCAATTTGAGAAACAAAAGTTGCTATATATATAGTAGTATGTTTAATTTGCAAAATTCTGATGTGTAAGTGAAATTTACTGTTCCCTAATAATGCTATAAATATAAGTGACAACATTCAGTATTCAGTATGGATGAGAAGCGAAACATCTTTAATGAAAAAACAGAGTCTAGTTGCCTCTTGGGAAAAAAAAGCACCTTTGGGACAACCATGACCTGGATGACTGAGAATCTCCATAGACAAAAGCTTTTAAACTACTTCAGAGAATTTCAAAAGACATTTCCAGCCCGTTCATATTCTTTTGCATATGAGATCATTATCTAGCATTTCATATTACACATATAGACAGGCAAATATGCTAAAGAGATAAACTGACATTGGTATATGAATTGAAAGATAATATTCATTTAAAAATTGGACGAAACTTGACAAATAAAGTCATGTTAATAAGGCAAAGCAATATTGCCAACCATTTTTAGCAAATGGTCCAATTTGTTATATTTCATTAAAAAAACACTTTGCATAATATTTTATGGAATGAAAAAAAGTTTTACAAGGCCTTTTTTTCTCAAACATTCTTCCGCCCTGGGTTCATTTCGATGGAGAAGGGCGGTTCTATAAATCAAAATAAATTAAATTAAAATTAAAATTAAATTCCAACACTTTCCTATATTATCTGTGAACTTCACGTTTATAATTTCACATATCAAAAATGTCCTATTTTTTCATTGGAAAGAACTACAAACTTTTCTTCCAAAACATGTACTTGTTACTAACAATGTATATCAATGTATATCAACATTCAGCCTTCTAACTAGCTTAACGTGGGTTTTATGTTTTATGGTTGACTACTTTGCATGAGTATGCCACTGTGAAGATATAATATATTTTAAAACACAGCCTAGACACAGCATATTATGTGAATACAATTGAATTTTGCGACTTCCTTCTGGTTAGCTGGAGGCGACGGTCGGGTCCTGGACTCGTCCGCCGCTTGGTTGCTCCGGTGGTGCCTTCAGGGGCAGGGGGCTCTTTCTAAAGAGCCCCCACCGCACGGGCGACTTGCGGTGAGTCCCCCCATCTCGACGGCGGTCGGAGGGTGGCTCCCGCCTCGTCCTAGGCGCCGGAGAACGAGTTGCGGGGGGGGGGGGGAGTTCCTCTTTCGTCCCCTTCGCCGATGGAGAGCCGGAACAGCTGCTGCGATTAAAGACGGGCTGAAAGCCGGGGCTGAAGGCAACGCCGAGGCTCATGGCTACAGAGTGGATTGTGAGTGATTTTCACTTAATGCTTTCAACTTTCACTTTAAAAGAAGAAGGAGGAGAGAGTTTGTAAAACCCCTCCTCAGAAAGGGAAAAAAAGCGGTGTTTTGAAATGTTCCCCAAGCTTGGGGAGGTGGAGGAATCAACATCCGACTTTTAAACTACAAATTAAAGTCTTTTACTTTAAGATTCTCAATGATACTTTGTATCTCTGTCTGGCAACAATTGAAATGAACTTTCACTAGCTCTCCGCGGCTTCCAGAGGGGCGGGGAAGATGGCGTTCCTTTGTTCTCAGCAAGAAATACTTAACTTTGAAAATTGCTGACACTCCCTCATCTTCGGGACTGATTTTTTCTTCTTTACCAGTGGATTAATGTAATTGATTATTAGGACCTTTCCCAGATGTGCCTTTTTTTCCCCTATCTGATTGTTTTTAAAAAAATGCTCGCTCTCTCTGGATTATAAGTAAATTGAACTTTGAATTTGGATATTGGCTTTTATTCTCTCCTTGCCTCACGGACTACCTCTCCAACAGACGACATATTAGTGACAAGAACTTAACACTTTCATTATGGCTTCAAAAAAGCAGACACTCCAACCTAAGATTACTTCAATGTTATCCAAAGAAACAGAGGTGGAAGCTACACAGTTATTAGCAATAGAGGAAACTCTTCAAAACATCATGAAAGAAATTAAAGAAATCCGGAAAGACAATGTTAGTTCAAAATTGGAACTTTTGGAGACACAGAAAGCACTAATGGAAAACAAACAAAGAATTGATGGATTGGAGGGGGGGACGGCTGAGATGAGGGAAGAGATAAAAAATTCTCAAAAAGAAATTGTGGATTTAGCTGGTCATATGTCTAGGATGGATTTTGAAAGGATGTCTTACTTTTTAAGGTTTCAAAATGTTCCTGAATTAAGCTCTGAGAATTTAAAAGATTTAATGTGTACGATGTTAGCAGATTATACCAAAAAGAGCAAAGAAGATATTTGGGGGGACATCGATCTGATTTATAGAATTAACTCAGAATATGCCAGAATAAATGAAGTACCCAGAGAGATACATATTAAATTTGTAAGAAGGTCAACAAGGGATGGGATCCTGAGAGCACAGAGAGACGGTCCCTTGATATATCAACAGAACGAGATTGCCATCTTGAAACAGATCCCGAAAAAGATTAGAGAAATAAGGAGGAAATATTCCTTCTTATCAAAAAGATTATATAAAAAGGGGGTGTGGTTCAAGTGGTTGATGCCCGAGGGGATGTTAGTGTTCTGAGAGGGGGGAAGAGTAAGAATTAAAACAATTGCAGAGGCGGAAGCCTTTCTTAAAAAACACTCCCCAATCCTGGAGGATGAAAATGGGGGAACGGGGGGGGGGGACGGCTCCGCCCACTGGAGGTCAGGGAGAGGAAGATACAATTGCTAAAAGACTCAGATCTCACAAATGACTTTTTTCTATATAGTATAACCCTTATCTGGATGTTTATAAATGATTGATTGCATGAATATATAAAATGATATATCTGTATTTCTTTCCACTTTGTAGAGAATGGAAAATTTATTGTATTATCTTTTTTCTGTATGAAGCCTCGGAAGGGGCCGACACCTCCGACACAGATGTCCTCAAAATATCTTTTTATTACCTTATACCTTTTTCCTGTTTTTAAAATTTGTAAAAACCAATAAATCTTTTTTTTCATGAATTTTGCTAATGGAATCTTAAAATTTGTTATGCAAACCAGCTATATGTCTATTTAATATGAAGTAAGAAGTACATTGCATCTTATTTCATTTTATTTTTTATATTAATAAAAAGCAAGTATTTGTAGCAACAAAAATGCATGATATTCCTATAAAATTCCTAGATATATATAGGAATTGTTAATCAGCAGAAATGGTTTCATAAAAGATTGTGGAAACTCATTAAAATGATTTTTTTTTTAAAAAGTTGTTTGGTATTTGATTTCCATCAAGATAAGGGATCTTGACATGCCTAAGGAATGGAGAACAGAGACTTTTATTCTTACAAAAGCCAGATAAATTCCTTGATTCACCCTAACCAGCCTATAAAATTAGCTGTCAGGAACCCTCAATGTAAATCAAAGTAAATTACGTTTGCTCAGTGTTGTTATGTACAAACTAGCACTACTTTCCCTCTAATACTACAACATGTGAAGAATACTTAACACTTTTACGCAAATAAGACAACTTTTCAAAGTTTTCTCGCCAGAAAACCCTGCATGAGACTTCATATTGTTGCAATATGAAGTCCTTAGTGGTTATCACCTTCTAGGCAGGTGTCTCATGATCTGTCTGATTAGACATCAGAGTTCTCCCTTGGTGTTGTTTCTCAAGGACGTTCGCTAAGTTTGCATAATGTTGTTTTTCTGTTGTAGAGTTTCATTGCATTGCACGGCAACTGATAAAAAATCAACTAAAGAAAGTGGTCAGAAATTCTTGACAGGAACACATTTGATAACTCTTTTGCTATTCAATGTTTCCTGATCAATTTTACTGTTATTCTATGCTATATCACATGTGAAGAAAGGCAGAAAGTGAAATCCCTTATACAGTTACACAGTCCATGCTATAGAAAAATTTAAAAAACATTAAATGGATTCTTCTTCAAAGGAACTATAGAAATTCTGTCATCCAGGTCATGGTTGTCCCAAAGGTGCTTTTTCAAGAGGCAACTGGACTTTCTGGTTTTTCTTTGAAGACATTGCACTTCTTATCCAAGAAGCTTCTTCAGGTCTAGTTTCATCTTCAAAGAAAAATCAGAAAGTCCAGTTGCCTTTATACTGTGAAAATACTATTTTCAAATTGGATGTGGATGGATTCTCAAGTAAGTAAATTACAAAGTAATCAAATGCCTCTAAACCAGTGGTGAAATTGTTTCTAGCCTAATCTTTATTGCCCTGCTTACATAAATTGCCTCACTGGTTAACTTTTATTATATTGTAACAGCTAAGGTGAAGTGCCCATCGATCTGAGTGACATTGAATTGGCCATGGCTACACAGTCACAGACCATTGAGCGACGCCTACCCAGCTGGTCATTAGGGCAGAGAACCAGTTGTTAAATTATTTGAATCCCACCACTGTCCTAAACTATACAATGGAAAGGGGAAGAATTTGCAATTGCCTCAAAAGAGAAAGGGAGATCTTATTGCTTTAAGTGGGGATTTTCTTACTGGAGAAAAATGGAGAAGCAATTTCAGGTTTTTTCTTCCATGATCCAATAGAAAATCTTCCTTCTGTACTAATTTGTTTCTATGGGAAACTGTTAGGTGACTCTTGCAAATATAATTTTGCAACAGATGCAAAGTGACAGTTTGCCTTTAGACTCATATAGAGGATTACAGAAGCAAAAACCTGGCCAGGACACTGATTGGATAACATTTTTGGCAAGCTCTTATTGATCAATAAGGGACAAGACTGATTGACTCATTATCTTCAGCTGAACCCAGAAAGTTGAAAACGGAATCAGTTGATTCATTTCGACCACTTAGAATTGGGGAATGGAAAAATTTCATGCACACTTATCAAAAAATGCAAAGGAAATTTATTTCTCAGAATAACAGCACATAGAATTGTTTCAGAACTGGACAACTGATTAGCTGACTAGAACTAAAGATTCCTTAAGGGTATCTATCTATCTATCTATCTATCTATCTATCTATCTATCTATCTATCTATCTATCTATCTATCCATCCATCCATCCATCCATCCATCCATCCATCCATCCATCCATCCATCCATCCATCCATCCATCCATCTATCTATCTATCTATCTATCTATCTATCTATCCTATTATCCTAAATTCCATAAGCTTCTAAAGAACTTGAGTTTCATTTCTAATGAAAATTAGAACAATGTATCCTAAATCTCAAATGCTTTGAGGCAGACCTATACAATTATAAATGTTACTTTAAAGCAAAATAAATATTCTAACCAATTAGATATACAGTACAATGGAGCTCCTAACTACAATTCTGCTGATTGCAGCAATACTATTTTGAGCAAGGAAAACCAGATGCTTTTTCCTCTTGCTACTTTCAAAGACATCTGTACTGATGTTTCCTTTATGATTGGCTAGGCTAGCTAACAATCCAACACTGTTTTTAAAATAACTTTTCTTTGGAAAACAAAATTGGCAATTCATTGTGTCATTTGAATGATTTTAAATTAAATAAAATATTTCAATCTACAAATTGGACATCAAGATAGACTATTTCTATGCTAATATTTCACAAATAAAGTAATTTACACTTTATGTTTGGCTGAATTACAATTTTCCTTTTATATATAATTTTACTAAAAGTTTTAAATAAGATAAAACCTAACACAAATTAATATAAAGAAAGAAATAAAAAATAAAGAAATGGGGGGGGGGGACCAAGACGTGCAAGGAAAGAAACAAGTTGAAAAACAGAAAAGAAAAAATATGTAAAGAAGTGGCTTCTGATATTCTTTATAGTGGTTATCTATAAATATATTTTAACCTCTCTGAATTCACAGCATATTATTCTTAATTTTATAATCTCTCTTGTCTAATAATAAAACCAGAGGTCACAAGTTTTATCATTTTTACCAACAAGTCTATAAGAAGCTTTACAATTTTCTGAAATAAATGGATCCAATAAAAGATGGGAGAGGATTGAAAATACATTGTAAAGCTTTTTTCATTCCACCAAATATTATGTAGTGTAATAGTTTAAGTGTAGTATAAATGTATCGTGTGTGTAGATAGATATAGATATAAATATACAGACACACAAACACAGTTGATTATATTGGTTTTATAAGGCTATTCTCCAATTTTAGAGACATTAACAACCTCTGTTTAGCGTTAAGAAAAGGATAAAGTATTGCAGGCATTCTGTCTCTCTCAGGCTGGAGAATATTACTCTCCTCTTTTCTGATACTTTAACAGTCCAAGTTCTTCTTGCTCTACCATTCCTCCCTATTCCCCTCCTTTTTTATTATTCAAGGTCAGCCTTTCCTTCTTCTCCGAGGAAAATCTTTCTGTGAGAGAATAAATTAACTACCACATACTCTCTCACCAGGACAAGGTAATCATTTGAGCATCTAAGTTATCTTTATGCCTCTGAAACAGATTCACAGGAAGGCATGGACTCCTGTAACCTGTCATAATATGCTAATCTAAAATGAGATTTGTTCAATGTAATCTTCAAGACTAGGCCATGCAATTGTATTATGATTCAGTGTGTAAACTTAAATTGGGCAATTCAGGCAAATCAAGTAATTGAGACCATTCAGTTAAATCATGAATTTTAAAAATGATGGTTTAGACTTTGATGTGAATATAGTTTGACTCTTGAGAAGAAACTATGTTAGGAGATTTTGTTTTGTTTTGATTTCTTTTATGTTTTTAAGGAGTCTTTAGCAGTTGACCTTTCATCACCTCCATGATTATATTCAGGCTGTGCCAAGAAGGCAGTTGTATCATTCAGTAAAAATTGGGTTTATCAAAATAGCTAGACATTTCATGAGCAAACACAAAGTATGGGTGATTTGTACTAGGTCTGACAAATATTGAATCTGAAGGTTCAACTAAATCTTTAACTTTTCTAATTAAATTGAAATGCCAAAATAAGTTTGTTTTTAGCAAGTAGATCTGGAGTGAGTCAAGATGCTTTTGAAGTTGATTACAAGCGACTTCTTGGAAACAGTGATGGGATGTCGGTGGAGCTGTTGGCCACAGCAGAAAAATGAAGCAATGAAGAGATGGGCTCCTTGAAATTCTTCTCCAGAACACAGAGGAAGAAAGGATTGCCCACATATGTTCTGTACAGAGGCTCTTTTTGAAGAACCAGTGGTCTACAGTAGACAGTGGTCTACAGTTGGTGTTAGAGTTTTGGGGGCTGGGGAAAAGTCATTTTGTCTAAGCTGTAGTTCAATACCTTCAAACAGACACTGGGGTTGTCGTACTTTCTATCTTCATCACCATAGGTAATTGCTTCTTAGTGGCTTTTTGAATGTTAAGAAACTTTAGAAAGGCAAGTTTCATTTCATCAGGTGAGTTTCCTTTTATGCTTGATGAAAGAAATTTTATGCAAGTGTAAGTACTTTGAAAAGAAAAAAAATATTTTGAATGAATACCAAAAGCGTGACTAGAATACTAATTTTGCAAAGTTATAAATGGATTAAGGAGCCAGATGGACTTCAAAGAATATTTTCTGACAATTGTTTAAAATCTTACAAAAATATATATGAAGACTTTGAAACCAACTGTAAGAGTTAGTTCCCTGGGAAAATGTTGTTGATTGGGGGGGGGCAGAACCATAAAAGAAGATTTTGACTAAAGGGAGCGCCAGAGAGAACTAAAGATTACTATTAGACAAGAGACCTATTAATAGAGTTTAGAGTTTAGAGTTTATTGGTTTTTTATAGCGCCCTACTCCCGAAGGACTCAGGGCGTGTACAGCCAAAATAAAAACAAATATATAAAAGTTAAAAAGAAAGCTTTTAAAAGACATAATTAAAATATTGGCTGAAACATGGAAAAAAACCCAAACTAACCCTGATTAAAATAATAAAAATTTAAGTTTAAAAATTTACATTTTAAATTTTAAAAATCATGCTTTACGCCAGCCCGGCTTGTTGAAAGAGAAATGTTTTGAGACCACGGTGGAAGGTGCGTAAGTCAGGGATAGTTCTTAATTCCGGGGGCAATTCGTTCCAGAAGGCAGGTGCTCCGACGGAGAAGGCTCTCCCCCTGGGTGTCGCCAGTTGACATTGTCTAGCTGATGGCACCATGAGGAGACCCTCAGCTCCTCAGAGAACCAAGGAGTCAACTGGGTTCGGCACCGGATCAGAGGCCACAAAGGCATGACGTGGTCCAGAGCCCCAGCAGCCGCTACAATTGATTGTGGAAGAATTCAAGGATATTTGGTAATAATGTACTCAGATATTATTCTTAAAGTTGTTTGCTATTATTAAAATTATGTTAAAAGAAACTACAGAAGAGAAACAGAAAAATGGACAAAACAGAGCCTGAGGCTGAAATGGTTCTGAAAGTGGATTTAAAAATTTCAGATTATGAGAATTATGGGAAACATATGCAACACTGGATTCACAAATGAAACCAGCTTAATAATGAAAGGGATATCTATAATACATCAAAACAATGCCTTGGTTATTTTTCTTATCTTATCTTTACAAAAGATTTGTGTTAAATTAGTGAAGGAATTTCTAAGAGGAGTCAAGAGAAAATATTAAAAAATCAACATGTGAGACATTATTTGAAGAAATTAAAGATCAAGCTTTTAAAAAGCAAACATTAGGAATTTAAAGTGGATTTATTTGATTTATTTGATTTGATTGATTAATTAATTTAATAGATTTTAATTGATTAATTTAATATATTTTAATTGATGTATATTGTATTTTGTGGTTTTAAATTATGCCTGTGCGCCGCCCTGGGTCCTAACAAGGAGAAGGGCGGGGTATAAATTTAATAAAATAAAAATAATAAAATTAAATAAAATTAAAATATACATCTTGCTCTGAATGTGTATGTGTGTATACTGTATGTATTCTCAAATTTATATTATTTACCCTTTTATTTTCATACACAATCACTACAGGGTTTCGGAGTGGTCTCTTGGTGCTCCCCAGTTATTCATTGCATTTCTCTTTATTCTACCTCGCTGCTTGCAAATTTTAATTCTCCTCCAAACCCTTTGCTGTTTGCTATTTACTAATTTCTCTTAAGTGAGTACTCTTTTGTAAGCAGGTCTGAAAAGATGAGGTGGTAGAGAGACCTGGAGGCAGAAGTTGGATAATTTATTTGTGCCAATGATTGCCCGGTTAGTAGTCATATAGCACAATGCTCAAAAATAAATGTTGTTTCTATTAAGTATTTTTAGCTCATTATACTTTAAACTATGATTCTATGAGAATTTTTGTGAGAAGACTTTTGAAACCACTGTCATGCAGGAGATAAATTTGCAGCGCTTTCCCACAGATAAAGAATCACTGCCATATGGCATTAAATCACTTCAGATTTCTTCCTGCCATATGGAAAGAGGACATAACTTACAGAGGTGATTTTTTTCACAGTAAACAAGTACTGTTTACTATTTAATTTAAGGAGCAGTCAATTTTCTTCTGTCTTGAAATTTCCTAATATATGGAGTCAGGAGGATATATATAGCTGCGCCTGATTTATCTTGTTAAAAATCTCTTGAAGATGACAGGTTATAAGAATATATTATGAAAAGAATATATTGATCATTATGTGAGATTATTTCTACCTGCAAGAAAAATGTCTTCACCATTTTAAATCTTTTGAGAAAGAATCAAGGAGGGTTTCCATTTTGACACAAACAGTTTAAAAATCTGTTCTCATTCCTATGGATGGTAATTGTCTTGGATCCTCCACCAAAGACCTGGGACTATTTTAGTGTTCTTAACAGCACAGTCTTCTGGGTAAAGGACTCTGGAATCTGTTGGATCCACTCAGTGGTGGGTTTCAAATTTTTTAGAACCTACTCTGTAGGTGTGGCCTATTTTGTGGGCGTGGCTTGGCACTCATGTGACAGGGTGGGAGTGGCCACCTTTTAAAATGTGGTGAAACTCATTTAACAACGCTCTTGCTTAGCAACCAAAATTTTGGACTCAATTGTGATGATAAATTCTTTCTTTTTCTTTCTTTCTTTCTTTCTTTCTTTCTTTCTTTCTTTCTTTCTTTCTTTCTTCCTTTCCTTTCCTTCCTTCCTTTCCTTTCCTTTCCTTCCCGTTGGGTCACTGGCAGCGGCCGGCCAGATTTACTTCCAGGTACGCCAGTGGAACCCCCTCTCACCAGTTCTCTAAATTTCAGCAACCGGCTCTCGCGAGTAGGTGCGAGCCTGCAGAAACCCACCACTGGATCCACTTTTCCAGCTTAGGAGTCACAGCCCTAAGTACTCCTATCACTTCTGGAATGACTTTGGGCTTTACTTTCCACTTCCTGGCTAATTTCTCCCTCAGGCCCTGCTACTTCTCCAGCCTCTTATACTCCTTCCTGATGTTGCTATCACTTAGCACCATTACATTTATCACCACTGCTGTATTCTAGTCTTCGTCTATTATCACAATGTCTGGTTAATATCCTGCTAGTTATTGGCTTCTTCTAACATTCTATCTAAGGAGATTAAATCAAGTCAATCCTAAAGGAAATCAACCTTGATTGTTCTTTGAAAGATCAGAAAATCAAGCTGAAGTCAAATACTTTGACCACTTAATGAGAAGAGACAATTTATTGGAAAAGATACTGGAAAGGTTTGAAGGCAAAAGGAGAAAGCGATGGTACAGGATCAGATGATTAGTGTCATCCATGTAATGAACATTGTGTGAAAAACCACATTTGGCCAATAAAGTATATTCTATTCTAATATGAATTTGGGCAAACTTTGGAAGATAATGGAAGACAGAGGAGATTGGAGTGCTGCACGGAGTCGCAAAAAGTCATAAATGATTTAGTGACTGAACAACAACAAAAGCATACTATCCGATGGTATTTCTGCACTGAACCTCGGTAATTAGTCTTGAGAATTAATTGTAGTTTATCCATTATCTTATACATCAAATCAGATGCTGTACTCTGAAATGTACTGGGTGGGAATGACATTTCAGTTACAGATGTTGATTGCATATCTAGTTGTTCAAGTTGTTCTTCTAAATGTTCTTGAGTCCAGGATGTAATGTGTGGTTGATCTACTTCAAATTATGAGAGTAGCTTCTTCTTCACTAGTTTGAAGCATTGAGTCACTAGCTGTTTCTCAGTTAGTGTGGGTGTAACAGAATTGGAAGGGATCTTGGCAGTCTTCTAGTGCAACCCGCTTCTCAAGCAGGAAACCCTATACAATTCCAGACAAGTGGCTGCCCAGACTTCAGAAGTCACAAGCCTCCATCATTGGAGACTTTAAAAAAGTTAAAAACCTCCAGTGATGGAGACCCATGACTTCTGAAGACAAGCTGTTCCACTTGTCAATTGTTCTCACTGTTAGGAAATTTCTCCTTAATTCCAGGTTGCTTCTCTCTTTGATCAGTTTCCATCCATTCTTTCTTGTCTTGCTTTCTGGTGCTTTGAAAAATATATTGACCCTCTCTTCTTTTTGGCAGCCTCTCAATATTTAATGTAAGTATCATGGTTCCCCAAAATCTGGCATGTTTAATCCTTTAGACCGATACGCTCCCACAGAGAGGGCCTCCTCAGGGTGCCGTCGGCCGGACAATGCCGACTGGCAACACCCAGGGGGAGAGCCTTCTCTGTGGCGGGACCAGCCCTTTGGAACGACTTGCCCCCTGAACTCCGTACCATTTCTGACCTCCCCCTCTTCCGCAAGTGTCTGAAGACACACCTATTCCAACTAGCAGGCCTTGCGTAGCCTCCAATACTGACTCGTAGACAGTTTTTTTTTATATAGAAAAAGTTTTATTGAGTTTTACAAATTTTTTAACAAAAAAGGGTAGGGTAAGGTGAATTAAAAAGATATTTTGAGAACTTTCATGTCGGGAACGTTGGCCCTCCCGGGCTTCTTAACAAGACATTGGTAATACATTTTTCAATAATACAACAAGGTGAAAATAAATGCTTACATATAAATTCTGAATTCTATGTTCTATGCTGGCAGTCGTGTACAAACATCCAGACAAAAATTATACTGTATTAATAAAAATAAAAATAAAAGTCATTTTTTAGATCTAAGTCTCTTGGCAATTGTGTCTTCTTGTTCTCCTTCCTGGCCCCCAGCGGGCGGGGCCGTGGCCCCCTCTGTCCCCCCTGAATCTTCCCCCAGGATAGAGGAATGTTTTTTAAGAAAGGCATCCGCCTCAGCAACTGTTTTAATCCTTACTCTTCCTCCGTCCCAAAACACCAACATCCCTTCTGGCATCGCCCACTTAAACCAAATCCCGTGGTTAAACAATTTTTTAGATAAGAAGGAATATTTCCGTCTCATCTCTCTAATCTTTTTTGGGATCTGCTTCAAGATGGCGACTTCCTTTTGTTGGTAAATTAACGGACCCTCCCTCTGCGTCTTCAAGATTCCCTCCCTTGTCGACCTTCTAACAAATTTAATATGTATCTCTCTGGGTACTTCATTCATCCTGGCATATGCTGAGTTTATTCTATAGACTAGGTCAATGTCCCCCCTGATCTCCTCTTTGGGTTTACGTAAATAGTCTGATAAAATTGTACTCATGAGATCAGGCATTCACCAGGTTCCTCAGAAATATTCTGAAATCTTAAAAAATATGACATCCTCTCAAAATCCATCCTAGACATATGACCAGACAAATCTCCAATTTCAATATTAACATTTTTAAGTTCTCCCTTTGCCCCAGCCAGCCCCACTTCCAACTCCTCGGTCTTCTGTGTATTCTCCAGCAATTTTTTCTGTGTCTCCAAAAGTTCAAGTTTAGTGCTAGCATTATCTTTTCTAAATTCTCTGATTTCCAGCACCAAGGAGTTTAATGCTGTTTCCATAGCTGTCATTCTCTCTTCCAATCCTGGATTTCCTGGTTGTTTTTTTGAAGCCATGGTAAACTGTTTAAATCAGTGCCACTAAGATGGCGTTTTTTGGGTGCGGCCGCTGGAGCAAGTCAGGAGAAGAAAGTTCCAATCAAAGTTGTAAAAAGTTGTAGAGCCCAGAAGAGAAGCAATTTTCACAGTCAGTTATTAAGACAAAGAAGGCATTCCAGGGAGGGAATCAATTAATCCAAAAAATTTCTCCATTGATAGAGAGAGGCAGTCCAAATCACAAAGAGATGTTGGAAATTTTCCATAAAAAAATAAGTGTTCAGGAACAAAGGACAGCCATCTTCCACCACCCACTCTGGCAGCCAGCCGGAGAAAACAGCAGAGAAATTATTTCAGTCAAGCCAGACTTAGATACATTGTATGAAAACAAGCCGCGGAAGACTTTCACTTGTTGCGCAACAGTCCGGATGCGAAATATCCGCTCCCTGCATACCAGGAGCCATTTCTGCGCGCCGCTGCTGTAAATACGAGGGGGGGGGGTTTAGCAAACAAACACCCCCCTCCACGTCTCTCTCATCCAAAGCCGCCAGCAATAAAGCTAAAAACACTTACTCTCCACCTCGCAGCTCAAGCCCCGGCAAAGCCATCCGACCCGAGCGCTCCGTTCTCTCCAAATTCATTGTTCGTTACCGTCCTCCGTTGG
Source organism: Rhabdophis nuchalis (assembly GCA_039707465.1). Taxonomy (NCBI): domain Eukaryota; kingdom Metazoa; phylum Chordata; class Lepidosauria; order Squamata; family Natricidae; genus Rhabdophis; species Rhabdophis nuchalis. The sequence goes on along the minus strand of CM077649.1, from coordinate 30,550,233 downwards.
CGAAGGGAACCAAGCCTCCCGCAGCATGTCTTCTTCCACCTAGACCGAAGACAAGGACCGTTCTCCAGCTGCCGCCGGCAGAACCAGTCCAGGCAAGCCAGTCCTACGGAGCCCCCCCCCAAAAAAAGGGGGGGCACCCCGCCCCGTTAGGGACAGAAAAAAGAGCAAAACGGCGGACGAACCCCAAGGTTCATCCGTCGCCACCAGAAGCCGGAACAGGAAGTCTCGTAGACAGTTTTAAAATGGGGGTTTTAATTCGGTTTTAGCACAGGCCTTTAGTTGAATAAGTTTTTTAAAAAGAAAAAGGTTTTATATGTTTGTATATTTTTAATGTTCCTGTGCGCCGCCCTGGGTCCGTTTGGAGAAGGGCGGGGTATAAATTCAATAAATATAAATATAATATATAATCCAGGCAATGTCTGAATTTAGCTTAAGTCACCATGATCTCCTGCATCAAAGGACAGATCTCTAACCACTAGGTTGTCCAGCTGCCATATAAATGGATGGATTGTGTGTGTATGTGTGCACGTGTGTGCATGCACACGTGCACATAACTCTGGAATGCTTGGCCCATTAAGGAGAGTGAGTACGGTGTCCTAGAGCAGTAATTATTTGTGAGGTCATGGGAGGGAGAAGGGAAAGCCTGGGTGTTAAGCAGAGTGAGTGTGGCACTCTAGAGCAGCAGTGTTTGTAATGTTATTTCCTTTGCAACTTCCTCTGGAAAGCCAGCTATGATGTTCACCCTCCAGTGAACCAATGGGGAAGCGCATGATGGATTTGGGCAAAGTGCCAGGATCGTAAAAGGGCGGGAAAGAGGAGCACATGGGAGGGAGAAGGGAGAGGGTAGGGATGATGGGCATTGGAGTAGAAGGAAGAAAGTGCCCTCTCAATGGCTCCCTGTCAGACAAGTGCTTTGACATCTATAAATACCCGTGCAATGCTGGATTATCAGCTAGTAAGGAATATAAAGTAAAGTAGACTATATCTATTGAGTATTTAAAAATATATCAAAAGACTCAGTGCCCTCCCACTGCTCTGTGTTATAACAGAATCACACTAATGTGATGGACGATTTAGAAATTTGATATAGATATGTTGTACAACTATGACATACTTTACTTTATGGCTTTTCTGTAGTTTAAAAAATTAACAAGAAAAAGACAGAAAACAAATGATTTTTAACAATTGTGGCAGGAGCAGGAGAAAGGGGTTGCTTGCCTACCCTTGGTTCCTTTAATTCTCACACCTTTCTCAGCTGCACCATAACTGTGGTTCATACAAACTGCGCAGCAGTTAAAATGAGCAGAAGGAATTGTGATGTTCCCTGTGCCTGTTTTGCTGAAAGGTTGTAAATGGCCTACAGAGCACTGACAACTGTTCAAATAAAGAGTTGTCTCTTTCCCTTCAGTGGGGAATCTCAGCAATTTCATCCCAGAGGCTGCAGACTCATAAATATTCTAAAATATTTAAAAGCAACAGGTGTGACCCACACCTTCAGTACCCCCTTCAGATAGGGGTTAGCCTCCTAAAAATAAATTTGCCTTTAAAAAAATATCAAGTAGATTGACTGATGCTCTCTGCAACCTTTTAGAGATTTGCTAGCCTAGAAGTCCTTTTATGTCTTCCTTTTGACCTTCTGAGGTGCAATTTCACCACATGGTTTCTCTCTCCATAATAATCATGAGATTTCCATTCCTTTTTAAAGCAGAGTATCTCCGCCTCTTCTGGAAGCAGGGTTAATGGCGGTAAAGTTCATGCAAGAGAGGACAAACCTTTGCTTTAAAATGTTCCTTGTAATATGTGATCTCCAACCAACACTGGATTTAAAATAAAAGGAAACTCTGCTTTGAAGTAAACTACAAGCTCTTCACATGAACATATCTGTATATTTTTCTTGGCAACAACGCAGAGTAGTTTCTCAGTACAGCCTTTTCCTTTTTTAATTTCAGTATAATCTATAAATTCTACTGTATTCTACTGTATTATCCAGCCCACGCACCTCCCGCGAGAATTATACTGTTCTGTATAGTGGTCACATATCTAAGTACTAACCAGGTCTGACCCTGATTAGCATTTTGAACTCCACCTGGCTCAACTATAAAATGAGATCAGCTGAAACCAAGTATGTCATTAACAGTTTCCAGAACAAACAGGTATTGGGATATGTTGTTTCCTATTATAAATATTGTCTTTCTATTTAAACTGCACTCATTATAAATTTGCATTATTAATATATATCAGCAGGAGCCAATTTTGTATGATCTATGTACTCTGTTGCCTTTTTTTTAGCAATGCATAAATGGCTAAGCTGAACACAAAATATATTCTATAAATATTAGCAAATGTATTACTAGGAAAGAGTAGGAATACTAGTTTTCAGGACAGCATTCTCCCAAAGAATTGCATAGAAGACTACAGTTAAGACACATTAGAGTAGGTTGTGCATTTTAAGGCATTATTCACTACTTAATTATAGTAGTATTATGAATTTTACTTACCTACTTTCCTAAAGCTGATTTTACTTCAAATCAGCCCTGAACATTTTTTTAAAGAAATGTAATATTGCACATGAAGGCTATGAGTAGCAAAGTCAGCACACCATCTGCAACATCCACTACCCGTAGTTAAACATATGATACTCTCATAAAGCAAGCTCTCTTTCAATCTCTAGGCCAAACACTCCCATCTTCTTTGTTTCTTCTGAATAACCTTTCCATACACAAAACAAAGCATTCCAGCAAGGGGTATGTGGAGACAAGGTATAGGCTAACCTCTCTACATTTTAAACCCCTGCCTGACAAAAAAAGGGGGGGAAACTAGAATCATGGACTATTCAGTTTACAATCAGCTATTGTTCTACTAACCTATTTTAACCATGGGAAATACCTTTGTTACCGCGGTTAACAATGAAGTGGAATGTAAGTAATATGGCCAGGTTCCAAAATGAAAATATCTATTATACTTCTAAATGCCAAGTTATGCAGTAGATCCACTTAAAATACCTCTGATATTATTTTCTTACGACTAATTTACTGAGAAAATTGGATTTCAGAGTTTTATCAGGCAGATAGCCATTGACTTTGGCTCCTAATTCATTGCATTTGTGAATGTCCTGTTGAAAAAAGACTAACCTTGGTCAAAGTCACAGTTAAGGCATGCCTTCCCTCGTGCATTGCTTTAACAGATAATGATGCTTGATATATCTTGAATCAATTCAGCATTTTCAGGTTAAGCAAGAAAAATGATTTTCACAGTTTGTTCAACTATATGATCTTTTGGATAACCTGTGCCAAAATAGTAAAACAACAACAACACCTTCTCCCTAAAATTGAACATTGTCATAAAAAAATTTCACTCATGAAAAATTTAGAAAAACTAGAATATATCCAAGAGTGGTGATGTCATGTAGTGTACTTTGCAATGTACAATGTCAACAATCAAATCAGGTCGCATGCAAAATCACATTCTAATCAAAAACAACTGCTGGTTCTTCTCTGGTATAATTTCAAATTTTAATCCACATTTATATATGTGTAAATGTGGAAGAAAAAAGATGATTTGCTTAGGGTATGATTTGAAAACTGGCTGTTACAGTTTGTAAGCCATGGATTAGTGTGATATGTCATTCAGTGAATTTTTACTTAAACAACAGTTAAATAAGCATGGTTATACTCAATGTACAAACTGAGAATTGTAGGTTCTTAACTTGAACATCATAGTTTTCCTTCTTTTATTTAGAATTGCTGGGTTTTGATCAAAATGTAAAGACAGATAAAATGTCTATATGTAGCAGCCATCTAATTCTACCCAATTAATAAAACATTCTTGCTACATATAGAAATTTAATCTATATAAATCTGAACAACTAAAATTCTTCAGCCAATATATTAATTATTAAGAAATCAGAGAAGTAAACTCAACATCTTATCATGTTGCCCAGGTCTGATAAAGCTACAGTAGTAAAAATGTTGGAAAATACAAAATGGAAGCCATGCGTGAACCATGCTTGTTACCAACAAGTGTGAAAAGGCACTCATTGCTAATGCTAAAATAACATTTTCCTACAAGTCATCTTAGTTTCTGGACATGGAATGGGACAGGATGCAATCTTGGTAGTAAATTGTAAAATGCAGAAATTTACATTGCTAGCAAAAAGTTCAAGATTTTGAATTGAAATATACAATGTGTATATATGCTTTCATTCTCCCAATCAGCCATGAAGTTTACTAAGTAATTTGAACCAGTATTCCCCATCTAGCATCCACCAGATTTGTTAGAAATGGATCTTCTAAAGAGTTGGAGTAAACTATGATAAACTAAATTTACCAAATTGGTGTTTCTTCTGCAATAATGTCATTGCTTTCACTGTGAAAAATGTATTAGATCTTTGTTCTGCCATGTTTTAATTCACTGTACCATTGCCAAATCTGTATCAAAGCCTAACATTTACACATTGTTTCTGTTTAATTTCTATCATTGTGGGTGGGGGATAATCACACAAATTTAAAGTCACAGGAGTGTCAAAATATACAAATATCAGGCATATTACTATATTATCTAAATGCAATATGGTTCTGTTTAAATAATTAGTTTTCTACTTAACACAGGCTTTTGTCTGACCACAGATTAGATAAACGAGGCTTGCAAAGAAAATTTGGGTGTCCTCCTGGATTCCCAGCTGTCCTTGGAGGACCATGTGGCAGCCGTGGCCAGGGGGGCGTTTCATCAGGTACGCCTGATGCGCCAATTGTGCCCCTTACTGGACCGGGCTGCCCTTCGCACAGTCACTCAAGCTCTCATGATGTCCCGTCTCGACTACTGTAATGCTCTCTACATGGGGCTTCCCTTGAGGTGCACTCGAAAGCTACAGCTAGTCCAAAACGCAGCCGCGCGGGTAATTACGGGAGCTACCAGAAGCTCCCATATAACACCAATCCTGCGCGAGCTGCATTGGCTTCCTGTGGTCTTTCGGGTGTGCTTCAAGGTTTTGACGACCATCTTTAAAGCGCTCCATGGCTCGGGGCCTAGTTATATGCGAGACCGTCTCGTGCCCCATACATCCCTTAGATCGATACGCTCCCACAGAGGGGGCCTTCTCAGGGTGCCGTCGGCCGGACAATGCTGACTGGCGACACCCAGGGGAAGAGCCTTCTCTGTGGTGGGCCCTGCCCTTTGGAACGACCTACCCCCTGAACTCCGGACCATCACCGACCTCTGCCTCTTCCGCCAATGTCTAAAGACATACTTTTTTCATCAAGCCGGCCTAGCCTAACCTCCCATGGGGACTTTTAGAAAAGTTTTAAATTGGGTTTTTAATTAATAATTGGTTTTAGCACAGGTTTGGGATCTAATATATATTTTAAATTATTTATCTATGTTCTATTTTTGTATGTTTTTTAAATCTCCTGTGCGCCGCCCTGGGTCCTCTGCGGAGAAGGGCGGGATATAAATGTAATAAAATATTAATATAAAAATATAAAATGTATTTATTTTCAGGAAAATCTTCTTTATTTTGCTTACAGGTTTATATCATTGCAATGCACTAGCATTGTGCATTCATAGGATTGAGGCCAGTAAGTTCTTCTAGCATACGATGGACTGATTTAAGGCTTCAGGTTTACCCAGAGGAATGTGTTTTCCTGGGACTTGGGATCATGTATAAATAGTGGCAGCATACTCTAGATATTTCTAACATTTCTCCCATGTTGGTAATTGAGATGCTCCTTGAAAAGACAAAAAAGTAGAGCAGCTGTTGCAAATATTTCGTGTTTCAGTAGAACATCCTCCATTTCATCTATCGCGGCAGCTAGCTCTGTATTCCTTAGCAACCTTTCCCCTCTGGATGTTTCTACATAAGAAACCAACTTGAACTCCTTGCTGTAAAAAAGCTGTCACTTAAAACATGCAAGTAAACAAACTACTTAGAAGCCTCACTAAACATGTCAAGGAAACAGTCACTGAAACTATTATGCAGGATGTGATAAACAGAAAGCAACATGAATATGTCTGGTTTTCTCCTGTCTCTGAATAGATTACGTTCCCAACTATTTCTAATTAGTGAAATAATACAATGTTAGAGACAAGCTTGATAAGGTTAAATTTGAAGCAACTGGTGTTCAATAGTAAGAAAAATTACTTATACATTGCTTTAGGACACAAGAGCCAGTTTGGAGTAGTGGTTAAGGCAGGGCTGCCAAACTCATGGCCTGTTGGCTGGATGAGTCACACGCTGGCCACACCCATAAGCTGTATCCTCTTCATGACATAGTGAATAGTCACAATGAACAATTCTCTTTATAGAATTAAGAAAAATATTAAAGATCGAATCCATTATTTTAAAGAAGAATTTAGCAACAAGATTCACAAGAGACATAGTCCTGGAATCTATAGGAAGCTAGAGATTGTAGATTTTAAGAGAATCTTAGTACTAGTGCTCTCTTTTTCAACCTCATTCAGCTAAACTGACAAAGGACATATACGGTAACTAAAACTGGCAGATAGCACCATTTTGCAAGCAAAATTACATGACATTAGACTAGCAGAGCAATTTGACAGATTGGAGTATTCTGTCCCATTAAGAAGACACTGTCTAGATAACATCAGTGCATAGAGCCGGGGAATAAGTAATAATGGAGATTATAAAAATAGAATCTAATATTTGGTTCATTCAAGGAATATGGGGATGGATTGCAATGTGCAGGCAACTGGAAAAATTACAATCTTGGCTTAATTTAAAAAGTAATAATGTTTAATAAGTAATCTGCCTGCGCAGTTTTATATGGATAACACTTTCTGAAGTGCTCCAATTCATGGGAACTCAACAAACAATCTCAACATAGTGAGGTATGTAAAAGTATATTGTTGCACCCAACAAAAGTTGAGAAATTATCTGGGAACAGTCACACTTTTTGCTCTATAAATTCTAATTTCTGCTACTGTTATACTTTAGAACTTTGTTGTGAGAAATTCCATTGCAAACAATTGCTATAGGATGCTAGTCACACAACATTGGTAATAGACCTGAAGGAGTATTGATATAGTGTAATTGGACAGTATCTTTAGTTGTTTATGCTCATTAATAAAAAGACATTCCTGCATTTTTCCTGAATCTTTTCCTCAGGAAAGCTGCATTTACCCCATATGATAGCAAACTTTTGTAATAAATATATCCTTACTTATTAGATGAACATAAACATTTCATAATGATAGTTTAGACATTGACTGGGAAAGAGTGGTGAATAAAAGTGACAAGTTTCAATTATTCAGAAATTCCATTGCAGAACAATTGCATTTAAATTATTTGTGTATATAAATTAGAATAATTGTAAGGGGAGTTACAGTTCAAGGTTCTGCATTTTTGTCAAGCAATGCAAGTCAAAGGTGAAAAAAAAAGAATGTACTTTAAAGAACTGTAGAAATCAATTAAGAACTAAAGGGTTTGTGATTTTCTAAAGTCAAATGAATTAATGAACTATACAAGAGTGGAAAATAGCTATGAGATAGACTGAGAAAGGAAATATATTTTTGCAAAAAGATGGTTATACTATTTTTCACTCATTTTAAATAGAACTAAGTTAATGGCAACGATAATTCAAAAAGACAGTAGAAGCTAATTCAAAAGACTCCAACTGTGTTACAGGAAAACATGGAGACTGGTCTGAAAAAACTCAGGGACAAGGATTAAGACAAATTAAAGAAACAAAGTAAGAACATTTGAAGTCAATTACTTCTTTGTTTTCTCTGTTTCTTAATTCCAAAGAAGGGAGCACAGTATATAACATTAAATTACACTGGTACAAAATGCAAATTGACCTTGGTTCTCTGTTGCTGTGATAGTTTTTAAGAGCACTGAAACTTATAATCAAACTGAATGAACTTACAGTACTATTGGCAAATTATTACATTTCTTACAGCAGACAACATCATATTTTAAAATATTCCCAAGTTAAAGTTTGAAATTGCTTAATTTCTTTCACTGATGATACACTCAGGCTACTGTTTAAAATGCTGGTTTAGTTCTAAACAACCTGAAATATTTAATCAAAAGCAGACTATTTGGTCTGGATTGCAGGCCACCCCATTCTCCCACTGGGTTGGGTCGTCATACCTTTCTTGCAATTTGCTTTTCTTTTTGTGGGTGAGCCTTCTTGAGTATACACATACTTTTATGTTAACGTAGTCACATACAAAGGTAAAATTAAATGTTTATTAACAAAGTTATATCATCAACATTTACCAACTCAATAATGATTGTTCCATAGCAGGAATCTAGAGAATAAACAGAATGGGGAAAATGAATATATTATGGTTTGAAAGTGTACTTGATGCTAGTGGCTTACAATATTTTATATAATGGAAAGAATAAACAAGGGTAATAAGAGACAAAGCAAAATTGACCCTCATTTCTCCCTGTCTGTGTTCGGTTTGGCAACTAGTAATTTCACATTCTTTAGCTTCAGTATAAATATGAAAATGTCTTCACTCATTTTCTTTGGAGTCTATGTTACCTTCATTAAAGCTGTGTAGCACCTTTCTTAGCAAACATTTGTCCAGAACTCATTTGAAGCTGGGCCAAGACTTGGCATTTCTAACAGCTATTTATAATATAGCTTTGTGAAAATCACTTCAATATAAAAAAAGGATAGTGGCTTTGCTGCCTGCTGTGTTGTCCAGCTTTTCAAAGAGGATTAAGCACTACAATGTTTATTATCTATTGACTTACTATATTAAAGAGATCATAACTACTAATCCAGTTTTCTTTTGTTTTCCTGCTCATTTTTAAAATAAGCTTTTTGTGTTCTTAAAAAGTTGGTTGTCATATTTCATGCTGTGTCAGATGTGGATAGTGTATAAATAAAAATGCACTTAGTATATCTCTACACATTACACACTTTATTTCAAATCATTTCCTCAAACATTTAATCAAGTTTCTGACATGCTTGCTTTTGTAGAAAGATTTTTTTTCAGGAAAATGAAGTATGCTGTTCCACATGATCATAAAACTATAAAGTTATGGGCAGAATTTACAGATTTACTAGTGATTCTGGTTCAATCTAATTCAATTTGCATAAAGTACGCAAAGAATCAAAAATTAGTCTTACCTCTGTTTGATTGAAGTGGGGATAGATGCTAGGAATCCATCCCACTGTCTGTTAAAATTAATGAAATAATTGGTCCTAAATTTCAGCTAACATTATTTTCCTGTACATTTAAGAGTCCTTGGGGACCTCAAAGAGCATTTGAATAATTCTCTCATGTCATGTGCCTTCTTTCAATAGTGATTAAGCAGATGAATCTAGCAAGTTTTTCCCAGATATTTGTGCTTTTCTTTCTATGCCATTTTTGACAGGTCCAACGTGTGGAATCTCCTTTGGAAGGTGTAGCATTTATGTCTCTCAGGATTCAGCGAAATAATATTTTTCTCCCTCAGTTTCTCACCAGCCCAAGATTGTGTCATCTGCCACACATTTCATGAAGTTCTGCAAAATCAACCAATGTAACAAACATCCAGGGACTTTGAAGTTACCTGCTGTGCTTTCAGTCAAAACAACCAAGCTGCTTTTAGAAGCCTTCTTCCTAGCTGATTCTCAGTTTTTGCATTTCTGAATCAGGTTTTTTATTTCTGAGTATAAATGAAATAAATGGATTAGAACAGGGGTCCTCAACCCCCGGTCCGTGGACCGGTGCCGGTCCGTGGCTTGATAGGAACTGGGCCGCAGGGCCGGAGAGGAGGAGGAGGGAGGACAGGGCAGCCCCCTGGGCAGAGTGCGCACCAGGGGTGGGAGAGCGCAGGTGCGGCCGCTCATGCCGTTGGGGGCCCTAGAGGGGCGAGTGAGCCGACTCACCCCCCCGTGTGCGCATGCGCCGCCTGTTCCCCCTCCCCCCGCTTCCCCTCTACGCCAGCTGGTCCGTGGAATTTTCTTTAAAATGAAACCGGTCCCTGGTGCCAAAAAGGTTGGGGACCCCTGGATTAGAACAAACTACTGGGGACAGATTTCTAGTCCACCAAAGTCATACTTGTTTTTAATATAACTTTATTAGAAAAATTTATCAGTTTAAATCAGAGTGTTAGTAGTTATCACTTTTAAAGTAGAAAAGGTGACTGAGGTTTTTTCCCCCCTATGCTTTATTTTACCTTTTAAAAAGCTTGGCACACTCTCAGTAATATCAGGCTGTTTATAGAATAGCAGTATGTTCTAAAGTTTTTTTCTGAAATGTTATATGATCACATTACATGAACCCCTTTTTAAAAAAATGCTGTCGGATAGTTAATCGGTGTTTTCTTCCCAAAGTAAAGACAAATATTGAAGGGGGGGGGAGACTTAAAAATTCTTAATACACTATGTTGTTTGAGCCTGACAAGGTGAAGTCCTGTAAGTATATGGCTAATGTTTTCAGTTACCAAAAAGTATTTAAAATGTTATGGGAATATTGTGTCATGTTTTAGAACATAAAATATAAGCAAAACCAGGGGAAGAATTCTTTGCTTTACAACATTTTCTCTAATTACATTCTCTGGCACTTGGCAGTGGCAATGAGCTGAAACAGTGACTGTTTGTTTATAATATGACATTCAATTACTTATGATGTATTGCTCTATTTTGGCTTTACCCAAACTTCTAAATGTAAAGGACTACCATGGCCTTCATTGCAAACCAAGATTTTTAATGGTATTGCTGCCTAAAGGTGATAGGAACTGTAATCCATTGAATCTGAAGGGCGCCAAATTTGACATAGCTGGAAAGAAATCATATTTGGTTATTCCTCTGCATTATATTACTTCTCAGAAGCTGTTTGTCAATACAACATTATTTTCAGAATTCATTTCTAATAAAAACTATAGTCCAATAGGTATTCTTACTGAAACCTAGAGATCGGCATGGCTGTGGTTTCTGATAAGCTTGTGAAGTTTGAGTACCTGTATAAGACTGAATCTGTGAATATATCAATGTGAAGTTTGATAACTCTGTACCTGAATAATTTGAGGAACATAAACAGAAAGCAAAGACAACAATTCTCTTCCTTTTCCACGATGGCCATGGTAGCAAAGTGGTTAGCATGCAGTACTGCAGGCTACATCTGCTGCCTGCCTGCAATTTGGTAGTTCAAATCTCACCAGGCTCAAGGTTGATTCATCCTTCCATCCTTCCAAGGTTGGTAAAATGAAGACCCAGATTGTTGGGGGCAATATGCTGACTCTGTAAACTGCTTAGAGACAACTGTAAAGCACTGTGAAGTGGTATATATGCTATTGCTATTTCACTAAAAGCTATTCACAAAAGTGGAAAGGCACTTAATAAACATATCATATCGGCATCTGAAACCTCATTTTAAAGTAAACTAACTGATCAAAAATGGTATATCCCCAGGTAGTAAAGAAAAAGCATCAAGGTGCTAATCTTAATCAATATGCAATGCAGTTGTAGAAATTTATGAAACATATTATCTTTCTAATCCAATTCCTCAGTAAGAATCACATGCAAGATGAAGGAGGAAGGAGGAAATAAACTCTGAATTGGAAAGATGTGAAAATTGGACAACTCAACAGGCAGATCAAGATTTCATTATATTTTTTCAACTGATAACTGTTGGGACATATCACGTGCCTTCTCAGGAGACATTGTAACTTTGTATGATAGAGGAGGGCCCAGAAATCACAATATTCCTAAGGGTTATGCTAGATGGGGAGCAAGACCAAGAGTTCTTAATAAGTTCACTCTTGGTAAAATCAAAAAGAAGGGATGAAGCTACGACTTGTGAGATAATGAAGTGCATGAAGAACCAAAGCCAAATGATGTACTCTTGGCAAGGGGATGATGAATTACAAAAATGACTATCCTTGGCAAGATTAAGGGAAGTAATTCAGAAGTCAATGAAAAAATATGGTTGGGACCAGGGATCACTGGAATATCTGTGGAACACTGCAGATTTCCCCTGGGGATGAATAAAGGTAAACGAAATAAATCCACACAGTTATGGCTAGCTATCTGCGGGATCGGATCCTGCCACATACATCCGCACGGCCGATTCGCTCCCACAGAGAGGGACTTCTCCGAGTGCCGTCCACTAGACTTTGTCAGCGGGCGATGCCCAGGGGAAGGGCTCTCTCTGTGGCGGGCCCAGCCCTCTGGAACGACCTTCCCCCCGACATTAGAATGACCACGGACCTCCGCTCCTTCCGTCTAAAATTAAAAACACATCTTTTCTGCTTGGCCGGCCTAGGGTAGTCTCTCTTCTATAGGGTTTTTAATATATTAATTTATGGGGAATCTTAGTATTTTAATGGGGAATTTTTAGCACAGGAATATCGTTTAATCTGTTTTTAAATATGTTGGTATATTTATTGTTTTTTATCCTCCCTGTGCACCGCTCCGAGTCCCTATGGGGAGAGGGAGCGGTCTACAAATTAAATTTTTATTATTATTATTATTATTATTATTATTATTATTATTATTATTATTATTATTATTATTATTATTATTATTATTATTATTATTATTATTATTATTATTATTATTATTATTATTATTATTATTATTATGTGAAGCCCAGCTCATTAATATCTCTTTTTTTCTTTATATTTGATTTTATTCCAGACATTTTTTATTCTCCCCTCCCCCCAAAAAATCCAAAGAAATGGGCTGGGAGACGAAATGGGGACGACGACGACAAAAAGACAAAAAACACAAAATAATCAAAACATTTTAAAAGGTGCATTTAAAAAATCCAATAATACATATACATATATTATCACCTCTAGTTGAATACTGATTAATACCTTACTACATTAGTTTCCACTCCTTGCAAAACAGAATTTTTAAACTCCAAAATCAGGGGTCCTCAAACCCTCCACACACACACCCGTGATGCAAGCGGTAGGCAAGCACACAAAGCTTCATTTGTGCATGCACAGGATTAGGTTGAGTGTGCTTATTAGTACCTCTTAGAATCTTTAATTCTATTCTGTGAAAATTCATCTGTGAGCCAGTGGTTTCTAGAATTTTGCTAGGACCACTCATTTTCAAGGTCATAAAACCTACACCAAATAATGGAAGTACAACATTAAAAAAAAGGCAGTATGTTTGAAGACTTGTGGGTGTAAGTGAATTTGTACCCTTATTCTAAGGCAAAATTATATATTACTTCATCTGGGTATATAATAGTTTCTTATCTAGCTATGTGACATCATGTATCTAGAAGTCTTTAGCTGACTTAAAGCCTAGTAGCCATGTTGAAACAAATGTCCAAGAATTTCTAAGAAAACCTAATCAAACTCACAGCCCATGGGACAGATGTGTCACATGCTGGCCACACCTATGCCTGATTTAGTGAAGGGAGAAAAGTCACAATGCATCACAATGCATGATGATACCATGACGATGTGAGTTTGACACCCCTGACCCAGTGGCTTGATCCTTTCTTTTTTACATTGCTAAAATAATAAGCCACCATACATAAGGATCCAAACAATGACTATTGACCACTAGGAGCTCCATCAACTATGCATCAGGCAATGTTTTGTTTCACGGTCAAACCACGTAACTCTCTGATGGACTAGCTAACCCAACAGGTGGGATAGAACTAGGGTCTAGTGGGGCTTCAGGCAAATACAAGAGCTGCTGCTGGAACAGTTGCAGCCCTTCAACTCTCTTCCTGCTTCCTTGTTAGATAAATATAATAGGAATCCAAGCAAATGTTTTGCCTTTCTTGCTCAATAAAAGCTCTACATCTGTGTCCAGATAACTCTTCCAATGACTATGCTGATATAGGAATTGCCATTAACTTAATGACTGAAGGAGCTGCAAAGTAAACAATTCCCTTCTGATTCAAGTCAGCCTGAATCTGAAAATTTACATGAATTTTATGCCATGCCCTGAGATTTAGTTTTGAGGAACCTGTCAAACAAGTGAGAGACAACCATGAAATTTGCCATCTTGGTTGGGGTAAGCATTCAGTTTAAGAATATGCTGTTAATTTTTTCAGCTTGCACCTCAGGATGTGGGCTCAAATGTAAGAGGTTTAACTGCATAGAGCTGCTGCCATATAAAATGTAAGATGAGGTAATTTGTGAATGCATCCCCCACACAATTATTGTTTTAATGCAAATCTGCTTGGTATTGAATAACTCAAAATAATACAGTAGAATATAGGGAATAATATAGTAGAAGAGAGGGAAGATGCCTCTCTTCACTAGTATACCTTCCTCTTAGGTCTTCTACCTGAAAACAAGAGACCTTTAAAGTTAAAGTCATGCAGCTGAGAGACAACAAAGCTTAGCTGAGTGCTCAGAAAAAGTTGTGCCATTTCATTGTGGGCCTGCAGAGCTAATGATTGTTACTCATTGCTATTTAAGACCAGCCCCTTTCAAAGCATTGGTAGAATGTCATACTTGTAGCAAAGGACGTTTTTTTCTAAAAGCAAATATCCTGTATGCTCCATATTTGGCCTTTTGCAAAATGAAACTTTTCCAAGGGTCAGATGCTGAGAACTATAGTTGGCTATTCTGATGTTCATCCATGTTGAGTGGAAGAAATTTTTCAACTCTTTCAGAGAACTGCCTCCAGCAGTTGTGAATGCCCCAACCCTGGAAGTCTTTAAAAAGATGTTAGACAGCCATTTGTCTGAAATGGTATAAGGTTCCTGCCCACGCAGGGGGTTGGACTAGAAGACCTACAAGGTCCCTTCCAAGTCTGCTATTGTATTATTGTATTATTGTAGAATAGTCCAATTGAACATATTGAAATATTTGAAACCGTTTGGCAATCTTACATTAGAGCAGGTATCAAGAATTAAACTTTTCTGTGTCACATTGGTTAAGCCTCAAATTGATAAATCGGACTTCTCACCTTGAACTGTATGTGCCTTGGGTCTTATTTTCCATGGAATTTATATCTGATGTATCACATATCAAGAAACTTGATGGCATTTGGTAGTAGTTAATGTTTAAAGGTAACCTAGTTTATTTCCTATAATTGACTAATAACCTTGTATATGCTTGATGTCTTACACTTGTTTTGTCTTCCAGATTTAAATGTTCTGGAACCATAGTTTGCCCAATCATCTCGTTTTTCATATAAAAGCTAATAAATTGGCTACCTATCAGACAATCAAAAAGCCAAGAACCATAAAGATAATGAAAAACACAACTTAATTGAATACAACAAAATAAAAAAAGCCAGAGATAGAAATACGGTCAGAAATAAGATTTACTTATTTACAGTCCAAAGCACTTGAGAGCAGGAGAGCAAGCAATGGATGGAAACTAATCAAGGAGAGAAGCAACTAAGAAGAATTTTCTTGACAGAATAATTAGTCAGTGGAACAACTTGCTTCCAGAGTTGATGAATGCTCCAACATTAAGAAGAAACATTAAGAAGAAATTGGACAACTATTTGTCTGAAGTGGTATAGTTTCCTGCCTGAGCAGCTGTTGCACTAGAAGACCTCCAAGGTCACTTCCATTTTTATATTCTATATGCTATACATATTAACCAGGCTCAAAAACACAGTTCTAAATTATTTATAAAATTAGCCAGTCTTATATTGTTTCAATCAGTCATATAGTTCTGACTGCAGTTCCTGCTAGAGATAGCACATAGCAAAATAGGGTTTATAATTTCTTACTGTAACAGTTTTGGAAAAATAGGAAAAATTCCGGATATTTTCAATAAGAAGCCCCATTAGATGGTTGGGACTGTGAAGATGTAGAGAGATTGCATTGGTACTGGAGAGTATGTCCATTACTTCTTTATATTTACCCCTCCTGTGACAAAATAGAAAACCTACAGAGGGCTTTTCTAAAAACAGATCCCTGAATTTATTATGGTTTCTAGAGCAATTTCTTCTGAGCTGCTACAGTGTGCTTTTGCTCAATGGAATAAGAATGTTTTAATATAAAGAATGTTTGCTTACAAAGCTGCTTTTTGTGGGAAATTAGATTGTTGCTTTGGTAGTGCAGACTTTGATTTGAACGTGTTGCTTTCTAATAAACCTGAATGCGAAGTTGGCTATTGTTCCTGCTGCTGATAAGAATATCAAAGAAGGGAAGACTGTTATTCTTTTTTCTGTTGTGAATTAGATTCTGTTAAAGATACTAACTGATTGTGTCATGTGTGTTTATCAGAAGCTGGAAATGGATTGAAAAGAAGACTGCTACTCATAAGTAGCTGGTAAGTGAAGACAATATTATTACTGTACAATAATTGTAGTACTATAATATACAATTATGTAAAATATTCACAAGATTTTCTGCATTAAAGTATTTATGTAACTTCTTGTTAATACTGATGTAGCATAAATACATACCTACTTAGTGCTTAGAACTTAACAAAGCAACTTAACAAAGCCGCCCTGCGTCCAATCCGGAGATAGGTGCGGGATATAAATTTGATAAATAAATAAATAAAACTTCTGTACTTATAATAGAAACTGCTTCACCGTTATTTTCTTCCTTGCCCCGTTACCTTGATTCTATCTTATCTATCAGTCAGAAATGCTAACAGCTTCTCTTATTAATATTATGTTGCCCAGTTATCTAGCAGCTGAAACTCTTTGAGTTCATCATTTAGAGTGCAGGGATGTGTTGTCGTCTGTCTTCCAGTTGTTCTTTGTTTCTACCATTTCAAGCACCTTCCTGGATTTTCACCCTGGTTGTAGATCCTCTGAATTCTAGCTCTTTCATCCTTTGCTTCCCCTGCTCTATATCTTATCTAGTCACCTCTAACTCTAGCAGAATCTCCTTCTAAACATTAGAGAGCCCCTCCCTCCTAGCTTTGACTTCTTTTATCCTTCTTTCATTTGAACTTTACTTGCTCGCTTATAGGTGCTTCTTAGAGGTTTCAGATTATTTTCTGTTTCTCTGAAAGTGCCTATATGCCTAAACTGGATAGTTGGCAGTCAACCACTAGTGGGGGGGCTTGATAATTGTATGCGAATAGAATAGAATAGAATAGAATAGAATAGAATAGAATAGCAGAGTTGGAAGGGACTTTGGAGGTCTTCTAGTTCAACCCCCTGCTTAGCCAGGAAACCCTACACCACTTCAGACAAATGGCTATCCAACATCTTCTTAAAGACTTCCAGGGTTGGAGCATTCACAGCCTCTGTAAGCAAGTTGTTCCTCTGATTAATTGTTCTGTCAGAAATTTCTTCTCAGTTCTAAGTTGCTTCTTTCCTTGATTAGTTTCCACCCATTCTTTCTTGTCCTGCCCTAGGGTGCTTTGGAGAATAGCTTAATTCCCTCTTGTTTGTGGCAGCCCCTGAGATACTGGAACACTGCTATTATGTCTCCCCTAGTCCTTCTTTTCATTAAACTAGAGATACCCAGTTCCTGCAACTGTTCTTCATATGTTTTAGCATCCAGTCCCCTAATGTTCTTTGTTGCTCTTCTCTGCACTCTTTCTAGAGTCTCCACATCTTTTCTACATCGTGGCGACCAAAACTGAATGCAGTATTCCAAGTGTGGCCTTACCAAAGCATTATAAAGTGGTATTAACACTTCACATGATCTTTATTCTATAGATGTCACTGCTAAGTGAAATCCAGTTCTTGAGGAATTCCTGGAGAAATTTTCTGTCCTATTGATAAAGTTAGAATAACCATCCACTAAATTTCTTAGTCCATAAATTTAGTGGATCATCAAAGGGTTGAGTGGATTGTTTATATCTTATTATGTAAATAATCATAGTAACTTTAATGATTAATGAGAATGAAAAATAAAATCTGAATAATCGTAAATGCCTCTTGTATGCTTTGAGCAGAGCGCTATTTGAAGAAGTTATAGTGAACAGACTTTATATACATTATTTCTGTTTCATCTCTGAGTAATTTGTTGTTGAAAATGCTAAGGGGAAAATTCATAGCTTAAAGGACCTTCACTGTAAATATAAATACTAAAGCTTCTTAATAAAATATGATACTTCTCAAAAAACTATAGTTAATATTTCAGATAAGCAATAATATGTAATTGTAGCCAAGGGTCCTAAATGGGAAAGAAGGGAGGTAGAGAAGATGATTTTTAAAAATATGTTAATAAATTGTTCCCAAGTTGAAGTCCTGATGGCTACATATAGGGCTGGGGGCAAGAATACATACATGATATTATAGGTATTGCCTTCTGGAACTTTTTGGTTATTATTTCCCAGATATTCTTACAAGCCTGGGATTTCCTAAATGTCTCCCATGTTCTAAAACTTCTAAGCACTTCTTAGCTTCTAAACCCAGACAAGATCAGCAAGGGCCTATCCCACAAGGATGACGGAAAATAAAACTCTCAAAATATAACTCCCATTCTGCGGAAGATCTTTGGTTATGGAAGTACAACTTTCTCATAAAGCTGTGTTACAAGTTTTATATTAGCACTTAACCTTTGAGTTAAAAGTAATACTATGTATTATGGATGAATATATGAAAATGACAATCATAGACCATACTATCCTGAGCTGTTCCTACCAGCTGCTTTCCTAGCTATTTGGACTATTGTGTTTCGTTTATGATATTATGCAGGTGGTTGGAATATATTTTTGTTTTGTATGAAGACAACAAAACGATCAATTCACATCTTAAGTGCACCATGCAGAGTTTTTATGCATGCAAATTGTCTAATACTGACAGCGCAGTTAAATGTCAGCCAGCATTTCTAAATACTTATGAACAATTTGCGAGTGCCAACTATAATTTAAATTTGTTTTATTGACTGCATGCTTCTTAGACTTCTTTTCGTTCATTCCATCCCTGACACTTCCTTTTTTAAAAAGAAACTGAAAAGGAAAAATAGCAAACATCTCTGACAAATAAAACCCGCCATACAGATTTGTTTTTCATTTAAAATTACCTTATTAAATATCACTGTATTAAATATCACTGTAACACTAAGTAACATCAAACTATTGTTATTTGTAGTAATAGTAGACCAGAGGTTATTGAAATGTATATATTTCACAGGTATCATCACATCAGTGCATTTTTATTATTTAAATTGTTGCTTTGGTTGCTGGCTTCTAAGAGGCAATGCCATTTAAATACAACTGGTTGAAACTTTTAGTTTTAAGGCTTTCAGCAGATGCCCAAAGGTATAAACAATAGTTATTTCCTGAAGCTGAATTATAGCACTTACTGCAGCTTCAACACCAAGGTACCATCCATAAAGGTACTAACAATATGGAGTATTTTGGGAACAAATAATAATACTTCGCAAAGACTTAAATAGAGTATTAATTGAAGCTTGCATTTCTAAGAGCTTTGCAACAATTACAACGGAACCCCACTTCTACCTATCTAATGCTATGTTGCAGCCTGTGAATACAATGTACAATTGAATGACTGCCACAAACTGATATTATAGATCAAATCTATAGCCTGTGGATCTTGCAAATTTTAAAAAGCTTTGAGCTGGGCTGCAGCTTTGAAACAGTACCATTAGTTGTGTTATGAAGAGTTTCTGAGCCAAGGACAACTGGCCACATCTGGAATGTTTAAACTTAGAACATGTTGTTATTATTGCGAAATATCTGCTGCGTTGGTGCACATTCCTATTCACAAAGTGGTTGCCCTGCCGAATATAACCAATTGCAAAACACTCTGAGCTGCTTACAATAAAACCAATCAACCAACACACACACACACCCAATGCGATTTAAGTAAGATTAGGGGGAAATGCATCTGAAGCTTATATACAAATTCAATAAATATTCCTCCCTATAGGGTCCCCATAATGGGAGGACAGGAAGGCAGTAGCAGCCACTGATAAGGGAATTACCTTCCAGGCAAGCTACAGAAGTACACAAGCCAAGTTGCTGTTATCTTTCAATTTATATTAACCCAGACATAAGCTAGTCATTTACAATGCATCAACCTTTTCAGGTGGAGCAGCTTACCAACACATACATCCCTTTGGCCGATTCGCTCACACAGAGAGGGACTTCTCTGGGTGCCGTCCACCAGGCAATGCCAGCGGGCGACGCCCAGGGGAAGGGCCTTCTCTGTGATGGGCCCGACCCTCTGGAACAACCTACCCCCGGATATTAGAATGACCACGGACCTCTGCGCCTTCCGCCAAAAAGTAAAAATCTATTTGTTCCATCAGGCCGGCTTGGCCTAATTTACGCTTCTCGCCCCAGTCTGTTTTCTCAAACTGTCTATTGGGTTTTAATGGGTAGTAATTTTAATGTTCTTACATTTTTAGTACAGGGTAGTTTAATTCGCTTTTAACTTTGTGTGTATTGTATGTTTTTATATGGTTTTTTAATTTTCCTGTACACCGCCCCGAGTCCCTTCGGGGAGAGGGGGCAGTTTATAAATGTAATAAATTATTATTATTATTATTATTAAAAGAGGCTGCTAAATTAATGTTTTAGCTCTCTTAAAGACTGATATATGGAAGAAGCCAAGAGTCAGGAAACTGGCAAAACCAAACTGGAACCACCATATTGCCAGCATGGAATATATCATGTCAGCCCATTTCCTCAAGGCACATTAATGTGATGGATACTACCTGCACACAGCAACTTGAGGTATGATATTAGGAAAATCTTAAAATAATCTCAACTTTCACTGGATACTGAGATACAGGCAGAGGCATGGTTAGGAAATGGTTAATAGATGGTCTTTGGGGACTTTGTGTGGATTTGCCCTTAAGTCCCAAAGGTACTTTTTTTCAAGAGGCAACTGGACTTTCTGGTTTTTCTTTGAAGATATTTCACTTCTCTTCAAAGAAACTTCTTCAGCTCTGACTGGATGGTGGAGAATAGAAGGATTTACACTCCTTGCAGACATCTGGTCATTTGCATTTTTTTAGCATTCATTAAGGCCACCTGGGGGCTTATCTGTGTCATCAAGGTCACCCGAGTAATGCAAATGGGTGTGGAGCCTTCTTGGAACTGTTGAAAGGACTGTTGTAGACTGGAAATAGATGATATCCCTTCCCCTCTGTTGAGAGAGGGATGTTCAATTTTGACTTAGATGGCTTCTTTGACCCCTCTTTCAAACCAGTGGTCCTTTCTGTCCAAAATGAGAATTTTACTCTCTTCAAAAATCTTTTAAATGCAGATGCTGAATCTAGTACTGATGGGTTTGTTCTCCTATGTTGTGCCATGCAATTATGAAGTGGTTGTTGCATATGGTCCACTGCATTGTACAGCATTTACCCATGTACATATTTGCCCTTAAATTTCAAATAACTCTAAATTATTCTAGACTATATTTAGCCTCCCAGCTGGTCGAATCTCAATGGACAGATGATCCCATTGTGAAGCAGAAAGTAATAATTACTCAGCACCCTTGTAGAATCTTATCAGTATAAGCTTGTGAAGGAACTGGTAGCTGAAAATAAGATTTATTTATAATATTTTAATCTCATGTTCTTGGTGCTATGCCTCCTCCTCACTTTGCCACTTATCACTAGCCTTTAGATTTACAACTTTAGGTTTACATCTATAAAATAACCCATGACACAGCATCATTCAATCTTATAGCATACAAACCAGATCTTTCTAATGGCTAGGGATGTGCTCTATTGCAGGGGTCTCCAACCTTTGCAACTTTAAGTCCAACAAAGCTGGCTGGAGAATTCTGGGAGCTGAAGTCCTTCAGACTTAAAGTTGCAAAGGTTGGAGATCCCTGATATACAGTACCTATTGAAAATTTCCCTCAAAGCAACTCATTAAGAAAAATGAACTGAACTAAACTGAAATGAAAAATGAAAAATGAAGGTTTTCTGGGTTTTTTTGTATAATCGGATAAATGTAAACAACATAAACATGGAAACAATCTATAACATTTTTTATTCTGGTGAAATAGGGATTTAGATTTAGCTTTTTAAAATTTTTGTGTTTCACATTAGATTACAGTTGGTCCTTGATTTATGACCATTCATTTAATAATTGTTACAACTGCTGCAGCAATTTGATTGCAATCCAGGCACTTGCATTTATAATAGTGACAGCTTTCCAGGGTCATGTGATCACCACTTGCAATCTTCCCAGTTGGCTCCCAACAAGCCAAATCAATGGGGGAAGCTGGAGTCACTTAATTACCATGGCAAAACCAGTCATAAATGTTTTTGGGGAGTGACAAGGTTTACCTGTATAACATCAACAATAATCAATGTAGTACTGAACACATGACCTTCTTCTAGTTTTTATTGGTCAAAGAAAGGAGCCCAATTTGGTTCACGGTGTTCTCTACATATTCTAAGCATTGAAAGGTTGGCAGAAAGTCAGCTTCAAACTGCTATATGAATTATTGGAGGGAGGAACTTATGGTGGTATAGAATGGTCATTAGTTAAACCAGGGGTCTCCACCTTTGCAACTTTAAGTCTGAAGGACTTCAGCTCCCAGAATTCTCCAGCCAGTCCTTCAGACTTAAAGTTGCAAAGGTTGGAGACCCCTGAGTTAAACTGATTGGGGGTACAGCAGATGTTATCAGTACAGTGGTATTTCCCCAAGGCTGCTATAGTATTATATGTAGCTGTCGTAATATATATTGGGTCCTCTGTGGAGAAGGGTGGGATATAAATATAAATAAATAAATATATACTTTTTAACATGCTTTTACCTATTAATATTTTTTTCTTTGAGGTTTAAGTATGATCTTAAGCACCATGAACAAACGTTCTTTATTGTATCTAACTCCCATTGTATGTATAGATCCCACATGAAAATGAATTGTTCTATGGAAGATAGTGGCAGGTTTAAAAATAATCCCATGATTTTTACAGCTCATGACTGGGAGATACCAACCCCCAAATGTTACTGTTGCAAGTATATAAAGCAACTTGGTCATCAGAAAAATAAAACACAAATCACAATTTTAAAAAAAATGCTGCTTGAGGCAGATGTCTACATGACAGAAATATTATTTTTCAATATTCATGCCATCATCATATGGACACTTACCTACGAATAAGCCTAATAGAATTCAGGAGAGCTTAGTTCAAAAGATGAAAATGTATATGTGACCATCTATTTTATTTCCCTAACATTCCCTAATATATTTATTGATATTACTGTTTATCATGAAATAACTGATTGAATGTGTGTGCATGTATGCATGTGCTGTCAAAATACTCCTTATTCTTCTATTAGTAAATAGGGGTTGCAGTCTGAGTTCCAAATGAGGCAGATGGCTGCAGGATATTATATGTTCTGCAAAAAGGGATGAAAAATGATATGAAGAAATAAGTTTCCCACAGGAAATTAAAGTTTGTACACAGTGACATATGCTTGATTACACCTTCCAAAGTACATTATAAAAAATGCACAACTTTATTTCCAAGAGCTCTTTGTGGATAAAAAGAAATGAAAAATTCCATTGCCAGTTATTCTGCTGCTGCCATGGTCTTCAATACCAACTATGGCTTAAGCAGGCTCATGAGAGGAATAATTAAATCTAATTGAATTTAAACTGTAGAAGCTGGCTGCATTCAAAACACAAACAAAAAACATCAACGTATATCAGCCACAATACTATGGACTTCTTCTATACTTCTTTCTCTTAAATTTCAACATGTTATTTGAGACGGAGCTAATTATCAATAGCTAATTGACTGGTTGAACCTAGCACCAACCAGTTCTCAAATCTTAATGGCATCTGTTCAAGTATTTGTATTAAACAATGGCTCAAATTTTTTCTTTGCAGAGTTCAGTAACACCATATATTAGTCATTCAGTCTGCAGCACAAGAATACATCAGCATAAAACTAGACTGGGTGTTAGCAGTCATGTTGTTTGATTGTTTACATTTGTATACCACCAGAATCCCAGTGGACTACTTGAGCAGGCCCACCAATACAAAGGCTGTCTTTATACTAAATCAGAAAATCAAGTTAATATTTCTATTTCTGTGACCTTGTCTGCTTATCATTGGTGCCTGTGTCACTTGAACCGTAGTAGCTGCCATTTTTCAGTTTCTAGAAACTAGAATTTGTAACCAAATCAAATCGTAAGTCACAAGCTAGTAAGCCTAGAATGGCAGCTTTTTTGCATTGTGGATGACTTGGCAAGACTAAAATTCATGTGAAACACAGGTGGATGGTGGGGGCTAATGCGTAGGGAACTCACATAAAATTCTGTGGGAACTAGAAATAAGAACTTTGTTCATTCACTGTGATGTGCTTGGCACTGTATAAAAATGTATTTATTTCTTTTTCCATTTACTTTGCTTTCTTCACTAAAGATGTATTTTGTCTCTAAAGACCATGGGTTTGATCCAGCAGTCATCAATAACTGGAGGGGAAGCAGTGCTTTCCATTGTGAGAATGACTATTTGCTATAGCACAGTTAGCAGAGGCAGGTTATATCTAGATGTGTCTATCACAAAACAGAAAACACAGCAGTATAGCAATGAAATGAAGCTATATCTGACCAATTTTACATTTATTTGTTTTATTTATGTGCCATTTACTCCTGAAGGCTAGGTATAGGTCAGTGATGGCTGCTGCCACATGCTGAAAGCATGCGAGTGCACGCATGACAGCATGAGCGTGTATACCCATAATGCAATGCATGCCCCATGCACCCTGACCTCCTGCACATGCATGTGTGATCCCACCTGTGTGTGCCCCTCTTCCTGTACATGCATGCATGGACCCCCGGTACATGCCCTGCTTCTCTGTGCATTCATGCATGATCCCTGTGCTCCCACACGCATGTTCATGCATTTTCCACATGCCCCCTGCGCATGTGCAGCAGAGACCTGAAAACCAGCTGGCCGGCAGGAGGCGCACACACATGCCCAGTGGAGCTGAGCTGGGGTGATGGCTCAGGTGCCCATAGAGAGGGCTCTGCATGCCACCTGTGGCACGCATGCCATAGGTTCACCATCATGGATATAGGCGAGTTTCAAACTGCAACTTAAAAATATTATGGAAACTCATATTTTTATAGATTCACAGAAGTACAATACAATACAATACAATACAATAGCAGAGTTGGAAGGGACCTTGTAGGTATTCTAGTCCAACCCCCTGCATGGGCAGGAACCTTATACCATTTCAGACAAATGGCTGTCTAACATCTTTTTAAAGACTTCCAGGGTTGGGGCATTCACAACTGCTGGAGGCAAGCTGTTCCAGAGGTTAATTGCTCTTACTGTTAGGAAATTTCTCCTTAGCTCTAAGCCGCTTCCCTCCTTGTGGAATAGACTAAACCTGTGTGTATAAACCCTTGCTAAGTTCAGACATTCAAATTAACCTCAAGAAATGATTGTTCAACCTCAGCATGAAAACACTTCCACTTTCCAAATTTCAAGGAACTCCCAAATCCTGAACTTCCATTTAAACATATGTTGACATATTTGTACGAAGTTTTTACTATAATCCTGATGCTTTGACTATACAAAGTTAAACATTCCAAGTTCCATTAATGTATCTTCATTGAACCTAACATAGTTCTGATAATTCTTGTTTTGTCAAACATATTTCAGATTACCCAGACATGATATCCAAAATTTGACATGATACTTAAACAAGAATGGCTAATATAGACCTATTATTTCTTTTAATTTGGAAACTGTACATGGATTTATTTGAAGCAGTCTAAGATTGTATTTGACTTTTTTTGCAACCACATCATACTGCTGATTCATATTCATTTGTATTCAGTTAACATCCCGATATTTTTCCCAAATCCTGTTGTCAAGGGAGATATATTTTATGCTATTCCTGTGTAATAAATTTCAGTATCCTTAATAAATAACTGTGAAATTTTTCAAGTAAACTTAATTGTTACTTTCTGCCCATTTCTCTATCAAAATCATTTTGGATTAAATTTAATGTACAGGGGAAACTCGAAAAATTAGAATATCGTGCAAAAGTTCATTTATTTCAATAATGCAACTTAAAAGGTGAAACTAATATATGAGATAAGACTCTTTACATGAAGTGCTCCAAAATCTCCTGGTAGACGGCTATGTTGACCCTGGACTTAATGAAGCACAGTGGACCAACACCAGCAGATGACATGGCTCCCCAAATCAACACAGACTTTGGAAACTTCACACTGGACTTCAAGCATCTTGCAGTGTGTGCCTCTCCATTCTTCCTCCATACTTTGGGTCCTTGGTTTTCAAATGCGATGCAAAAGTTGCTCTCATCAGATAAGAGGACTTTGGACCACTGAGCAACAGGACTTTGGACACTGTGCTTCATTAAATCCAGGGTCAATGCAGGCGTCTGCCAGGAGATTTTGGAGCACTACATGTTTCCTTCTGCAGATGAGATTTATAGGGATGTGGACTTCATTTTCCAGCAGGACTTGGCACCTGCCCACACTGCCCAAAGCACCAAAACCTGGTTCAATGACTGGGAGGATTACTGTGCTTGATTGGCCAGAAAACTCGCCTGACCTGAACCGCATAGAGAATCTATGGGGCATTGCCAAGAGAAAGATGAGAGACATGAGACCGAACAATACAGAAGAGCTGAAGGCCACTATTAAAGCATCCTGGTCTTCTATAACACCTCAGCAGTGCCACAGGCTGAGAGCTTCCATGCCACGCCTCATTGAGGCAGTAATTGCTGCAAAAGGGACCCAAACCAAGTACTGAGTACATATGCATGCTTATACTTCTCAGAGGTCCGATATTGTTCTACAATCCTTGTTTTATTGATTGCATGTAATCTTCTAATTTTCTGAGATTGTGGATTTGGGGTTTTCATGAGCTGTACGTCATAATCATCACAATTATGACAAATCAGAGCTTGAACTATCTTGCTTTGCATATAATGAATCTTATCTCATACAGTATATTAAGTTTCACCTTTTAAGTTGCATTACTGAAATAAATAGACTTTTGCATGATATTCTAATTTTTCGAGTTTCACCTGTACTAACTGTCCCACTTACTTTTATTATATGTCATCTGCAAACTTTATCCTTCTAATTCTTCATCAAAGTCAAGTCTCACTGTATTTTTCG
Source organism: Rhabdophis nuchalis (assembly GCA_039707465.1). Classification (NCBI taxonomy): domain Eukaryota; kingdom Metazoa; phylum Chordata; class Lepidosauria; order Squamata; family Natricidae; genus Rhabdophis; species Rhabdophis nuchalis. The sequence goes on along the minus strand of CM077649.1, from coordinate 30,523,321 downwards.
GAGTATAAGACACACCTAGGTTTTGAAGAGGCAATTTTAAAAAAAAAATGATTTCCCCCCTCCCTGCTCCCAGGAGCACTCTGTAGGAATCCCAAACCATCTGCACACCCCATTTCTTGTGAAAATGGGACATTCAGAGAGTTTGGGAGACCTGCAAAGTGCTCATGGGGGCCAGGGAGGGCAAAAATGCGACCTGTGGGAGTTTGGTCTTCTTAAAGAGTAAGGCTGGGACAAGTAACGGGAGCTCACTCCATTACACAGCACGAGGGATTCGAACCACTGAACTGCCGACCTGTCTGATCAACAAGCTCAGCATCTTAGCATTGAGCCACCACATCCCTTAATTTGCATCAAGATCATTCTGTTCTGTTCTGAGACGCAAGCAAGCAACTGTTCGTAGTAAAACAGGTACTTTCATGTACCAAAATATGGTTGACAAGAAGACCTGGAGAGTGTCACAAAGACTCCAGCTGGATGCCTTTACTGTCCATATTTCAATTAATCCCTCTTGCTCAGCAAACTTTGGCAGCAAATGATCACACAACTATATTTTTCAAAAGAAACCCAAGATGACCGTTACAAGCAGATATGATTCAAGGTTGTTAGAACATCCTCTCTATTTTCTAATCTCTATTATACTTTACTTCCTTGTAGTAATAGTGGCAATGGAAGTGATTATAGGACGTGATCAAATGTATAATGCCTATGCAATAATTATTGGGCTGTTCCCACACATTTCAGGTAAAAATATTAGCCAGTAGATAGACCGTAGCTTTGGGTATTCAAAAACAATACAGTCAAATCAGGTGTTTTCCAAAAAGATGTTATTAAATATTTTATTAAATAAATATTAAGAAAATATCAGAGAAAAACAGAATAATATTTGTTTTCTTGCCAAAGAAAAGGTATACCAAATTACTGTCATCCCATGTAATGAAAGAGAACAGATCTTCTGACATTGATTGACAACTGTATAGCATGTTCCTGAATCATCATGTCTACACCAAGATTCAAAGTATTTGGGCCTTTAGATACTTTTAATATATATTTTTTATAGACAGGACTATAAACAACACTTGGAGATGGTTTTGTCACAACTTAGTTGACACACAGCCAAAGATATTTATAAGTAAGATATCATCAGTACTAGACAACACTTGAAAGACAGCTTGATGACACATCTTATCAATAATTTGGAATTCTGATAATTTATGTTTTGCCAAATATATTCTTAGTGAGGTGTTTCTAGCAGTCTGTTATTCACCTTTCTCTCTGCAGTTTAAGGAGCTCATATTCTTTTATCTTGATACAAATAGCAATACAGATTAAAAAACTTGAAGTGAGAATGACAAGTAGCCAGGGTTCAAGGAGAAAGTGACTACATTTAAATTGCAACAGCTTTAACAATAAGCCTTTTCTAGAGCATGATGGGATTTACAGCATATTAATCCAGTATGCGATTTTTGCTAACAACTGTAGTTGCGAATGTGATAAAATTTTATATTTTACTAGCTGGATATCCTTGCTCCGCTACAAAACTATGTGATCAGACTTGATAAATCAACACTTACATCTTGAAAATTAATGAGTAGTTATGATCAGCCTCTCCTCTCCCCTTCTCTCTCTCAGGCATACCCTACAGAATCCTCTCCTCTCCTATCCCAAATTCAAATTCAAATTCAAATTAAGATTTATTAACCGCACCCTCTCCCCACAGGGACCCGGGGCGGTGCACAGGCATAATTAAAAACAATATACAAAATACAAACATTACTTAAAATAAAATTAAATAAATCTACCTATGCTAAAAATATATAATTAAAACCCATTAAAATTTGTAATTAAAAGACAGAGAGAACTATTCAAGGCCGGCCAGTCGAAAGAGATGGGTCTTCAATTTTACCCGGAAGGAGCGGAGGTCGGTGGTCGTTCTAATATCAGGGGGAAGGTCGTTCCAGAGGGCCGGGCCCGCCACAGAGAGCGCCCTTCCCCTGGGCGTCGCCCGCTGACAAAGTCTAGTGGACGGCACCCGGAGAAGCCCCTCTCTGTGGGAGCGAATCGGTCGTGAGGATGTGTGGGGCAGGATCCGATCTCGCAGATAGCTAGGTCCCGAGCCATGGAGCGCTTTGAAGATGATAACTAACACCTTGAAGCGCACCCGGAAGACGACAGGTAGCCAGTGCAGCTCGCGCAGGAGCGGTGTTACATGGGCAAACCTGGAGGTGCCCATAATTGCTCGCGCGGCCGCATTCTGAACTAACTGAAGCCTCCGGGTGCACCTCAAGGGGAGCCCCATGTAGAGAGAGTTGCAATAGTCCAGTCGGGATGTCACGAGGGCATGGGTGACTGTGCGAAGGGCGTCCCGATCCAATAGGGGGCGCAATTGGCGAACCAGGCGAACCTGGTAAAACGCCCTCCTGGCCACGGCTGTCACTTGCTCTTCCATAGACAGCCGGGTATCCAGGAGGACACCCAAATTGCGCGCCCCATCCACAGGGGCAAGATGTTCGCCCCCTATGGCCAGCGTTGGAGAAAGCTGGTTGAATCGGGCAGCCGGAAACCACAGCCACTCGGTCTTGGTCGGGTTGAGCCTAAGTCCGTTACTTCCCATCCAGATCCGCACGGCTTCCAGGCACTGGCACATCACCGCTACGGCATCGTTGGGGTGGTCTGGGGTAGATATGTACAGCTGGGTGTCATCAGCGTACAGATGGTACTCTACCCCAAAACCACGGATGATCTCACCCAGCGGCTTCATGTATGCATTAAACAGGAGAGGCGAGAGGACCGACCCCTGAGGCACCCCGCATGTGAGGGGTCTCGGGGTCGACCTCTGCTCTCCTGCCCGCACAAATTGCGATCGGCCAGAGAGGTAGGAGGAGAACCACCGCAAAATGGTGCCTCCCACCCCCAACCCCCCCAGCCGATGCAATAGGATACCATGGTCGATGGTATCGAAAGCCGCCGAGAGGTCTAATAGGACCAGGATGGAGGAACATCCCCCATCTCTGGCCCTCCAGAGATCATCTACCAACGCGACCAATGCCGTCTCGGTGCTATGCCCGGGCCGAAAGCCGGACTGGCGCGGATCTAGATAGTCAACTTCCTCCAGGTGACGGGGAAACTGTTGTGCCACCACACTCTCAACAACCTTCGCCAAGAAGGGAAGGTTGGAGACTGGACGGTAGTTGTTCAAAAGAGCTGGGTCCAAAGAGGGCTTCTTGAGGAGGGGCCTCACCATAGCCTCTTTTAGGGAGGCAGGCAAGGAACCCTCACTCAAGGATGCGTTGATAACCTCTTGGAGCCAGCCTCGTGTCACCTCCCAGGATGCCAGTACAAGCCAGGAGGGGCACGGGTCCAATGAACATGTGGTGGCTCGCAGTCGCCCACGTAGCCTGTCCATATCCTCGGAAGTAACGGGGTCAAACTCCTCCCAAACAAGATCTCTCTCGTGGCATCCCACTGGGCCATCCCCCTTCTCTTCCTCAGGCTGGCCCCATTGATTTTCTCCTCTCCCCTTCTCTCCCTTAGGCTTGCCCCACAGAGGCCTCTCTTCTCCCCTTCTCTCTCTCAGACTTGCACCACAGAGGCCTCTCCCCTTCTCTCTCTCAGACTTGCACCACAGAGGCCTCTCCCCTTCTCTCTCTCAGGCTTCTCTCCAAACTCCCAGCCTGCAGGCTGGATGAGTCATGTGCTGGCCGTGCCCAAGTGGCAGTTGGAACAGAGTTCTTTTCAGCTTGGGAAGGGGAGTAGAACATCTAACTTCTTATCATCATAGCATGTTAATAATAACATAAGAAATACTAATGATCTGATGGTCATTTCGAAAAATCCTTTCTTAGTGAGCACCTAGAAGCCAAGAGGAACATACGTGCCAAATTTCAAGTTTGTAGGCTTTACGGTTCTAGAGAGTTCATGATGCTTTGCGAGTGGCATATTGTTTTTATATGTATATAGATGTGCAAAGAGATTTAAAAAAAATAGACCACATCCTTATTCCTTCTTGCAGTGGCAGTACAATAGTGCACAATGGAAAAGAGAGCTGGATTTCAGATGGACAAAAGCATAAGAGAACTGTATTATTAAAACCCAGCCAATAGAGTCTTAAGATGTCCACTGAGCTTCTGCAACTGTTCTGTCAGTATAGCCCATCTATTAATACCCTGAATTCTTTCCCATCCTTGCACTTGTAACATTGAAAATATTGTCTAATGGAAAAGTGCATGGAAGCAATCAACATGTAAAATATATACTGATTTGAACTTTCCAATTTAAGACCAAAAAAACAGTTGGTTATAGTGCATATGTGTTTTGAGTGTGTATATACAGAGAGAGAGAGAAAGAGAAAATTTCATACCTACTCTTCTGATGGTGAATGTTGAAGGAATATTTGGTAATTTTAACAATTAGAAAATCAAACTTTGCTTGCAAGAAGAAAACCAGACTTGGGAGGGGGTGGTGGTATTATAGAATGTGGAATATACTCAAATATCACCTGTTAGCAATTTCTGAGCATCCCCTCTCATGCCCCCACCCCACTTGGAAAACAAAGCTAGTTGATTATGATCATAAGTCAAGGACTTCATATATTTTTTTATTCTACATTGTTTCTTTTCCTTTTCTTGAAGGCCCAAAGTTTTTTTTCTTTAGGGTTTAGCAAGGCTTCAAAGCTACATTTGAATCTCGGTATATACTGAACATATGGCTGTCGGGTATAAAATAGGTGGTAGCCGACTCAATAGCAGTAACCGTGAGGGATATTGGAGCCCATCTAGATAGCCATTTAAATATGAGCCAGCAATATGTGCTGGAGCGGCTAAAAAAGCCAAAACAGTCGTAGGCTGCATTAGGACAGGGATAGGATCAAGATCACATGAAGTGATCTTGATACCACTTTATAATGCCTTGATAAAGTCACACTTGCATCCAGTTTTGGTCATCATGATATAAAAAAAAAGGAGGCTGAGGTTCTAGAAAGAGTGCAGAGAAAGACAACAAAGATGATTAGGGGACTGGAGGCTAAAACGTAAGAAAAACAGATGTAGGAATTGGGTATGTCTAGTTTAATGAAAAGGCATAGCAGTGCATAATAGCAGGTAGCAATATCTAAGGGGCTGCCACAAAGAAGAGTGGAGCTTTGCTGGCTGGAGAATTCTGGGAGCTGAAGTCCTTCAGACTTAAAGTTGCAAAGGTTGGACACCCCTGCTCCAAAGTACCTGAAGGCAGAACAAGAAGTAATAGATGGAAACTACTAATCAAAGAAAGGATCAACCTAGAACTAAAGGTAAATTTCCTGAAAGATCAATCAGTAGAACAGCTTGCCTTCAGAAGTTGTGGGTGTTGGAAGTTTTTTAAGAGATTGGACAGTCATTTGTCTGAAATAAGGTCTCCTGCCTGAGTAGGGGGTGGGACTAGAAGACCTCGAAGGTCCTTCTGATTCTGTTATTATGTTCTATTATTCATCATGGAGCTTGGTGTTTAACTGTTTTTGTTGTGAGGAATTGCTTATTAATGTTTTCTTTTTGTATGATAAATCTTCTTTTATCAGCTGAAATTTGACCAGTTATAACTTCAGTTTTCTGCCTGTTACTTTAAACATATACCAGCTTCAAGTATGTGCAAAGTTGTTGCCAACAGGACTACAAACACTCATAAACATTGTAGCTCTTGACTGTAGAGACCATCTATTTATCTAAACTTTTTTTAAATGAAAGTTGCCTTTGAAAGTTCCCTACATTTTCGTGTCCCTTTCTGAAGCTCTCAAAACAACACAGCACATTCTGTTGATTTAAAAAGAAAAATATGGATTTCTCAAACTTCGCCACATTCTTCTGGCAGACACTACTTGTTTTCTCAGTATTCTTCCTCTTTGAAAATTGCCTGCCTTATATTTCTTCTACAGTGCATGCTTACACAACAGGAAATAATTATTCACAAAAGGCAATTAGTAGCTTTCAAGACACACCCCTTATAATCAGCAGCTATTCCAAAAATGACCTTTAGATGCTTCACAGCTGTGCTCACTGTCTCTCAGAACATACATCTTCTCTGGCAGCTCTCTCTCTCTCTTGTTTCTTTCTCTTCTTTAACTCGTTTTGCAAACTTTTGTTTCCTTTTCATATTACTAGGTGTCTTTCCCTACTATATACATTTTGTACCAGTTTGCTCCCATCAGAATATCTTTTACCTGCAATTTTACCTGCAATTTTACCTAACACATTTCTATGCAACTGTGCACTTTTGTAGACAAGTGAGCATGTGCTTTGCAGCACAAAATTTACCAAAGTGTACAATCCAATACCTACAGTGCAAATCAGCTCAGAAAATGGTTAAAATGCAGAGAGAAATGTAAACAGCATTTCTAGCAGCATTGGGCCAATCCTGAGAATTTCACGTAGTTTTTCCTTATTGAATTCAATTTGGCAGGATCCGCTTGATCATATGCAGTAATTACAACAATAATTACAAATTACTTAGTAGGTATTGATTATAATGTTTCCGTCTGACAGTACTAAAAAGGAAAGGAAATGAAAAGAACACATTTATTTATTTAATTTACCCAGACCAGCAATGGCATAGGAGAATAACCTTGGGAGAAAGGAAGAAGGGAGACAGCTTAGACTGCAGTGAAACAAGAGGCAGGTCGGTTCACCAAAGGAAAGGGGGCATGGCAAACATCTCAGAAGGGACCCTCCTAATTTTTTGAACAATAAAGGTTAGGGGATAGAGATATACTTTCAGACTTGCAGGTTTCTGTTAATGTCACCTTACAGTAAAGGTAGAGCTAGTAATTCTGCATCTCCTTCTTATAAGGACTACCTCAGAAGTCTGTCAAAGATTTTCTGTGTTTTACATTACAAGATGGCTGGAGAGCACTATACTGTATGTTCTGAAAATATCACTTTTTGAATACATTGTATCTTTGCAAATTCTTATCAACAGTCACTCAAGCTCTCGTGACGTCCCGACTCGACTACTGTAATGCTCTCTACATGGGGCTTCCCTTGAGGTGCACTCGAAAGCTACAGTTAGTGCAGAATGCAGCCGCGCGGGTGATTACGGGAGCCACTAGATGCTCCCACATAACACCGATCCTGCGTGAGCTGCACTGGCTTCCTGTGGCCTTTCGGGTGTGCTTCAAGGTTTTGACGACCATCTTTAAAGTGCTCCATGGCTTGGGGCCTAGTTATATGCGAGACCGCCTCCTGCCCCATACATCCCTTCAGTCGATACGCTCCCACAGAGAGGGTCTTCTCAGGGTGCCGTCGGCCGGGCAATGCCGTCTGGCGACACCCAAGGGAAGAGCCTTCTCTGTGGCGGGCCCTGCCCTTTGGAACGACCTACCCCCTGAATTGCGTACCATCACCGACCTCCGCCTCTTCCGCCAGTGTCTAAAGACACATCTTTTTCAGCAAGCCGGCCTAGCCTAACCTCCCGTGGGGACTATTTTAGAGAGTTTTAAATTTGGAATTTTAAAATTGGTTTTAGCATAGGACTAGAATAATTTAATATGTTTTTAAATTATGTATTTATTCTTTTGTATGCTTTTAAATTCCTGTGCGCCGCCCTGGGTCCTCTGCGGAGAAGGGCGGGATATAAATATGATTAAAAAAAATAAAAAAATAAAAGAATATGTCACTGGAAGAAATTGCCAGGTGAAATGTTTTCATGTATATTTTTAATATATAGTAGATGGCCTTGTAGTGAGGATTGAAAGAGTTTGTGTCCCCGAGAATAAACATGCTGATTGATTTGTAATACATTAAAGGGTGATGCATGCCACATAATGAAATACTGAGATTAACCATTGTTAAAACAATGTCCTTTTGTGGTGATGTAAGCAATAGCAATAGCACTTAAAGTGCTTTACAGCCCTTTCTAAGCGGTTTACAGAGTTAACATCTTGCTCCCAATAATCTAGATCGTAATTTTACTGACCTTGGAAAGCTGGAAGGCTGAGTCAACCTTGAGTCCCATCAGGATTTGCCTCCAGACTATGGGTAGAGTTGCCTGCAGTACACCACTGCACCACCAAGACTTACTATTGAAAAGTATTTTAGCACGGCAAACAAAATATGGAATGGTCTTGGTTTGTAAATAAATCTTTAGCACATAGAAACATGCTACCTAGCAGAAATACTGAGAGTAACCATTATAGTAGATTGTAATTATTTTTTCCTATTATACCCCATCTCACTTCAAATTAAATGCAATCATTCAGGATTTACCACCAGCTTTCATATTATGTCATGATATTTCATACGCTTGGCTAAATAATAAATATTCAGCTCCAGGCCACTGTTTATGTTTCTGAATGAATGCAACAAATGAGCTACCATGACTTCATTAAGTAAGCCTTGTGATGTGTATGCATTCCGAACAAATTGCAAAATGAAGCCATGGTTTGTGGCTTCTTTGTTAAAAGCAGTCCCCCTCCCACAGACAAAATTAAACTACCACTTGGCTAATGTACCTACCTGAAGTGCAAGAAACCAAAGTGCCAGAACAATCATCCTTATTTTTACTGCTTATTGAGCCTTGCTATTTCACTAATGACTGATTTTGCTTTTTCCTCTTCAAAAGCTTTTTGTTTTCCTTATTTTGTAAATGAAAAGAGGGGAAAAAACTTATAGAGATGGAAATATTTCTATGAACTGAAGCTGCCATAGCCTTATCAAGTTGCCATTCCTTATCAAACCAAGTTTTGGAATGTTTATTAGAGAAATAGTGGGATTGAGTTTATGTAGACTTTAAAGAGTCCCAAACTGATTTCTAAAAGTGATAAACATTCCATGAACATCTTTGGTTGTCCTGAGAAACTGTTTCCAATTGTTTATATGTGGTAATTCAAGAAACTGGGCTGCAATGACTAACACTAAATGATGGCAAGCCTATGGTATGCATGCCACAGGTGGCATGCAGAGCCCTCTCTGTGGGCAAATGCCTGTCACCAGCTGCTCTTCTAGGTTCTGGCATGCACATGTCCGCCAGCCAGCTGATCTTCACATGATGTATAAATCACATGAAATGTATGTAGACAGGTAAAAATTCCTCCAAGTTCAAAATTATGCAGAAACAGGATTTAAAAATAAGCTAACGTATTTCCCCGAAAATAAGACAGAGTCTTATTTTCTTTTCACCCCTGAAATAAATTCTTGGCCTTATTTTGGGGGAGTTCTTATTATTTTTAGGTGCAGGAGGCGGGGAGCATGGGCACCTCATGGCTGTTACTGTGTTGCAATATTTTCAGGGAGGGCTTATTTTCAGGGGAGGACTTATTTTAGCACATGCACTCAAAAGCCTAATTGGGCTTATTATTTGGGGAGATCTTATTTTCAGGGAAACAGGGTAGTAGTATCTAATTGTTGAACTTATTGGTTGGTGGCTTACCTTAAAGCTTACATTAAAATGATGTCCTTCTTCTCTTCTCTCTCTCTCCACTCTTTTCCCTTGTTAAATAAATGATGGATATGTTTATGCCACTAGATTTAGATCAAAGACAATCTGTTACCTCAGAAAATATCACTGATTTAATTCAATGCGCCTATTGACCAGAATGGACAAAAAAACAACCCTCCCCCTCCCAAAGGAATATAGGAACAGACAGATATTTTTTTATTACTGGATGATAAATTGATTTTTCCAGTTAATTGGACACTGATGTGTTTTTCATGATAATATCATTTTTACATATCTGAATATTTTAAATAATTTTGCTGGTGTTTTATGAACTCCTATAGTTCATAAATAGATGGCGCCATAAATAGATGGCGAACCTATGGCACGGGTGCCACAGGTGGCACGCGGAACCATTTCTTAGGGCACACGAGGCGTTGCCCTGTCAGCTTCAGCATGCATGTGTGTGCTGGCCAGCTGATTTAGGCCTTCTTTTGAGGCAATTTTTCACCCTTTGGAGGCTTCAGGGAAGCTCCCAAAGCCTCTGGAGGTGGGGGTGGAGGCTGTTTTCACCCTCCCCAGGCTCCTAGAAAGTCTCTGCAGCCTGGGATGGGCGAAAAAAGTGCGCAAAAAGCAGGGGGTTGTGCACATAGCAATTATGGGTGTGGCACGCCCACCCACGACCCCCCCCTGCACTCCCCCCACTTTTGGCACATGAGCCAAAAAAGGTTAGCCATCACTGTCCTATAGGATTGCTATTAGAAATATTTTATAGTACCACATAAATAGAAATTCTAGAAAGTCTGGTTCTAATTCCATGATAAAACCATCATTTACAATGGTTCTTAAAAGTTGATGAACTTTTTTTGAATTTTCAATATTTCTGCATGAACTATACCAGTGACGGTTAACCTTTCTGGAACTCAATGCCAAAACTGGAGCATGCTGGAGCACCAGTGCGCCAGAGCATCGGAACCCGGAAGAGAGCAGCTGGTCTGGTGTGCATGCACCCAGACCAGAAGAGCAGCTGGTGATGGCACACATGCCCACAGAGAGGGCTCTGCATGCAACTTCCAGCATGTGTGCCATAGGTTTGCCATCACGGATCTATACCATACAGCAGGGATGTCCAAACTTGGGAACTTTAAGACTTGTGGACTTCAACTCCCAGAATTCCCCAGTTTGGAAGTTTGGACATCCCTGCCATACAGCAATTTCATTTACTCTGTATATGTATTTGAAAGAGCCTGCTTCAATTCAATTCGATTTTTAAAACCACAGGAGATTGTGCATTCTGGTCTTGCCTTAGGAATGAATGTCAGCTGGGTGACAGCTGGGTCATTTATTCTCTTTCAGCCCAACCCATCTCAGTGGGTTGCTGTTGTGGGGAAAATAGGAAGAGGAAGGAGTATATCCATTATTTTAAATTACTTACACAGCAATAAAGGCAGGACTTTAAAAAATATAACAAAATAAATGAAATGTGTAATTCAGAGAGCTGAATTGTATAAGCATCTCTAAAGTGATATTCTGGTATCTATTTACTCATGTCTCACCTTTAGCTTTAAGAGGTACCAGCATCACCACAGAGAGAAACTAATAGTTGTCACCATCGTAATAAATTGCTGGTAGGATAAGTGTGTCACACTTAGGGCTAGGCAGGTATACTACAGGTAGGTCCCTTCTGGTTCTAATGATAATACTGGCATTCAAAATCATTTCTAAAATAAACATTAAAAAAACATTTAAGAATGCTTATAGTGAATAGTATAGTGGGTCTGCATTTTCTGATATGAATGGCCAATTCCTCTCTTTCATTGTTCATTAAGCAGCATAATCATTCTTTGTGAGAAGAAAGGATGCATATAGATGAAGCTTAATGCATTCACTGCTTTTTATTTATTAGCATGTCTATTAAGAGGGATAAATTGTTCCTCCCCATAAAATAAAAAATAAAAGAACAAAATGAATTCATCCACCAAGACATTCCTCAAATGTTTTCAAATTTAAACTGTTTTTGATCTACACTGATGCATGAATGATAAAACGATAATATACAAGAAGCCAATACCGAAGGATGCCAGTACATTTGGCTTCAAAATAACTCTAAAATAAAAAGAGATGGTGGGAAGTAATGTCAGGTCTTATTATATGGTATTCATTTTGGCCAGTTCTTGTAGTACCTGGCTTTTATTGATGTTCTTTGTGAGTTAATCGATGCTTTACATTTTACAGTATTACATTATGTTGCTCATTTGGCTTTTTATGTAGTGCCTTGGGCTTTATATATCAAAAAGAGGTATATACATACGTTATGGGAAAATAGGTTAAACATTTCATTGCTTGCATATTCATTTGCGGATTGTAAATAGAGCCTTCTGGCTTAAGACAAAGACCTCAGAGGGGTTTCTCTATCATAAATATTGGTTAAAGAGCATTCAAGAGAGTAGACTTGTTCTGGTGTCCAAGGTTGCACATAGTATATAATACAACAGAACAGAACAGAACAAAGAGATTGAATTCCATTCTTCCAGGAAGCAACGGTCCACTGCATGAGAAAGCATAAAGCAGCCTTCTATAGAAGCTCTATAAATAGGAGATGAATCAAAATAACTGAGCAGAGTTCACCATGAGCATACACTGCTTCTGGGGAAGAATGGCAAACACAATGGTTTGGGGTGCTCTTTCAGGCGCAAAGTCATGTCAATAGATTGTGTGAACATTAGATTATCACACTATCACTCTAGAGAACAGCAAAGAGGTAGAATTTTCTATTACCACCTTATGGTGGTAACAATATTCTTCTCAATATTAATTAAATTTAATTGTTGCATTTCAAGTAGCTGCCTTCCCACTTTGCTACCATCTAGCAGATGATATGAATCAAATACCAGTTTGTTCCTCTGTCCAAATGGAAGCATAATCAGTGGCGCTTTTTTTTTTTACTTTTAGGTCCAAGACTGCCACCATCTGTACCTTTACTATGTTTATATCACTGTTTATTCAATAAATGGTAATGACTAATTTGCATAAACAAAGAAATGACCACAAGGATTGCCTTCAAAATACATAAAACAAGATTCTGGAACTTTAAATTCATATGCCAAATAATGAAAAGAGAAATAGTACCAAGTTATTTTGAGGGGTAATTCTTCTGTAAACTGAGAATCTGAGTCTGAAGATTTAAGGTGCTTCACAGACACAAACACACACACACATACGCACACACACACATGCGCACACACACAGGAAGCATGGAGAACTGTTGAGAAAATCTTGCTTGGATCAGCTTGTAAAGATAATAGTAAATCATTTTTTTCTTGTAGTGAATGTAGTTTCATTGCCCAAAATTAAGTCATTGTTAAGGGTATGTGAAGATATCTGGATTAACCTTGGCAAGGTGCTCAGGCACAACAGCCCTTAGTAAAATTTCTAGTCAACTATTCAATGTGCAAAAATATGCACATGCAGCAATAAAATTGAATTAATAGAGAAGGTGTCAGAGAAAGCAAAGCAACACAGTCGCTGTCTTTTGTTTTAGACATGAAGCGGAAGAAGGAGCAAAGCAGTTTCAAAAAAGTGCTTTGCTTGAAATTCCACTTAACAATCCACCTCTCTGAAAATTTTTGGGTTCTACTAATCACTGGCTATGCTTCATCTAAAGAAGCAAAGAAGAATATGAGCGACCAACAGAAGGGAAACATAACATGTCCAAGAATGCAAATGAATCTTAAAGCACATTCCACCAAATTATGTCTTTCAAATAACAACAAAAAATCTATTTTGATCTCTGAAGATTCATTTCTAATCTTCACCTTTATAACAAGAAAATAATCTCAAATTCAAACAAAAGGTCACTTTGACATAGTGAATAATTCAAATACATTCATGCTAAAAATTCAATATTAGATATTCATTCTAATAGATTAAAACTAGATTTCCAAAAGAAAGTTTTGACATATTGCTAGATCTTGAGGAATTTTGATATAGTTCGGTTGGAAATTTTAAGAAAACAATAAATAGCTATTCAGAAGATTTTTCTTATCAATACATCAAGGCATAGTTTATGAAAATAACCACCTGCAATGTTACATAGGATTCTACACTGTAAATTGAATAACTACATATGCACAAATAATTGTGCTAGTAGCCAAGGAAGTGAATATTATCATCTCAACTTGGGAGAGAGTTTTGATATGATGAAAATTGTTTGGAAATCTTAGTCTTTAAAACTGCTGATTTGGAGAGATCCAGTGCCTGAATTTATAGAGCAGTCAGCTGCATTCTGGTTACTATTAGCTAATAAGATACATAGATGCCTGTTTGTATTTTCTAATTTCTATAAAACATTGAAATACATTATGTATGTATCATACAGGAGCTCCAAGTAACGAAGCCAAATCAAACTCATCATCACCAAATACAATTCCAGTTAAATATAAGATTTAAAGGGGATGAAAGAAGCATATTATCAGGTCAGTTGATACACCAAGAGTGTTTAATATTCATGTAGATCTATTCTAGTAAGAAAAGGCAATATTAGGGGGAAAAATAAGGGGAAAAATGCAATAGAGGCAGATGTCTATTGGTGAGTCTAACACTATTAACATTCTTAGAAAAAGCTAAATAAAATATACATACTGCTAAACATCATGGGAATTTGAGCCTTGTCTGAAGAATGACTTTGAACTTGATTTTTTTCATAACAATTTTGGGGATACAGAGCAACAGGTATTGCTTTTTGCCAACAATGATAAATTGTAACATACTGAGCACTGTCTTAAATCCCAAAGCAATTAAGCTTTGACAACTTACTGAGATTTGAAGCCTGCTCTGTTTCCATAGCAAGCTGACAAAATATGTCCAGCACTTGGAAAACCCTATCTACACTAGATGGTACAGCCTTTTGAGATTGAATACCACAAAATTCAAACTTTATTCTAATAATTATGCTTTCATGTAACAATATTATCTTAGCTCCTATGTTTTTTTTACATAAAAATACAACAGAAGAGATTAAAATCATGCTCAATTCAGAGTTTCATGTGCCTTAATATTTAGGACCTAAAGTACCCTGTTTCCTAGAAAATAAAACCTCCCCGAATAATAGGTTCTGTCGGGCTTTTGAGCACATGTGCTAAAATAAGCCCTCCCCTAAAAATAAGCCCTCCCCGAAAATATTGTAACACAGCAGCAGCCATGAGGTGGCTATGCTTGCCGCCTCCTGCACCTCAAAAATAATAAGACCTCTCCAAAAATAAGGCCAAGTGCTTATTTTGGAGGGTGTCAAAGGAAAATAAGACTAAAAATGTCTTATTTTCCAAGAAACACAATAATATAATCCATGACCTTTCTTTAGTGCAATATTCGTAAACCACTAGCCTGGAACATTGATATCTCAAGTTCCCTATAATCAGAGAGGTGGTTAGATTCTATTTCCCTGATGCAGATCATCCTTGTCTTATAAACACAAGGGACAGGAAGTTCGGTTGCTACACAATATGGTTGTTAAGTAAATCATGACAAATTCTATTAGCTTTTTTGCTGTGGTTGTTAAGTGAATCACTTGACTGTTAAGCAAATCTGGCTTCTCTCATTGATTTTGCCTATTAGAACATGATTGTATGCACCCTGAGATGATGTAACTATCATAGATACATACTATGCATGCCAAGCACCTGAATTTTGACCCACAGGGATGCTGTGATAATCATAAGTACAAGGATGGGTTGCAAATCACTTTTTTTCAGTGCTGTCAGAACTTTGAAATTGTTGTTAAACAAATGGTTGCAATTTGAGGACTGTCTTTATTACCCTTATTCAGTGGCGGATTAAGGCTCACTGGTGCCCTAAGCACTGACAAATCTTGGTGGCCCCCTCCTTTGTACATACTGTACAAATCTTCATTGGGTTTTTTCTTTCTCAACTTTGTGGTGCCTGTTAGCTATTCTGGGTTCAGAACCAGTATTAGAACTCTGGTTCCTTTACCAGTGTTAGCAAATAAATGCGGAATAGTGTAATTCACTGGACAATAATGAGATACGTTGCTGTAAATCACAAACAAACTCTAAAACAGTGATAGTAAGAAAATAAATAGTCTTTACTTTGTAGCAACTAAAATGCTTCTTCCGACTAACTCTCAAACAAATATCAACAGTCCTTCACTGTGAGATAAACAAAGTTTATCTCACAGTGATGCAAAACAATACTCCTCCTTCACAGTTCAGCACAGGATCACAAGGAATCGAACAGGGAATGAGCTGCTTTCCTGACCCTGATTATATAGTATAGCTGATACTCACAGCCAATCAAATTCAATCCAGAATTCAAACACAGTTCTTAAAGTTACATAACTTCTTAAGAACATAGACTCATATATATTGTCAACCCAATATAAGGCTGAATATCCTAACAGTGCCCCCTTTCAGCCTGGTGCAGTAAGCTTAATCTGCTTAATGGTTAATACACCACTGCCCTTACTACTCTTTTAAGGGGCTGGGGAAATCATCCCTGTACCATTCTTTGGGAAATTTGAGAACAGGATGTCTCTTTGTCTAAGCTTCTTGCCTTTCTGGAATTAAGTGGAATGGCTGGAAACCACAGCAGACTAAAATCCTTGTCAGAATGGCACTAGGGATTTCAGAAGAAAACACACAGTAGTACTTAAAACTTTGCATACATTGTAAATTTCCAATCTTTCTGCATAAATATTGTATGTTTTAAAATGTAATCTAATCTCTTAGACACAAGTCCTAAACTAAATAAAGAAAACCCAATTAAACAAATGAGACAAAACCATTATATTTGTTCATTTATTCACTGAGAAAAATGAGCTGTTCCCACAATATTTCTGCAAAGTATTTTACCATTTCAATACCACTTTACTCAAAGTAGAAATATTTAGTCCTTTCCACCCATCTATTAATGCTCCCAGGTATATATTGAACACATATTCAATTAAGTGCTAATTAGTAATAGCTTATTAAAACCAATTAAGCGGAGTTATCAGTGATGTTAATCACCTAAAAGTTCAAAATTCAATCCAAATCAGATAGTCTTTCTGCCTGAGAGTACAAAGCCTTTTCTGCAGAGATTGTTATTACCAATCATGACAAATTAATAATGAAAAATTGAGATCAAGAGAACAAATTAAAATCTTTCCCTACAAAGATTATAAACTCCACTTGCTGAGCTCAATTACAAAATTTGATAAAAGGAAACTGTTTCTACTAGACTAGGTATGATGTAATTTCATTATTCATTATATTAGGCGACTGGAGGCTAAAACATATGAAGAACGGTTGCAGGAACTGGGTTTGTTTAGTTTAATGAAAAGAAGGACTAGGGGAGACATAATAGCAGTGTTCCAATATCACAGGGGTTGCCACAAAGAAGACGGAGTCAAACTATTCTCCAAAGTACCTGAGGGTAGAACAAGAAGCAATGGTGGAAACTAATTAAGGAGAGAAGCAACTTAGAACTGAGGAAAAATTTCCTACCAGTTAGGACAATAAAATCAGTGGAACAACTTGCCTCCAGAAGTTGTGAATGCTCCAACACTGGAAGTCTTTAAGAAGATGTTGGATAGCCATTTCTATTAGGTGATATAGGGTTTCCTGCCTAGGCAGGGGATTGGACTAGAACACCTCCAAGGTCCCTTCCAACTCTGCTATTGTAAACTTATAGAGTCAGCCAGGAAGAGGGCATAACTTTGTTCTATAAGGTCTGCAGTAAATACAATGAAGCTTAAATTACTTAGGGTTTATTTCCCATTGATTTCAAAAGGTTCAGCAAAATGGGCTAAATCCAAGGTTTTCATACTATATGAATTATACAAGTCTCCTTGAACATTAGGGCTTGGTGTAGCTTATATGACATAGCCTCTGTCAGATCTTGTTTAAACTCAGAAGCTAAACAGAGTTAAGGTAAACGTAAAGGTTCCCATCGCACATATGTGCTAGTCATTCCCGACTCTAGGGGCGGTGCTCATCTCTGTTTCAAAGCTAAAGAGCCAGCGCTGTCCGAAGATGTCTCCGCGGTCATGTGGCCGGCTGTTACCTTCCCACCAAAGGTGGTTCCTATTTTTTCTACTTGCATTTTTACATGCATTCGAACTGCTAGGCTGGCAGAAGCTGGAACAAGTAATGGGAGCTCACTCTGTTATGTGGTG
Organism: Rhabdophis nuchalis; assembly: GCA_039707465.1. Classification (NCBI taxonomy): domain Eukaryota; kingdom Metazoa; phylum Chordata; class Lepidosauria; order Squamata; family Natricidae; genus Rhabdophis; species Rhabdophis nuchalis. The sequence continues at coordinate 30,505,755 of CM077649.1, read as the reverse complement.
CTAGGCCTTTGAACCACTGAACTGCCGACCTTTCTGATCGACAAGCTCAGCATCTTAGCCAATGAGCCACCCAACAGAGTTAGTTCTGGTTAATACTTTGAAAGAAGAACTGCAGATGCCAGCTCTGCTACCACATAATAGAATAGTAGAGCTCAAAAGTTACAGGATTTCAGACATAGTTGTCCAACATCTGCTTCAATATTTTCAGTAAAGGGGAAACGCCTACCTAGGAATTTGGTTCCACTGTCAAACTGCTGTAGGAAGCTTTTCTTTCCCAAATATATTTAAGCCACATTATTAAAGGACATAATTATCAGCAAAGATACCAGCTTTATGCAATTGAATGTGGCATCCATACTATCCATGTCATATGGGACAAAAGTTAGAATCTGTGTAAAAGGGGGGGGGGGGAAGAATACATATATGACACCAAAGTTAACAACATTCAGAAACCAATGGGAGGATTTTGAAAAGTACCCTGCTTCTTATCTGAAGAACATCAATCAACAGATGGGATATACTTGAAGGAATGACCTTCAAATGTCAATAAAATATTTGAATTTAGTTTAGAAATTTTGATTGACATTTTTTAGGACTCAAAGCAGGCTTAGGTTTACTGAAGGACTTTAGCATTGTTTTGAAAAAATAGATTATTTTATCACTAGTTATTATTGGATAAAGAGGTGCTATTCAAACTATCTCCACAGTACAACATAGAATTTGGATACATTGCAGACCTGGCATTTAATGGCTTTTTCCTTCATATTTAATTTATTTACAAATTATTTTTGCACTTCATCCTAGTTATATTTCAATAAATACAAGGAAGAATAATCCTCATATAAATCTCTTTATTCTTTCCTATTATGTTTTTTCCATTGATTTCATTATGCTCTTTCATTATATTGTGGCTAGTATTGCAAGAGTTTAATATTTTTATAGGAAAGATATGACTCCAGAAGCCCAAATATAGTTTGAGAGAAAAAGAAATGAAATGCCAAAATATTGCCTTTGCTTGAAAAATACATTTGGTGACTAAGTAATGCAAGTATAACAACCTCTTAATGGCAAGGGAATTAATGCTGTTATGTTTTTCTCTGATCCTGAGATTATAACATGTGAAAGGAAATCACAGTGTGGTTTATTATTATATAATTCTCATAAGATACAGTACTGGATAAAAGCAGTTGCATAGTAACTAAATCTTCCTATATTGCCATAACAGTGTGGGAGATTACAGTCACTGCAATTCTCACATGACCAAAGTAACGACAGAAAGACCATCATTTCTGATTCTGAAAATCTCTTTTTATAACAGATGTGTGTAACAGATTAGCATTGGAATTGAAAATAATAGGAATTCGTTTGGAAGAAAATATTTCCACACAAAACAGCTTTTCAAATCTGGTGTTTATAAGTTCTTATTTTTCAGATGCACTGATATTGCATTGCTGTATAATAATATATGCTAATACTGAATGGCTGCATTTGGTCAAAATATTCAGTGAAATTCATGTTTGACTCATGTAGGGAACTTTGATCAAATTATCATACTCTTTTCAAACAATACATGTAAATTTCACTGTTATAAATAGACCAATATAACATGGGAATAGATAAAATAAAATTAAAGCCTCAAAAAGAAACTGATAAGAGAATCAGTTCCCAAGATACTAAATGTATCTCCAATAAATGAAGGTTAAAGTGTAAATATTTAAATATAAAACAAAACCCAAATCATGCTTCACAAAGAACAAATGCTCAAAATGCTAAGCCAATAAATAGTATGAGTTATTTTATAAATTAATGGATTTGTAATTCATGAATATACACATACCTTTAGAATAATTAACCTTAGTTATTTGATGTTTATTCATCAAACCTTACTTAAGACAAACCATGCCACAGTTTAAAAGATGATCCCAGCTTCTACCCAGTTTAACATCTCTCGCTATACAGGTAATCCTTGACTTGTGACCATAATTGAGCCCATTTCTGTTGCTAAGTGAGATATTTGTTAAGTGAATTTTGCCTTGTTTTATGACTTTTCTTACTTTTCTTATCAAAGATTGTTAAGTGAATCACTGCAGTTGTTAAGCTAATAAAATGGCTTTTAAGTCAGTCTTGCTTCCCCATTGACTTTGCTTGTCAGAATATAGCAAGAGAGATCATGTGATCCTGGGACACTGCAACTGTCATACATGAGTTAGTTGTCAAGCATCTAAAGATCACATTTTGATCATGTGATCTTGACAATACTGTAAGGGCCATGTGAAAAACAGTCATAAGTCCCTTTTTCAGTACCACTATAACTTCAGTCACTAACTGAACTGTTGTAAGTCGAACACTGCCTGTTTATGGTTTTGGTTTTCCTGGGCAGATATATATCTGAGCTTTCTATCTCTTTCAGACGAGCACTGTTTTATGGTTGCTGGGCTTCAACTATCACATTAGAAGGACTAAGGCATTCTGAGATATAGGATACAGCTTTCAGGTACAGATATTTCTGAGATATAGATAACATGTCCAGTACTTAGTTCTAACATACGGGGATAATGGCCAATGCCCTTCAGAGTCCTTTCTTAAAAGAAGTCTATTACACTTCAAGGAGGATACCTGGTAATCAGCATTTTCAAGATAGCAAGGTAAGCATTCCTCAACCTATTTTTTATATATGACATATCCACATATAGTAGGTAAGCTTTGTGTCTGATTTATGTATGGCTTTAAAATTGCTTATATTTAAGAAAAATAATTGAACTTACTTGATCCCATTGGTTTTCCTCAGAAACAGTTCAGCAGTTGCTTAGAACTTGTTGAAATCAATTATACTGAAAAATATAAAACTCTGGATGGTTTGTGTTCTTAATTATATATCCTAATCTTTGCTATATAACCATCCTTCAATTCTCACATTTTCACAATCTTCCTGATGGGTCATTCAGGATAGCTTTTAACTATTCTTTTTAACACTAAAAATAGAATCTTATAAAGAATACTAAAATCAGTGTTATTAAAGACTAAATACATTTCTGATAAATATGTATGAATCATTCATATAACCATGAAGTAGTGTAATTTTTATAGCGCTTACTTTCTGGTGAGTAACAGCATCCAGCATTGTTAAGCTTGATTAAGCAAATTTAATTGGCTGTACTTAATGCATTCTTGCAAATGTGAAATATTGCACTTAAGTATGGTTGTTAATCTTTCAATAATTTGTAAGAAATAAAATAACTAACCATGAAGTATTAATCTAATAGTCTACTTGTAGGAATGACCTTTTCTGTTCCTGAGAGTCATGTGTTTCAAATACTTGTGCTTTAACAGCTGGGTAATTATATTCAGTGCCTATTTGTCTAGAAGTAAATCTTACAAACTAAGTTTCCTCAGAAGTAAAGTATATATAAAAATGGTGGAAAACCTAATGTGCTTCAGTTATTTGTGTTTCAGCTCTGAAAAGTCCAATCCAGCATGGCCAGTGGCAAGGGATTGTGACAGTTGCTTATCCTCGACGGAGATTGGTGTGGTTTACAAATCGAATAAAATAAAATAAAAATAAATAAATAAATAAATCCTGGTTTTAGGAATTAATCTTAAATAACTATATATAATTACACAACTGCAAGTTATGGAATTTTCCTCATCTTTCCTCTGCTTTCCCTTGCATATACGGTAAATGTAATATTCCAGAGAAATGGGGCATGTATATGTCATACCTTTAGCTTCTTCTTTGCAATGTATTTTGGTTGATTCACATCTGCTATAATCAATGGTACTTATAGTATATTTTCCCAAAGTGCTTTTTCAAAACGGCAAGTGGACTTTGTTTTTCCTTGAAGACATTTCATTTCTCTTCCAAGAAGCTTTTTCAGTTCTGAAGAAGGTTCTCAGATGAAAAGCAAAATGCCTTCAACATTTTCAAGGAAGTCCAGTTGTCTTTTGAAAAATCATCTTTGGGACAACCATGACCTGGATGACTGAGAATCTCCACAGGCACTTATATTTCTTTCATTATATACTTTCTACATAATCTAAGTACAATTCATTATAAATCTGAGTCTGTTGTTACTATAACAGCTTTCTTGTGTTCCACTGGATGTTCATTTAGGCTGGACTAGACAATAAACTAATATTCCTCTGAATGGCCATTATCTAATGTAGAACCAATTCAGGTTCATCACGCCACTGGAGTTTCATTTATTATTATTTTTAAATGTTCTAATTAAAGAAAAATAAATAAATAGTGAAAGAAAACATCAATCCTTAGTACTATTTTATTTACAATGTGAACAGTAGGCATTCTTGTAACAACGGATAACCAATCTTAGGGCTCCATTGGAAATGTTCCCACTTGTGCAGGGAAAAAAAGACAGAAGTAACCTGTGGAGGTAAGGAGGTAAGAAGGAACATTCTGAGGTAAGGAACATTCTGAGCAATAGAAGCCATGTCAAAGACGCATTTATTCCAACAAGCCGGCCTAGGATAGCCCCCCGTTCTGACTTTTATACATAAATTATAATTTGGTAGGGTTTTTTAAATATGGGTTTTAGCACGGGTAAATAATTTAATATACAGTGATCCCTCGTTTTTCGCGGCTTCATGTTCCGCAGCTTTAGTGCGTCGCGGGTTTTTCAAAAATACAGAATAGAAAAAAAATGCATTGGTAGGAGGCAAGCGCCCCCTAGTGCTTGCTTTAAACGATGTCCACCAACTCAAGTTTCCGGTATAGATATACAGAATCCTACTTCGTGGTTTTTCAGTTTCCGCGGAAGGTTCCGGTCCCCATTAACTGCGAAAAACGAGGGATTACTGTATTTTAATGTTGTATATTGTATTTATTGTGGTTTTTAAATAATGCCTGTGCGCTGCCCTGGGTCCTAACAAGGAGAAGGGAGGGGTATAAATTCGAATAAATTAAAATTAAATTAAATTAAAGACTAGCTGATCTTCTGAAAACTGGATTAACTGAAAACATGTCCCACAGATGCTAATTTGTGATTGGGCAAGTCTCTTAGGATATCCCATATAAAGCACATCATACATCATTTCAAAAGTGCCCAAACTGTCTCAGATGAACACACATTGTTTAGACACTCTACGCAAATTTGAATAGTTATAATTGATGCCAAGGGCTTGTCGATCAGAAAGGTAGGCAGTTCACTGTTTCGAATCCCTAGCACCACATAATGGAGTAAGCTCCCATTACTTCTCCCAGCTTCTGCCAATCTAGCAGTTTGGAAGTATGGAGAAATGCAAGTAGAAAAATAGGAACCACCTTTGGTGGGAAGGTAACAGTGATCTGTGCGCCTTCGGCATTTAGTCATGTTGGCCACATGACCATGGAGACCTCTTTGGACAGCGCTGGCTCTTCTGGTTTGAATGGAGATGAGCATCACCCCCTAGAATCAGGAACGACTAGCACATATGTGTGAGGGATATCTTACCTTTACCTTTAATCTATGCCATCCTGGTGCATCAAGTGTTCCTCTGAAGCAGGAGGTTCCCTTGCGTCAATCTTTGAGGGGACATTGCACAGAAATTGAGACTTTTCTTAACAGACTATGTGTAGAAGCCAATGTAAAGAAAGAAGTGAAATGAGGAAGTGGGCTTCATTATCTCTCCTCTTGAAATAGGGAGATTTGGACACTATCCTCTGAAAGGGGGGAAAGAAACATTTTATAAAGGAAAGGAAATGGGAATATCACAGTGAATGTAAACAAAACCGATATCCTCAGAAGATGAATATTGTCTTTCGGTCCTCATCCAGGTACAACTGGCAAGTCCCTGTTACTGCAATTCTGAGAATCCAAAGTGGGTAAGAAGGAAGAAGCAACTGCCCTACCCTTTCTAAATGAGCAGTCTGAAATGTATGCTTTAAAAGGGGGGGGGGCTTTATTTGCAAAGCTGCAGCTGCCATCTTGACCTTTTCAATCATCCCGTTGCACAGACATACCAGATAGCAGCAGATACAGATGAGAGACCCTGATTTCTTGCTTATGAATAACCAATTTATGGAACTCTTAATTCCCTTTTACGGATTTCCTTTAAATTATTCTTGTTGCCCCTTTTTCTTCCTATCTAAATAAAATCTTAGGTCAACGTTTTTTTTAAAAAAAAAATTTAAATGATATAAAAGTATTTTTTTAAAGTAAAGTTGTTTGATTATGTTGATTCAGGTAAAATGAGGATCATTTTAAGAGAGCACAGTGCTTTGCAAAGCCCCATTGACCACATTAGTGCTTGAATTACTTCATGTGATTACAGCCGCCATGGAGATGCTTTTGTTCACCCAGTTCTAAATAAGTTAATTATAACACTAAAGTCACCTATTTAGATGACAATCTTTCTTTCACACTCAACATAATCTGCCCTTTCTATTCACCTTCCTCTGATATCCCTACAGGTTCCTACTAGAGCCTATACAACTTTCGTTTAGACAGAACTGTACTGACTACTCCAAGTATAGTATTTTCTAGCTGTTTAGAAAACAGAAGTTGAATCAACACACGCAGCAACAGGGTGAGAATCTAGTACAAAGACAGCCTGAGATGCAGTAATATGCTGAGACGCCAGAAATAATTTCCAAAGTCTAAGGGTCAACAAATATAGAAGGTCCAACACAGAAATTGACAAGTGAAGAGTCTCTCACCATTTTGATCTCATGTGATTTATAGCATTCTACACTGTCATCCAGCTGTTGCTATGCTGATATGTCAGCAATGGCTTTATATATCACACAAAGATGGCTAGGTGATGCTATAAGTTGCTATAAATCACAACTGAAGGAAAAGGCCCGGGAACTAGCTACACAGAATTAAAGGCTTCTCAGCCCAAATTCTTTGAACTCAGAGCAAAGCGGCAAGCATCTAATAGACCCCTTGCAAAGTCTCTACTCAGCAGTGGTGGGTTTCTGCAGGCTCGCACCTACTCGCGAGAGCCGGTTGGTGAAATTTAGAGAACTGGTGAGAGGGGATTCCACCGGCGTACCTGGAAGTAAATCTGGCCCGCTGCTGCCAGTGACCCAACGGGAAGGAAAGGAAGAAAGGAAAGGAAAGGAAGGAAAGAAAGGAAAGAAAGAAAGAAAGAAAGAAAGAAAGAAAGAAAGAAAGAAAGAAAGAAAGAAAGAAAGAATCATCACAATTGAGTCCAAAATTTTGGTTGCTAAGCAAGAGCGTTGTTAAATGAGTTTCACCACATTTTAAAAGGTGGCCACTCCCACCCTGTCACATGACTGCCAAGCCACGTCCACAAAATAGACCACACCTACAGAGTAGATTCTAAAAAAATTTGAAACCCACCACTGCTACTCAGGTATAGGAAGCTACCCAAATGTAAGTTATTGCTCTTGGTTTTTAAACAAGCACTTTTAAACTTAGCTGATGAAAGCCTGAACTATTAAAGACTCTCGCAATTGTAGCTTTTTATCTATTAAACAAATATTATTAAAGAATATCTCCTTCAGGATATTTGTATTCCATTCTCAGCTTCAGCTATTTCTACAAGACTATAGCTCCTGGAGTGCTCCAGAATTCCCAACATGAGCCCACCAAAAGAGACAGTATATAATTTAATACTATTACGCAACATTTGTGCATTCCTCCAAATAACAGTGATGTCATCAGGAAAAATAATAATATACAACATTAATAATGTGATTTCAGTTTGCATAGAATTTACGCCTTTGCATGACAAAGTATTTATTTCGGTTATAGATTAGTTTTATAAAACATAAAGCATAGAAATAAAATAAAAGGTAAAATAAATAAATAAAGCAGGTGGAACAAAAGACAGCATGAATGAAAATGTCTTTGTTCAGCTAAAACACTTGAACCATAATAGAATTAACACATAAAATGCACATGCTTCCAATGTTATGCTATGCCCTTGATCAGTTTGTGATACAGCTCTCCAAATTGAAAAAAACAACAACAATGGTGATAAATCTGTATATATTAGATTGATACATGTACATGAATACACAAATAAAAATACTTTGATTATGTTACATAAAATTATTTTCATAGGTGAATAGCAAGAAAAATAAGATACAGAACATGGCTTCCGGAAATTATTCCAAACCATTTATCAGAAATAGCTATACAAGTGTTGATTTTTCTACTGTATAATAAAGGGTTAATTTTGTTTGCATGGGTATTTCTTCTCCCCCTTTTGGGCTGTATCCATGAATGTTTATGCCTAGGTTTGTTCAGTATCATGATGAAGTCTCTAAGTACTGCTGACTAGGAAAAGGATGGCTTGAAATGGAATAATAGCAGCATTCTGAGCAGCTACCCAATGACCCTTCCTTCCTATAAGAACAATCCTAGGGGAATTTTTTTGGAAATAAGAACCACTTTTGAACTTTTCTTTTGCTGGATTCTCCTCTAACTCCCAGCTTCCATACCACATATGGTTTACCTTATTTAGTTTTCTGAAAGTTGTTCTCCTGAAGGACAGAACTTATATGACTTAGTACCAATATTCTGTTAGCTGAAAAGAATAAAATGATTCATACTAGGAGGATTACAGAGATTGCATGTACTTTTTCAGGCAAATATTTGTTTAAAAAAAATAATCTCAGGGGTGCAAAATGGGGCACACTAAACTGCAGAGTAGAAAAATGAAAATCAGGGAGGAATTGCAACTCAGAGATTTGCTTATTATACACTGTAAGGTATCATTACAGAGAATGCTTTTGTCCTTTCTTTACCTCACATAATATAACCTTCTAGTTGCAGATGGTCAGACAGGAAAAAATGCTGACTTAAGAGGATCTGCCTCTGAAGAATGAAAAACTAATACTGATTCACCTAACAGTCCACAGACGACGAGCTAATTATGAGGAAGATCCAGAGGCTTCTAATTAGAATGAATGGTTTCTACTTTTTTATGCTTACTGCCAGTATTTCAGAAATAAATAGTTTCAAAGAGGAGTATGAAAGGTTGTGGAAACCTTGATGGCACTGAATAAAACAAGAAACAATTTCAGTCAAGTTTAACATGGAAAAGTTAATATTGGGTACATTAGTAATAGAGAATACTGTGATGTAAATTTGCATATCACATTACTGAACGGGAAACCCAACTTTACATGTCATTTATCACAAGGATCAAACCTTCTATAACACATAGTTCAGAATGCTATGAATAAAATGGCTGTGCTGAAAAGAATCTTTTGAGCTGAGAGTTTATCCTTTCCTGATGCAAGGAAGTTCTTCTCATATGTCCTTCTCCTTCTGTAAGTATCAAGTTAAATGATCCATATATCCAAAGTTTGTGCAAACTTAATTAATAAACACATGCTCATTCTTGGATTTTTAAACACTACTCTATCTTCAATATTTAGGATTTAGGATTTATTAAATTTTTAGACCGCCCTTCTCCCTTGCGGGACTCAGGGCAATGTACAGGCAATAATAAGATCAATAATATAGAGCATAAAATACAATTAAAAATACAATTAAAAATATATTAAATTGATTGGCCTGATCTAAATCCAGTTAAAAAAACCCTTACTAAAACCAATTTAAAAACTAAAACAATTAAAAAAACTATGCCAGGCCAGCCGCACGAAACAGATAGGTCTTTAAGGCCCGAAGGAACTGGGGCAGGTCCGTGGTTGTCCGTAGGTCAGGAGGTAGGTCATTCCAGAGGGAAGGAGCTGCCACAGAGAAGGCTCTCCCCGGGGGGTCGCCAGCCGGCATTGCCTGGCCAACGGCACTCTGAGGAGGCCCTCTCTGTGGGAGCGGACTGGTCGATGGGAGGTGTTTAGTAGCAGGAGACGGTCTTGCAGATAGCCAGGTCCATGGAGCGCTTTGAAGATGGTTACTAATACCTTGAAGCGCACCCGGAAAGCCACAGGCAGCCAGTGCAGCTCGCGCAGGAGAGGTGTCACACGGGAGCATCTAGACGCTTCCAGAATCCCCCGCGCGGCCGCATTCTGAACTAACTGGAGTTTCTGGGTGCACCTCAAGGAAAGCCCCATGTAGAGAGCATTGCAGTAGTCCAGACGGGAAATGACGAGGGCTTCAGTGACCGTGCATAAAGCATCACTATCCAGAAAGGGGCACAACTGGCGTATCAGGCGAACCTGATAAAAAGCCCCCCTGGCCACGGCTGTCATATGGTCTTCTAGAGACAGCCGAGAGTCCAGGAGGACACCCAAGTTGCGAGCCCTCTCTGCCCCCAATAGCCAGCGATGGCACCAGCTGGCTATATTGTGACGCCGGAAGCCACAGCCACTCGGTCTTGGACGGGTTGAGTCGGAACCTGTTTCTTCCCATCCAGACTCGCAGTGTTTCTTATTGCAAGTCAGGAAAAAATATTTTGGGAACTTCAAATGCTTTCATTCACAGGGTTTAGTTTTTATGGCAATAGTTTGAAGTACAGATGTCAATTTTTCAAGTATTCATCTTAATTTCCAATACTTTTCCTTCATTTTTATACCAAAATGAAAAAAAAAATTATAATTACATTTTAGCACACTTGATTTCCAGAGTGGGTACATATTGTTCTGTTTCCATTTCATGTTTTATTCTTTCAGACACCTTAGGAAGAAATGTTTGCTAAATGTATACAAGTATACTTGTCTGTTGTTAACCATGGATCACTCAATTAACTGAATTCCTGGGTTCACGCAATCTCCTCTATCATAAATGAACCACACTGGATAGATGTGTTGTAAAAGTCAGGATGCATTCAGAGGTCATTCAAGATATAATTATTCTAGACTGTACCTCCAAATAAAATTTAATAATTTTTTTTTAAAAAATTAAAAAATTAATACAAAATCAAATTATAGTAATCATACAGTAAAATCAAACAATGGGAAAAGTACATTTTCAAAGTTCCTGGGTGGTAACTTATTTCAAAGCTGTAATGGGCTAAAAAAAAACCAACAACCTTGAAGAAGAGCCCCAAACCAGACAACAATCAGATTAAAGAAACATGAGTCAAAGCCAGAACTATAACTTGAGAAGGCATCTCAGACAAGATCCTCTCTATTTCTCATGGAAATATTGTGGCAGGGCCAGCATGAGAAACACATTCAGACTTCCAAGAATCTGTTATTATAAGCTTATAATAAAAGTACCATTTGCTTTTATATTTTTTGTGTCCTAGGCCAGTCAACCTTTGATAGCTGCTAAAAGCACATATATTACCCATCTAAAATGCCAACCTACAGTTCTTGGTGTTTGGCATCTTGGCAGGTGAAAAGCATTGATAGAATTAGGTGATGCTGGGCTTCTACTATATTGTACTATCAGATTTAACTGGGGAAGAAACCATCAGATGAATTCAATTGCTAATTAATGTAAGAAACAAAACAGAAATACATTATCTCAGATTTATAATATATTGGATGTTTTGGTTTTATAGTTACTGAGAGTTATTTTTGTTGTGGCAGTATAGAAATTATGTTAAATACATAAACAAGCAAATAAATAAATATAGTACACTAATACAAGTTTGCAAACCATTGATAATTTCAAAGGAAAAACCGAGCCAAAGATAATCAATACATTTTGTGAACATTTCAGCAGTGTCAAAATACAACATAATTTTTAATTTTTCAATGAAAATGCTGACATACTCATTTTCCTCCCCTTATTTTCTTCTCTTCCCTTTATTAGTTTCAGTGTATTACAAAGCCAAATCTGAGTCACTGTGTAGAATCTATTATTCTATTATTCTATTTTCATATGTGAAGCTTCAATTCACTTGGATCCCTACGCAATCAATCGAGGAGGGAAGGGGGAGAAAAGCATTATTAGAATATAACAAAGGTGGCCATACAATTTAAAGCTGGGATGTGCATCATTTTAATAGAGCATTCTTGTCTTTAAATTCTTGTGCTGGGGCCAAGAATTCCAAACAAAGTTTCATTTTAGTTTTAATTTACATTTAATTAAAATTGTTACTTAATATGATTAGTTATGTACTTACTTGCTCATTTATTTCATTGTTAAAAATATAGTTTGGTGGAGATTTTCCAATGCCTCTGATTATCTTATTTTAGGCGTTTAGAAGATGCATGCAGATTGTATATCACTGCCTTAAAATAACAAGTTTAACCATTTAACAATCAATTATTGCATTAGACGTAGGGTGCAGTCAGCTCGAGAACTTACCAAGTTTTGCATGGCATGACGAGGGCTGCATGTGTGAGTGGTGATGTGGACACCAGTATCCATTTGAGAAGAATGAGAATGTTAAAGGATGAATAGTATGGCATAAAAGTCTGACAAGCTTAGGACAGCTACTTGAAGGCAGCTGTGAGAAATTTTCTTTTATACTATTTTGAGAGAGGGGGAAAAAGTATTTTCACAACAATATGTGGCTCACACTGTTTTGGTAAACCTAAATGCAGCACACATATGCTGAGCCACATTAATGTTAATGTATCCAAACATCCATGGCTTTCCTTTCCTTGGCCAGTCACAGGGAACAGTTCCAAAATGTTCATTATGACCACTTCATTTATATTTTTGCAGTGTGGTTCGACTCGGAGTGAGATAATGACCAGGTTCAGCAAGTTTCCTCTTTGGGTTTGCAGACTTCAATACAGTACAAATTGCAACGATGAATTTAGAACTCTTGCAGTAAGCCACTATTAGAGGCATCTAACTTAAAAAAATTTTGCTTCTATTTTTCTTCTATGTCCATATGCATCGATTCATTAAATGTTTATTATAATCTTGGACCAGTTAAAAATGACCTGTATTTCCTACAAAACGTCAAAATATGCCTTCAAATTATTGAATTTACCCCATATTTTCATTTTCAAACAAACTTTTGGTAACAGTGCTACTGCTATCAGGAAAGGAAAATATGAAAATAAAGTCTTTCAGAAGATTTTTTTTTTAATTAAAATTTAGATTTTAAAAGAGGTGGTTTAGGAAAGAGAGAGACTGGCAGAGCCTGGAGGAGTTAAACAAAGCATCAGTTTCGAGTTCTTATGCATCCACAAAAGAACAAACTCCCCTTGAATGCCATTGACTCTTATCTAACTATAACCAGGTGTTGTCCACTAGGTGAGAAGATTCCTGGATATAGACCTTTAACAATAAATCCCTATCTGTATCCCATATCTTTATGAAAATGTCTTGATAGTGATCAATCATCTATGTGATCAGGTCTCATTCCTATGGCAAAAACACCTTTTCTTCTGAAACACCATGGTTCTTGGCTTTCAATACTCAGTCTTATATTTGAATGTAAAGGACATTTTGCTCTTTGCATTTAAACAATTACACTGTGTATCCTTAAATTCTTTTTACTGAAGGCAGCATTTTTGGTTCCTACATCTCAATTTGACAGATGTTATGTGCCCTTTGCCCATATTTCATAGTATACCGTTCAGCTTTTACATTAATTCTAGGATTTTTGTAGGAGTCAGAAATAAGTATTACAATCATTCTGTTTCATTTTTGAAGCTCTTGGAAAAGAAATGATATCAACAGTATGGTCATAATATATTTGGTACAAACTGCTTAATTTAGGTCTTCAGATTACTTCTTGTGTCTTTTCAACTGGTGACAGCATAACACAACCATTTAAAGTTTTTCCTTGCAATATGAGTGACATTATTCTGAAAGAGATGGTAGCAAAATTTACCAGGAATGCGTGATTTCAGCCCTTTTGGCATTCTCTTTGACATCTGAGTAACTGGTTTTGTGTTTCTTCACATGGTAAACATCATAAGTGAAATTGTTTGATTTTTGTTGATCCCTGTTGTAATCTTCAGGATGTCATTGCTAGTTTTTCAATTACCTGTTAGTTTTCTGCTCCTTTCTTCCTGCCCCAAAGGATACTCCTATATAGCCCAACATGGGATGTCCTTTTTCACTAGAAAAAAAAATATATAATTAGATTTACTCTAAAAGTCACTTTTTAAAGTTGAAACAAGATATTAACATCAGACTCATTTCCAGTTAGGTCACCTGTACATTAGCATCTTCCTGTTTTTGTTTTAAATTCTAGAATACAGATAGCAGGAATAATAAATTTCCAGTTAATGCCAATGAATCATGGGCTTATCCATAAGTCTACTATACCGTTTTTATAGTAATATGAAATCTTTACAATTGTATAAAGCCCTATATAATTATGAATTTATACAAATCTATTTCATCTAATTATTTACATTTATAAATGTAACATCATGCTTATAATGAAAGAACAGTTTATAAATTTTAGAACTGCATCACAAATTTTAAAGATTCATATCAAAGTAATTTAAAATTCACAAAAATCAGCTTCTTTGAACATTGACGAGACCTATTAGAGATGACTGAATGGTCAGCCTTCTGTTGATTCAAAAATGTCTACAATTTAACTCTGAAAGAAACATGTTCAGAGCCTGGTTCCTGTGCTTTCTCTTTATGTATGATTTCTATCTTTTCTGCAGTCAAGTAACTTATCTAGCTAACTATGTCATGTCTGGGAACATCTACTGTAACCCAGTCCCTGAAAGATTGTAATTTCTTACTGAACTTGTTATAAAATGTGATCTTTACAGAGGATCATGGAACAGAAAGTTTGATAGGTAACATTTGCTTAGTAAATTTCTATATCACTTTTGAGTTAATAATAATAATAATAATAATAATAATAATAATAATAATAATAATAATAATAATAATAATAATAATAATAATAATAATAATTTTTATTTATAACCCGCTCTCTCTCCCCGAAGGGACTCGAGGCGGGGCACAGGGAATTAAAAAAGTTAGAAAAAATACAAAATTTAGAACAATAAACATACATAAATACTGACTAAAAGGCATATTGAATACTTAATGCCTTTAATTTGATAAGGTAGACAAATATTTTGTGAAATACATTCAGGAAGACATACAAATCACTGGCAGAGCGGGAAGAAAGAATATGAAGATATTTCTTTCTACAAAGGACACAATTTAATGAGAATTTGAAGTATTCAGTCGAGTTTACATACCAAGTATGACATATTCGGTTTATCAGGTTATAGATACCTTATTTATTTTACGGAAGAATACAAGTTAGATGTAACATCACTCTTTTGTGTACTATCCTTTTTAGCATGAATCATAGATAACTATTTTGAAATGGAAATATTTTATGCTTTTTATGTCTATTTTTGTATACTCATTGTGCACCAAACTCATTTGTTAAGCTTTTCAACTGTAAAATCATTATTGGGCTTACTGCTGATTACTGTATATGATTACATATGTGGTGTCCTGAATTTTTTGATGACTCTTAAATACATATTTTAGTACTCTGTGCCATTGATAACAAAGATTTTTAGAAGCTACACAGTAGCCAATTCTATGGTGACTCTGATTTGCATCGCGGTACTGGTTTTGCATCACATTATGGATTTTCTATTCCCAGAAAGCTTTCTTAGGCTGAGCTCACTGTCTTTTGTACAAAATATGTATGAATGTCATTTTCTAGAATTCCCCATCCAGCATTGCTGAATTGTATGTAGAGGTCTATATATTTGGAAGGTGCATGCATTAGAGAATATTATTGGTATTAACATAATTGAAAGACCAACTTGCTATGGTTACATATGTGTCCATTCTTATTATTATGTAAATTATGAAAAATGCACTATGACGTCTCAGTGTGATCATTTTGTATTTATGTCACAACATCACAAATACATATAGGGTTCCATTTGCATTATTTTGTCAGTTGCTACCTTCTCTCATCCTTCAAGGTTCATACATTCCTACACAGATTTTTCCCCTGCCCTGGAAAATGCCAAGGGTTGAATTGGAGGCTTTCCCATGCCAGGGATGTATTTTGTCACAGGGCCATAAGAAATGAGCAGCCATGACTGAAGAGCTGCTATTGAAGCCTAAACATTTATTACCCAGGAAATATTAGTGAAATATTATCATGAACACAGTGAATAGAAAATCATTACATCCAAGGTTTTTTCTGTCTTAGACAAAAGATTTGATTTCTGGATCACATTCATAACTGGAAGCTTGTGAACATCACCAAATAATGTGGCTAAAATTCAAGCAAATATCCCCAAGCAAATATCAACACCCAACACAATGGAATACACATATTTCCTATCAAATTCTTACACCTTTTTTCAGGTATATCTGTATGTGTGCTACATACATGCATGCATACATGCAAAGTAAGCATATTGCAGATTCCATCAGTTAAATAATGTATGTATGTACAGTATGTATGTATGTATGTATGTATGTATGTATGTATGTATGTATATATCAGTTCCAAAGTTTCAATATTCAGAGTCCATTTATCTTTGTAGATACAGTTTTTGGTAATGCTTTTTATTTTATATTTATTTTGGTCTTTATAATACCTGCATTTGAAGTTCTGACAGTTGTTGCTGACATCTCCCACCAGGGGAAAAAACACAGCAAGGGAGGCCATGCTTGATTTCCTGCAAAACAGATGCATAGTGAGTCTCATGTTGCTAGCCGGGTGAACCTGAAGCCAATGTCTGAATCATTTTCAAATAGACAGAATGGATTCCAGCTGAGGTCCAGGGTTCATTGGGAGGTTAAAACTACAAAACCTTTGATGAACTATTTGGCTAGAGAACAAATGTGGTCTTCTAAGGGTTGTGGCTTTAGCTTTCCAGGCTTATTTACATATCTGAATTGTGTTGCATTGATTTAAACCTTTATATTCTAGTGCAGGGGTCTCCAACCTTTGCAACTTTAAGTCTGAAGGACTTCAGTTCCCAGAATTCTCCAGCCAGCTTTGCTGGCTGGAGAAGTCTGGGAGCTGAAGTCCTTCAGACTTAAAGTTGCAAAGGTTGGAGACCCCTGTTCTAGTGCAGAGTTGTTCCACTTTTGTTCTCTAGCCAATGTAATCCCTTTAGGAACACTACTCACAGAAAAACACTGAGCAGGATGGTTAGATAGGTGAAAGGAGGAGGAAGGGGGAGAGAAAGACAGAGAGAATCACAGTTCCAAGAATTTAATCAAACAGATTTTCCAAGTGATACCTACCAATTATTGAACTGAATTCAGTTGAAGCCAAATTTCACACATTTGTCCCGTTCCTGCTCTAGGATCCATGCATTTTCCCCACAGCTATTTGTTTTCATTTATTCAGCAATGTGCAAGAACAATAATTTCTTCAAAAGTGTTTTGGAGGAGAATATAAAAACTGTAAATAACTAACTGCTGCTGGATTCAGCAGTTCCACAGACAAGGTAATACACCAGTAAGTTGAATTCATCCATCTGCATGGCTGCAATCACGGTGGCATGCTAGCAGAATTCAAAATGGTATGCAGCCATTTTCCAAGTGACTGAGAACTTTTGGTTGTGTTGAATTTCAAACCTCCTGTTGAATGGGAATGAAGAGAAAACTGTTGCAAATACCAGTAATGCTAACATTAATATCAGAATATTATTTACAAACAAGATATCAAATTTTAGTGCTGAAGAAAAATAGAGAAAATTGATTGCTGGAATAGATAAAATGAACTATTAAAATTGAACATCATGTAGAGATGATGAACATGATAAAAATCCCTCCTATTTAATATATATAACTTGCAAGTTATAACAGGAGAATGGCTAAAATTCCCGCTTTATTTATTATTATTTATGCATGCCATACTAAGGCCACCCAACTCAAACAATATATTCTGGATGGTGCATAATAAAAACAACAATCATAAAAGCTATACAACTTTAAAAAATAATAACCCTCTGTATAAAATATAAAATGTTGATCAAACAAGTTTATGAAAGCACCAAAAGAGAATTCACTCAACTGGAATCACACATTTGGATAAAAACCCAGGTTTTCTAAAGGCATCCAGAGTTGGCTATCATTGTGGGGAAGGGAAAGAAAGAGAGATCTTTCCAGTACCTATGGGTAGCCACTTAAAAAAGCATGCTTCATAGGTCCCATAAGATGTTTAAATGAAAGTGTAGAACATGTTCTCCCTATGGGAATAGGGTATACAAATATTCTTGAAAAAAGGAACTCTTGCAAATAACTTGGTGCTATTCCATGCAGGGCTTTAAAAGCTATAATCAGCATTTTGAATAGCACTTGGAATACTAATGTAGCCAATGCATGTCACCATTGATTAGCACCATTCCTACCCCAGTAGCTGCACCCCAATTATCTGTCACTAAATTCAGGACAATATGAAGCTCCCGGTCCCATGTAGACCTTATTACAGTAGCCCAATTGGGACACGACTACTATGAGACTATCCATGAAACCGGTAAATAAGATTTAATTTTGAAAAAAAAAATTCCCCCCTCCCCACCAGCTACAGCTACCACCTACTGTTACAGCAGTTGTTGTGAGTCCAGAAGGACCTTTAGATTACTGTATTTTTCAGAGTATAAGATGCACCTTTTTTCCTCTAAAAAGAGGCTGAAAATCTGGGTGCGTCTTATACATCTTTTTTGACTCCCGAAACTCCGCCCCCTTCACCAAAATGGCTGTGCCTAGCTTTATGGAGGCTTCCAGAGAGCTCCTGGGGGCTGGGGAGGGCAGAAATTAGCCTAAATTGGGCCGTTTTTTGCCCCCCAGCCCCCAGCAGCACTCTATAAGCCTCCATTGGGCTATGCGTGCAATTTATTTCGCACAAAAATGGCCCATTTTTCACCCCCCAGGAGCACTCTGCAAGCCTCCCCAAGGCTAGTCATGCTTTTTATTTGAAGAAAAACGGCCCCGTTTTCGCGGAGCAACTAGCAGTTTTGGGGAGGTTTGCAGTGCAAAAACACTTTTGGAAAGCTCTTTTGGAAAGCTCTTTAACTGTTTCTGTGCCAGGAGAAACAAAGTCTTAAGGTTTGTCAGCGATTTCCTTCTCCAGGACATGGATAAATACACCTGGAAACATCAACCTACCTACCTTCTCTCTCTCTCTCTCTCTCTCTCTCTCTCTCTCTCTCTCTCCCTACCTACCTACTGTATTTGTCTCTCTATTTCTCTCTCTCTATCCTTCTACCTACCCACCTACCTACCTACCTACACACACACACACTTTCCCTACCTACCTACTGTATTTCTCTCTCTCTCTCTTCCTTTATCTACCTACCTACCCTCTCTTTCCCTACCTATCTACCGTATTTATCTCTCTCTCTATTCTCTCTCTATTCCTTTATCTACCTACCTACCTACACACACTCTCTCTCTCTCCCTACCTACCTACTGTATTTCTCTCTTTCTATTTCTCTCTATCCCTCTACCTACCTATCTACACACACTCCCTCCCTACATACTTAACTGTATTTCTCTCTCCCTTTCTCCCCATTTACCTACCTACCTACACACACACACTCTCTCCCTTCTCTCCTGTATTTCCCCCTTCTCTCTTTCTATTTGTCTCTCTATCCTTCTACATATCTACCTATCTACCTACACACACTCTCTCTCACTCACTCCCTACCTACCTACTGTATTTCTCTCTCTATTTCTATCTCTTTCTATCCCTATATCTACCTACCTACCTACTCTCTCTTCCTACCTACCTATTGCATTTCTCTTTCTTTCTCTCCCTCTCTATCTTTCTATCTACCTACCTACTTTTGTAATTTGCCTCTTCAAAACCTTGGTGTGTCTTATACTCTGGTGCATTTTATACTCCGAAAAATATGGTAAGTCTTAGCAGGACAGAGCTAAGTGTTACCATCACTTCACTTGCTGGATTTGAGGGATGTAGAACCTTTAGGTACCAAAAGATCTTGGTGGCTTGAGGTGAAACCTCTTTCTCAAAGTAATAACATTATCATAAAAATTGCCATCTTTGTTTTTTAATGATAATGATAATAATCATTACCAGTCTGCATTTACAACCATCTTCCGCACTGCTCCTCTTGTCTCCCAGCTGACCTTCATGGTCTTTGCCTGTCTCCCCTTTTCTGGGCTCACCAGCCTAGCCAATGGAAATTCTGGCTCCAATTACTGTTGTTAATTGAAGACTGCCTGTATAATGTGTTTAAAACAAATAACTAAAAAATTCTTGTTCTTGTTAGTTAGGAGGAAGAGGCTTTACAGGAAAAGCAAATAACTCTTATGTGCTTTTCTTTTTCTTCATTAAAGGATTAGAAGTGGGATGTGTGGCAGCTCCCTTCAATTTTCTGTCCAATTTTGGTGGCCTACTTCTAAGTCAGAATTAGAATTTGACATATTTCCAAAAGTTGCTTCATACATTCATTCATTTTGCAAACAAGGACAAGTATGGTTTGATAGATGCCTTTACAAAAATCCTCAGATTTTAATGGCTACTTGAGAATCACATTCAGATTTGTCACCTACTTTGTTAGATTTTTAATGACATAACAAGTTTTCTATTTCACCCTCTTTTCCATTATGGCAAGAACAGTATTATTGTGACTGAGAAATATTTTTAACATCAAATGTTGGCATGCCTCAAAATACCTGCAGTAATTAACTTAATATTAAACCTCTTACCCTGAGGTCTTATTCAACGGGTCTTTAAACTCTACAACCCTGGACATCAGAGACCCTCATTTATGTCTTTAATTTTACTGAATTTTACTGATATCCTGCCTAATAAACTCACAGGGCAAGGGCTTCAAATGTAACATGGAAGCAGGTGCTCCAAATAATAGTAAATCTCATCATATAAATTGCAAGGTGACCTCTAAAATTTGTCCTGACTTTTCAATCCCAAGCAGCGCTTCCTATGCAATTTTACACTCTAATTCAGAGAGTGGACTTAAACCTGGTTTTCTCCCACCTCAGCCTAGCAGCTACTACACTATATTAACATTATTGGGAGAAAAATAATTATTATTCTTTGTGTCATTGTTTCCACTATCAGCATGTCTAAATATCTGGTGCTTGGGGCCATTGGTTGTAAACCAATGATCAGCAATCCTTGGGAAATTGTATTCCCCAGAGCTTCTAGTATTTCAGTAACAACTATATCTGAGAAAACAGCTGGCAAAACAGAATTTTGCCTCCCTTCCTAAGGATGACAATAAAATGGATGGAGAGATTCTTTGTTTTGTGACAGCATGAGTAGGAGGATAAAGATGAGTTCTTGTTCAGGATGGAATAACAGATGAACCGCAGAACATTAATTTCAGCAGCACCTCTAATTAAAGTGCAATTCTACCCTTGATTTTCACCTGCTCCACAAGATAGATTCAGTAAATCCTTTTGTGCTATGTGAGCATAAATCCATGCGTTTGTCTGCCATTTATAAACTACCTAACAAAACTGAAAATCATTGGGGGGGGGGAGGTATCAGGCATTTAGATATAGTAGCAACATTCTCATTTATTTACCTCTATTGACTCTGTATTCCTGTATTTATGTATTGCAGTTCCTGACTATTGATCATTATTATGCCTATATGATTTTTGTCAAAATCAGCAACAGTCTGCAAGAGAGCTCATCTACTTTCCCTGCTACAAAGTTAGAATAGAATAGAATAGAATAGAATAGAATAGAATAGAATAGAATAGAATAGAGCAGGGATGTCCAAACTTGGGAACTTTAAGACTTGTGGACTTCAACTCCCAGAATTCCCCAGCCAGCTATGCTGGCTGGGGAATTCTGGGAGTTGAAGTCCACAAGTCTTAAAGTTCCCAAGTTTGGACATCCCTGGAATAGAGTAACAGAGTTGGAAGGGACCTTGGAAGTCCTCCAGTCCAACCCCCAGCTTAGGCAGGAAACCCTTCACCACTTCAGACAAATGGTTGTCCAACATCTTCTTAAAAACTTCCAGTGTTAGAGCATTCACGAGGCAAGTTGTTCCACTGAATAATTGTCCTGTCCTGACAGGAAATTTCTTTTTAGTTCTAAGTTGCTTCTCTCCTTAATTAGTTTCCACCCATTGTTTCTTGTCCTACCTTCAGGTGCTTTGGCGAATAGTTTGAGTCCCTCTTATTTGTGGCAACCCCTGTGATATTGGAACACTGCTATCATGTCTCCCCTGGTCCTTCTCTTCATCAAACTAGACATACCCAGTTCCTGCAGCCGTTCTTCATATGTTCTACCCTCTAGTCCTCTAATCATTTTTGTAATTCTTCTCTGCACTTTTTCTAGAGTCTCAACATCTTTTTGGCTGGTTCCAACCATATTCATAGTATAAGAACATCCATAAAAATGCCAATGTAAGTACTATCATTTTAGTGGGTAAGCATAGTTAACTCTTCACTCCAAATTTAGTTCAGGTAATCACTCTAAAATATCTAGATCATTCACAGTTCTTTCTCTGTTACTAATTTATCACAAGAAAGTCACTAAAGATAACCTTAAACATTACCTATTTGATTTAGTTGAGCCTTCTCTTGGAGAGCTACTTTTGTATATTGTTCGCAAAGGGTTATAATTTCTTCCATCTTTTTGAAAAGCTAAAATCCAGAAAACATGAAATGGAGTGAGGGGGAAAGACTTAAAATAAATTGCAGTCCTTTAAACCTTTTTGTGTCTGGTGCTCTTTTTTAAATGCTATTCCTAATATGTCTCTTAGCACAAAAAGATCTCTTTGCAATTGTTCTGCTATTCTCAGAGGTGATTTTACTTTAAATAAGGAGGTATTTTAAATGCATTAGGAATAAGATAGATTATAGACTACTGTAACTTTTTTTGAATTCACAAAAAAGGCATTTGTGTCAGCAAATATTCATGAGTACAACCATGGTTTTTTTTTTGTTAAACTGTTCATATTTTTTTCTATTAGCCTATAAATGCGTAACAGCATCTGTCCCCAGACTAGGCCATCCATCAAGACACACAGACACATGCACACACTTCCCATAATCTACATGACTTTTGTCAATTGTTTCTTTAAAAGGATAATGGGTATTGTATTAGTCCCACATTGGACACCAAATGTAAGGTATGAGGATACATGTAGACCCATAGAAGTTTGAGAAAACATCCAAGTCACAATGAGCCAAACATGAGACTTAAAGGTAGACTTGAATAACAATCAATATTTAATCCTTGATCAAAGTTTAAAGACATGATGGTCAATTGTTCCCAACATATGCCAAGGAAATGCAAGGAAGAACTATCGTTCAGAGAAGGTGTAGCTCCTTTTTATACAGTTAGAGACATCATAGAATAACATCCTGGCTTTACAATCCTCACTAGACTTATCAGCATTATCTCTTTCCTCTGTTCCCAGGATTGGCCATTTGTCCCCCTGTTGTGAAGGGCACAGATTCTCAGGCAGAAGGGGGACATATCAAAGGTATCAGTTTTACAGTTTTTTACAACTACATTCTGAGATAAATTCTATGCCCATAGATTGCAGATTGCTAAAAGTTCAAATGGCAAGGATCACACATTTTGACATTTGCCAGATATTCTACAGACCCTAATAACAGGGCCATAGGAAGTCAGTGGCAGGGAACCAAAAGCACTTACACTATGCAAGCTTATATGTTACTAATACAAAGCATAATATATGTGTTACAGAAAACAAATATTTCTACTAATCAACAAGTTTGTATCCTTATTACTTTACTTTACTTTACTTTATTCGTATTTGTATCCTGCGCCCATCTCCCACCAAGGGACTCGGGGCGGCGCACAGGCGATTTAAAAACATAGAAATACAAATATACAAAATACAAAACCTATT
This sequence comes from Rhabdophis nuchalis, assembly GCA_039707465.1. Classification (NCBI taxonomy): domain Eukaryota; kingdom Metazoa; phylum Chordata; class Lepidosauria; order Squamata; family Natricidae; genus Rhabdophis; species Rhabdophis nuchalis. The sequence goes on along the minus strand of CM077649.1, from coordinate 30,482,172 downwards.
AAAACTATATTAAACCCCATCTTGCGCTAAAACCTCATTAAAACTCCCAAAATTAAAACACTAAAAGCCAGATCAGAGTCGGGTAGTTCATGCCAGGCCGGCTAGATGAAAAAAGTGTGTTTTTAGGTGCTGGCGGAACAGGCGGAGGTCAGAGATGACTCGGAGTTCGGGGGGTAGGTCGTTCCAGAGGGCTGGGCCCGCTACAGAGAAGGCCCTTCCCCTGGGGTCTCCAACCGGCATTGCTCGGCCAACGGCACCTGGAGAAGCCCCTCTCTGTGGGAGCGAATCGGATGTAGGGACGTATGGGGCAGCAGACAGTCACGCAGGTAACTAGGCCCCCTGCCATGGAGCACCTTGAAGATGGTCATCAAAACCTTGTAACGCACCCGAAAGGTCACAGGCAGCCAGTGCAGCTCGCGCAGGAGAGGTGTTATATGGGATTGCCGGGAGGCTCCCATGATTACCCACGCGGCCGCGTTCTGGACTAACTGCAACCTCCGAGTGCATCTCAAGGGGAGTCCCATGTAGAGAGCGTTACAGTAGTCCAGATGGGAAGTCATGAGAGCTTGAGTGAGTGTGCGAAGGGCGTCCCGGTAAGGGGCGCAATTGGCGGACCAGGCGAACCTGGTAAAACGCCCCCCTGGCCATTATTCCTCTTCATTCTGAAAGCCAATGAAATGGAAAAGTTACTCCACAGCAAAGTGCTACAATCATTGTACATACTTACGTGCATAGACAAAAATAAACATACTTACATAAATACTTTTTTTCATTGATCCCTAGGACTGGATATTTAGAAACTTTATGTAACAGTAGCCTTTAGAAATTGTCCTAGATCCCTGGATGTGGATTGAATGTCCCCATATGGAGGAACCTGCTTATTCAACCAGACCTTTGTACAAAATTATGGTTTTTTCACATATAGCATGAACATCTTAGATTATGTAGAATAATAAGCGATTCATAGTTCCATTGCTTCCACCAATTTCTAAAATTATAATGGAATATATAACTAATGCATGTATTAAACACCATTATCTTTTACATTTAGAAGGAAAAAAAGGAACTTTTAAATGTAGCACTTCTGCAGAACTAAATTAATTTTCCATCTTAAGAAGAAAAAAAACCTAGACTTTCACATGAAGAGGAGATTCAGTTCCCATCTTGCCTGTTTTTTAAATGATGTCAAGATAATAAAATCACTTTCATTATATATATAACTGAATCCCTGAACTTCTTAACGGCTATCCGCCTATATTTATCCAAATCATCAGCTCCCTTACCTTCACTTAAGCAGCCCACTTTTCTTCAATCAACCACTTTTCTATAAGAATTCAAACAACATATGAGAGTATGTAAGATCTTCAAAACATTGGTGAACTATATTTTGCAGGCTCCCCCACTGTTGTTTATGTTAATTGGGGCTGCTAAGAATTGTAATTCAGCATCATCTGAAAAACCACACACTGCATATCCAGGCAACAAATTTTAAGAATGTGGAAGTTCATGTGCTAAATATTTTAACACAGGTAATGGTGAAATGTGAGTGACATGCATAAATTGGACAAAATTAAATTTTGATTAAATGGATAGACTCTCATCACAATATCATGGAAGTAAGGATCATGCAAAATCTAAGTAATTAAAAATAAAATAAATATCAATGTTAAGGAAATCTGTTTATTTTTTAAAAATTGAAACAATTAAAACATACTTTAAACTTGGCTTCATTTTGGTTTTTTCATTTTTATTTTGTTATACCTGCACTAGTAAATTTTAGTCTACCGTGTCTATCACCTCCACCAGAGAAAGCTGTAAATAAGTCTCCCTTTATCTTTTCTCCCAGTTTTTTTTCCTGATCTTTGCAGTCCTCATTTCCAGCTGAAGCCAAAGCTGAAAAGTGTACAATTGCATTAACAGGCATTTCTTTGATCCAACCCACCTCTTTGTCTTCGTGTTTTCTTGCAATCTTAAGAGGCAAGCTTCTCAGAATCACAATAATTTATATTGCCTATATGTCCTGTCTAATTTTTCGAGATCTCGTTGGATCATTGCAGTAAGATTAAATAAAAATTGTTAATTAAAATATTTAAGATACCCAGTTTGAAGCAGTGGTTGAAGCCACCATGGTAGGAGCTGGAAGACCATGAATTTACTGTATATAACATTTATTGTGCCTGTAGGCCAGTCTCTTGCACTCTCACACTTAGGAAGAAGGTAATGGTCAATTACTTCAGAACATTCTGCCAGGAACATTGCATGGACTTGCCCACAGGCATCCAGAAGGAATCAAAGAATGACTTGAAGATACAAAAAGGAGAAAAAAGAACACACACACACACACACACACACACATGTATACGTATTTTTAAAAATAAAGCTATATTGCATACATAAGGATTTCCCCATTCCAGATAAAAGACAATCATGTGGACATGTTTTGCAGCAGTTAGTATAAAAAAGAAGGCAGAAAAGAATAGGTTTATTCATTCACAACTTTAGATAGGCAAGTCCCAATTTTAAATAGAGCACTCCCAAAGAGGGAAGTTAAATAAACACTTAATCATCTTAGAGATAATCACATTACCTTTGTTTAGAATTTTAGATAAAGATTATGTTTCAGTTCAAGCATGACACATAGATGCCCTGTGCATGCAGGAGGTGAAATCATGTCTTCATAAGTGAACCATATGACCTTTTAACTTGACAGTCTGGAATAAATATCATCTTAATTAAGGAGCATATTTTGACAGTCATCGAGTGGTTGAGATCCAGAATTCTTCATGGATGCAACAGGACAATGGCAGCTTTTGTGCTGGCATTCAAAGATGTCCTTGAAGACTACAGAAAAAAGGATTAAATGAAGCAAAAACAGCTCAGTTTAGAGAACAGTACCAGAAATCTCTGTGAATTAAAATACTTAACATACACTTATACTGATCTATTTGATCCCAAGCATCTATTTGTTTGGGGTGAACAGGTTGGGAGTGGGAGAATTAGGGTTGATTAACTGTGTTATTTCTAGGAACAGAAAAGAATTCTTTTTGCCCCGAGGAGGAACACAAAAGCAAAAGCAAAAATTAATTTAATATGTTGTTGTTGTTAGTTGCAAAGTTGTGTGTGACCTATCGTGACACCATGGACAACATTCCTCCAGTTCTTCCTGTCCTCTACCATCCTCTGGAGTCCATTTAATCTTACGCCTACTGCTTGGGTGTCTCCATCCAGCCACCTCGTTCTCTGTCGTTCCATTCTTCTTTTGCCCTCGAACTTTCCCAGCATTAGGCTCTTCTCCAATGAAAATTTAATAGAGTATATATCAATATACCATAGCATTTAATATAGATGAATGTTCTTACATAACCATAATTCATCTATGTATTTTAAAAGCCACATATTTTTTAATATTCTATTGAAGAATTCAAGTATTTAATCAGAAGGACTTAAGATTCTTTTTTGCATAATTTTAGGTGACTTTATTTATAAGTACTTAAATAAAAAAATATAATCAACAGAAAACCATAACTAATATAAAAGTATACTGAAAGCATCCATACTTTCACATTGCCCTCATTTAAAATATGTTTAAACTTCAAGCACATATATTTGACGCCAGAGGTGTCAATCAAGATTCTTGTAAAATATATAAGGTCACTAGACTTAAATGTCTAGTTGGTGTTCTCTTTCAATTTGATGAAAATATACAGCTTTCTGCTTGTTTTTCAAAGACAAAATCATGAAATTCTCATAAGGGTGAATGCAGGTTTCTTATATTATTGCAGTTACAAGACAGCTGTGGGGGTTATATTACTTTTATTGTGCAATCATCCCTGCAGCAGCAGTCAGCTCAGTGGAAGACTGAGGAAATGTTTCTTCCAAGGAACCCTTTTCAGATTAGGAGATGTTTGCATGTTAAATAAGTTGCAAAATGTTGTTTAATAGTTAAGCCAATTTAAAACAAAGGAGAGACAGATAGACCCATGAAAACACTCTGCAATGGGATAGAAAAAGTAGGTTTCGTTTGCTAGGGAGAAAACATTTGGGTACAATATTACTTGAAAATGGTTCTCTCTCATTATTTTGATAATTTGCAAATCTGAGAAATATAAAGTTGAATATTGTGAAATCCTTTTATCTGGTTACCACAGGTAGAACTTACAACAGGCTTACAATTTGATATAACCCAAATATATCCTTATTTAGTGGAAATATATTTTTTGCTCAAGCATAACCCCAATTTTCAGGAAGTTTTTTCTTGTCACAACTTAGTTTTATTTCTCCTGCTTAAAATACTTTTTATCCTGAAAATGTATAACTTTAAAATTTAAACTATACCATATGGCTATACAAGCTTTGATTTGAATATTTTGAATTTCATTACGGAATTGAATAATTGAATCAAATACTTTTGAACTTCTTTGAAAATGTGATGCACTTTTGTTTATGTATTCACATACTTTATTTAATACAACTGATTCTTGAACTGAATTTCATATTCAAATTGAAGGTTGCTATTAAGGGATATCTCTGTTGGGTGCTGTAAAACTAAACTACTGCTTCACAAGTAAAATGAGTCAAATCAAGTCCTTAACAAACTAACAATTGCTTACAGTCAGCAAACCACAATCTTCCTTCTTCCTTCTTCAAACAGTCAGCACAGCACAGTCAGTTATCAGTAGATAGATCTTCAAGCAGAGGGAGCAATTAGCAGAGAGAGCATGTATTCTGCTTACTTCCTCTTATAGTGGAATTAATTGCATTCCAACATTCCAATATCCTTAAAGCAACAACAACCATTTGCCATCATGGTATTATATATTGTCTACCCAACTCTAGGAGTCTACTCCCAACAGTTCCAATTTGGTTGCAAAGTGGATTTAAAAATTAGCTGATTCCCCATGATTATTTTAAATTGCATAGTGGAATAATGTACCTAAATACCACAAATGTTTAGACATAATTTTGGTTTCTATTTCTAAAGGTATAAGCATTCAGAGATCAAGGTTTGCTGATAATAAATGTTAATTTTCTATAAAGTAAGTCTGAATAGTTAGAATAGTCATATTTCAAAGAATATCTTTACATTCTTCACATGCCCTCTTTTCAGCCATACTCTTTTCAGTATAATTGAGTGAATTGCATTGAGAGTACCAGATTAGTTTTGTTTTCAAAATGCTTGCAAACACACACTTTGATGTACACAGATGTAAATCTTTCCTCACCTAAAGGATGAGGATGGGCCTTCCTCATCTAAAGGATTATGTGATGGGGCTTTGTAGCAAAATATTACCATTTGCAAGCATCCTAGAGTTACAAATAAATGTGGAGGGGGGGGGAATTAAATATGTTTCCAAAAGGAAAGGGGAAAATGTAAGACAGAAACAATTGAATAAGAACAGCAAATTTAGCTATTCTATAAATGCTGAATAATCTTTAAGGGGAAGACATTAAAAACTAGATGGAGGGAAAACCGAATGGAAAGTATGATATATAGTTATTTTTGGTCCGATTCTAGATCATTTCCCAATTTATGTTGATTAGTTATTTTTAAATATTCATTGGAATGGAATGACAGTTATGCATAAGTATCAAAAGAAGTCCAATAAGAACTAATGGGTTTGGGAAAGGGGAAAATAAAGCTAGAGGAGGAAGAAGTGAAAAAGAACTGAGTAGAGTTCTTTTGGTCTTCAACCATTCATTTAGTAATGGTACTGAAAAAAGTGACTTGCAACCAGTTTTTGCACTTACAACAGCCAGTATTCCCACAGTCATGCAATCAAAATTTGGGTGGTTGGCAACCAGCATATATTTACAAAGTTGCAGCATCTTAAGATCATGTGATCACCATTTGCAACCTTCTCAGCTGATTTCTGGCAAGCAAAGTTAAAGGGGAAAGATTGATTTGTTTAATGACTGCATGATTGACTTAACAACTGCAGTGATTTGTGTAATGGCAATGACAAAATATTGGGTGGGACTCACTTAACAATCATCTTGCCTAGCAAGGAAAATTCTGATCCCAATTGTGTTTGTAAGTTGAAGACTACCTGTACAGTATTTGAAATCCCGAACCAAAGCAATCCAGATTGCAACATTTGCTACATGAACTCTGATAAGGAAGTATTCGCTATATAAAAAAGTATTTTAGTGACTCCTAAGTTATATACATCTATTTTATTAGCATTATTCTATAAATCTTGTATGTCATTCCATAAAATGTAATGGAAATGTCGTCCAAGACACAGATAAAAGAAACACAAGTTTTGCATTGACATAGCAAGTGTAAAGTACAAATGTAAAACCTAGTTGTAATTACATCATGCTGTTGTAAGTAGCATTGAATTCCATTGGTCTAAGTAATATATAAAAACATATTTTGAAACTGCATTGACAAATAGCAATCACATAGAATTGGGTATACAACTTATTTATTAGTTTCTTTCAGGGAAATATCAAGCACATTTATCTACATTGCAGTTGCTTCTACTTTCCTTGTATAAAAATATGTCCCTCATCTGTCGACAATTAAAAAAATACTATGAAATGTCAACAATGAACCATCTGTTATGAGCCTAATGGAACCACAGCTCCAAGGGTTTTATTTTTGTTTTGATCAGAGTAAGAAATCTTATTTATTAATGCCTCACATACTTCAGAAATTTGGAAGAGCTGCTTTCAAACTCAAAGAGGCTAGATGTAGCTCCTCTCTACTGTTCTTTAAATCAATCTGATATTTTAAAGTTCCTGAGCAAGATTGAAAATGTAAGTAATTATTTTATCAGTTTATTGCTTCATATAATTTTTATTGCACTTGTACGCTGGTTTTTTTTTCAGGCTCATGCAAAAGCTAGAAAAGAAAGGCAAGGTGCTTTAATGAGTAAAACAGTAGTGCTATACTCTTGCTTAAACAAGGTCAACTCTTCTTTCAAATAGTTTATGATGCATGCATGATTCTATTTTTACATTACTGCATATTAGTACGGCATTTCAATAATCTCTCAAAATTCATAGATTATTTTAGAAAGAATAGTGCTACATTATGTCAACTATTGCTTTTTTAAAGAAGGGATATTTTATTAGCCATAGTATACTCTTTATTGTCATTGTATAAAATAAATACAACAAAATTGGTTTGGTTATTAATGGAATATTAACAGAAACGAGCACATATTTTCTACAATTAAGACACCTGTAACAATGGCACTAGGGTGTCTAGTCCCTTTTAGATTTTTTTTGGCCATTTTTTTTACTTCATTACTCCAGACATGGTGGCATGTCTTAAAGGACATACTTTTTCAGATCCTCCAATACAGTTCTGCTGGAAACAATGATACTTTAATCACCAATTATTTGTGTCATGTTGTTGACGGCAATTCAGTTGCACAGCAACCAGAATATAGCCTTTTTGACATTGTGATTTTTTTCAATTACGCATTATTCAAACCTTAAATTCATTTTTCCCCACTTTTAAAAAAGGTTTTTTTAATAAAAGTCTACGTGGAATGCATGTGAATGATTTTGATTCACCAATTTTGCAAACCATTTATCCCAGATTGGTGCAATTTTGTACATTACTTTCCCTTGTACAATTTAATTTTGGTCATGAAATACAAACTACAAACTTTCTTACATTACTCTTGACTAGAGCAACACATCTATCAGAGGATAATTATATTTTAATTCTTATATCTGTTCAGCTTTGGTTAATGGTGACTTGGAGTGGATGAAATTTAATGTAGAGCATATCCAGGGGTGGGTTCTGGGCTGCTGCTACTGCCAGTTCACTCATGGACATGATGCATGTGCTTGCATGCTTTGCGTGCCTGCTTGATGAACTTGATGCATGCATGCGCAATACTAAAAATGTTTTTAGGAGCAAAAACCAAAATGGTGGCGCCATAGGCACCGCCAAGAGAACCAGTTTAGGGGCGTGGCAGGCCGAGTTACTACCTACTCGCCTGAACCAGTGCAAACTGGTAGTTTGCACTGGTAGCTATGCTGGCTGGGGAACTCTGGGAGTTGAAGTCCACCAGTCTTAAAAGAGCCAACTTTGCAAACCCCTGGTCATCTAATGGATGCCCAAATTTTTGCAGTAAATTTTCTGCTAGTCCTATTAGACAGTAGCAGTCAGCAACCATACCAGAGAAATATTTGGTCACAGCCATGCTCTCCCAGGTAGCCATTTTAGAAGAAACAAGTTCTTTATGGTAACCACTTTGTGAGTTTATCTATAATGTGCTTTCAAAATTCAAATCCTTCCGCCTATCTAATTGTTGCCTACCTAAGGTATATCTGAGAAAGCTACTGCCAATTAAATTTGACAGCAGTGGCTAGACAGATGAAATATTCAGCTGACTCAGTATACTAGAGAGCACAGCAGTAGCTTGGCAAATGATTCTAAGCCAAATTTTCACCCTCACAACAATAAATTATATGTTAGTAAATCATAAATACTTGCGTCTGATTTTGTCTAAATATAAGACTTAAGGACCTTATTGCGCAGCACTTTTAAACAAAATGTTTTGTAACAAGGAGTCTATATTTCCAGTAGTAAAATTTTTAAAAAGCAGAGTTTATTCCTTAAATAAATTAAAGCATTACTATGAAAAAATCCTTCCACTAGCTAAAAATAACTTTCATAAAATAATGGGCAATTTACAGCATTAATTTTATGGGTTGGCTGTAACTTAATGGGTTTTATTTTTAGGGCAAGACACTAAGAAATATAATAATCAATCTTTTAAATTGCAAAATATGTCAACAACCTTATTTATTTTCTGCAGTGATGTACATGTTGCAGTTTACTACAACCACATATCAAACTTAAGGAGGGGTATTGTACATATGTACAAAATGTTTTCAACTATCTTTTTTTGAAATAATCTTATCAAAGAAGAAACTTTGTTCACTTTAAGTCCTTTACAACCTATTTATTATTTTCTTCCGAACTGTTCTCGATATCTCCAGATATACTGACAAACTTATTGTGCTGGTTTTTTTTTCAGAGTAAATAATTTTAAGCAGGGTGAAGAAAAGAAGAAATAGTTAGCCAAAGAAAATAAACTCATGAGAAATAAACTCATGAGATTAAAAAAAGGAAATATGGCTCAACATACAAATTCATAGATATTAGCCTCCACTGTTCATTCTGGCTTCATTCAATTGAAGATTTCACATAATATTTTTTGGAAAAGAAGAAAAGATGTACAGTGATCCCTCGTTTTTCGCGGCTTCATGTTTCGCGGCTTCAGTGCTTCGCGGGCTTTTCAAAAATACAGAAAAAAAATGCATCGGTAGGAGGCAAGCACCCCCTAGTGCTTCCTTTAAACAATGTCCACCAACTCAAGTTTCCAGTGCGAATCCTACTTCGTGGTTTTTCAGTTTTCGCGGAAGGTTCTGGTCCCCATTAACCGCGAAAAACGAGGGATCACTGTAATCCAGTTTACTAGACAGTCATATTTTTACCATATAGCAGAATTCCTCACTAATGAAAACATATGGTAGTACTAGTTAAGTTTGACATAAGAGCAAGCCTGATTATACTGAAGTTGGGATCCTTGTAAGCCAACATATTTCTGGCCATACCCCACCACAACTGGGAGCTATATGAAGACATATATGCAGGGTGTCCATAAGAAATCAGCCTCGCTGAACTTAATAGGCTTTACTTTC